>CM060260.1:24582878-25182878 GCA_030684275.1 Acipenser oxyrinchus oxyrinchus | reverse complement strand
TTAAATAATTAAAACGCAGTACAAAAAGCAAAAATCCCAAAGTGAAGCTAAACTTTTATTCAAAATCAATCTGACATGAATCGTTTCAAAGGCCAATAATAATAATAAAATGAATAATCCGCTATTGACATATATTGAGATGAAGCGCTTTTTGACCGCCAAAATGGCGGAGGGAGAAAATGTGACGTCACATGAAAACCCTCAATAGCTGCAGTTGGTTTTGGGCGGGTGTTACAGCCAGTTGGATATGAGTAGGCGTGTGTGTACGCTGCAACCTATCTCGTTTCTTATTTTTACTATGATTGGCTGCAAAGACAACAGGGCTAACCAATGATTGGATAATGTTTGTTTGGTGGGTTTTTATTGTGCGCAAGTCTCCTAGTAACTAATATTATTTGTGTAACCGAAAATAAAAAAGGAGTCGTCAGTATCACCGAGTCAAGGAGCTCAAATATTCGAGTCCTCCAAGTCTGGTTTATAGTCATGCAGCAAATAATTACATATAACTTACTGAATTACAATTAACTGAATATCTGGAAACCACATGTGCCAGTTTATAGACTTTATGAAACCAATCCCCTTAAAATGACCTTAATTGTATCATTAATTGCTCAATTCTCTTCAACCTTAAATGCACTTTTATTTTGCATGCACGTTTTAAGGTAGGGGGAATTACCCGTTAATTTAGTCCCTTGTGGGTTTCAGGGGTTATTACGGGAGCTGAATCCGTTATTTTGATCTGTTATATGTAGTCATGTTTTTTTTTTAAAGCCCGCTACTTGGAAATTAAGGGGTCTACTGAAAAAATGAAAAAGCAGTATGCCTTTTACAGCAGGAAATACACAAACCAATAAATGCAACGCCCACAATTGACTGCGATAGAACAAAGCAAAACAGCAATGACACTGACAGTTTAACAATATCAACATACTACTTGGCAATGTCTGTTATGTAAATCTATGATCCCCACTAGAGTAAAAATCATATTCTCCGAGTCCCATTCCTGCTTGATATGAGGAAAAAAGACAACACCGCGCCAAGTCCAGTTAAAAATAGGAAATGACGTTTATGAAAGTGCTGTATACACGTTCCACGACAAAGTGATGCATTGTGGGGAAGTTATATGCTGTTACGTTTGACATTGAAGAGAGGTGGTAAGGAACTGTAGGTAAGTCTTATACGTTAGAATCTACATTAATAAAGATAAAACTTTTTTTTTTTTTTTTAAACAACAAAGTCTTATAACAATACAACTTAAAGGATTTAAAAACGATTTAATATTCAGTCATGTTTGTTCAAAATCACGTGGGTTTGCGATGGAAGGTTGTTATAAAACAGCAGTTTGTCTTACAATGCCTGGTGGTAAAACATTCGTTTTTAGGTTTCACTGATTTTATATATAGTATTAAAAAAAAAAAAAAGTATTCGAGTTACATTGTGCGGTAACGAAATGACAACAATTGCCGTACCATACGTTACCATACAACATGACTTACATAAGGTAGCTGGCTTTTTAAATTAATGATTGTTAAACTTTAATGAAACGGAAAAGCACAGGTTACCCTATAAGTTACGTTTCATAATCATGTTGTCTTTATCAGGTCATTATATTTGGTCTGCGAGGCAAGGCCAGGGAATACAGGCTACTTCTGGAAGGATGGGTGCCACAGCTTCAAGTTCTGCAGTTCAGCCATCAACTGTAACAGCAGCACAGCATGCCGCAACCCCGCCACCGGGGTGCCCAATGCACCAAGACAGTCAACCAGGTATGAACATATTGCACTGTCTTTGCGTTTAAGTAACAAGCTCTTAGAATTAGGGCTCCTGACTCCTGACCGGAGGGTCGTGGGTTCAATCCCTTGTGGGGACATTGCTGCTGTACCCTTGAGCAAGGTACTTTACCTAGATTGCTCCAGTAAAAACCCAATTGTATAAATGGGTAATTGTATGTAAAAAATAATGTGATATCTGTATAATGTGAAATAATGTATAATATGTATAATGTGGTATCTTGTAACAATTGTAAGTCGCCCTGGATAAGGGCGTCTGCTAAGAAATAAATAATAATAATCAACACGATATTTGTAATACAGGAGCAGGACAAAATAAAAAGTAGAAACACCTGCAATGGCGTTGTAAGTAGGACGGTTCGACTGGACTAATATACAAAGTGTGCATTGTTCTGAAAGGACACCACCATTCCAATATGATTTACCATTTTAATACCTTTAGGGAAAGTCAGAGTATCAAATAGCCTAGTGTCTGTTTTCCTGCCAACTAAGCACCTTGTTCAACAGGGAGGTGCTGCTTTTCTATCTTAGATATAATTTGTAAGCAAACGAATCAGTTCTGCGAGCTAAAGTCCATTTGTGTTTCATTTCTTTTTACCCGAGTCCTGAGTGAGTTCAAATTTCTGTGTGGTGTTTTTTTTTGTGTTTTTTTTTTTTTAAATGCCCCTGCTTGATAATACAATCATAAATTACACTTTAAATCTGCATTATTTTGAAATAATTTAAATTTTTAAAGTATTGGATTTTACAAACAGCTTACTCAACTGCTTTTCAAACTCTCTTACATAAACTAGATGTTTTTTATGCACAATAACACCCTCTTCTGGTGTGCTTGATCCTGTAATTACATTGCCTTTATTCTGTACTAGAAAGAACAACTAGTATGTGTCTTCAGGTGCTTCCCAAATTGTATGTCCCACTGACTGTTTTAATGGGCTGATATGTTAATTGCTATATATATATATATATATATATATATATATATATATATACATATATATATATATATATATATATATATAAAATGTGTGTGTGTGTGTGTGTTCTCAGCTTCCCCCCCATCAGGATGCCCAATGCACCAAGCTGCTGGGTCAACCCCATCAGAGCAGAACGGGGGTCCCCCAGTCCCAGCGCACCAGGAGAGGGCCTATGAGTTTGTGGAATGTCCAATGAAGGCAGCGGCTGGAGGAGACAAAATGCCTCATGACATCGACCCAGCAAACATGGTATGAGCTGGTGTTCAGAAACTGTTACATTAATCCATCTCTTTATCTCTTTGCCTATGTTGGTAGCTTTAATTTATTTTGATAATGCGAATCTGCTAATGTTTAAGCTTGGAAAGTACAGCGCCTAATTAGAAATGCCAGCTTGCTCAATTTTGGGTACAGTAGGAATGGGACATTTCTTATCATGCGCTCTTGGGTCCCCTCTAGGTCAAGGTGACCTACTTTTTCATCTAGGACGTGATGACCACACTGCAAGTTTGATGAACTGCATGGGCATTTGTTATAAGATTCGACATGTTGTTCAATGGCTGATTCCTTCAATAGTATTTTTACTCTAGGCAGGGAATATGTACAATTTCTTGTTTTTGTTGTTGTGTGACCACATGTTTAAATTCTAAAGTAATATGCATGTTTAAAGTCCTTTTAATTTATTTTAATTCTTATAGATGCCCCCTCCAAACCAGACACCAGCCCAGGACCAGCCTTTTCCCCTGCCTGTGAACAGAGAAGTGTCCACTATTCCCAGGGCTGGTTCAGACAAAAAATGGGTCTACCCATCTGAACAGATGTTTTGGAATGCAATGCTGAGAAAGGGGTGAGTAAATAAATTAATACGTAGGTCATGGTTCTTTTCTTTTTGTTTGTTTGTTTGTTTTACAAAAAATATTATAGACCAGCGTTTCTCAAACTGGGGGTTCCGACCCAAAAGGGGGTCGCATGATCACAAAATACTGTCCTAACCTTTCATTACAGTGCATATACACTTAATCCCTAAAAGTAAAGTGCGTATTATGAAGTTAGCCCTCGCGCTGTGTTTTACTGGTCAGCTAATTAACTTTTTTTTGTTTTGTTTTTCTTGACTAAAAATCATATTTGTTATAATAGTAATTTTGTTTACTACAAACCCAGGCAGGAACTTAACATATTTGTTTAAACCATAAATACCTTATAATATTTCAGCACAAAAAAAGCTTTAAAAATAATAATGACAAATAGAAAACGTGTCTCGGTCTGTATCCTTTTTTTTTTTGTTGTTGTTGTTGTTGCAAGCTTTCTTACTAAGCCGTGCATACTGTGACACAGTTTTTGGTTCAGTTCTTTACTCGGTTTTTCCAAACTAACATGTAAAAGTGTGGCTATTTTGCTTAATATCCTCTTTTTTGGTCCACTGAGCAGGCAGATTATTTGAATTTTTTTTTGTTGAAGCCCTTGCTTTCAATATACTTGGTGTCCCTCATTTACCCAGGTGTTTCCATTTTTTTTGTCCACTACCTGTAGCACTGATACCGCTGTACAAAAGAGCCGGCTCTCTTGCAGGAGCTGGTATCGGGCTTATGTCTTCATATTTGATTGCGTCACCTACCAGCCTTGACCCCTACCTCTGTGCACGCTACACTATGATATGATGCATATATAAATACATTTGGGGTCCATTCTGTTCTTGCTCACAATATATTACATTTGTGGTTTGTTAAGAGAAAAATATGGCTGACGATCATTTCAAATCATTAATTATGTGTTGACAGTTCTTATTTCTTGTACTTCTCTAGTCACAGTCAGCTTCTTAAATCGGCTCCAGTCTCACTCAGCATTAAAGTATTTTTTGATGTTATTTATATATTTATTTAACTTTATACTTTAGTGCAATTTATTTAAAAAAGAGTATAATACTAAAGTTGGGGGGGTTTCAAGGCACTTCAGAATTTGCTAAATTGCAGGAAGTTACACAATTGTGTGCCTGTTTTTTTTCCCCACTTCATTTAATGGAGTTCTGCTTCAGATTATGCCATTGCAGATTTCTTATTTTTAATCAACACAGTTGTTTTTGTGGGGTATTTTTTATATATGTGAAAACACTGTACAACCCCAAAAGTGCCCCTCCATAATTAAATTGGTGCCCCCCCTGGGTTCTTGTCTGAGATGTAGGTCCTATATTTTATTTTACACACATACATGTTTCCTTAGGCTGTGGGAGAGCAATGCTGTCTCCTATATTGTGCTTGCCACAAGCACATGTTTCTTCAGACTGATAGGTAGAACAAAGTATGCTGTTGCCCATGGTGCGTTGTTCAGTGTTGTTGCTTATGAGCCAGCAAAGGTTGGGGATCACTGATGTACAGTAATTTCATATGATATCGCACCGCAGGGTCGGGGTGGAGGTGGGGATGGGAGGTCGTCACAGCTTGAAACATTTTCAAGGAGGGGCCCAGCAAAAAGAAGTCTGAGAAACCCTGTTATAGACCATGTAAGCAGTTCAGAAAAAAAGGGGAAAAAACAGTAACTGCTTTGTTGAACTATGTAATCAATTACTTATTTGTGTGTCAAATTTATTTTAAATGTTATTCACAGCAGTGCTATAATTAAACACATTTAATGTATTGTTAATACCCAAGGTTTCAAATGTGTTTTTTTTTTTTCTCTAAATTGCTTCCAGATTTCGCTATTCCTATTTAAATCTCTTTTTGCTAGGTGGCGCTGGAAAGAGGATGATCTTGGTCCTCAAGATATGACCAACATTATCAAGATTCATAACCAGAACAATGAACAGGCTTGGCAGGAAATATTAAAATGGGAAGCCCTTCATGCTGAGTGAGTGTTTTTCTGTAGTAGCGAGGGAGACATGTTTCTCCAAGTTCACAAGATGCAACTTGCTTCCACTCTGAGTCGGACTTCACGCGAATCCGACTTTTGGTGAAAAGTAGCAGCTGCTGTGACCCATTGACATTTGTTCAACAACACTGTACTATGATGTGTTATCACACGATGTGGAAGTGCTGTGAAAGTGAATGGCAGAGAGAGAGAAGGCATGTTTTATCCCAAAGAGAATAAAACCTGTCTGGATTTCATTGAAATGTTCAAGGTTCTCTTTGCATTCGTTAGGGAATGCCCATGCGGACCATCTCTGGCTCGGTTTGGAGGCAAAGCTAAAGAATTCTCACCAAGAGCCAAAATACGCTCATGGATGGGGTAAGATATTTTAGATTTTTGTGTATCTTCATTTTTATGGTTTTGTTGGACCATAATGAATGTGACTAATAAAACTGTGTTAAGCCAGTAAGTATCCATTAAACACAGATATTTAAAACATTTACATAAAGATGTTTATTGTTATATTTTTTTAACTTGTATTTCACCCTTTTTTATTTTTTTGTAGTTTAAGTAATTGAATCTGGCCATCACTTAATCGAAAAATATATTTAAAAAAAACACTGCAACTAAACAAAAAGCAGGAACATTCGGTCAACCAAAGTCGAATTAGAAACAAGGATTCATACGTTTTGTGATTTTGATTTAAACCTTGCATTATACTACTTTTCTTACAGGTATGAACTGCCTTTTGACAGACATGACTGGATTGTCAACCGCTGTGGAAAAGAAGTGCGATATGTGATTGATTACTATGATGGAGGAGAAGTTGATAAGCAGACCTATCAGTTTACTATCCTTGATGTCCGCCCAGCTTTGGACTCTCTTGGGGCTGTTTGGGATAGAACGAAAGTGGCTTGGTGGCGCTGGACTTCGTAATTCTTCAATATGTATTATAGATAACATTCATATCCTGGACAAAGGAAAAAAAAAAAGTATAACATAAATACTGTAATTGGCTTTTACTTCCGTTATATATTGTTTAAAAAAAATCAAAACATGGGGGAAAAAAAACCCCAGAACTTTCTCTTTTTAAAGGGTTTCTTAAAATAAACGTTTTGGGTTTATAAATGTATATCTGTCTGCGACTATTCCACCCAGCAGCGTAAGAGCTCAATAAAAGTAGGGTTCTGATTATTCCGATTGGACTTTAAGATCATAGCCTCTTCTGTTACAGAATTTGCCCACCTGTGGTTGTGTTTGCGAAGTTAAAATCTCAATCAAGAAATAATTCCAAAAGTTTCCACATGGTGGATGGCTCTGCACTGCAGGCAGTGGACTGGGACTTAATGCTGAGCAAAATCTAGTTGGGCAAGACATCCACAACCTCTTGTCCAGCCATTTGATTGTTGTATTTATTAAATATTTTAAATGTAGATTTTTAAAAAAAGGGTTAGATATTTAAACTTTTTTTTTGACATGTCTGCCAGTGTATTGCTGTTTATTAATTTCTGTTTTGTGACAAATTGGTACAATAAAGAGGTATTTTGTACTGCTCGAAAAAAAAAAACACTGAACAAACATACAGGCTACAGTTACTAATAAAAATCTGCTCATAAATATAAATAAACTCAAATGTTGTCAATGCTCCCATTTGTCTGTTTGGGTTGATATGTGTTCAGGGTAAAAAAAGTGAATAAATAATCATTAATCCACATGGGTTGGTATGTACTGTACATATATTAGAATATAAATTCTGTTGTAGCCTCAAATGCAATGTGTATGTTTAATGTAAGTTCATCTTTGTATATATTTTTTTGTTTTTGATTTATATGAAAGTAAGGGTATAAATGATTGTATTAGTAAAAGCGTGTGTCTTAGTAGAGTGTTAACATTTAGAGCTGGGAAGCAACCTACTCAAAGTAATAAAAAATGAAAGCTCATAAAAATATTTTGATAAAACTTTCCAAAACAGCTAAGCTATTTAGCATGTTTGGATTTATATTGGATTGTTTTGTTTTAATTTGGACAGTTTACTTTTTCTATGCCAATCAGTAGTTTAAAAAAGCACAAATCATCAAGTTATAACTATACCTCTGTGTTGAAAGACTTTAGTTTACAGTTATTTAGTTAACAGCAAAATCCAAACAGGCACACATTGCGGCATCATGTGGTATATATTGAACAAAAGGTTAGGACAGTGGTTCTTCAAATATGCAGACCCCCAAATGAGAAACGAATTAAACTCAGCACTTGACCTTTCTTGTTAATAAATGCACAGACCGTGATGTTCAGTGGCAAAATACTGACCACTATTAATCAAAGATGTCTCATCTGAAATACCTTTGGTGTTCTCTTGGATTAACTAATGTATAACTTCGTGTCATAAATTAATCATATGTGTGGGTATGCTTCTGGGAAGTGTAATTAACTGAGATATTACATTCCTTCAGTGTAAATATTGGCATTAAATTAGAAATTGTGCATTTACCTGGAAGCATAGCAATATATTATTAACTGCCACCTGTCAGAAAATCTGAAGGGATATATAAGCATACCAACTTAATTTTAGGAGGGATCTGTTTGTGAGGGAAGCGAGCGAAGTATCCTGCTTATTTTTATTATTTGCATTAATGGTGGTGCAGTAAATATAAACAAGTGAAATGATAAAACAATTAGTATTAAATGCATACAAGACTGTACATATACATTCAATAGTTATCCTGTACTTTTTTTAGGCATACATAAACAGTTTTTTGTTTATTTCTTCAAATTAAACTTAGCCTATCTTTCGGTGTTTGTATTGTTTTGCGTAAAAACA
Source organism: Acipenser oxyrinchus oxyrinchus (assembly GCA_030684275.1). Taxonomy (NCBI): domain Eukaryota; kingdom Metazoa; phylum Chordata; class Actinopteri; order Acipenseriformes; family Acipenseridae; genus Acipenser; species Acipenser oxyrinchus. The sequence continues at coordinate 25,174,455 of CM060260.1, read as the reverse complement.
AAGCACCACATACGTTTTTACGGAACTATATGGCAAACGAACGCAGACCGATCGGACATAATTGTGTGGCGGACAGTGTTTTAGTTCAGGGACGTAGGCATCTTTTGATAATTTGGACATTTTAACTTTCATTAGTCATGACATGATGTCTGAGGTTGCAGTAGAAGAAATATCGGCTCTAACCGCTATATTCTGTGAGAAGGACGAGTTTGAGTTGCTCGGACAGTCAGGTGATACTCTAAATTATGTAACTGTTACATGTAACACATATTACTTTATTATTAATCACAATATTTAACTTTAACAGGTGTTTTAATATTGCAAAAATGATTAAAACCCAAAGAAAAAACAAGGGGCGAGTCGAAATAAGGAATGCAACATCAGAAATAAATTATATGTCCACGTCAGACATTATTTCTGTCGGCGAATACTGTATTTATATTTTAACTAATGGCTTGCTTATACTATTCTGTCAGTTTATAGAAAGACAAAGGCTAAAGCAACACCAATGCAGCCTATGTACTGATAGATTCAACAAGAACGAAATGCTTTAACATTTTTATTTTTACATTTTATACGAGCGACAGAAGGTGGCCCTCTTTCCCTACAATTTCACGCCTAAACCAACATCAATATTGGCTGTATGTCAACACTGACATCGAGGGCTTAGAACCAGAGGGGCGTAAGTGACATTTTCATAATTTTACAGAAGAGCAAAAATAAGATTTTGATTGTTTGTGTTCAATTGCCATTTATTAGTACATGCACAGTATCAATATAATTTTGAAGAAAATTAAAAAAGTAGGAATAGCACCAGAAATTGTGCTTAAATGTTAGATTTTCCATAATAACACACTGAAATTAATACCCTTTGAAGATAAAAGTGTGGTTTTCTTAACTAGTTCTATCCCAGACTTGTTTTTCTTCAGTGTAATAACAATTAATACATCAATATGTATCTTTAAAATATAAATGTTCACATATACAGTCATATTTCATAAATTATACTTAAAAAATACTACTGTAAAATATAATTTACAGGATTTTCTACAATTGACATGGTCTGGTTCTTATTCTGTAGTGAATTCATTGCTTAAATCCTCAATTTAACTGAGTAAAATATCCACAAAAGTTAGATATTGTTTTACACAAAGCTTTATTTTACAGCTTTTTTTCAGCCATTTTGACTCATCAGCCATCCCACAATGCAACACTCAGTGCGAGGAGGGCGTAAGTGTGCTAGTTTCTCCCTCCTGGCACTAAGTTTACCTAGATTTTGCAGTTGTGTCTATTACTTTCTTATTTTATTCAATGCAGTTTGTGATTTCAGTTAGGTCCTTTTGGCACTAGATAGATCTCAACTAGAGCTTTAATTTGATATACAATATGCCATTTTGACAAAAATATCACTTATGCCCCTCTGGTTCTGAGCCCTTGACATGATCTTGTTTAAAAGAACTAGGAGCTATTTATAAAAATTAGTTGTTAACTAATTAAGTACCATTTTATGAAGTACATGTATTGGTGCAGTGACAAAATCAAGTTTACGTTGTATCATTTTACATTGTTTTTTTTATTTAAGTGAACACTGTAGCACTTCAAAATTGTAGTGATATACAGCTATTTGAAAAACAAACAAAGCTAAAAACTGAACTTATTAAATAAATAGCACATTGTATAACAGTGCCACAGAATTATGTAATTTACTGTTTTATGTATGCCTGTTATTAATGGCTTTTCGTCACATTTGAATGCAGAGACTGAAGGACTCACATTCAGAATTCAGATTACAGTTGATGGATATACAGAAAAGCTACTATTGAAGCTCATCTTTCACCTACCCCTTGATTACCCATCTAGCCTGCCTGATGTATCTGTCAGTTCTGAACAGCTTACAAGAAAACAATGCATCGATATAAAGCTGGGTCTACTGAAAAAGGCAACAACACTTGTTTCCGAGCCCATGGTCCATGAACTGCTTCTTTGGCTACAACAGAACTTCACAACTGTTACTGAGCAATCAGTAAGATACCAAAGCCCTCGGGGTGACTGTGAGCAGAGGAGTCAGGGTGAGACTAGGACAGCTCTGCTACAGGTAGATCACATGAGGGCGAAAACCAAATATAAAAAAATCATTGAAAAATGGACTTCACAACTGGGACTCACGGGGAGACTGTTCATAGGAAAGTTGATATTGATTCTACTGCAGGGAGAAAGAAAAAGCATAAAGGTATTTCGAAAGGCATAACATTTTCTGCTTGTCTGACATGGTTAATAATTGATTGTGATAGGAGGCTAGTTTGTTTTATACAGTTCTGTATGTTAGCGCTTCTGACTTTCATTCACCCCTGTTGTTGTTTTCAGTCACCCAAATCAGCCTCTTTACGTCATCGGACATTGCTCCTGCCACTGAAATGACACAGGCTTCATGAGCAAATGTTGGCCAGTGCTCCAGTGAAAGCAGGATGTTAGTTTAAATTAAATAGACTTTCTGTATGTTTAAGCTAGTTAACTAATTATATATATATATATATATATATATATATATATATATATATATATATATATATATATATATATATATATATATATTTTTGTTCTTAATTTTTATTTTATTTTATTATAGGCCTGTTGGAGGTATTATACAATGTATGGCCATCTACATGGTACTTATGAGCTATGGGATTGCAATACATTGTTTTGTTCCTTATTAACACACTACTTTGTACTTAACTAACTTTCATGCTTTTTATTTCATCTATACTGTTTTATGTAGACAACTGTTGAATACTAAGTACCTCTCCACAGATTAGAGCCATTAAGTAATTTAATAATTTATATCTAAGATGGCTCCTGGTAAGGTTGAAGGCACTGATTTATTGACTAGCTATGTTTATCTCAGTTAATTACTTGTGCATCTCTATAGTACAGGGGAAGGATGGCGCTACAGTAAATTCTGTATTTAAATCAATTTGAATTAGGGTGACACCTGCTTTTATGAGGCAGAAAACCTGAGATGTACAAATGAATATCAAAGACAACTTACTTACACAGACAAAAATATTCTCGTAAATTCAGGATTTACTGTTTATTAATTTGAGCTTGTTAGACCGATACTTGTAACCAAAACTGAATTCAAGGCCCTGTAAATTAGCACTTGTAAATGCAGAGGGTGATCACTTGTTGAACTCTGTATTTTCCCCTGGATTAACTTCCTTGCCATCAGATTCCAGTATCAGGAAAATGCAGATCAGCTGTTTGGAAGATTGTGCAACTATTGGACAATAAGGTTTAGCCAACCTGAATTTACAGCATGTAGAAACATTGATATGACAATTACCTAGAATGTGGTCCTCATCACCAGGATCTTGTAGTTATGTTGACCTACAGTTTTAAAAAATACCAAAAGTAAAATACAAAAAATAATAAATAAGAATAATAAATATGTTATGACTAATAATAGCAATGCCCTAGCATCTCACAGGGGCCATTACTGTTGTACAGCCTCTTCAAATGCAGGTAAAAGCAAAATAAGAAATGTGAATTGAATTATAATGCAAAAACTTCTGTTGTTGAAAATATCTTGCCATGCTGAGAAGTCCCTCTAGTGGCTAATTGTAGTAATTGCATTAATATTACTAATTGTAGCAATTTCTAGGATAGAAACAAACCATTAATGCTGCAAAACTAGATAGAAATATAAAAGCAGATTATACATGTAGAATAATAGACGGGCTGCAGTAAATTAAAGGTATAATTGCATCGAATCTCGAGTAGTTTGTGATGAATTCACCAGAACCCTGAGTTGCAATTATAACCTAAAGTAATTCACTTCAGAAGCATTTGTTACTATTAGTAATATATGGATTCCACAACATTTGGATAAATAAACAAGCTCCCCAATGCTAATGTAATGCAAGTCTCTAGTCTCTCCTACCTGTTGTAGGTTTATACAAGGTTTATATTCAAGTTTTCTTTCTTGTGTTTTTGTTGTCTTGGTGTCCGATGAATGGTTCTCTAACTCTAGTGCTCTCATCCATTAATTAATTAATTAATTAATTAATTAATTAACATAACATGCTTAATTATGACTTTTTTCCCTATATAGTCTGAGATGCAATTATACAGTAGTACTTATCCATATATTATATATTTATTATGATGTTACAAGCCTATTAAATCCCAGATCATTAAATAATTCACAACCATGCTGTTCAGAGTGGATATGGTGGTACTAACATTCAGTTGTAATCACTGACATTAAAACAGAATCTCTGTGTTGTTTAAGGACTACCTTCTTCTGCAGAGGACCTCAAAGGTGGATGTTGACTCAAATGGAAAGAAATGTAAAGAAAAAATGATGAGTGTTCTTTGTGAAATGCAACTGCCATGTGGATGTAAACAGTAAGCACTTTATTTAAAACAAATAACTGTTTGCCCAATAAATAAGTACAAAATGTATAATAAATACATAAAAAAGAATCTCCTGAGACCATAACACAAGTAATTAGCCCTTGACTACAAATGCTTATGACATTGACACTAACCCCATTTTTCTTTTCTTTTTTGTTTAAGGCTCCCAGCATTTGAAGTTAAAGATTATTCATCTCTAGAGGAACTAAAGACAGAATTTGAATTAGTTGGACTATTAGAGCTGTACCACAAGTATGTGCACATGCTAGTTTAGTAATTGTGCCTTTATCATCTGTCTGACCCTGGTCAAGTGTAAATGTTCCTTTGGGATATTGCAAGATACTTTCACAGACGCAATCCCTCCATTTGTGGTAATGAGGTTCATCATCTCAAATACTTTCTTATCAAACAATAAAAAAGACATGGGAATTGGTGATATAACATTTGAAATAAAGTTTTTTAATGCTGTGTTGTATTATATTTATGTAAGGGTAAACAATAGTAGGGCAGCAATAACAAGATATTTTGACCCCTGTGTTAACATCATTATTTGGACATTCCTTGATTGGATTTACTTTGTTACATAGCATTTCTCATTTTGGATCACCTGTAGACTTCTTTTACCAAGGATTTGGCAGAGTGAACATAAAGCCCCTCAAGAGTTTTTTATTTATTTATTTATTTATTTATTTATTTATTTTATTAGAAACATAGATCATTTTCTAACCACTGGGCTCTATGCATATAGCATAATCTTTAATGAAAATCTGAAATATATTTTAGATAATCTTCAAATGGTTATCTCAGATAATTAAAAAATGGTGCTAAAGCAAGTACTATAGCAATGGCCATGTGTGAGACAGTGATCAAACCACTAATGAATTACTTTAAATTATGAAAGCCTTTTATTTACATTACAAGCCATGCATATGTGTTGCTAGATACTGTACAATAACAAGATAGTTTTTTAAAATCCATTATGCCTGTCAGTCATACACTGCAGTCGTTTTTCTTAACCCTGTTAACTCTGATAAATCCAATGTTGTCCCTCGATACTACGTCATTGGTCTGCACAGGCAGCTGTCAAAAATGATTGGATTTTAGTGACTTAATTAGCATACTGGTTTGCTGATTAAAAGGTTTGAAAAAAGACCCTCTACATGATATCTTGGTATCAGAAAACCAAATTGGGAACAGAGTAAGAAATAGAAATGGCACCTAGCATTCTGCCTAGAACAAATACTGTCCCCTAAGTGCCTACATATACATATCAAAGAGTCCTAATTTGTCTTCTGTACATTAATTGGTGTTGTGTTTACCTATACATGTTTGATCATTTGTTTATAGCATTATATGTTCCTCAGTGGCTTACTGGTGCTTTAATAAGTCCCAGTATCGCTTCAGATAGATCACAGAAGTACTGGCAATTTAATAGTTAATGAAATAATAGACCAGTTTCACATACAATGGCAAAGAATGATATTGACATGCATAGATTTGTTTATATTGCTGTTTGCAGAAAATGGTCCAAAAAGCTTTAATGTCATCATGGGCTTATGATATACCAATCAATGTCAAACCACTGTTAATTGGAAATAGGGTTTAAAAATTACTAGAAGGAAGGGAAATATACCTAGCCTGAGTCCATTTCCTTAAACACATTCAAAAGAGCCTGACATCATATATTTAAGTTTGATATAAAATGCATTGGATTTTAAACTATGAGACTTAAAATATAAGTGTATGCAGCACAGGTGTCAGACAAGGCTAATTTAAATGAGGTTTTGTCTTTACGCAGTGCTACATTATCTTGAAATAATACTCTTATTTAGCTGCATATTTTTTTACTTTAAACCTAGTTACTTGCATTTAAGATTACAAACTACTTTAACAACTGGCTATGTATTCTTTGAATATGTTTGAATGTAATTTAAGTAAAACAATATGCCACTAATTAGGTATTTAGTGGTGACTTTTTTTCTTAAATGTCATAAATCCTAATTAGAATTTAATCTTGTCTCTGTAGAGTACCTTTATATTCAAGTAACTGGTTTGAAAAATGCAAACACTTCTCTGAATAATGAGTGTATGATGTAGACTCAGATTTTGTTATTTAGAACTCATTTACTTAATGCAACCTTATTCAGCCATTGATGAGAAACTTTCCATTCCATGGATTTTGCAGAAAATGGGTGAATATAGTCCTGGTATTTCTATAGCAGTGTTTTATATATATGCTGTGTAAAAGTCTTAGACATGTTGCATTTTTTTACTCTGATGCATTATGAGCATCAACAATTTACTCAAAGCCTCCACTAGTGTTTTCTACTATTATAACAACCTTGACTTGCATAAAGAAGGAAAAACATTGAGTGAAATAGCTTGCATCACTTGATTTTCAAGGTGTGGTATCCGAAGCATAATCAACAAGTACAGAGAAACATCATCTGTAATTGACAAACCCAGGCTGTCTAACAATGATGAGCAATACTTGAAGATAATATCGTTAAGGAATAGAAAGAAGACAAGCATTGAATTGACAACAGAACTGGCAGAAGGCACAGGTGTCGTTGTCCATCCATCAACAGTCCCAAGCAACTTTGAGCATTGTTCAATACTGCAATTTCTGTGTTCTTGCGCATATTTTAGTCTTGTTCCCCTTTCAGTGGTACCTGTAGCTATTGGATTTGGAAATGGGACAGGCAAACAAGGTTTGTGTGCTCCTCAGCAAGTGTAGAGTTTTATTGTAAAAAAAACAACAAAAAACACCTACACAGGTAATGCATTACTTCAAGTTTTATGTTTGTTCTTAATAAAAAATATCAGTATTCATCCAAAAACTAGAACATTTGACACTAACTTTCTGTGTTTGTTATTGTATTTTACACATTTCCATTGAACGACTGTAGTTTCCTAGAAAAAAATATAGATATTATTTACAATTCCAATACTTTTTTTTATATATTATTATCTCCCAGTGTTCCTATTGGGATAGCTCCATAGACATGACCAATGTAAATTAAAATGCCCAATAGTGTTTTAGGCAAAATTTTATATATATATATATATATATATATATATATATATATATATATATATATATATATATATATATATATATATATGGTTACATGCATTTAAAATATTAGATTACAACTGAATTAAATGTGTAATCCTTTTGGAATAACATTAGACAAATAATGCAAATTAACCATATAAATTGTTTTGGCTTGGCATGGGAATGCATTGCTAATACAATATTCTTAGACATGATTAATGGTACATTAAGTACACCAGGTACATGTAAATGTTATGTTGAAAAATAATATAATTGGGACAGGGTCTTACAGATGCCCCGTGCATTAGCTTCAATAATGGATTGTAAAAAAACAAATCTTTTCTCAGTGGGGAGCCGGATGGTTTAGCTATATAAAAAAAAAATACATTTATAGTCTTATCAAAGAAAGAGGCTTTGCATAAAATGTTAAGATTTTGTTCAGTTTCTTTCAGGAAATGTGATACATTGCAAAGCCCTTGTTCATTTATTGTGAGTGATTTAAACACACACCTGCTGGAAAATCCTCTTTTAAAGAGATTTCTGTAGAACATTTTTGAGCTTTTGTAAGCACCAAGAAAATGTATCACCCCTTTTATTAGGTTTTTTCACATTTTTTTTGTATTACTTGTCTATAACTTCTCAGACTTCAATTAATGCAAAGCTTTGTCTTGGGCGATCCAGCAAATAGAATTGCTATCTTAAAAATGGAAGTATGTGCTTTGAGTGTGGTCGGGCACGGGGCTGCCACCTTTTAAAATTGAGATTGCACCTCCCAAGCTGAATGTGCCTATCCAGTTGTAAGTAATATCATTATGCCCCATATCTCTTTTGCAAAATATAATGCAGTACCTGTTATTGTTTTCACATCACACTTTAAAAGTATGTCAGCATCTCTACGTATGAATCACAGGGATGAATATGGTCGCCCTTTCAGTCATTTTTTGTTTATTTGTAAATTTGGACTTGTTGCACCTAAGCTATGTTGTTTTAAAGTTTTCTCAGAATCTTAGGCACAAATGTACTAAAACACCACAGGGATTAAACTTGGTATAGGAAGAATTATTAATTTAAATGTGACTTTTTTTTTTAAAGAGAAAGGAAAATAACACACATGGGAAATTAAGGAGACTATAACAGATAACATATCCATCCTCAAGAACATTTTATATTGATACTCTACAAAAAACAAACAAAAAAAAAACAAAACAAGAATTCCCACATTGTGGTATAGCTTGATCTGCAATCTTCACAGGCTGCACATGGCTCACCTATCTGTTTAATAGAAAGCATAAAAAATAATTGGACAGTAGTTTATTTAAAGTTTGTTCATGTTAAACTGTGAAACATTTCTGGCTGGAATGCATTTTGGAACACAAGCTTACATTGTTCTAAAATATCACCCAGGCTTAATGAAACCACCGTGTTGCCATACCCTGTCAAAACTGTCCCAATATCTCAGCAACAAATCCACCTTTCCTGGCCTTTTCCAAGAATTACACTGTCACAATGTGGACCTAGCTTAAATGTCACCTGCTGAGTGACATTTAATTGTTTAAAACTGAAATATGCGCTGAGTGTGGAGTAATGCTGGTGATGTGATGTCTGGGTCTAAAGTCTGGTGGCAGGTAGGCAGGTTGTCCTCAGGTGCTATAGATCAACAAGGCTGGACTGAGGCATTTGCAGTTCTTGTGATTTCAGGGGACTGCTGCAGGACCCTTAACAGCCCCAACTGCCAACCATTTCTGACACAATTGCCTCTCTAGAATCAAACAACAACAACATTAAAATGTCAGTCTGCAAAGGTTTCGTTTAGTTACAGGGATTTTAAAGGGACCAATATGTAATATAGGAAACAAACCATTTCTGAAACACAGAGGTACTGAAATACAGAGGTTAAAGTGAGAGGGTTATGGTTGCCTTTCAATCATACTTTAATTGTGTTTGGAATAATGACAATATTCACCAGAATTCAGCTTCAAACACAATTTGGTTTACATTATTGCAGATTTAAAGGTGTTGAGAGGGATTAAGGAACTGAACCATTTCACTCAAATGTGTTCAAGGTATTAATTGTTGAATCCATTTGATTTAGATCGAAATGCAGACTGGAATACTGATTATCATTATTATTTTAATTTTAATCTTATTCCAGGTAATGGCATTCATTTTTTTTTTCTGTTTTGTTTGTCAATGAACGAATGTATGGTAGGTACGACTGAACTGTTCATAGTGCCTACCTCCTCAGACAGGTAGCAATCCCATTGGTGGTAATCTTGTAAAATGAGTTTCACAGTTGTTCCATTTCAGCTAAATTAGAATCCTACTTAGGTGTATAACCTGGATATATTGTCTGTAGGCTCCTCAGCCAGATCTGTTCATTGCCCCTGTGCAGTTGGTGCCATTCTTCAAAAGAAAGGTCTTGTCCACTTTTTATCTGTCAGTATTCTGTGGCGTTTGCTGATGAATGACAGGGTTTATTTACCCTTTACCCTGGTACACTTCAACCCAATAAAGTTTAACTGCTCTCTGCCGGCACCCTCAATTATATGTACTGTGCCAAAAGCTTAACCGACTTGTATCGCAAGCATTTAAAATGACAATAAGAAGCACAATTTGTCCAAAAGGAACTGCAACACACTCTCAGTCTAATTAAGCAACTACATGAAAACCTTACACATGTTTTATTGTTTATTTTTATTGGGATGTAATGAAAACAAAAATAAAAAGAAGTTTTCTGAGAATCTGTTACTAAAGCTAGCTTTTTTTTCATTTTCGATTTGAAAATGACAGGTATTTCTATAGCCTCATTTGCTAGTGTGTCAACACATTGTTAAGCCAGGACTCTTCATGCAAAGATCCTGGTATATGCTGAACGTCTGTGTATAGAGCAGGTGTTAGATAAAGAAGGAAAGAGAAGATGATGAGAAATAATCCACAGAGAAACATGAAGCTTGATAAACCGTAGAGGTGAGGGCTGCCAGCCTGAGCTTACTTCGCTACGTAGTAATCAAACCACTTCCAATTTGTGCATTCAGTTTAAATCACACAACTGGGAGAGATGAGGTTGAAATATTACAGCTTAGTCGGCTGGCAAATAATGTACCGCACCAGAGACCAAGTCTCTCATATCATAAACTGTTTGACAGAAAAAAAATATTTCCCTGCATTTACGCTGCTTTCAACACCAGGAAATACATTTTACGTCTTCATTGTTTAATTATTTGTGTTATTTGATTTGTAGTACTATCGCAAAAAGAAGTACATGGAACTAAAGGCTTATTGGCTTATATGCAGTAGAGTGAATGCAGGACAGGACAAAACTTGGATTTAATCTTTACATAGGTAAAAAAAATTGACTTCTTCGGCATCCCTGCATTATCTTCTTCAGTCTATTTACTCTTGTGTTCAAAATCATTATTCAACTGCAGAATGGAGCTGAACATGTTGAATACATATTATTTTCAGGATCTTAAAATATTGCCCCACTGGCCCATATAAACACTCCCCCTTACAAACTTGCTGCTGCTTTCCTGTGTATCTTCTCATGCTCAGCATGGTTATTATGGGAGCTTTGCATTGCACTATAGATTTTCTTTCTAGATCCCCAAGCAAGCTTAATTTACTGCATTGGCATTACAAAGGAGCAGTAAAAAGGTAAACAAGAGACACATTTAGACAAAATATTTGGAAACAGAGTAATTGTATTTTTAAAGAACGTCTTCTTTAAAAGGTTCAAACTAATGAAAACACTACCTTTAAATTAGAAAGGATGAAGCCCACAGGAGTGTATAAGCAGTAAATATTGCTGTTCAGATAATATTAGAAATGTGATTTGTAATCAGCTATGACCTTTCTCCAGCCTGTCATCCTCGCAGACGTGCTTTGTGTCAGCCAACTGCATGTTTCGCCTTCCTGACATTATTTACTTTTCTCAGCTGCATAATAATGAGGCCTGTTTTTTTTTAAAACTCTTGTGCTCTGTGATTCTGATTTAAAAAGGCTCCATTATGTTTGCTGAACTGGAAACCACCAACTATAAATAAAACAATGTATTCTATAAATTAACAATAGCAGTAATTAAAGGACTGGAATTCAAGATTCGATATAAATCACCCTTGGCCCCTTTTTGTTTTTCTTGTAACCGGGCAAATCATATCAATTTGACAGTGCAGCAGAGTAAATAATAGAAGCATGTTCTTTTTGGGGCCACGCTAAAGAGGTTTGCACAATTCATCCTTATATTAAGTCCGTAAGGCCAAAGCTTTACACTCGAAATTGTTTGTCTGAGTTTATTAATTTCTGGTTTGGTTACTATTGAGTGTGTGTTTTTTTTTTTACCTTTTTGAAAAAATGTGATCATTGTGGAGAAGGTTTTATATATCCAACACAAGGCCTATTTATTATACCATTGATTTGATCTCTTTGTAAACCGAGCTATGGGTAAATAACTAATGATAAGAAAATCAGTAACCAATTTTCAGTTTGAGAAGTCAAATGTTTGTATTTGCTTCCCAAATCCTATGACACTGCTATACATTATGGCGGCTAATGCAACCAGCCCAAAATGAAACCCCTGACTGCTCTACATTGGAGGTGGACACTTAATTTTCAATATTGTTTTTCAAAGTTACCCAAGCAGAAACTCATTAGAACTTATATGAAATAGAAATTTCATTAAAAAAAAAAACCCAGCTATGTTCATATTATCTTAAGTCAGAAGCAATTCCAATTAGCTTTGTAATTAGGCAGCACGGCATACTTAAACTCATCACATTTCTTGGTGATAGTTCCATATTAATTGTATTTGGCATATTAAAAAGATTGGGTGAGATTATTAACACAGATATATTCCATATATATATATATATATATATATATATATATATATATATATATATATATATATATATATATATACACACACTACCGTTCAAAAGTTTGGGGTCACTTAGAAATTTCCTTGTTTTCCATGAAAACATACATGAAATGAGTTTGAATAGGAAATATAGCAAAATGAATAGGAAATATAGTCATTGACAAGGTTAGAAATAACGATTTTTAATTGAAATAATAATTGTGTCCTTCAAACTTTGCTTTCGTCAAAGAATCCTCCATTTGCAGCAATTACAGCCTTGTAGACCTTTGGCATTCTAGCTGTCAATTTGTTGAGGTAAATCTGAAAAGATTTCACCCCATGCTTCCTGAAGCACCTCCCACAAGTTGGATTGGCTTAATGGGCACTTCTTACGTACCAGACGGTCAAGCTGCTCCCACAACAGCTCAATAGGGTTGAGATCCGATGACTGTGTTGGCCACTCCATTATAGACAGAATACCAGTTGACTGCTTCTTCCCTAAATAGTTCTTGCATAGTTTGGAGCTGTGCTTTGGGTCATTGTCCTGTTGTAGGAGGAAATTGGCTCCAATCAAGCGCCGTCCACAGGGTATGGCATGGCGTTGCAAAATGGAGTGATAGCCTTCCTTCTTCAAGATCCCTTTTACCCTGTACAAATCTCCCACTTTACCACCACCAAAGCACCCCAGACCATCACATTGCCTCCACCATGCTTGACAGATGGCGTCAAGCACTCCTCCAGCATCTTTTCATTTGGTCTGCGTCTCACGAATGTTCTTCTTTGTGATCCGAACACCTCAAACTTAGATTCGTCCGTCCATAACACTTTTTCCAATCTTCCTCTGTCCAGTGTCTGTGTTCTTTTGCCCATCTTAATCTTTTTCTTTTTATTGGCCAGTCTGAGATATGGCTTTTCTTTGCAACTCTGCCTAGAAGGCCAGCATCCCGAGTCGCCTCTTCACTGTTGATGTTGAGACTGGTGTTTTCGGGTACTATTTAATGAAGCTGCCAGTTGAGGACCTGTGAGGCGTCTGTTTCTCAAACTAGACACTCTAATGTATTTGTCCTCTTGCTCAGTTGTGCACGGGCCTCCCACTCCTCTTTCTATTCTGGTTAGAGCCAGTTTGCGCTGTTCTGTGAAGGGAGTAGTACACAGCGTTGTACGAGATCTTCAGTTTCTTGGCAATTTCTGCATGGAATAGCCTTCATTTCTCAGAACAAGAATAGACTGACGAGTTTCAGAAGAAAGTTCTTTGTTTCTGGCCATTTTGAGCCTGTAATCGAACCCACAATTGCTGATGCTCCAGATACTCAACTAGTCTAAAGAAGGCCAGTTTTATTGCTTCTTTAATCAGCACAACAGTTTTCAGCTGTGCTAACATAATTGCAAAAGGGTTTTCTAATGATCAATTAGCCTTTTAAAATGATAAACTTGTATTAGCAAACACAACGTGCCATTGGAACACAGGACTGATGGTTGCTGATAATGGGTCTCTGTACGCCTATGTAGATATTCCATTACAAATCAGCCGTTTCCAGCTACAATAGTCATTTACAACATTAACAATGTCTACACTGTATTTCTGATCAATTTGATGTTATTTTAATGGACAAAAAAATTGCTTTTCTTTCGAAAACAAGGAAATTTCTAAGTGACCCCAAACTTTTGAACGGTAGTGTATATATATATATATATAGAGAGAGAGAGAGAGAGAGAGAGAGAGAGAGAGAGAGTAGGTTTGTTAAGTCCTATCAGCACTGTACCAGCTGTAGGTGATTGCTTAACCATTGCTAAGGCCTGAATTGAATACAAAACAATGCACTGACATAGATCAAGTTTTACTATATTAAATGGCAGTGCCATCATTCTTATTTAATCTAGTGACCTGTTATAATTATTCAATTTAAAAAAAAATCTTTTGAATAATGGATTTGAGGTTTTCAAAAAAAAGCACTATTAATTCAAACTGCAGTGTAGTTTACTTGTTTCTTTGTTTACTTATAGTTATTTATTTGATTAAAAGTTGCTGTGACATAAATGCCAAAGTTCCAGTAGGGTCCTATTAGGCAGACACAACAATTGTCTAAACCAAGAAACACATTTACCTAATTACACAGAGCCATTACGCAGATTATACTAATAAAGTATATAAAGTACTGAACGCTTAGAGCAAGCTTTGTACCACACCTGCGCTTGGTGTAGGAATGATCCTATTATCATTATTTATTATACCAATTTATAGCAATTTTATCGAACAAATGTTCCTTCAACCTGGACCTCAGGCTGTACAATTCAGTGGCCAGTTTTAAATGATCTGTTAATTGTGTATCCAATCTGTGATGATGTACTTTTAACTATTTGCATGTTCTTTCGTCCTCATGGGGGTCTTCTTAAGATTTTCTCATGAATACAGTCCAGGATTATTTGTTGATCAATTCTTAAGTAGTAACGAACTAAAGACATACGTTTGAATCATGAAATTAACCTTCCGGGTGGTGTGACACTAGTTTTAAAACATTAACAGTGAACGAGGTTGGTTTAAAACGGTTAGCAACTTGTTGCAGTTAACCGTCATTTTAAAGCCAGAAATTTTAACAGCCTTACCTGAGTCTGAAGGTTTTTTCATGTTTAGTTTTTCAGAGTGCTGCTAAAAACAAAAAGCACTTGAGAAACAGCATGGGCTTAGCTGAGGACCTTTTTGTAGTAAAACACTGCACTCTATTTTTTTTGTAAACAAAATGATTTTTTACCGTGGCTGTTATTATCACCATGGGTTACTAATAATACACGATATGGATGATGGTAATTGAAGAAAGATAAATATATCTTCTTCATTGGGCGTGTGTTGGTTTTTGAAACAGTGAGTTTGCCACGAATGAGTAGATATTGAATTGATAGAAATTTCTGCCAACTGCAGTTCCATCGACGAGGGAATTAATTTGACAGCAAACTGTTCTGGGGAATTGTATTTACATGTGTTCCTCAGTACAGCCATATGTTTTACAGTGTATTGCAGTGGCTAACTTTGGACCTCTACAGAGATTATAACCTAAAGGTATGTTCTACTGACCACAAATATAAAATGAGATTAAAACTGGACAGGTTGGAACACAAGGGCTCCCGTGGGTTCACTATAGCCATTTTGTTGACTTGACCATGTTGTTAAATGAATCTATTTGTTTTTGTAAACCTCTGATGTTTTTGGTTTTATACACCAACTTGTTAACCAATAGGATACCAGAGGTAAACTATATTTTATAAATAACACTTACATATTTTTTAATATTTTAAATACATGTTATATGTATAATATATTTACTTAAATACTGCTTATGAATAAATATATGCATTTTCCATATGGGCAGCAAATATGCATAGAAAAAAACAGCCTTGTATTTTGGTGATATAATGGTGCCAGTATACAACAAATAATGACCACCTTTCTTAAGCTATTACATTGGTAATTAGCTTACCCAACCTGACTGTCAGCAAAAGGACTGGGCTGCAGAACTGAAACCCGATCCCTCTGTTTCGGTTCAAAACAATGTGGGTCTTCTCAGATAAAGGAGCTAGCAAACATTGTTTTGTAGAGAGCAGGAACAATTACATTTCCCCTTTCCCAGAGCGAGTCACTGCTAAACAAGTTGTTAAACAATGAATCCATTTACACTGAACCCTTCACTCCTGTATTATTATTATTATTATTATTTATTTCTTAGCAGACGCCCTTATCTAGGGCGACTTGCAATCGTAAGCAAATACATTTCAAGTATCACAGTACAAGTAATAATACAATTAAGAGCAAGATAAATACAATGACTTTGGTTCAAGCAAGTACAAGTGTGACAAAATACGATTCAATAATACAGCAGATAGCAGTGTCAGTGATAGTTACATCAGGATATGATTAAATACAAAATACTACAGATTAAACACTTGGCAGATTACAGTACTCTGAAGTACAGGATTAAATGCAGTAAAATAGGGGGCAGATAAGAGCAAGTAAAGTGCATTTAAGGAAGGGTGATAAGTGTCCCAGGGGAAGAACAGAGGAGTTCTACAGGTGCTTTCTAAAGAGATGAGTCTTGAGGAGGCGCCGGAATGTGGTCAGGGACTGGGCAGTCCTGACATCTGTAGGAAGGTCATTCCACCACTGTGGGGCGAGGGTGGAAAAGGAGCGGGCTCTGGAGGCAGGGGAGCGTAGAGTAGGTAGAGCCAGTCTTCTAGTGCAGGCGGAGCGGAGAGGTCGAGTGGGGGTGTAGGGAGAGATGAAGGTCTGGAGGTAGCTGGGTGCAGTCTGGTCAAGGCATCTGTAGGCTAGTACAAGAGTCTTGAACTGGATGCGAGCGGTGATCGGGAACCAGTGGAGTGAGTGGAGTAGTGGAGTTGCGTGGGAGAAGCGAGGCAGAGAGAATACCAGGCGGGCAGCGGAGTTCTGGATGAGCTGGAGCGGACGGGTGGTGGACGCAGGGAGGCCAGCCAGGACGGAGTTGCAGTAGTCTAGGTGGGAGAGTACCAAGGCCTGGACCAGGAGCTGGGTGGCATAGTTGGTGAGGAAGGGTCGGATTCTTCGGATGTTGCTTATGAAGAATCGGCAAGTGCGTGCCAGAGTGGAGATGTGCTGGGAATAAGAGAGGCAGGGGTCCAGGGTGACTCCGAGGTTCTTAGAGGAGGAAGAGGGAGACAGAGTGGTAGATTCCAGAGGAACAGAGATAGAGAGATCAGAGGAGGGGGAGGAGGAGGAGGGAAAGAAAAGGAGGTCAGATTTAGAGAGGTTGAGTTTGAGGTGATGCGAGTGCATCCAGGAGGAGATAGTAGACAGACAGGTTGAGATACGGGAGGGGATGGTGGAGTCAGAGGTTGGGAAGGAGAGGAAAATCTGAGCATCATCAGCATAGAGCATACTCCCTGTATGGGAGTACTGATCAGAGAAGAGGTACCGTCCGTAAGCCAACAAAATACGCCTCACTGAGTTACAGTACACAGCAATAGAGGTTGCTACACCAAAATGCATAGACACACATATCTTTTGAATGACGATACAACACAAAGCAAGGTATATTTAAACAAGGTACCAGGTTTGACAAATTAACAGTATTGAGCCCAACATGACAAATGGCACTGGTAAGTGGAAAGAGCATGGAAAGAAGCGTGGCATTCATGCCAGTCTGATAAAAGTGCTACTATGGTAACGGGTAATGGAGTGTGGTAATGTGGTAAAGCACACTTACGCAAGTTTAAAACTAAGCATTAAAGAATTACAAGCCATGAAAGAATTTCATAGCATGATAAAAAAATATATAGTTTAGTTATGATTGACTTATTGTTCTATGGTACATCAAGAACAAAATTGAGGGCTACTCTTAATACATTATTTATAACACTTTAATTTAGGCATCCAATTTTAAAAATGTTAATAAAAGGTTCCAATAATTATGAATAAGATATAAGGGAATGTTAATTACACACTACTAGTGAAAAGCTTAATATATTTTATTATGAATAATAGTTTACTATTATTTTCAATAGACTTTATTATATTTGTAAATGTTTTTTATATGCTTCAGTAATAATACATTAAATAAGTTGAATGGTTTGTAGACATTTATTTACCCTATTTATACAAGTACAAACTTGATAAAACTGCTTTATGCTTCTGTTTTTACATGACACTAGAACCTTGCATTTGCAGAAGTATTTTAACAATTCTAATGGCCCACTGCTCTTTCAACGGACAGTCTCAGACACATGCAGCAATTACCTTAGCATTAGCACATGGTTTTCCATTCTGGAGCTTGGGTTCTTAATGATCAGAACAGCGAGAATACATTAGCTTATTAGCATGCATGCGCACGTCCCTAAATAATATAATACAAGTACACATCATTTATAATTGACAATATTTAGAGATCAAAAAAATAAAGTTCCAAAGACAAAATGTAATTTTTCAGCAGGTCATCCTGGTTTGTGCTGATGCAAAAGGTACCTGAATTGAATGGATTTAGTGTATTAAATAGACTGGGTGGTTGGTTATGGTGGAGGTCAGAAGGGAGATAGTGTCTTCTTAATTGTTTATTGATATAGCTCTGAAGTGCACCTTGTGTGAGGATGTTATTGGATGAAACACTGCCATGTGATCAGGTTGAATTAGTGGTCTTGTCTGCTTGACTGGGTTATATTCTCATGTAACTGGTCATTTGCCAGCTGCAAGTAAGTACTTGAGTGGAACTTGTCTATATCAGGTCCAGATTCACACCTGTGTTTAACTGGGGATGAAGTGGAGGTAAACGACTGTGTGCCCTTTAAATAAGGGATGTGTATTTTACTGATGATTATGTTTTGTGTGATTTGGATTATAAATCATGACTGCAGCTAGAGGGTGCTCTTGCACTTCAACAATGATAGCTCCAGCTCACTTACTTAGCAGGAAGAGTAGTTATCTTAATATATACAGTGCCGTGAAAAAGTATTTGCCCCCTGTCTGATTTTCTGCATTTTTGCATATTTTTGACACTGAATGTTATCAGATCTTCAACCAAAACCTAATATTAGATAAAAGGGACCCTGAGTGAACAAATAACACAAACATTTTATACATGTTTCATTTATTTATTAAAGAAAGTTATGCAACACCCAATGTCCCTGAGTGAAAAAGTAATCGCCCCCTTAGACTCAATAACTGGTTACACCACCTTTAGCAGCAATAACTGCAACCAAACGCTTCCTGTAGTTATTGATTAGTCTCTCACAGCACTGTGAGAGACTACTCCTCCATGCAGAACTGCTTCAACTCAGTGACATTTGTGGGTTTTCGAACATGAACTGCTCATTTCAGGTCCTGCCACAACATCTCAATGGGGTTTAGGTCTGGACTTTGACTAGGCCATTCCAAAACTTTAAATTTCTTGTTCTTCAACCATTCTGATGTAGACTTGCTTGTGTGTTTCGGATCATTGTCTTGCTGCATGACCCAGCTGCGCTTCAGCTTCAGCTCACGGACGGATGGCCTGACATTCTCCTGTAGAATTCTCTGATACAGAGAAGAATTCATGGTTTCTTCAATGATGGCAAGGCGTCCAGGTCCTGATGCAGCAAAGCATCCCCAAACCATGACACTACCACCACCATGCTTGACCGTTGGTATGAGGTTCTTACTGTGGAATGCAGTGTTTGGTTTTCGCCAGACATAACGGGGCCCATGTCAGCCAAAAAGTTCCACTTTTGACTCATCTGTCCAAAGAACATTGTTCCAGAACTCTTGAGGATCATCCAGGTGCTTTTTGGCAAACTTGAGATGAGCATTCATGTTCTTCTTAGTGAGCAATGGTTTCCGCCTTGCTAATCTGCCATGAATCCCATTTTTGCCCAGTGTCTTTCTGATGGTGGAGTCATGAACACTGACCTTAGCCGAGGTGAGAGAGGCCTGCGAATCCCTGGATGTTGTTCTAGGGTTCTTTGTGACTTCCTGGACGATTTTACGCCTTGCTTTTGGAGAGATTTTGGCAGGAGGGCCACTCCCGGGAAGATTCACTACTGTCCCAAACTTTCTCCATTTGGACAATATGGCTCTGACTGTGGTTCGGTGGAGCCCCAGAGCCTTGGAAATGGCTTTGTAACCCTTTCCAGACTGATAGGCATCAACAACTTTTTTTCCGGAGGTCTTCAGGAATTTCTTTTGTTCGTGGCATGATGTGCCTCTAGAACCTATGTGCTGACAACTTCACTCTGATGGTAAGGGCCAAAGTTAGTCAGATTTATATTGGGCAGGGCTGGCCCAAATCAGGCCTGGTTGTTAACCAAAGTACTCAAACAGCTGACCCTAATTATCCCTTTAATTGGGTTGAGTTAACTGGGGGGGGGGGGCAATAACTTTTTCACACCTGAAGACTGCATGTTTGATTACCTTGCACACCAAACAAATGAAAGAAGCACCAAACTTTGGTGTCATTTTTTCTCTCAGACTCCTCTATATACTACTAAAACCCACAAAAAATCTGACCAAATACAATGTGAAAAATGCAGAAAATCAGACAGGGGCAAATACTTTTCACGGCACTGTATATATATATATATATATATATATATATATATATATATATATATATATATATATATATATATATATATAGGAACAGTAAAGGCATGCAACGTTCAAAATGGTACATATATATGCAAACAGATAGTGAAATAAGATTACTTTTCATAAATTTAAAATGTGTTTTACTCTAGTATATATTAATATACCAAGATTAAATTATATACCCATTTGTTATAGGGGTTCAATTTAAGTGACTCTGAGAAAAATCATTTACACTTGGAAAGGCATATTAATAAAAAAACACATAGCTTATGTGAGTGTTGTTTTACCATTGTCTCATCTATTGCTTGGTTAAACAAAGTGACACTTTTTGGATATCAACTAGGGTTGATATCCAAAAGATTAAAGATTATTTTGCATAAGATCACTTACATCATATGTCTGTTTTTACCCCTTTAAACTACAGATGTGGCTAGCCATTGTGTTAGGCTAGTCTGACCCTGTGTTTGTCTTTGGTTTGCACCTGATCATGTTCAAGATATTGCAATGCTGCTTCATTTCCCCATTATTGATGGTCACCAGCAAACCAGAAGTCATTAGAACTCCCTGCAGGGTATATCTGAGAAGCAGTAGCTATGCTCTGGAAAAACAGTCACATTCCCTGAGAATGAAAGGTTGAACACCCATAGCATTCACAGTACAAATGTAAATGTTTTCCTACACATTAAAAATGGCTATTGGGCAGTATTGAGCTTTTGAAAAACATCTGCACTTTTCAGGGTTAATCTCTATTATCAGATTGTGAGGCCACAGCCATCCTTTCACCAAACACTGATTCGCAGAGTATCTGAGCAGACCAACCTTTCTCTTCAACCCAAACACCTGTAGGGCATAGAAGGCGCTGCTGTTTGTTCTCCCTCTGAAGGATGATACCTCCTTGTTTCTGGAAAGAAGCCCATGGATTGTGTGTTGCCTTCCAAACTGGTGACCTGAACAGAATAATAACAAAGACACTGATGGCCAGCCTGCAGGTAGAGCCTGGGTCTCAGGAGTCAAAGCCTCTGACAAAACAGCTGAGAATATCTTGGATTTTTTTATATTTATTTTTATTGTAAAATATATAAAATGTGAGCTTTAGTCTCTTAACACAGCAAGTTTGTAAGCATATTTTTCGAAGAAATATTAAAATAAAGATAATAACACTAAAATAATGACTTAATTTCTGTATTAATTCCAATCAAAGAACACATTCAGCTTGAAGATTCCTAGCCATTTCCTTGTTTAAGTGGCATTGCAATGGTTCTGTTCTAAGGATGGGCAATGAAAGCATAAGGGCAGCTGCAGAATGCTATTAGCCATTGAAATATTGGTAGGAATTATAAATGTATCTCAAAAGTATTTTTCTGTTTCACTATAACTTATGTAATAGATTACACTATATAGATGCTATGTAAGGGCCAGGATGGCATTTGCACACTGGGATGCGCCAATCTGACTATTCTGGAATGTGCAGTAATTACTGCATCCCTAGCTTGTTGGACTGCTGTATTAGTTTTTTTTGTGTGTGGATACAATCTAACTTTACTTATAATAATACAAATAATAATATAAATACAATTAAAAACAAACTGCACAGTTCTTTACTGGAAGTGAACGGATGCTTCTTTTCTTATTCAAAGGTTACAACCCTCGCTGTAGGGATTTGTGAACACAGCCCAAGCTTAAGGAGGAAAATAGCCTGAAAATCTCTGAAAAATGGAACATACAAGGTCTTTAGACTGGGATTTTTATAGCCCTGTTTTAACCTTTCACCTCCCACCCCACCCCCCTCACAATGCATTGTATTTCTGCTGATAGCACAGGGTTTCAGTACTACCTGTGATTCATGAACTGTT
Source organism: Acipenser oxyrinchus oxyrinchus (assembly GCA_030684275.1). NCBI lineage: Eukaryota > Metazoa > Chordata > Actinopteri > Acipenseriformes > Acipenseridae > Acipenser > Acipenser oxyrinchus. Next base: position 25,152,196 of record CM060260.1, on the reverse strand, counting down.
TTACACTCTTGAAAGGAGTTTCTGCAGAATGTTAAATCTCAGTGAGACTGTGTTGTGTGCATTCAAGCAATACGTGTTCGGAAGCTATGGCAGCTGCTTTAGTGATGGAGGCATCGCAACAGGCATTTATTAATGCAATTAGAGCTTTGTGAAGGTGTTCTGGCTAAGAAAGGAATTCTTATCAGTACTTAAAGTTAACTTAGTTGGAAAGAGTGGCCTGGTAAAGGCGTATGTTCCATCAGGTGCTCGTTTATTAATGTGATATTAATTCTGTCAGGCTTTAATCATAACAGTACTGTACATACGCAGAGATGGAGTACCAGGTAAATGTGTGTGGAGACCTTTATGAAAAGATCAAACTTGAGTTTCTGTTACCACCTCCTTTCTTGTTTTCTTTTTTGACTGCCATTGTTCAAACCTAAATCAACCCATTAAGCTCATGGGGTAATGGTATTTCTGTGAGAAATGGTATTCTCACAGAAACAAAATTTTTGTATGCCACACACAACCAACAGGCAACACAATGTTCCTGCTGCTTCCTGATTAATTAAAGACAAAATGCATTTGTAACATACTGTATTACTTCAATTTGGCGCCGCAGCGTTTATTTTAAATTGATCAAAATGACTGCAGCCCTTAAACGAGATTAGACGAGGGCGTCCTTTATTAATAATACAAACGCTGCAATATTTTATTAAATGATTTAAGGCATTTTAGAAACAGCGCCATGAGAGGCTCCGATCTGCAGCACTATACTCTTGTGTGTTTTTGTGGCTTGAATACAATACATTTACTAACAGTTAACAAGAGCCTATTAGGTGGGAGTTGGGAGGTCAGAGGAGTACTGTACCAGCGAATCAGGAGTGTGTATTGGTTGCTATGGGGCGGGACAAGAAGAGGAGAGAGAACGGTATGCAGTTGTTTTTCTTAACGAAAAGTATTACCTCTGAATATCGGTTTGATTTCTGTTAAAACTAAAATATATCCTACTCGGTTATTTTTTTCTACTGTAATTTACCTGTAAGAGAAACCAAAACTAAATCTTCTCATAGATAGTGAGCAAGTTTTATTTATATATATATATATATATATATATATATATATATATATATATATATATATATATATATATATATATATATATATATATATATATATATATATATATATATATATATATATATATATATATATAATTGTACAGGACTGAGTAAAATTCCAATTGACTAAAAAACAAAACAACTAAACTAAACCCCCTACAAGAAGATTTCTTCAGCCAGCTTTCGGATAGCGCTTAGAGTGACCGGCAAAGCTCTAAGTTTCTCTGAGTTTAAGTTTTCACCATCCAAGCTGACGACGAGGTAAACAGAGAGCCCTTGTTTTATCCCCTGCTGTGTTGGCACTGAACTCTGCTGGAAAAAAAGGGACGTGAAGGTCTGCTGTGCTGTAAGTAGTTCATCTTGGGTTGTCTGTCGGGACTGTACTATAAAATAACATTTGCTTACTAAGGTGTGTGTACATTAGTTTGTATTATATGCTGCATTGAGGTTGCAGTCTCTTCGGGGGTGTCATGTACATAGGCAGAGTTGCGCGTTTCTTTTTTGAGCAGGGGTAGAAAAAAAATACCTTTACTTTTCTTTATTGAGAGTGGTGTTTATTCGGCGGCGTCTATTAAAAAGCTGATATCTGAGTGAGGCGTTAATTCGAGGGCGGCGTTAATTTGAAGTAAGACGGTATTTGTTTTACCTGTAAAATATTCACCATCCTTCATCCTTGAGTTGCCTTCCTTTAGGCAATAATTGAAGCCAGGCTCCTTTTGGGTAAAAGGCTAATATCTGAAAAGTCATTCAAAGAGAGTTTCTGATGTGAAGGACCTCATGCCATTTACAGGAATACAGTAGTAATTCTGCAATAAAGCTCCAGCTGGAGTTGGATGAAAGCCCTCAGCGATCACTATCACAAAGCCTAGGGGAGCAACTGCACACGGGGCTTTTGAGGGGCAGCCTAGAAGTGAAGAATATTTTTGCACATTAATGAGGGAGAGCTGCAGGTATGGTAGTTGCATACATTTAAAAACACTTGTTCTAGTCACAGCCTGTTTACAACTGATTGTGTGGAGGATGGGCGAAGACCACACACAGTCTGACTTACAAAAACATTTTCAAAGTGCGTGTTTACTTAAAATGTTGTTTTTAGGATAATATAAACAAGAAATATGCAGTAATATACTGTACTTTTTACATTTTTGAGTAAAAAGCTCCAGGGCTCTTAGCTGATGCTCACAGTCATTTCAGGTCATGGTTAATTGTATGTATTATATTAATACCAGTTTAATGTGTGTCTTGTTTTTAATATTCAGACTACCTGTACAACACTATAAATAGATTTTGATATTACCATTCAGGAGAAAAAGGTTGGCATTTTAGAAAATAAAATCCTGTTAAGACTTAAATTAAAAAACCATAATGAAGTGTTTGAAATAATAATAATGGTTTAATGGATATAAGAGGAGTAGTTTCTCAAAATGACATCATGTATACTAGATATTATTTACAGTTATTACATACAGAAATGACTGTCTTGGTCAAGGCAACTGGAATCACTCAGTCGGCCATATTGGGTTCTGGTTAAATCTGTGTGTGTTCCAGCACTGAAATACATGCTTCTAATCCCTGTGGCTTTTGTTTTATTTAAAAAGCAGCACTGAAAAATGCAGAACAACATCATTAGAATGAAATATGCGCTGCTTGAATAAAGCGTGATGATTTGGAAAAACGTGCTGTTCGAAGTCCTAACAAATGCAATTTATCTGTGTTTAATACGGCAGGTGGAGAAAGTGATAGCTAGCGTGTTCATTCAGCCTCATCACAGAATTGGACTAAATAGGTACATCCACACGGATTAACATTAATCTGCAGTGTAGTGGCTGCAAAGCACTGTCGATGCATTCATGAGACATTGTGTTGCACAGTTAATTCATAATCGTTATTGTAAAGCAATTTTCTTTGAGGCATGATGCTTTATTTCCATTTACAGTTTCAGGTTGTTTTTTTTCCATCAATCTAGTCATCTGGTTAAAAAATCTCAGAGCAGCTGCAGAGAGACTTCAAGAGTGGATGATGGCGATTGCTTAGAAGTGAAATCCTTTCCTCACCAGGGAACACTTTTTAAATTTTCTTCAGGGCTGCTTAACAGGTGGGACATTGGGTGGTGGGCCGCATAATAAAATTCACCTATAATTAAACACCAATATGTGCAACATACCTTTATATATAGTTCCAAGATGTACATCTTTTCGACTGCTTTTTCTTTTTTGATTTCTGAAATATTATTATTATTATTATTATTATTATTATTATTATTATTATTATTATTATTATTATTATTATATCATTGTATTTACAATTTAGTGGCTGGTTTCACAGACCCAGATTAACACTAATCTTGGTTTACCTTACCTAAATTAACATTGGGTATGTGACGTTGTACATCCCACCCCGATGTGTATTACATTATTTGTTGTTTTCTTTATTTCAAATGTATTGTTTGTGTTGAAAAACATGCTGTTTTGTTATTATTGTTTACAGCCTGGATGGGGTTGAAATGCCCCATCCAGATAAAATTGTGAGAATACATGGTCAACACTGAGTGATTATTGATAAACTGGCTGTTGGCCATGCATATGTGAAACCCTGTGTCGAATGTGACAGAGGGATAAACCAGGTAATTAATAGCCAATTAATCCCTCTGCCACTATATAAAAACCTGCAGCTTTGGCTGAACGGGATGGGTTGACCAGAGGAGGAAAGAGACCAGAATAGAACAGAACAGAACAGAACAGTATACAGATACTGAAAGTAAACAATTGCTACTCGTGCTGGCATTAAACCAGCACTATATTTGTTTGATTTAGTGTTCCCTTTGTTTTGTGTTTTGTCTGTTTGGTTTGGTCAACGAGCCATTTTGTTTTGTAAAGTGTTTCTGTTTTATTAAATATTTTTATTTATAATTAAAATGTGCCATAGTGTTTTTATACCCTGCAGTATTGTTCCTGTGTGTGCTATTCCTTTCCTGGCCTGACGTCACCATGAAGCCAGTCTGTTCATAGGGTAGTACAGGACTACTAGGGCAAAAATACAAATATCTCTAGAAACCTTCCATTTTTTACAAGCACAAGTGTTCTGGTTTAATCTGATTCAGTTTTAAGTATTTAGCCAAAGGTTTTGCAGCACCTAGAATTTTAGGATTGAGACACACTGTAATTATTATTTTTTAAAAGAAATACTAAATGATATTGCAGAAGTCTACTGGAAGCCATAATATAGTACAGTATTTCATGTTAGATTTCAAAATGTCAAATTTTTCAATTTGTGTCAGTTTTTCGTTAAGTATATGGAAAAATACAAAGCAGTATGCAATTCAATAACTTAGTGTAACATTATTCAGCAGGTTTCATTCGACTTTATGAAGCAAAATGTGTTAATTCTATAGGGTGATGCAAAACATTTGGCCATAGCTGTATATCAAGGTATAGGGTTTAAAGTAACTTTCATAAAACTTAACCAAAATCCACATCCCTAGTAGCTTATTAAATAGCTAAATATTAAAATAGGTTTTCATATCACAAATGAATAGACTGATATTCGGTAACCAAGGTGTATTTTTTCTTTCTTTCTTTCTTTATTTAATTCATTTTTGCTGAAAAAATCCAAATTGAAAACTATAATCACTGGTTTAAATATATTTTTTAAACTACTGGCACCTGTGCGTATACAAGGCAATACTGATTTTAAAAAAATCAGTCAGAAACTGCATTAATCATGTTTTCACCATGGTTAATCTGCATTATTTTGCCCAACCCTACCCTGTAAGCTACTAACTATTTTGAAAGCACATAATAAACAATACATTCACTTTTATACAGTTGCTGGCAAAACTATCCACTGAGTAATAAGAAACTAGGATTGCATTTAGTCTTCAATTACAAATATTATTTTGTCAATAAGGATTTAAAAATGTATAGCCCTAAAGCCAAGACATGAAAAAGAAGACCATGGTATCAAACACCCAGTAAACACGTCGGGGAAGTTTGATCACTTGCCCCCCCTGAGGTCGGGGAAGTTTGATCACTTGCCCCCCAAAGTATGGACCACTGTAGGTGTATGTGAATACCTGCCGCTCAGTGGAGAGGAAAAAACCCCTTGAGGCCGATTAGGGGAAAACCTCTGGTGGCCCCGGCGGACAGGAAGCCACCACTCCGGGCATACTAGCAATTTTAGAATGGGCTGCAACTATATCAGAGGAGGATGAAATTGAAGAATGTCAGTTAATATAGGTAGGCAAAAGGTTGAGGCAGGAGGGGACTGAGAATCCTTCGGAGTGACGACGAACTGCAGGAATGGATAGAAAGGTTGGGGTGAGCAAGATTCGCAGCGATAGCAAACCAGGTTAAATTATGTAGCGCTTGTGGTCTTATGCTGCCGTCTAGAGGTTGTGATTGGAATTGAAACTACTGGCTTCAGTGAAGCAGGGTAGAATATATTTGGTTATTGTGATTAAAATCCTTGTCTATGTATAAAACATTTGCTTATTTTTTAGTTTTGAATAATAAATATTTTGAGACATGTTTTACAACAGTTAGTGATGTATGTAAATAAGTTAATGTAGGTCTACAAGATGAGCCTGCAGTATTTAGATGTCACAATTCGGCGAGGTGGATTCGCTCTCACGCAGCAAAAGCGCAGCCGCAGGAGCCAGTAGATTGCAGTACTGAGGCACAGGCTCGCATTGCCTGATGAAGCTGCCTCGTCACCTTGGCAACTTACCACTCCCTGCAGACACTCGATGAGGGCCTTGCAGTGGAAACATGGTCTGTGAGGTGGCAGTACAGCAGTGTCATTGGAGTAGGTATGAGACCCGTCAAAGTCACGAGCCGCCACTGGTTGAATAGAGTTTGTAAAGGGCTGGATAGGTCTTTAAGAGGTTGCACGAGGTCCAGGACTGGATCATCTAATGGAACGGTAGATTGTGCTGGCTCTGTGGGAGCAGCTGCTGAGTGGGGAGCGGGGGAGGGGCTCTTGAGTGCAGTGCCAAAATAAATAACTCCAGAACATTGTATATCACAAGCAGCACGACTCTTCCCTTTTTTATCTGCACAGTTTAATTACAAAAATAGGATTTATTTTAGGATAGTATTATGAAGTGTTAAGCTTGATATCTGCAAAGTCTGTAAGCATTTGTTTTGTATTTCAGCACGTTAAGCATTTTAAACATTACGTTCAGTTCACATTATTAAGCAGGTTATTTTTAGGGTTCACCGTGATTACTATAGTGTGTATGTTAATGAAACACACGACTAATTAGTATTATTAGATTTCAAAGAACTTACCCAGTTTCTGCTTGAGTGGGATTTATGCAGCTGACTTTTTTTGGCGATCATTTGGGACAGTAATCACCGAATCCCCCTGCTGCACGTGTTGTTTTCATGTTGCTGCTCTAAAAAGAGTGCAAAGAAGAGCAACCAGAATTATCCCGGGTTTAAAAAGCATGTATTATCCCAAGTTTAAAAGGTATGTTATATGCAGACAGGCTAAATGAATTGAATCTATTCAGTCTTGAGCAAAGACGACTACGCGGTGATCAGATTCAAGCATTCAAAATTCTAAAAGGTATTGACAATGTCAACCCAAGGAACTTTTTCGACCTGAAAAAAGAAACAAGGACCAGGGGTCACAAATGGAGATTAGATAAAGGGGCATTCAGAACCGAAAATAGGACACCCTGGCCGACCTAAGCCCTCCACCCCCCAGGCGGTGCTCGGCCAATTGTGTGCTGCCCCCTGGGAACTCCCGTCCACGGTCGTCAGTGGAATAGCCTGCATTCGAACCGGCAACCTCCAGGCTGTAGGGCGCATCCTGCACTCCACGCGGAGCGCCTTTACCAGATGCGCCACTTGGGAGCCCCAGGAGGCACTTTTTTACACAGAGAATTGAGTCTGGAGCCAACTCCCCAGTAATGTTGTTGAAGCTATCCACCAATACTGGCCACCAGTTCTCTTAACACTCCAATCTTTTAGTATGCTGCTAGGCACATATTAGATTTACACACTGACCAATGCTAGAAATGAGTTTCCTCGCAGTAAATATGTATTATGCTAAGACTAGCGACAGGTACATTGCTAGTCCCTGCTTCTCACCTTGCAGTCTATCAGGATCTAACCAAAGAATGTATTAGAGAGGCTTGTACTACAACAGCGCCACCTAGTGGCTCCACATTTTTGTGCAATCTAGACCAGGGGTTCTCAAACTCAGTCCTGGGGACCCCCCTGTGTCTGCTGGTTTTCATTCCAACCGAGCTCTCAATTACTTAACTATACCCTTAATTGAACTAATAATTCCACCAGCAATTCCAATCAGACAGACAAGGTGAGAACCAATCTTTGACAGTCTGAGGATGGCTTTCTGTGGTGTTCCACTCAGTTTTTCAAAATTACCATCTTCAGTCTGTATTTTAATAATATAAAGGCCATTAAAACAAACAATGAAAGAAATACAGTGGCTTACTGGTAATGTAAAATATTTGGATCCTTGCAGACGAGACAAAAATAATCCTAAAAGCAGCCAGCCCCCACCCTCTAACATTAGTATACCTCTTTTTATCTTCTCAGTGACTAGATGTACTGTAGATTGGAAGCCACAAATACTGTAAAGTGGCTTTTGATCCCCAACAGCTCAATTTATAAATCTTCTGACAGCTCTAAAAAGAAGGTTTCGGGTAGTCCTTTGTTGTTATACAACCCTGTAAACAGCAACAAACAATTTGTTTGTGACACAAGGGGGGGAAAGGTTTAGGCAAATGGTAAAGATGCTTGATAGTTAACACTATGATATTGTGCCTCAGCAATGCTGTATTAATTGTCTTGCTGATATCAAGAGGCAATTGTTCTTGCAATTTCATCCTTCAGCCTCTGTACAAGGTTATTAGAGCTTACCTGTCATCTCTGCCCCTGTCAGCAGTAATTTTACTCTACCTATCATGAGGAAATGACCTCCGACCTGGAAAGACAAACAAAAGATGAAAACAGAAAAGACAGAAGACAAACTTACTGATTTTTCCATCCACGCAGAGACCTTGCGCAACCTGCTGCCTTGAAAAAACTAAGCACCAGATGACATTTAAAACTTAGAGATAAAGGCAGCAATTTAAATACACACAATCTTTACTTTTTTATTTTTTATCAAGGTTGTCCAAACTTTGCAAAGACAGGAAATTGAAATCCCTACAATACAATAGCTTGTAAACTGAAAATCACTCTATGTTTCAATACTTCATTTCATTTGCAAAAGGCAGTCTTCTCATGAACATTGTATATATAAAAAACATTTTAATATTTGTAGGATATCTGGGACTAGAAAGGTAGTCCATTATGCAAGGCAGTTCATATAATGGACTACCTTTCTAGTTATGATCTTTACCTCTTCAAATAGGGAAAGGAGACTCCACACTCCACAGCTATAGAAAACATAGATATTGTACAGGTTCCAAAGTGATTTGCATGTATTTTATACATACATGTAGTTTTAGGATAACCCAACTGCCTCTCTTTGCTTTGTAAAACAAGCCAAAGTACTGTACATCCAAAGCTCCAAATCATGTAGGTTTTGTGATTATATGTACTGTAATAATGACATAGAAATAACCTTGTTCCTGTAAAGTCTTGTCCCTTTTCTCATTCTAAAAAAAAGTGGTTAAACACTGATATTGATTGAGGTCATTAAGAATTCAGATTAGGGTCTTCACAAGTTTTATGTTTGCAAAACCCATGTTATTAGATAATGGGACTCTTCATTAGCGCTTTTATTTGAGGGATTTAAAAATCTATATTATTTACAGAAAGCCTTACACCATGCATGCAGTATTGACTTCCCATGATCCTTTCTTGCAGGTGTTTTGATTTGTTTTTAATTGCCCATTGTGCTAACATCTTAAAAGAAGTGATCTTTTCAAGGGAATACACAAGCTAAAACCCAGTTTTAATATATGCTTACTAATCAGTTTGAATAACTCTGGGTGCTGTTGTCCCAATGTTGAGTTGTCTCTAACTGACTTCAAGCTTGCTTGATAAGACAGGCATGTAGCTGTTATCTCCACCTGCTCTGTTCTATACCTGAGGCCAACATGGTTAAAATGTTACAGTGTCACATATTCTGGAAAGATGGTCTGGTTACCTTATTTCAGAATGCACAGCAAGCCATGAAATGTCTTTGAAATTATATTTAGGGCTATGGTTTTTCGGGTTTTATTAATTGTTTTTTTTGGGGGCTTTCGTTTTTGATATACTGTATGAAATTAGTGTTTTCGGTTACTTTCCAAAATGCTTGAGCATTTTTTTTTTCTGTCAAAATATGTATAGTAGTAAATCGACAGTACTTGCATACTTAAGTTGAACCTTCTTTCCATTGCTGTCTTCCACAATGAAATCCCTATGGGCACATTCTTCAGGGTTCTTTGTGCATAGGCATGTTTGTACATTTCGCCACAATTCTGTTTTAAATCCTTCGTCTCTTAACTGTAGTACAGCTTGAAATCCCGCTAACAAGCCTCCATCCTGATTGGAATCTTGTTTTAAATCTCGCAAGCGGAGTCTCCAATAGAAATGTAGGAATGTGCTGTCACTCAGTAACTGGGGCAGGTTTAAAGTATTGAGAACGAATCAATGATAGATGCAAGTCAGGAAGGTGGGACATTTCCCAGCAGCACTGGGAAACGTATTTATTATTATTTTTGTTTCATTTTTTAATGGGAATAGGGTAAAGTCAATGTGAATTGATTAAACATTTCCACAGTTTTTCCGGTGTTTTCCGGTGTTTATTGGCTATCCACCAATTTCATTTTTTCTGGTTTTATCGGTTAAAACCAAAAATCAGAAGCCCTAATTATATTTAAGTGGCATGTGACTGTCACAGGGAACAAGATTTAAAAGGTTTACTTTGGGCTTAAAATCTGGGAAAGAAAAAAGGTTACAGTCTACATTTTAGCTGTGTAGCCTTTTAAAGAGTAGCCTAGAGATGTGAAATAGACACCACTAGCTCATATGTTTGTCAAGATAAACTCACACCTGAGACAGTGATATGCAAAGTGGAGGGTAGGACTTCCATTCAATAGCACTGACTAGATTTAGGAATGATGTAAATTAACATTTCAGCTCCTCACTTCATAAGCTTTGTGGACTGTAATGACACCATAAAATACAGGTGTTGATGATTTCTGCTTTGATTCATCTTGCTTATTTTCCCCTTGACAAATAGTAAAATTAGGTTCAGATAGAAATTTCTAAAAAAAATAAATAAAAACCACAGAAAAAATGTATTTCCAGGAGATTACTTTTGTCTTTCTCTTTACAGCCTCGCACAGCTCAGAGACCACAGCTACCAACTCCTGACTCTTATATATCTATTTGGAAGGAAATGAGTCAAGAACAGTCCTCTGCTGGTATATAAATAATATAGTTATTTCCAGATAGTCAGTTTAAGGTAACAATACTGTGTTAATGACATAGTCAAAGTCCTATTACATTTTCTATGGAGGAATAGATTGAGTCTCCTGTTGTGAATGAAACGTTTTCTTCTTGTAATCTCTGGGAGTGTGAGGAAGGTTTTCAGGGAACAGACTGATTGCACAGATTGCATGGCCCATTCCCAGTATCAATTAATCCCCAGTTAAATCTGACACATCTTAACCTGTACTGGATCCAATTCCGCACTACAGCAGAACCCATATGGCTGCAAGACATTTGCAGGAATCACTTTGCCGGCTGCTTAGAGGAGCTGGCGAGATGCCAACTTCCATTCCACACACTTTTCACTAATAGACATGTTTGCTTTACCAGGCCCTGATGCATGCAGTAATGTTTCTTTATTTTTTTTTTATTATTAAATTGTTGTTCAAATGTATTTCTAATTATTATTATTATTATTATTTCTTTTTTTTTTTTACAAACCAAGACCTGGACTAAATCAAAGTGACAGTCCAGCTATTGCTTTGTTATTGTCTATAGAGACATAATTGCTCTTAATTGTATTAATACTTGTACTTTGATACTTGAAATGTATTTTTTGTTTACGACTGTAAGTCGCCCTGGATAAGGGCGTCTGCTAAGAAATAAATAATAATAATAATAATAATAATCATAATAATAATAATAATAATAATTGGTATATATAAAAAATGTACTGACTTGTAATCATTGTATAAACTGTACAACTATTAATCTTTATATAATGGTCAAAGAAGTATGGAACCAAAATGTTTTGTCTCTACTGGTTAACAAAGTATTATTTGAAATACAAATGTTAAAAGCTAAACAGCATAAAAATAACAATTCATGGGAAGTTTTTAAAGCTGTGACTCGGTTATAGCCATCTAAGAATTCTTATTCTCAGTGACAAGAAAACCAGTGCTCCTCTGGTTGTTTTCAGTCTTGCTCGCTGACTTTAAATTGAGAGCTATTTTTGCAACCATATTCTTAACGTTTCCACTTACTTCAGTGGGTGCAATTCAATTTCCTCGTTCTTACACTAACAGGTGAGGTTTTTCTGAAAGAAAAGCATCACGCACTGCCTGTTGCAGTGAGAAACTGACCCAAAAAAGTTTCAATCCTAGTGTGGCAGGACAGAAGAAAAGCCAAGCACATAATTAGAGGGGCAGGGTAAAGCTCTGTGTGTAAATAAATGTGTTGTGTTTATTGCATTATTATTTAAAGGAAAGGTATTGTTTGTTTATTTAAACGGGTGTTGTATTTTGTGTTTACTTAAAAACATGATGTATTATTACGTGAATATGTGTTATTTGGCAGCATGGATGGGGTTAAAGCTCCATCCTGGTAAACTCATGTGGAATGTGACTATCTCCGAATTGAATAATTTAGTGTTAATTCGGAGATGGTCACATGTATAAAACCCCACAGCTTTTCTGTGTTCGGGGTGGGTGTTTATAAATCTAAAATGAAACATAAAGAAAGCAATTGCTACCAGACCAGCACGGTATTTGTTTGGTGTCAGTAGTTCTGTTTTGTTTAAACCTGTACTTTGCTCGGTGAGCTGTGTGTTTTTTTTGTGAAAGTGTTTTGTTTATTTTTGTTGCAATAAAAACGGCGCACCAGCACTTTCACCAGCAAATACCTGTGTCTCTGTCAGCTTTCTGGTCTGGGAACGTCACGACTCAGCCGTCCTACCACACACAGTTTAGTGTTGCAAATCAAATTCTAATTACTTAAAAATTAACACAGTCAATAATGTTGCCATTGTTAAAAATATGATTTTATCAGGCAATTGTATTCAAATCATATGGCTTATCTTATTTTACTTCATATCGTGGCTAATTAAGGACATGAAAAAATGCCCTGAAATCCTGAGATTTTCCCATAATACTGTATATCAATTAAAACAAATAACAAAATCCACTGTTTAAATTAACTATGTAAGGTAATACCTCTATTGGTGACACAATTATGTATCTAACTGTGTGAATTACATTGTCTTAACTCCATTGTTACTAATACAAACAATTTCCTTTATAAAGTTTCAATATATTTTTGGAAAGTTCCTTCTGTTTGATTCATGCTCTATGGATTCCAAAATATTTGGGTCCAACTAAATTCTAGAATAATTAAACATTGAAAGCAGAAAGTTCAGTCACCTCATGCTTTGTATATTGTGATATACAATAAAAGTTTCCATAAATTAGATATAGTATATTGATCTAAAAACAAAACACACACACAATTAAGCATACTATTTATGTTATAAACCAATTCTTTCTTCTCACCTGTTTTATATTGAGATCAGAAAGCCATTTTTGTATTTGTTTTCCTGAAGTATGGGCCCATTTTTATAAGTGTGTTCAAGTTATATTTCCAGAAAGAAATTAAATCATTTTAACAGTATAACACTACTCAGAGCAATCACTTAAATTGCCCATCCTGCTACCAAGTTTTTCCTTGCTACAGTAGTTAGCATTACAATTGTTTTATTCCTGTCAGAAAGTGTGTCTTTGCCTTTGCACTTCATGGGTAGTTTAACTTTGCATTCTATCGCTCTCCCAGTAGGCATGGAAGGGCAGGACATTGTAAACCCACAGGGACAGTAAGAGCTGTCATGAGCTCAGAGAGTACTGATCAATGGAGACAGCCTAAACCTATCTCATGGAAAACAGAAATACTTATGCATACATGAATTTCAATCAAATACTCATTATTTATTTAAGATATTAAGATACATCTTTATTACAGGGTTGGGAAAGTTGAAAGTTGTGTATAAAAATGGATAATTAATGGTGGCTTCCTACAACACAGTATTATATCAACGCATTGCAGATAATAATGTCCTTGGCGTTGTGCATAACAACAGAGCCTTCTGATTGGTTGAAGGCTTCAGCGATACCTTGTTGTTACATTGTAGTTATTCATTGTTGATACAGAGAATTTCGAGCAGGTAAAAATAAAGTGCTCCTACCCCTAATTCAACATATCTGTATTTCTGAAGCAGGACTTTAATTGCATCAGATTTGATGGTCAGTTAAATACATGATATGATAAAAGCATAGAAAAAAGAATAACCTGAATCTGCAATGTATCTGGCTGCAACAATTTATTTGGATCTGACCAGAAATTAGCTGTTTCTGAAAGCTAGGCTGGTGCCATTTTGGGGAATGAATGAATGTTAACCTGATTTAACTCACTGAATGGTTGTGAAACCTAATAATTGCTGCAATATTGCCAAATAAACAAAACAGGAAAAACAGCCTTTTTAAAAATCAATACTTTTTTTATATTACAGGCACAGTTATTTCCATTACTTATGTAATGCGTAGGGAACACGCAAATCCAGATCACATTGTATGACCTTGTTATACAATAACCATTCTTTTGTAATTGTACTTGTAGCTGTCCTTGCCATTTGCATTACCATAGTGAATAACCTTTTCTATTTCATATCATATTTTGACAATGTTTTGCTAATCCTACTCGAATACACGGGCTTAATTCTACACGAAAATAGTAATTTCACTGTAAATGGGTTAAGCAACATTTTATTTTATAAAAACAACTGTCAGAAATAATTGTGTTATAAACCATGCTGCTCTTGAAACCTGACCTGTTAAAATTACTCAAATCAATCATAATCCTCTTTATTTTATATATGAGTTTCCTCATGCTCCTTATGCCTTACAATTTCTTTCTTACTGCTCATAGGTCAACTTCTCAGTTCAGAAAAATAGCAGTAATTTTATTTTACCAAGCTCCCAGGGAATGTTTTTTTTGTTGTTGTATTCCTCAGCTCTAAAAATCATGTCAAATTCCCTGTTGTGGTTCCATGCATGTGGTGAAGTTACAGGTCAGAGTTTTTATAACACCCTTGCTGTGGAATAAGGAGGCTGTGTGGTCCAGTGGTTAAAGAAAAGGGCTTGTAACCAGGAGGTCCCCGGTTCAAATCCCACCTCAGCCACTAACTCATTGTGTGACCCTGAGCAAGTCACTTCACCTCCTTGTGCTCCGTCTTTCGGGTGAGACGCAATTGTAAGTGACTCTGCAGCTGATGCATAGTTCATACACCCTAGTCTCTGTAAGTCGCCTTGGATAAAGGCGTCTGCTAAATAAACAAATAATAATAATACAGTAGGCTAACACAGTAACAGGACACCCCTGTTACAATACAGCATGTATTGTTCACTGTGTGTAAGAGAATGGCCTGTGTTACCATGTAGCTACACCAGGTAACAAACCGTTTACAAGGCCATGTCCATGTAATTACACCTTAGGTGCGATGTACTGTAAAAACAGGAACAATTTGTAACTACCAAGTTATTACAATGTAATTACATGTGCCACACATTTATTGTGTCAGCATTTGCTTAATTATTCACTAAAAACACTTATTGTACATTTATTTACTTTTAAGTGTGTCCTGGTTAGAATGCAGAAACATTCACGGCAGACACACGTATAAGCAGCCAATCAAACAGTCTCTAATGAAGATTAAGTACAAGAATATATAAAAGTACGAGTTTCAGAAAGATTTGTGTAGCCTTTTGGGGTTTTCATTATTTGTACCTTCAGAATAATTGCACAGTGTGTTTAACCTTATTAATATCAAGCACAGCTGAAGAAACAAAACTGTCAGACTCCCATACTGCAGGTATTATTTATACTCTAAAAAGAAAAAAGAAAGTTGCTGTTCCTGCAAGAGTTTGAAGTCCATTAATCTTGACACTCAGTTATCTTGGTGCTGCATATCATCAAAAAGGATACCATTACATGACAGCAGGATATGGGCCGCTGAAGTGGCTTGCATTGCATAATTATTTTTTTTGTTTTGTATTACTCTGTTTTCTCACAATGAGATGCATTGATAAGAAAATGTCACCAAATGGGAAACGATCGATGCAAATGAAGTGTCAGTGAGTATTAACCTTGGTTACATCAGGTAAGATAACAGACCACATCCTTCAAGGTAGATGATGCATTTCAAATGCTCATTAGTGAATCACATCGGCAGAAGGTCTGACAACCAAATCTTTCTCATTTTCTTGTGGATTTATCTTAATGGAATGGAATGTCTCCCGTTGGAATACTGCTTGTACATAAGATGCATGATGAAAAGCAACGGCTTATGAAAAATGATTTAAATCGTCACATAAAACAAAGGCAGTGGCCACTGGGTTACATAGATGCACTCTGTCAAATTATTTATAATGATGCTCCACTTCCAAATTACATTCATAAATATTATAAATGTGTCAGTTTGGCCTATTCAGTTTAGACGCCAGCTCTGTCCTGATCTTTCAGGAGTTTTGCCCTCAAAAAGCAGTCATTGGCCAAATGTAAAAAAAAAAGGTGAATACATAAATTAACCCTGTAAAGCATTTTTTTTAAATGAGAAAAGCTACTTTATTTATGTAATTAGATTCCATTTCTTGTACAAAACACTTTTTTTCTCCCCTGTCTGGCAACACATAATGTACTGCATATGAAAAATCCTGGCTTGTGAGACTGGATTTAAAAAATAATAATATAGAGGGGTGGCAAAGTAATGTATCATATGTGATACAAAATGGGTATTACAGGGTGTGGCAGGCTGGCTCGCAGTGGTGACGTCACGGACCAGGAAGTACAGAAACCAAAACAATGGATGGGCGGGTGAAGTTGAGTGCAACGGCACTCAGCGTATTTATTAATAAATCAAATAAACAAAACAAATGATTTTAACAAAACAACAAAACAAATGGGCACGAGGGCCAAACGAATCAGACAGACAAACAAGTAAGTGTCGTGCTGGCTAATCCAGCACGTTTTAGCAATTGTTAATTTCTGTCTCCTCTCTATCTCCCGTGCCTCCTCTCTGCACCCAACAACCAACCCCGCAGCACGGACAGCTGCGGTTCTTATACTCTGGCGAGGGTTAACTAGTTGTTAATTATCTTATTACCCCTCGGCCACAGTCTGCACGCGTTTGGTAAGGATGCATGACTATCAGCTAATTACATAATCAGTAGCTGATCAGTCACGCATCCTCACGGGGTTTTTAAATATAAATATAAAAAACAATAACAAAAGACGCGGCGCTTTTATCCGCGCCGCAAACAAATACAAATAATAATAAATAGGGGCGGGACACTCCGCCACACAGGGTTAATGAATGAATGAATGAATGAATGAATGAATGAATGAATTAATTAATTAATAACGATGTGCAAATAATTAATCAGTTTCAGTACTTTAAAGAAAAAAGCTTAAATTAGGCACCGTTTATAATAGAACAGAGACATTCCTGCTTGCCGCAGTGCTTTGCAGAGCCCTGGAAGTGATATGCTTTCCTGAGCATTGTGCCACTTCTCACATTATAATTTAAGCACTGAACTGGAAACCTCGGTAAACCTCCAGCAGTTATTCTACCATATTCTCACACATACAGTGTATCTGTACTTCCTCTCGCTCTATTTACTCAATGAAGTGGAAAGCTAAAAATACCTCTCAATATTAGAAGTAACACTTTCCTTGAGATAGCAATTTTCTGCATATGTGAATAGTTTTTCAAATAGCTTCAAAACACATACTCACAAAACACATTTTATCAGTGTGGCTCACCTGATAAAAGCACAGCCACTTGGTATTCAGGGTGTCATACAACGCAGGTTCTCGTCCTGGCTGTGCAGTCGCCGGTCTTCGCTGGTGATTCTGAAGGGTGAGTCGCATTGGCTCTGGTGCTCCCATGGGTTAGAGAGGCAAAACCGGCAGAGTATGATATAAAGCCAGTCTATGATGACTATTTCATTTGCATTTTTCCACAATGTCAGATTTAATCCAATCTTTGAATTCGGGTTCTTTGATATTTTGGTCTGTTGCAATATTCATTTAAACAGTAGTGAAGTTACTTAATAAGACACCAGAATGTTATGGACCTGCTTTGGTTATTGGGGAATTCTGACATATATATAGAGAGCCAGCTGCCCTAGTCAGTTAAAGCAGCTTGAACACCCAGGTATCAGTTGATTAATTGCTAGTGCAATCAGTTATTTGACTCTCAGCAAGATTCAAGTCAAGCTAGCAGTGAAACAATAAAATAGATTTTAATCTTTGTCAGTGAAGAACATTCTCTCTCTGTCTCACCCTCTCAAACTCCCTGTTCTTATTTAAATAATTCAAGTTGCAATAAGAAATACTTCAAGCTGCAAAGAAAATGATTTCCAAATGTAATAAAAACATTATTAATTATGCATCAATTTCACATTGAGTAGCCCTTCAAATGTTAAACATGTCTTACCTTTTATAATTGAGATGTGCTATTTTGAGAGTCTGCTAGATTTTGTTTGTACATGTTTAGGCTTCTGTAATTTGAAAAGTGATCTGGATGTGATTTGCAGTTGCATAAATACAAAAATCTATCTGCAAAGGTACATGGTGTTGAGCCACAAATGAACAATTACCAGTGAATGAACCTGATAGTTGTGCAAGAGTTTATTGTTATTGTCTTCCTCATATATCTGTAAGTTTTTGCCATAGTGCCATAGAAAAGGAAAATATTTTGGATCCAAGTTGCGCTGTAACTTTTGATTGAATGTAGTCTACAGGGGAAGGAGAGGAGTTTATTCTCCAAAGACAGATTACAGAGGTTTAGGTTTTTTGGCGCATCCAGTAAAGGTGCTCCACGTGGAGTGCAGGATGCTCCCTATAGTCTGGACGTCGCTGGTTCGAGTCCAGTAATTTCTCTGCCGACTGAGGATGGAAGCTCCCAGAGGCGGCTCAGTGGCTGCGCCGCCGGGAGAGAGGGCTAGATTAGCCAGGGTGTCCTCAACTTGCTGCGCACCAGTGACCCCTGTGGTCTGGCCGGGCGCCTGCAGGCTTGCCTGTAAGCTGCCCAGGGCTGCATTGTCCTCCGACGCTGTAGCTCTGGGTGGCTGCATGGTGTAAAAAGAAGCAGGCGGCTGACGGCTGCACGCCGGACGACAGCGTGTGTTCGTCTCGCCCTCCTGAGTCAGCGCGGGGGGGTGGGGGTGGTAGCAGTGGGCTGAGCCTAAAAATAATTGGACATTACTAAATTGCGGAGAAAACAATAAAAATAATTGGCTGCCACTAAATTTAAAAAAGAAAAAAAAGAGGCTGAGGTTTTTACAGAGACAAGGGAGGAGAAACGGCATAAAAAGAGCCCCTGCCTTGATGCAAACTGCAGTGATCCTGATACAGTCTGCAAACAGTGTGTGATAGTGCAAGTCTATGGAATAAAAGGAAAAAGCAAGTAGGAATTGAAATAAAATACAATAAAAAAAGAAGCTCAGGAATGCACTTTCCCCTTCTTTTTCTTCTTCTCCTGGCTCAATATCAGGACATGTCCGAATCATCTTAAAGAGCTGGAAGGTCCTGCAAGGGATTACATGTACATGATGGCTAAAGGTTGCAAAACTTTCTGAAACCTGAAAGCTAAACAGTATTTGATTCATACTGTATTTCTGGTTCACAATATGTACAGTAACTGCTCCAATACACTGCGTTTTATAGCCAGGATAAAGAACCCTTGAGACATACATTTCATTTCCAACTGTACAGAACATTCTTAAATAAATGAATACTATTACATTTTGCCCTATCCTTAAGCCATGTTCATAGAAGTATATGAATAAATACTATTTGAACAAGTTTAAAAACTGCAGTATCATAAAACTAATTCAAATTGAAAGGCAACAGGAGAAATATATTACTACTGTACATGACTTGACTCTGATAATTTATTGAGACCAAATGTGCCACAAATATGTAACCTTTCACAGGCTTCATTGTGGAGTGCTATAAAACATGTCTTGCCTGTGGCTTCTACCTTTATTTGAAGCCCAGTGAGACAAACTCTGTATGGTAATTACAATCATAGTCTCCTGGCGAACCTTTCTTCACTTTAGATATCCCCATTTGTAACATTGTTCTCTAAATGCTACCCACCACAGCCACACAGGAGCTTTCAAAAGGTTTTCAGGGAACTAGCAAGCTGGCTCACATGGATAATGATATTGTCAGATGTGACTTGTATTCTAATGAACTAACCTCACCCTCATTTAGCTTGAAGTGTGGACTTAAATAATAAAAAAAAATAATACTCAAGCACACATATGAACCTTATGCAAAAAAAAAAACACTGTTCACTTTAATAAAAATAATGATGCGGCAGCAGCTGCCGTTTTTCCTTTTTACCATGATTAGATTTTTCTGCTGTCAAGTGCTCAGCTAACACTGAAGAGAGGAGGGTACCTTGTGGTGCTTTGTTGTAGCGAAGTAGATGACATTTTTGACCCAGGAAACTGCAGTGTTCACGAGTATGGTCCCATCTTTTCAGTTAAGTGACAGTAGACGTGGGAAGTGCTTTTCCCTCAATTTTTTTTTTCCTGGTTGAGGTTTTACATTTACAATTTTTTTTTTTTTTTTTTTTAATGTATTCTTCTATTCTGTCCTACTGTATGTTGGCATGCGACTGTATGCTGAGTCTGGAATTCAAACTGCCTCAAACACGCCCCTTTGGAATTCGTGCAAACTTTTATTTGGCACTTTTCATAAAAAAGGCTACTTGCATCTCAGATTCTGGTAGATACAACACAATAACATAGATTTATTTTTGTTTTCTTGGATAGCAATTCTGGAGACTTATTTCTCTAAAATACTGGAAAAGAATTAGGCCTCCTAATGTAATATATATCTGTAGGCACGGTTTGAAACTGCCTATTTAATGGATTACATAGAGTACATCTGTGCTGTTTATGAAATATGTAGTCTTAATTGAATGACGGCTGATAATGTGGAAAAGGTATTGTAGCTCGAATCCCCTCAGACTATCATTGAGCTCGAAAGGAGTTTGTGTTTTTGAACAGTATTGAGCTTTTGAGCCTGGTTGCGGGTCGAACACTAAAGATCCTGTGCATCTCTAATGCTTAGCAACATGCTAAGATGTTAGAGACTTTTTTATTCAATTGCACTTCCCTCTGGATACTCCATCCTGCTTTAGAGTATCTTCACAGAGTCAACCATCACTGGGATTTAACCTATAACCTCACAGTCCTGAGCGTGCAAGTATTGCAGTGCAGTCTGCAAGAAGACTACAGAACTACACAGCTGTCACTCACTTAAACCCATCAGTGGTGCACTATTACAAACAAACAAACAACCGCTACTCAATCTAGCACAGGTTTGTGTTAGAAAACTCACAAGAACTAAAATGTCGCCTTTACATTCTTCTTCAAAGAGCTTAGACTGAATAATGAACCCTGTTTCTAAGAAGGGCATTGTCTTTTACTGGAATCAAAATAAAATAAAGAAAGAAAGAAAGAAATAAGCACATCTTAGCACATACGTTTTCTATTGGAACAGAATTTGGAATAGACGCAGGAATTACCATTGGAGAATTTTGACAGTTTACACCCTGTATTCTCACTTGTAATTCTGTAGGAATTGAGCAGAAGCTGATTGAATGCTTAAGATTCTTCTTCTGAGGAACAAATATGCTGCTGTTTTGTCAATTCCATGTCAATCTCTTGACCTGGCTGTACTGGCCCATGCTGATAGGACTCTGTATCTTGTCAGATCAGCAATAGTATCTTCCTTTTTTTAGCTCAACACAAGATATAATAATGCAGGGGGAAAGATAACTTGCCTTTTAAAACCTTTGATCTCCTGCTTAACCCTGGTATAAATCAATGAATCTCATCAGACAGATTAAAAGATTGTTGACTGACTAAGGTAGACAAGCTGCAGGCAGCTGTTGAGAAAATAGACACGACGCTACCTGATGGACATCCAAGTGCAGCTGTTGGATTTCCTTATCAGGAAAGTCCATAAAGGGAGATTGTAAACATCCCTAGTGGAACCCAAGGTCTGAGATGGTGATTTAGATCAAATGAAGCTCATTACTTACAGAATTCATGTTGAAGGTCTGCATTTGTTGTAGGCAACATGTGTACAGCAAAAGGTTCGATTTTATTGCCACCAACAACTGCACTTGCCTTTTTACTGTACATATAGCATAAGAAGGCCTACTAGATTCATGTTAACAGAAAATTGATTTACCAGGGAAATAACGTCAATGGTGAATGTTGGTTGTTTTGATATATTTTTTATGCAACAACTTTAATTTCCCACACTTATGAGGTGCATAGTGTACAGGACACCACACAGGAGCATGGAGTGCATACTGGGCAAGAGTCATTAACACCACTAGCAGCCCATTTAATGATGACCTGGCCAAGAGGCTCACAAAACTGCAGCAGCTTTCATAACAAGTTGAAGTTAAGAGCTACATTCTGGTAGCAAATAACAAAACACTCTATACACATGCATACATATACTTTTCAATCATTCTAAATTACAATAAAATAATACAAACAACCAATACTAACTCATAAGGGTTCTTAGTGCTGCTTCTGAATATTTGACATTTTGCTTTGTTCAGACGTACAGTAATAGAGTTTTGGGACAATTTTGCCAGTCCTGACTTTTTTTGCCACAATTGCAATGGGTGATAAACTTTCAATTATTACAATTAATTGTTTCACTTAACTTAGTGATATTTTAATTTACAGTAGGTACCAGTAGCACACAAACTATATGCATTTTAAATAAGAATAATAAAAGCAACTGAAACAATATGTTTGTAATGCAAGTTAGTTCAGTCTCATTATCATTTTTTCATTACCTACCAAACATCATTAGACATCTCTTAAATCATTATCTTCTGTCGCATACAAGGCATTTTTTTACACTGCTAGTACAATTTATTTACACTAGAGACCAATTTATT
The DNA here is from genome assembly GCA_030684275.1 of Acipenser oxyrinchus oxyrinchus. Lineage (NCBI taxonomy): Eukaryota > Metazoa > Chordata > Actinopteri > Acipenseriformes > Acipenseridae > Acipenser > Acipenser oxyrinchus. The sequence goes on along the minus strand of CM060260.1, from coordinate 25,129,868 downwards.
TTACTGCCTTTGCGCAAACTATTTGCATTGACATCCAGGTCTGCTGCAAACAAGCAATTATGACAAGTTGCCTGTTGAACTGTAACTGGGTATTGTCTGGCTCTAAACAACAGCTTCATCCAATTATGAGCAACTGTGTATCTATTTGGCCTCATTCTGTTAGCTGTACTCAGTAGAGTGATGAATTCAGATTGTAGATGTTGATTTGATTATGTTCTTGTCATGTTTGCAAAATGATCTAACTTTGCACACGTCTTCTCTGTACTACTGTTTCCATTAAAAGAAACTGCAAGATTCATGTGATGCCATAACAATTTACACATATCATACTAGATCTGCAGGTCCAATATAACTGAACTCATCTTTATTGTATCATGGTCAGAGTTCAAATTCATGTGAAGATTTTATTCTAACTGACAGGTAAATACTTATTGGATTGATTTTATGATTTTTCTGTACCTTTTTTGTACAATTAATTGTAGTGCAAGAGTTACAAAATCAATGATTTTTTTCCCCAGTTACTAACAGAATTTAAACAATACAGATAACTTATAGAAATGAAGAAGTAAAATGGCTAATTGCCAAATCGGTTTACTGATTTTATTAAAATACTGAAACCTGTTTTGTCTTGGTGTGTTTCATAAACCCTTTCTAATAAACACATGCCTTAATTCATTTAACTGGTCTCAATTATTCCAATTTAATAACACCATGCCACTGAAGCAATGCAGTATTTTTTTTCCTTATCTTTCCTTACTTTGGAGTTTGAAATCTAATTACATAGGTATATCTTCAGCTTTGCCTGCCAGGTGCTTTCATTTCTAATCAATATACAGTTTGAAATATATATCGACACTCCATTTTCTCTAAGGCTCTGTGACAGAAATAGAATGATTCTTGGTGGTAGATCTCCCTCCCGACCTGTGAGGGCGCTAAGTAATGGGAAGAGAGTACCCTGGACTGGTTGGCCTGACAATTCATTCCCAGGGTTAAAAGGAAGTCGTCATCTAGAAAGGGGGTGGAGCTTCGGTGCAGTAACTCATCGACCCGGAAGGGAAACAATGTGGCAGCCGCGGATTGGAGGAGCGGCTGCAATCGTTTACGAATGGGTCATGCGTGATGGTACAAATAGGGGACGGAGCGACATGATCTGTTCTTTCGTTTATGGTTAAGGAATGACCCGGAAGGACCCGTATTGTGTTTATCGAACTGTGTTTGTTTGTCACTAAGTGTTGCTATTTGTTATTATTAGTAGACGGCTAACACGTTCCGGAGCTGTCGTCAAAGGCTGGCACTAACCGAACATCACTGCACCTGTATCACGATAAACTGTAATTGCGCCACGAGCACTACAGCACTCACCCAGGACTGGTGACCGTGTTTGTACTTTGACTGTGTTTATTATTTGGGACTGCTGTGTATTGCCTGGAATTTATTGTTTGGTCACCAGACCTGGACTACAAAATTAAATCACTTTGTGATTGGATTATCACTGTCTGTCTTTTCATTGCACACCGCATCACTCCTACACCTGTACCCTGCAAATCACTTTGCCACAGGCTCCGTTAAAAATAATGAAGTAAATAGGATATACAATGTAATCAAAACTTCCACAAGAAGGTATCAGTTCATAAAGGGAATAAACTAGTTTACTTGGGCATAGATGATATTGGTTGTGGTAGAATATTACTTGTAGGCTTTATTCAGAAGCACCCCTACAAGGCAGACAGTCAATCACTGTCCTAGCACAATTTGAAGGGCTAATCTAGGGTCTTGTATCAAAACCTGCATGCTGAGGGAGCTGAAGGCTGTAGCTGACAAGGGGCTGTGAGGAGATGGACTGCTGCTCATCTGCCCTAAACCAGTCACTTTCACACAGTTGCTAATGCCACAGATTTGCAGGAGCCAGGAGGAACAGCTATGTTTTCTTTCTTCCTATTGAAAACTGTGTCCATCTTTGTAATCAGTTATCATAGCCATCGGGCAGCACAGTGAGCTGAAACAATGATCGATGACGATGCCCTGCAAGGCAAGGCAGATCCCAGATAAGGGAGATAAGTGTGTTTTTTGATGTCAATCCAAGCAAAAGTATTGATTCTGATAGATTCAGGGATAAGATACTGTCAGACGATGATTAGTCTTCATAGATTTACTGTACTAGGCAATACTCTCTCTTTATAAGCTTCCTAATATTTACACACAACTTTAGCACCAAATATAATCATAATACTACTTTATAGGGTCTATTATAATAATATAAACAGCGGTGGATCTAAATAATACCACCCTTTAACTGTAGTATAATTCCAAATGGTGTTTTCAAAAGTAGGTGACATGTTAGCTTTGCTAAATCCAATCCAGACATGGTAGAAAGAGCTCTGTGACAGAGCAGAGTTATCAGTTTTGAACGGCGGAAGTTAGATCTGCTGCAGTTTCAATTATAGATGCCTAGATCATAAAAGACATACAAGTCAATTTTCAGCACTACCACTGCTAACCACAAAGCCATCAAAGACCTCCAGCTACAGCATTAGCTTTCAAATAACCTAGCCTACTCTTCACTGAAATATGAAATATTCCCTCTATATCTCTTCCACACAAATGTACATTTTCTAACCCTAATCTACAAAAACCAAATATGATATTTTATACTATCTGAGCATTACCATTTGCCTGGCGTTAATACAGCGGTATCTGGCAGTAGCCTTGTGCCACAGTGGCTCCAAGCACAGTCTTCCACTGTCAAAGGTGTTTACTTTTGCAGGGCTATGGTGGTATTTAGCAGTTAGCTGTGCAGCATAACGTTTAGCAAAAGCTACAGGAAAATGAGTGTCAAGTCCATTAATCAAAAATAATACTTAGTCAGCTGGAATGTCAACCAGGGATTAACCATGGCCTATATGGTAAAGAAAATTCAATTCAGGCAACCAAGTGATTAGGTCACCCTGTCCTTTTGTGCTGGAATCTCTAACATGAGTTGGCAGTGTCAGAAATAATCCTCAAAATACTTCAAGCAGAAAGGAGGACTGGAAAAAGACGACCAAAGGTGCATTTTGTACAATGTCTACTTCTAAAAAAAATGCAAGTCTTAGACATGTTGCATTTTTCTACTCTGATGCGTTATGAGCATCAACAATTTACTCAAAGCCTCCACTAGTGTTTTCTACGATTATAACAACCTTGACTTGCATAAAGAAGGAAAAACATGAATGAAATAGCTCACATCACTCGATTTTCAAGCATAATCAACAAGTACAGAGAAACATCATCTGTAATTGACAAACTCAGGACTGGAAGACCCAAAAAGCTGTCGAACAAGGATGAGCAATACTTGAAGGTAATATCCTTAAGGAATAGAAAGAAGACAAGCGATGAATTGACAACAGAACCGGTAGAAAGCACAGGTGTCGTTGTCCATCTATCAACAATCCAAAGCACCTTTGACCATTGTTCCATAATCCAATTTCTGTGTTCTTGTGCATATTTTAGCCTTTTAGTCTTGTCCCCCTTTCTTAACAGAGGTATTCTTACTGCAACACATCCTTTAAGTCCTGATTTCAAGAGTGACCTTCGTACTGTTGCCAGTCAAGTATTGTTTATAGCGGTGCATTGTAGTCTGTCATGCTGCAATAAGTAGTCTACACTGAAAAGACAAAAAAATGGTGTTGTTGTTATGAAAAAAAAGTTCTTGCAAAACGAAGTTTTACCAATAATGCCCGGCCATTGACATCATTGGCCGACTTCGGACATTGGCCATAACATATATATATATATATAAATTGCTCTGATCTGCTGCAAACACAATGTATTATGGTTAAAGATCTATACAGCTACAATGCTTTTTATTGCACTCATTATCAGGACTATGGGCAATTAAGTCCAGGTTAAATGGGTTTTCATCGTGAAGATGCCAGTGTGTACATGAAACTCAAAACATCATACAGTCATGTACAAAAAAGAACCTGGCTTATTCTTGCTGTCTTTCACGCTAATATCTTAACTTCCATTATCATCTGTTTATAAATACATAAATATATGCAGATTTTCTTCAGAAAGTTCTGTATTTCAAATGCCTGTTTTGTTTTATAATTGATAAGTGCTATTTATATAACCCAAAAAATACTACTATCCTAATCAGAGACTGTGACAGGGATGGCGTGTGGTGACGTCAGGCCAGATGCAGAAAGGAAAAAACTGACACCAGGTAAGTACTGCAGTGCAAAAGAGACGCTGCGCGCCGTTTATTTAAATAACAAAAATAAATAAAAAGTTTAAACAGAAAAACAATGTGCTCACACAGCAAAAAAAATATTTAAACAAAACAAAATCACGAACACAAAACAAAACAATACAGGTCAGGCTGGGCAATTGCTGTCACTGTTCCTGTATTCAATTTTACTTTAGTTTCTCTCTCGCTCCTCGCTCTCGTTCCTCCTCTGAACACCCACCCTGAGGGTAGAGAGCTGCAGGTTTATATACAGGTGACCATCTTCCGATTACCAACAAATTAATCACTTAACTCGGGAGATGGCCACCTTCTGCACAAGGTTTTTAATTATTCCTGGCAGAGGACGAGCACTAATCTCGCCTCTGCCAGAATACGTTTTAAAAATAAACAAAACAATAACAAACCAAACGCACGGCTACGCCGTCATATTTAAATACAATAAATAAATACAAAAACAATACCGAGGGCGCTTCGCCGTCATAAATCATAAAACAAACAAATACAAAACAATAACCTGCACAGGGGCAGAGGGGGAGACCCCGTTCTAAAAATAAATAAACAATACATTTAAACGTCAGGGCTTTCTACCACCCTGCTACACAGACTAAAGATTAAAAACAGCAATCCATATTAAAATGACAAAATATGCTCTAACTATAAATCCCACTGTATCCAAGGTAAGTTACATAAGATACTGAGTTCACATTTTATTGTCATCAATACACATTGTTGGGATGAATGCAGGACAACACAGGAACACAACCAGATTATCAGGCTCCATGTATAAATTTGTGTGCACTTATTACTTGTTTTTAAACATGATATAGAAGAATTATTAATGAAGAGCTTTGAGGATATTTTGCATTCTGTACTGGGTGGCAATATGTTCTTTTGGTACTGGCAACAAACATCATCCTTCAGAGACAACAGTGAGGCTATGGGATGAAATTGTAAAGCAACAGTAAATAACCTTTAATGGCCTCACTAGAAGGGTTTGTGTTATAGTTGTCCTGGGGGAAAGTGTTGTCTAAAAAATACAACTTATATAAACAAGACAAATTAAGACATCATGAAATCTATATCAAGCATAAATTGGAACCCACGCACACATTAAATGTGCTCATAAAGTTTTCAATCTGATAATCTTAAACACTTTGGTTTTATAAACATTAAGGCAGCACTTGATTTTTTTGTTGTAGTAATTTGTCTACAAATGCCACCCTATAGAATGACATTTTACTGCCTTCACATGTCCTCTTATCTTGAAAACACACCAGGCCCCATCTTCTCCTGATTTAATGCAACTTGTCTAGTTTTATTCTCTGTAAAGATTTTTTTATTTATTATTATGTCTCTTACCAGACATCAGTATGAAATGAACCATCCCAGTATTCTTGTATTCTTTTATGCAGTACTGGTCTGTAATTGAAACATGACACACATAGCCTTTTTGATAATTGCACTGAAATCTAAGATAGATATTAAAGCTTCTCTTGAAACCAAACATTTGTGCTTTTCAAAACTACTTAGTGTTGTGAGGTCTAAGAACATTTCTTATCAACTTGTCATGGTAGTGGTGGTGCCATTAATAATTTGTAAAACAAAAAGTTGACTCTACCACAGTCCAGATACTGTTCCAGGTGGCTGTGTGGTCCTGTGGTTAAAGAAAAGGGCTTGTAACTAGGAGGTCCCCGGTTCTAATCCAGGCTCACTCACTGTGTGACCTTGAGCAAGTCACTTGACCTCCTCGTGCTCCGTCTTTCAGGTGAGAAGTTGTTGTAAGTGACTCTGCAGCTGATGCATAGTTCACATACCCTAGTCTCTGTAAGTTGCCTTGGATAAAGGCATCTGCTAAATAAACAAATAAAATGTGGAAAGTAAACTATAGTGCCACAAGCTTGCTCATTATCTCAGAAACTGAATTTTGACACAATAAAATAGAATGAAATTTAACAAAAAAGGGCATTCATCACCTTAGGGGAATATGAGTATAAACTCACACCTAACCCTAATGATGTTATTAAATGTACATATGCTCTCCAGGCAATTGGGCTATGAAATCTATTGGTCCAAATCTAAAGTGCTTCCATTATGTGTTATTGCCCTGAGAAGTACCTTGATGTACAGTAGATACTTGATAGTTGCCAATTGGAAGGAACTGTCACAAATCATTCTGAGTGAATGAACCCCATGCACACAGTAAAGACTAAAATAAACTATTTATACAGTCAAGCTGCATGCTATATTTCCAATTAAATTAATTAGATATTGTTAATTTCAAATGTTAGGCAGGCCTTTGGGGATGGGTATAACTACCAGCAACAGGGATAACAGTTTGGTGGTAGTTTTACTTTATTTGTGTAAATAAGCATGCTTGGCTTCCAAATGGACCTGGATAAACCATTTTCTGTGCAATATTAGCTCTCAGAATAATGCACACATACATCTAAACCACATCCAGGGTTTGTGTGCAGCAATCAAAACATTCTCTATGGACTTCCTACTGGGCATCAGGTGGACCAGAGGTCAAACATCCCCTGCCAGTCCTCACCTGATATCATTAGTGCATTTAGGTTTGATGGTTTATTTTTCATGGACATATATACAATATTAAAGATGTCATTTTTTCCAGATGTGGCTACAAGGGTTGCAAGATGGAGACATTTTTAAAGAAACTTATATTTTATAGATATGTCAGACAATTTTCATTGCACAGCAGTTGATCTTCACATGTCTGACAGGTCTACAAGGACACAGTAAGAATGGTTACATATTCCTTCCACTCTGACCAGCAGTAAAAGGGAATTTTCCATCTTATGTTCTTAACAAATACCAGGAGCTGAGTGGATTGGTATTATCAAGTGGAACAGTTTTTCTTTTCTATCTCAGTTGATGAGTACAGACACATCTGAACATTTAAAGCTCATTTCTTATAGAAGCGAGTATATCACTGACAGTACTGTGTCTTTAGGAATATATATATATATATATATATATATATATATATATATATATATATATATATATATATATATAACATTAACCAGGAAGAAACCAGTAAAAGGGTGTTCCAGTAATTTTGTTGTCGTTTTCTTGTTAAATTAGCACCCATAAGTATTATTTATCAGTAGGAGTGACAAATTGGAAGTGGGAAGGAAAGGGCAGATAACATCATGACTTATATCTTCTGTGACCTTTGCACGCTTTCATTTCTCAAAGGCAAAAAGGTACATTTTGGACAGTGCATTTTTCTTCTATATAACTTTCTCATAGTTTAAAATTTGAGTTTTTCTGAATAAAAAAAAGTGTACTTTGTGAACACATCCTGTCGACGCCGACCCCCATGATTTATAATTGCTTAGCCCACATGCTGGCCTGTATCCTGAGAGACACACAATATTTGAAGAAATACAGCTCATGCCTTGCAGTACAATTATACCAGTCGATTCTGTCATATCATTCTACTAATGAGGTCTGGCATCTGAACACCTAATCTTTTTAAGGAGCCTCCAACCTCTGCTTTAATTAACAGCTATCAAAGTGACCAACAGGTAGGCACAGCATGTACTGTAAATGCTCAGTAAAAGACGAATTCAACTAAAATGATTCATGCTGCCACAAACTCATTTCAGAATATATTTGACTACACCTTGTTTAAAAAAAAAAAAAAAAAAAAAAAAAACCTTCAAATCCAGAAAGGCAACAAACTTGATAAAGTCCTGAAGGTATTTCAGATTGAATTGGTGAATATAAAGGTCAGAATAACAATCTGCTTACCAGGTGTAGCACAAAATCAAAAGTTGTAGTTCAGTTCGGAGAATCCGCAATGTGAATGATTTAAATTGCAATTGAACAGACAAATTAATGATGATAATGAATTTGGCCAGAGACCTTGTCTGTGGGTGCTGACAGCTATCCGCAATGTTGGCCGACTAGCAAAAACACGATGACATCATGTAGTCTAGTGCCGTGGATAGGAAGTGGCTTGTAGGGCCACCTTCCCACAAAAGACAAAGCCGCCAAACCATGACTAGAAAAATGAAAATGATGAATGTTTAATGCAACAACTGCAGTGGCGCAATGCCACCTACCCCCAAAAAGAGGATAAGGATGAATGAAAAGTAGCTGAAACATGGTCCCGCCCCCCTGCGCATGAAATGCACTGAAGGAGAACCCGGCCTCTCTGGCCTGCCACACCCTGCAGAAACTAAATACCAACCGCTCTGCACTCAGGTAACGAAAACCCCCTACTCGCTGGTAGGAGGAAACCTTAGGGAATCCATAGCCCTTCCTCCAGGCTCTAAGCCTCGCCAAACAAAAAAGAAGCGACATGAGTGCAAGCCACACAGAGTTTTTTTTTTTTTATGGCACTTGGATATGATCCTTCCAGAAATACAACCAAGTTTTCCATCGATGCACATTTAAATAAGTTGTTCTGATTCTTTCTGCATCTTAGTTAGTTGTACAGGTCAGTCAGTTATAGGGACTTGTGCTATAAAACCTTATTTACTTCACCACAGCCATTTCTCCAATCACTTTGCAGTAATGTTACTGTAAATATTCTTGCTGATATGAATTATCAGGCAAAGGGACAAGCGTTTTTGCGTTGCCAAATTTGATTCAACAAAATACAATAAAATAGCCTTTTCGTATTTAAGGCATTTGTAAATGTTGAACTCTAGTTTGTAGGAAATAATGTATCATTCTTTATAAATACATTTTACTATATCTATTAGACAGCTAATTCAATTTTACCAGGTTGTAAATCTCATAGCCATTACAAATCTAAATGCATGCAAAGGTATTGTACATTGCTCAATGTATCTGAAACGGTTGACATTAAAAACAACCTGATTCTTAAAGTTTAAACCTTTAAAAGTTTCTCTTAGAGCTTGTGATATTTACAGCGTCAGTGTTAATAACCACACTGTGACAGATCAGTCACTCTTAATAGGTCTACACCCACATGCTGCTCAGTAAGCCAGGAATAAAACGCTCACAATCAATTACTTCAAACACTAAGTCACTGCGCCTGGGTTGGGGGTCTACAGCTGTGGCCAAAAGTCTTGCATCACCTAGAACAGGAGACATAATTTAAAAAAAAAAAAGAAAAACTACATGAACATAATTTCAATCTTTTATTTAACATCATGTAGTCAAAAAAACTACAAAATGATATTGCAAAAGTCTACCGGAAGCCGTAATAGTATTTTCATGTTAGATTTCGAAATGTGACATTTTTAATTTTTTGTCAGTTTTTCTTTTACTATTATTATTGTTTATTGAGCAGACACCTTTATCCAAGGCAACTTAGAGACTAAGGTATGTGAACTCTGTATCAGCTACAGTCATTTACAACAACGTCTCACCTGAAAGACGGAGCACAAGGCGGTTAAGTGACTTGCTCAGGGTCACACAGTGAGTCAGTGGCTGAGCCGGGATTTGAACCGGGGACCTCCTGGTTACAAGCCCTTTTCTTTAACCAGCCTCTTTAAGTACGGTATATGGAAAACTACAAAGCGGTATTTAATTCAATATGTTATCGTAACATTATTCAGCAAGTTTCATTCAACCTTATGGAGCAAAATTAGTTAATTCTATAGGGTGATGCAAAACTTTTGTCCATAGCTGTAATATTATACAGTGTGATATTTTCCAGACAGTGAAATCCTTATACATTGTTAGGTTTTAAAAATGGAAACAGGGAGTCCAGAGATAAAAAGGAGGGAAATATCAATAATAATAATAATAATAATAATAATAATAATAATAATTATTATTATTATTATTATTATTATTATTATTATTATTATTCCAAACAGATGTGTAAATTAGGGATACACCGAATCCAGGATTCGGTTTCGGATTTGGTCTGAATACCTACTTTTTGAGCAGGGTTCGGATTTGGCAGAATACTTAGGATTCGGTGAACAAAATCCGAATCCTACATCCACCCAAACACACATCAATTTTAATACATCCCTCCAATGTGTGAGGTTCTTCTTTAAATAAAAATCACGGATCCGGTATTGAACATAACTGTTGTATTTAATAACAGTTATTCAAGAACAAGAACACGTTTGATGAACTCTGTCGCAGCTCTCAACTCCCTAAATTACTGGTGGTGCACGCACTAAACACGTCACGCAGCTGCTGAATGCAAACATACCCCCGTATGCAACAGCACATTCACATCACACTTTTCATGGAGTAAAGTTATGCAGTAAACCTGTAATATATAGTAACAGCAAACTGTTGTAGACTTTTGTGCTTTGTTGCTTTGTCTTTGAAACATGTTCTAGAGATCATGCTGAGATAAAAAAATACATAAAAACTCGGTGCACAGAAATATATATTTAATAGCTGTGTTTTATTAAAATAATTTTAAAACTATTTCGTAGCCTATTTGATAGGTGTTACACACACAGTGCATTTAAATCAACGTAGATTTTATTTCGCAGGGAGATTCAAGGTTACTTACGGTAATCTTTTCCTCATAGCTCTCAGATCAGGTGACACAGGTTGAAACATCATAAAAGAAAATAGTGGGTTATGGCAAAGATGTAGCTCTTCTTTCTTGTAAAGGTACACTTGGATTCGGTGCATCCCTAGTGTAAATTGGTGTTAGTTAATTCAAATAATATTTACTTTGTACTTTGCGTTACATTTATTTAACATGGTAAGCTTTCATTTTTTTTCCAATATGAGGGTCTTTACAAGTAATGCACAAACATATATTTTTATCTAGAACTTCAATAATACCAAGTTATTGTCTACTTGACTGTTTCTTATGATTTACCTTAAAACCAGAACTTCTTGCTTGTTTTATAATGTTATCCTTTCACAAAATAATTGGAAACTGTGCACTGAGTTTCGAAAATGGTATTGTTACTTCAATATTAATTGACAACTTAATCTGTACTAAATTACTGTAAGCAACATGTTGGTATGATGGAATCTGTGCTTGTGCATGGAGTAGAACGCACGTGTAAACTGCTTCACAAAAATACTTAACAAATTTACTAATAACCTGAGTTTTTTTACAAAACTGTACCACAGCTTTCAGACTAACTGAACAGCGTGCAGCCTTTCCTCACCTGAAGCATGTCCAAGAACAGAGGGAAACTTGACAGAATTGACTACCGATTTTGAGAGGGCCTTGTCGGTGGTTGATAACATGGCGACCACGGGTGACGAGTCGGCTCCAGCCTCGATCAGAAAGCTCCTTACCAGCATCCGTGCCGAGGTGTCAGAGCTCCGGTCCGAGTTCCTTGTGGAGCTCCACTCTTCAGTATCTACATTGCATGCCACAGTTTCAACTCAGGGACAAAAGCTTGCAGATGTGGAGCATTCCTTAACAGATATCGGGATCGGCTTGTGTCTGTTGAGTCATTATGTTCTTCACTGGCTGATGAAAAAACTAAAATGAAGCTGAAACTGGATGATCTTGAAAACCGTTCACGCAGACAGAACGTCAGGGTGATTGGAATACTGGAGGGAGCTGAAGGATCAAGGCCAACTACATTCATGGATTATTTTTTTATTGAGGTACTTGGGGAGGGGAGCTTTGATAATCCACCAGTGATTGATTGAGCACATCGTTCATTGGCCTTGAAGCCACAGCAGGGCAATCCTCCAAGACCCATGATCATATGGCTGCTTATCAAACCAAGGAGCAGATTCTTTTCCTGTGAGCGAGGCCAGCTTTATTTCCAGGGGTCCCAAGTTTTTGTGTTCCCCGATCTTAGTGCTGAGCTGGCATGATGTCGGGCTGCCTTTAGCAAAGTTAAATCCCAGTTGTTTGCTGCCGGAATTAAGTATGGCCTGTTGCACCCTGCCCATCTTCGGGTTACATTCAACGGAACTGGCTGAATGTTTGAATAGCCACAAGACGCTACCATGTTTTACAAAGAGCAGGCTCTCCCCTCCTTGGCTGCGCTGAGGGTATGTGACTGAATGTTTTTTGCAATACAGCTGAACCCTTTGACTTTATGCTCAGCAATGATTACCTCTCTGCTGAACACAGCCTCTGAGTTATTGTATTGCGTTGCTTCCCGTTTTATGTGCTGATCTCCTGTTATTATTCATAATCAAGGCCCTGTGAAAATCACGGAAACGTTCTTTAAAATTCACGGCAGTGTCACAGATAAAGTATTGAATTTCACGGAATGTGCACGGAAATATGTTATAAATTACATGTACAGATTATTATTATTTTTTTAAACAGCAATGCACTGACATCAAAACTAACATCAAAGTTATTCAAGCACTTTACAATAGCTTGTGAAACGGTGTTGTAATTAACAGCCAGTAGGTAAACTGTAACTTTTGGTTGTCCAATTTTTCAAAAGGGATATTTGTGCAAACAAACTCCTCCCTGCAGTCAACGCGTCGCCTGGTTTCTCCAATAGAGGGCTGCCCCGCAGCTGACTGCAATGGAATCGTCCTGAGTACTTGCAGCTACGCGCCCCTCCTAATATGGTTACCTTCCGGTTTCCAGCTACCACCGAGGTAGTAGATCTAGGAGGCAGCTTACCTTCCCCCTTACACAGCGCCCTTTCTAATCAGGAGGGAGGTTTACAGCATCGATCCTTTCTCTCGCTATCACATATCTCACCCCTCAGAGTGATGCCGAAGGAACACTCGGCCAACTCTACATTCCCCAATGGTCCCCCCTCCCTAGAAAAAAAATCTGCGTTTTGATGCTCCTTACCCGCACGATGTTTCACAGTATAGTGGAAGGGTTGCAGCGCCAGATACCACCGAGTTATCCGAGCGTTATTGTCCTTCATCGTATGTAACCACCTTAAAGGAGCATGATCAGTGATAAGAGAGAAAGAACGCCCCAACAAGTAATAGCGAAGAGCGTGAGTAGCCCATTTAATAGCTAAACACTCCTTCTCAATGACGGAGTAGTTAATCTCCCTAGGAGCCATTTTTTTGCTCAAATAAATAACAGGGTGTTCTACCCCGTCAACTTGTTGGGACAGGACCGCCCCCAGACCAATGTGGGAGGCATCGGTCTGCAGGATGAACTCTTTGCCAAAATCTGGTGAAATCAGAGCGGGAGCTTGACAGAGTCGCTTCTTAATCAAATCAAATGCTTCCTGACACTGCCCTGTCCATTTAACTATTTTTGGAGCAGCCTTTCGGGTGAGATCTACCAGGGGGTTAACTATGGTGGCATACTCGGGGATAAATCGGCGGTAATAGCCGGCTAGCCCCAGTAGTGATCTCACCTGTGACTTGGTTCTCGGGATCGCCGTCTCCACCAGCGCCTGGACTTTGGAGGCGATCGGCCTCACCCGCCATTACCCATAATGTAGCCAAGATATTGGGTCTCCTGTTTGCCAAATGCACACTTGCCCAGCTTGGCTGTTAGCCCCGCCTCCCTCAGAGACTGGAGGACGGCTGAAATTCTAACAATATGCTCCTTCCAGGTGGAGCTAAAATCACCACATCGTCAATGTACGCGCGGCATACTGATGATGGGGAGCCAAGACCTGGTCCATCAGTCTCTGAAAGGTGGCGGGAGCTCCATGCAACCCGAAGGGCATGGTCCGGAAATGGAACAAGCCATCTGGGGTAGAGAAAGCAGTTTTCTCTCTTGAGCTCTAAGTCAGTGGAATCTGCCAATATCCCTTCGTCAGGTCCAAGGTCGAAATCAACTGCGCCTTACCCAGTCGGTCAAGGAGCTCATCCACCCGGGCATTGGATACGATCGAACTTGGAGATGGCATTAACCTTCGAAAGTCCACACAGAACCGAGTAGAGCCGTCCTTCTTGCCCACCATCACGATAGGACTGCACCACTCGCTCGGGAAGGTTCAATGACTCCAAGCTCGAGCATATCCTCCACCTCCTTGCGAACAGGAACTCTGCGACTCTCTGGGATCCGATGCGGTCTCTCCCGGACCCTGACCCTGGTGGAGTAATAATGGCATGAGAAATAACATTAGTTCTGCCGGGCAAGTCAGAGAAAACATCATTAAACCTTTCCACCAACTGGTAGAGCTCCCGTTTCTGTTCCGGAAGTAAATGTTCCCCCATCGGAATATGAGTTGTAGCTGGTGGATTGACAGTGGGACCAAAATCCTCTTCCAAACTGTCACCGGCTACAAATAGGGCCTCCCTTTCATTCCAGGGTTTTAGCAAATTGATATGATAAATTTCGGTTTTATTTCGGTGATCGGGTTGTCTAATTTCATAATTTACTTTACCAATTTCCCGAACCACCTCATATGGCCCCTGCCACTTAGCATACAACTTAGATTCCGATGTGGGAAGTAGCAACAGTACTTTATCACCTGGCGAAAAGTCAGAATACGTGCTTGTTTATTGTACTGTTGCTCCTGGCGATGCTGAGCTAGTTTTAGGTTCTCTTGTGCCAAACGACCAACCAATGCTAGGCGGTCTCTTAACATAATTACATATTTGACTATGTTTTAGAGGTCTTTGTTTGCTCCTCCCACCCTTCTTTCACAAGATCAAGGATACCTCGTGGTTGCCTCCCATACAGCAGCTCAAAGGAGAAAACCGGTCGAACTCTGAGGCACCTCTCTCACTGCAAACATTAGGTAAGGGAGGAGTTTAGCCCAATGTTTTTGCTCTTGGTTGACAAACCGCTTCAGCATCTGTTTCAAGGTCTGATTAAAGCGTTCCACCAAACCGTCCGTCTGCGGGTGATAAACGGAGGTTCGGATCGACTTAATTTGCATCAATTTGTATAATTCTTTCAAACATTGTGACATAAAGTTCGTTCCGTGATCAGTGAGGATTTCTTTTGGAATCCCTACTCTTGATATAATGTTTACTAACTCTTTAGCAACTGCTGCGGCACTAGTGGATCTCAATGGTACTGCCTCTGGATATCTAGTCTCGTAGTCCACCACTACCAAAATGTGCGTATATCCAGAGTCAGACTGGCTCAATGGACCCACTATGTCCATAGCAATGCGCTCAAAGGGAACTGAGATTAGGGGCAGTGGGACCAGCGGGGCCAGGCGAACTCGCCCCGGCGCTACTTGCTGGCATTCCGGGCATTCCGGTACATATCGCGCCACCTCACTAAAAACTCCCATCCAATAAAATCGAGCCAATATTCATTCCCGAGTCTTATCGATACCTAAATGGCCCGAACAGGGGACATCGTGAGCCAACCGCATGATCTCACGTCGAAAAGACTGAGGAACGAGTAGTTGTGTTACAATCTGGCTTGTGCTCGTGGCTTGGGATACTCTATATAGTAAGTGCCCGACAATAACGTGGTGGGGATATGTAAGCGGCTGGCTATCCTCTACATCCTTCCCCTCGATAGACCAAACCTGCCCCCAGATGTGTACCAGCGAAGGATCGTTCTTTTGTTCCAATGCTAGGTCCACATCTCGGTCCCAGAATTTCGGGATATCGAGCGGAGCTAAAGTAGCTTCAGCACTAGGGGTCTCAGTAACCTGTCCCCGCAGGTCACACTGAGTCCCAATCCCCTTACCCTTACATTTGACCGATTCTGAAGTTTCCCCTACCAAACCCCAGCCTTGTTTCATTAATGTTCCTTCCCATTTTTCAACCCTCCGCTCTCTTTTGTTTTTTCGGTGAAATCGGGAATGGAACAGATCAGTGTGCAGTGGAAAAATATTCCCAATAGCTTCCCCTGCTGCTCCCATGGTCTTACCGGAGACTGGCTTTACCGTTTTATAAATCATGCTGTCAAAATGCGGCCAGTCTCGACCTAAAATAACTGGATATGGTAACTTTTCTGCCACAGCCACGATTACGCGGCGGGTATGACATCCAACTGTCAAATCTAATTTGGTGAGGGGGTAGTCCTTGTTATCCCCATGGATACAGGAAATGACCACAACCCCCGTGACCACCAAGGTACCCCCTTCAATAGAGCTTTCAAAATCAAAGTTTGCCCACATCCTGAGTCCACTAATGCGTGGGTGCTCACATCACCAACCCGTACATTAACAATACAAGGCCCCTCCCAATCATTACCCCTGGACTTACCTGGTGCTGTCAGGACATAATGGGAGGCCACACCACATTCCATGGCCGCCGGGCAGTTCCTGGCGAGGTGGCCGACCTCCTGGCACCGGTAACAAGTGGGGCGAAAGGGTGCCCACGGAGCCGGTGTGTCCCGTTGCCCGATTTGGCAGCGGGAGGGGTACTCTGCTCTTACCCGCTGGGGTCGCCCTCGCTCTCCATTGTGTTGGAGGGAGGCCGCCCATGGGGTGACGCTGCAGTGCTGGTCCGTGGGTGGTGGGGGTGAAGCGTGGTGTTGGTGGTGGTGCCGCCGCCGCGCCCATTGGAGGCAAGAGTAGGTAGGGTGACCACTGGAGCGGTAGGCAGGGCGTCCTCGTATCCTTCGCCAATCTGACTGCCGCATCCAGCGTGGTGGGACGGTGGCGACTGACCCAGTTCGGGTGTCCGGCCCCAGCACCCTCACAAATTGCTCGATCGCGATGAGCTCAGTCACCTTTTCCGCATTATTGGTGCCGGGCAGAGCCACCGGGTCACGTGGTCCACCAGTTGTTGCGCCACCACGCTGGGTCGCAGTCCTGGGGGTCGCTGGTATTCCCGAACCGGGCGACGGTGGGTTTCTTCAGTGATGTCTAATCGCTGGAGAATGGCCTGCCTCACTCGATCGTAATTGAGGGCGTCTTCATTTGTTAAGGCTTGGTAGGCTGCCTGGGCCTCCCCAATGAGATTGGGGCCCAACTGGGTAGCCCACCCATCCCGAGGCCACTGTGCTGCCGTAGCCTGCCTTTCAAAGGCTACTAAGTAGGCCTCGGGATCATCCTCCAGCGACATCTTCACCACCCTTATCCTTGGTACGGGTGGCGCTGGTTCAATCGCCGGTCCTCCCCCCCGATTGGCCTCCAGAAACATGGCATGCATCCGCTCCATCATGGCCGCCATTCCTTCCTGATGTCTGCGCTCCTGTGCCTCCAATATTGCTCCCAGCGGCGGCGTCCATCCCGAATCCTCTTCTGAACACCAACTGTGACAGGATGAATGGTGCAGTGCAAAGGATGTGGAATGTCCAGACCGTTGTCTCCCAAAGAATAAACCTTTTTAATTATTAACAAAAATATTACAAAATAATCCAAAATGAAAATAATAATATACCCCGCTATCAGCAAAGATATTGGGGTAAAACAAAACAAGTCCCGACTCAAAAAGTAAACAAAAAGGCACTCCTTAAACCACAATCCTCCGTGCACGAAACTGTGCTCTTCTCCTCGGTGGATCGTGGTGCGTGCGCTGTGCTGTGTTGTGCTCTGTGGTGAGGGCGTGCTCTGGGGTAAGTGCTGGCTCGCTGGCTACAGCCTCCGTCCTCCGGCTCCTCTATTTACAGATAAAACAACAACACGTAATACACACAAAACAAACATCGGCTCCGGCCGGTCGCTTTCATTACCTCAGCGCAAGGGAGGTTTTGACGTAAGCTGCTTCCCCTTTGTACCCAGCAAACTCCTCCCTGCAGTCAACGCGTCGCCTGGTTTCTCCAATAGAGGGCTGCCCGCAGCTGACTGCAATGGAATCGTCCTGAGTACTTGCAGCTACGCGCCCCTCCTAATATGGTTACCTTCCGGTTTCCAGCTACCACCGAGGTAGTAGATCTAGGAGGCAGCTTACCTTCCCCCTTACACAGCGCCCTTTCTAATCGGGAGGGAGATTTACAGCATTGATCCTTTCTCTCGCTATCACAGCATCATAGACATTCTTTGTTTAACCTTCAGCGCCTGCTCAATATTATATATTCCCAATCAACTTTGTCCACCCCAGAAATTCTGGTCTCGCTTGATGCTGAGAAGGCCTTTGATTAAGTTGAATGGAATTATCTCTTTTCTACCTTTCAGAGGTTTGGTTTTGGCTATAATTTAATCTCCTGGATCAAGTTGCTTTACTCATCTCCTCTAGCTTCTGTTTGTACTAACAATACTTCCTCCAAATATTTTCCACTCCATTGTGTCACAAGACAGGGTTGTCCTCTATCTCCCTTGCTCTTTGCTATTGCTATTGAACCCCTCTCTATTTTCCTGCGTGGTAGCCAGGATGTATGGGGTGTGGTTAGGGGGGGACGGGAGCAGAACATTTCTCTCTATGCAGATGATATTCTTTTGTACATTTCTGATCCCGCTTCCTCTCTACCTCATGTTCTTTCTATACTAGATCAATTTGCTAAGTTCTCAACTCAGCTGCCATAAATGATCCCCTCTCCACATTTCCTTTCAAAATTGCTTTTAACAAATTCACATATTTGGGCATTACAATAACACGTTCTTATAATTACCTCCTCAAATCTAATTTCACTTCATTACTGGCACACACTACACAAGACTTGTGCGTTGGTCTGCATTACCTTTAACACTTGTTGGCCGTATTAATTCTGTGCAGATGAATACGCTACCCACATTTTTATATTTTTTCCCAAATACTTTTTCAATTCAAATTATATCCTCTTTCATTTGGAACAAGAAGCCTCCTCGTATCAGTAGAGTTCTTCTGCAGAGACAAAAACCCTTTGGAGGACTGTCACTGACCAATTTTCAATTCTATTACTGGTCAACTAACATTCATAGCATTGCATACTCGTTACACTCCAATCATCATCAGGCTGGTCCTGCATGGCTATGTATGGAAGCAGCTTCATGTCAGTCCACATCTCTATCTCTCCTGCTTTTCTCCTCCTTACCTCTTTCTACCCCTCAGTTCAGTACTAACCCACTAGTCTGACAGTCACTCAGAATTTGGGCAAAGTTCAGAAAGCATGTTAAAGATCTATATATTGATGAGATTTTTGCTTCATTTGATCAGCTTTCACAAAAATGCAGAACTCATTTTTTTTCCGTTACTTACAAGTCTGGAATTTTGTACAAAACAAACTTGCACAATTTCCTTTATTGCCCCCCAAATCTCCTATTGATTTTATGCTCGACTGCAACCCAAACTGTAAAGGCACGATTTCAAAAATATATGCCACCATCTTCACCCTACATTGCCCTTCTCTTTCCACAATGAAATTGTTGTGGGAAGCCGATTTGGGTTTAAATTTCTCAGATGAGGATTGGGGAACGAATCCTGTCTCAGGTCCATTCCTCCTCTGTCTGTGCCAGACTAAATTAGTTTAGATTTTCCTGGTTTTGGATCCAACCTGCGACAGATGTAAGCAGGCCCCTGCCTCCCTTATTCATATGTTTTGGTATTGTCCCAGGTTGGCTCCTTTCTGGACCTTTAATTTTGAAACTTTCTCTCAAATTACTGAATCAAAAATGGACCCCTCCCCACTTATTGCCTTGTTTCGTGCCAGAAGATGTCCCTCTGACCAAACTGCAGTCAGATTCCCTGGCTTTTGCGATTTTGTTCAGATTTTCTTTTTATGTGGGTTTTTTTCCACCATTCCTTTTTTCTATGATCTATACTTTTCTTCATTTTAAATAATTAAAGGCTAAATATATTAAATATATAATAGAAGAAAAAAAAGGTTTGCACTTTTCAACATGCAAAGATGACGTGAAATGTTTAACCTCAACACAACAATGTTGTTGTGGGGGAATTACTTTTTTTAGAATATGTCACATGTTTGCCGAACAGATACACGCGGTGTCTGTTTTGTTGATAGTTGGCATGTAACTAAATCTTTGTATGATGTACTACTGGACATATTTCAATAAAAAAACAACAAAAAAAAAACAAAACACGTTGGTATGATGCCAAGTTCCTTGGAGCAATTCCATCAAATTGCATTTCTTTAAAACATTCTAATCTCATCTGAAATGCCAAGGCGTTAAGTTTTGCTGAGTTGGGAATGTTTGGGCTGATAAAACCATATGGGTAATGATTCTTATAATAAAACTACAGTGTAAATATTAAACAATGTGCTGGATGGAGTCCAGTAGTAACTGTTTATATGTGACAATTAAAATACATTTTGTTTTGGCTCCACTTTGGTTATTTTATATTTGGAAGGGAATAGTCTTACAATTACATATTTAATTTATGTAGATTCTAATTAATATGTGATGAATATTAAAACATATTTATACAAATCCAACAGCAATTAAAAGAGAATAACTATTATTATTGGAATATATGGAATCCTAATGAAAGTCCATTGTAAAGAGATTCCACTAATAAGGATTATATTAATTTGATTTACTTTAAAACTGCAATACATAAAGACATATGAGAATGGATTTAAAGGAATCTTACAGAAAAAAATGTATATTTACTCTATAGCGCAACTCACAGTTGAATGCCAATGGCCAAACCTCCAAAACAGACTCATATCAATGGCTCAGAGGCACTTGACTTTTAAGTGTCAATGCACGTGTATAACAGAGTCCAGAGTAAGTGTGTCAGTTACTGTTTTAAAAAATAACTTAGTAATAATATTATTTTAAGCTGTTATTATTAGTTTATTTAGCAGACGCCTTTATCCAAGGCGACTTACAGAGACTAGGGTGTGTGAACTATGCATCAGCTGCAGAGTCACTTACAACTATGTCTCACCCGAAAGACGGAGCACAAGGAGGTTAGTGAAAATATCTACAGAAATGACACAAAGGTAAAAGATTGCTAACTTGACAAATGTGCATTAAAAAAAGAAACATATTTACAGTTTTAAGTACAACTGTAATATTGAATTGTTAATAACCATGTTTAACTCATTGAATATGATAATCTGTACCAATACACATTTAAAATATTAAGCTTTAAATTGCTAGATATTATGATCATTTATGTTTATTTTGGTACAGTGCATTTTACAGAAATAGGACTGGTTTTCTGTTGAAAAATCATAGATATGACTTCTGCATTCGACCAATTTAAGAGTTTTGAACCTATCCACCCGCTCCTCTTATGCAACAGGCTGGGCAACCTTCTCTACTTTCTGCGCTCAGAACAGGATATCCCCCACACCTTTAGAAAAATGGATCGTAGCTTTCATCGTTCACGCTCGGGACACACTACATTTATCTCCAACCTCTATAAAAACCTACATTTCAGGAATTCAGTTCCACTTCTGCAGCATGTTCATCCCCTCGCCGACCGATCAATTCTCAGGTCAGAATGTTTCAATCCATTCGACGATATCATCATGGAAGCAATGTGCCTAACCGCATTCTTTGGATTTCACAGTCCCCTCATCATCTAGTTTCCCAGCCATAGGCATCTGCTCCTGCGACCTCTCTGTAGTTCCAGATCTACATTACATCCTGTTCCTAAGAGCATCCAAGACAGACCAGTTCCGCCAAGGTCAATTCATCCAAATATCAAAGATAGATTCCCTTCTCTGCCCTTTCTCCTTTCTAACTAAGTTAATATCTATTAAAAGACCTTTCAGTTCCTCAGACCCCCTCTTCATTAATTGCTCCAAAAGCTGGTTCTCTTCCCACCTCGCTGCCCTCGTCACCAGAGCAGGAATTTCTCCCCTATTCTATACCACACACTCCTTCAGGATTGGTGCAGCCTCTTCAGCAGCCAGAGCATGCACTCTCACTTCCGACCTGGAGTTACAGTAACTCCACAGGTTCTTCGTGTGGTCAGAAGGGACCACCGACCACATTATTCTTTCGCAGCTCATGAGCTATATATCTTGCCTCATGAAAGAAGGCTCTGTCTTACGACTCTCCGAGAAGTCAGAGGACTCTGTCTTTTCAGGGGCCCGCAGGCCATTAGGGCTAGCCTCGACTCCATAGGGAAGGCTCTCTCAGTTGGAGTCCGGCCCGTCCTTTTCTCTCTCTCTTTCTCTCTCTCCCCTGCTCTAGAGGCCGACCCTCGAAGATTCAATGTGAGTTGTGCCTGAAGCTTTATGAACTTTTGCTCCTTCTTGAGCTTCTATTCTTCTATGAAATCACAAGGGGCAAATACATCTTTAATAACATCACCCATTTAATGTAGACCGAACAGACCAAGCCCTAAACCAAAAGAAAACAAGAAGGATATGAACTGTATGACAAACATACGCACTGTTTGTCCAAACCTGTCACCAAGATTAAAATTGTTATGAGATGTTATTTCAGGCTTAGGACTGTAATCTTAGACAACATGATTAGAAACATAAACAAACCTGTCTGCGGCTGACTTAATTCAGCAGGCCTCAATCAATTTACTACCTAGGTGTTTCTTTGACAAATGGGGAATATGCAAGTGTTGCATCTGAATGTTGATTATTTGAAAAGTGATAAGTTTGTTTATTTTAACAATAAAAACTAAAAAAGCATGTAAAGAATGTTTAATATTGTATAACATTGTTGTTTTTTGTTCTGCAGCTCTCTGCTATAGCTTTTCTTAGAAAAAAAACAAAACAGAAATAATTTATTTTTCAAAATTGCAGTACATAGTATCTTGTGGACAGATTTAATCCCGTCCATGAAATGTATATCTCTATTCGAACATGAAATGTGTTTCATAGTAGTTTCTGGCTACAATTTAAGTTTTTGTGATTTATAACAAGTTAATATATTAAGGTGTCTTTTTATTATCTTGCGGCATCTGAGCTGATAGATCCACTCCTCAGCTTCCCCAAATTTGCAAGATAACATCTTTTATACAATAAGAGATACTCTACACATGACATATTACAGTAACTTATGTAAACATATTAATTACACTCAAGTCAAACTGGTTTTCACAAGAGGTTTTAGAGATTTCACCATCACCTTTACCATCTCACCAGCAGGGTTCTGAATCTGTACAGCAGTTCATCACACAACACTGCCTGTTACACATGCATTAATAATACCACCTGCAAAAATCTATTCCCTAAATCTCTTACCCTGGGTAGATGAGAAGACCCTGGTGTTTCCAAGCTGACTGGAGTTATATAAAAGATGGAAAAAAACAAAACAGTATGGGATTTCAGTATTGC
Organism: Acipenser oxyrinchus oxyrinchus; assembly: GCA_030684275.1. Taxonomy (NCBI): domain Eukaryota; kingdom Metazoa; phylum Chordata; class Actinopteri; order Acipenseriformes; family Acipenseridae; genus Acipenser; species Acipenser oxyrinchus. The sequence goes on along the minus strand of CM060260.1, from coordinate 25,106,760 downwards.
TTTTTGATGATACACAGTAGATATTGTGTTGTCTGAACTCCTAGAATACACTCAAATGGAGTTGAGACCATGTTTATGTTTTTTTTGTAGTCAATTATTAAGTTTTGTAAAAGCAAGTGAGTCTAGCCAGATTAGAATATTTAAAAGTGTAGAACTTAAATACAACTCTGAGTGGAATGCAGAGCAGAACAGACTGCCAGGAGTGAAATTTGAACCACAATAAGTAAATACTGGTAAGTAATACAGGCATCATAAAGATTAACAGTTTGTATGGTTAATGTTGTGTGGAAGTCAGCACTAAATATATCCATATGATTTAAATGTCCCCTATCTGTCAGATAATCAAGGTTCGCTCTCCAGTGATTGGTTACTGAGAAAAACAGCCATTTCAGTAAATGCTATGAAAAAATAAATTTAAAAAAAACCATAAAAAATCCAATAAATGTTTACTATAAAATTTGCTCTTATTTGGTAAGATTTACTGGATTTTTTCATTTCTAATTGTATTTGTGTATTTATTTATTTTTGTCATTTGACAGTCCATTCAGAAATGTGTTGCTTTAATAATCCACTGACAATTTACAATTGTGAATTACAATAACCATTTATAGATTTAGGATCTTTTGAAGAAAACACATTCAAATGTACTATAGTTTATGTGAAAGCCATCATTCTGTATTGAGTGAGCCATGATGTATGTAACGTTCTTTGGCCTTGTGACACAGAGATGCATTTTCACAGTGTTTTTGAAGGCTAATATTGACATTAGAAGACATTGGAAAGTGATCTAATTCAGCATGCAGGAGCGACTTTGCTGTCATATCCTACTTTCTGCACAATTGGCAGCAAATACTCATGGCTGGATTTCTATTTCAGGTTGAATTTCTTAGAAGTCAAGCTGTCTGTTAGAAACAGATAAGACCCAAACCTATTGTAGCCTCCTCATAGTATCCTGTCAATAAAGAGAACCTTTAAAAATGTTAGGGAGAATGACACAGTGAAATGCGTTTTGACAGAGAAAAAGTCAATAATTTTACCCCTGGTCTTTAACAATTAATTGCATGTTTACAAGACAACTTTTTTTTTTTCAATGTCTAGAATTTCTCTGCCAGGGCTGCTCTGTGACTAAGTGAAGAATTTAACCCTTTCTTGCACTCTGTCAAGCACATACTTCGAATTAGGCTGTACAAACAGCATGTTTTTCAGAAAAAAAACGTTTACTGGAAATAGTATGATTCTGTTTCTATATTGACATTCTAGATCACAAAAAAATGCTTGCTGTTGTGTGTATCACTCCCTTATAAATGGTTTGTTTTCAAATAAAAACACATACCTTTAAAATTCTGCATTGTTTCAAAGATGTGTTATGTACAAATGTGTTATGTAAAAAATAAAATGACACAAATGCCTAGCTTTGTTTGGGAGAAAACACAAAGTTGACTGTAGCAACCTTAGCAACGCACTTCCAATACAACCTTAAAGGATGAAGTAAAGTGAAAGAAAGTGTCATCTTATCAGATTGACTTTCCTACTTTATGCAAACCCTTTAGAAGCACACTATCAATGTTAATAACATAGCCAACAGGCCCACTGAAATCAGGAAACTAAAGGCAGTACAACTGTAAGTTCAAGGGGATTTGTTATGGTTTCTTACTTTTCTTTCTTTTAAGGTTTGGTAGAACAGCCAATACCCTAAACAATTTCACTGTGAAGCAAAGCATAGGGTTTACAACAACATTGCATTAAGTTTCATAAGCAAACATTTTACTGAGCTTCAAGATAGTCTAAATGAATCTAAATGCAAGACAATATTTATACATGTATGGTAATACTTGGTATATATGTTACAGTAAAAGTCAGAATATTGGCAAATATTAAGATTTACTGGTAAATGTCCGAAATAAACATGCTAATGCTTTATACTAATAAAACACTTTATATACTGGTAAAGTGCCACAAGTTTTTGCATTGTTTTATACGCAATTTTACCAGAATGTTGGATGTTCTACGTAAGTGGATCACAATGTTGTGCAATACCATGTTGAATTGCTCAATTGTGCATTAGTGTAAGCTCATTAATATTATTTTGGTAATGGCAAATGTGTATGCAGAAATAAATATAGTATTCAACATTAATGATTATTTTGTTAATTGACAATTTATATGAAGGAATAAATACATTAATATTGACCAGATTCTGACTTTTATCGTAACATATATACCAATATATATATATATATATATATATATATATATATATATATATATATATATATATATATATATATTGAAATGAAACTTTCATTCTGACATAATCATGACATCATCCACAGAAAAATTACAAGTTCACTGTACTATGTTTACTTTTCTTTCTACACAGCTGAAAAAGGGCTTTTGTTCTGAAACGTCCTGAAATAAATAATTTTTTAATCATTGAAACTTTTTGTGCACATATATAGAAAAATAATGTGTACAGTGCATTTATACCTCCTTTCAAACACACACTCATATATATATACACACACACACACACACACACACAGACACATACACACACACAGACACACACACACACACAGACACACACATACGCACACACACACATGCACACACACACACACACACACACAACCTGTAAAATTGTTCTGCTTGAAGGTGCAGTCACACTGAATACCTCCTCTATCTGTAGAGATGGAACATTTTGCTCCTTGAGCAAATCTTGGTGAATCAATGGGAAATTCCTGGAGAGGGGGATCACATTTTCACAACAATTTCATTGCTCCTGAGTGCTTTCAATGCTTTTAGATGCATTTTTATGATTGACAGGTGCCTAATCTTCTAAATGGAAGACAGAAAACCCCCCATAGCTTTTGATAGTTCTTTGAAGGATTAAAGGATTTTTTTCAGCTTGATGCTGACATTAAAGAATGCCACTCAAAGAACCAATTTACCTGAACGAACCTCTGTGTACTTACCTAAATTTACTTGATTCCCTTGGGGATGTACATTTTATTCATCAATTGCTTTTATCTATTTCTTTTAATAACACCCAAACTTGTTATTCTATTTACGGACATCAATGTACACTAAAACACTGATTCATTTACACAGCTGCCCATTTCCTAATCAGAGATTTACACTGTTTACAATTTACAATTGTTTGGTTGTTCTGAATGATCATGCAAATATAGAGTTTGACATTAGCTACTGTTTATTGCTGGATACTACATACAATGAGTATGTTTTTAATGCACTGCTATTCGATTTAGCTGTTAAAACAAAACCTAAGTGCTTTCAATTCATTGCTGTATCGTTGCTGCTATATATACTGTATATATATATATATATATATATATATATATATATATATATATATATATATATATATATATATATATATATATATATATATGTATTAGAGGCCGGCATGGGTACCTGAAAATAAATTAAACCCCATTAGTAATTTACCTTCATTCGGGGGGTATATTTTGCCACAGTTTACTCTATACAGCTCTTTTAATGTGCTTTTTTCAATCCTTTTTTGGTTAAAAAGAAAAAAATACTGTAAGCCATCTATGTACTGTATATTGGTTGAAATTTATTTTTTTCTGATGACATCTACTTTTGTATGTATTTTAGTATGTATGATTGTAGGCTATAAATACATACGTTTCAAGTGCCATTGGTGTTTGTAGTTGTTAGTTATTCTACATATATACCATGTACTGTATGTAACACTTCATTATATATTTATTAATTAATTGTTAAAAATACGATGAATTCCTCTAATCATGCATTTTCTCTGTTATTCTTTGCTCACCTACACGATAATAAACTCAACGTGATTAGAAGTAGCCACCGAACACTTACAGTATTAAAAGAACATTTTAATGCATACAAACCTGTGAAGGTGGAAGTGGACATTGTACATAAAGTGTGTTGGGGGGGGAGTCTGACAACATTACAAAATACGTTTATGCAAAATCCATGTCAATGATCTCGATCACATTCCTAGTGCATCACTGTGTCCTTGACGCCTGTTCTTCATTCTTGTGTGGATAAGACACAGCTGTTAAAAGGACTCATTGCAAATCCGCAGTCACCTAAGGAGACGTTATTGTCTTCTATACCAAGAATTCAGTTGTATAATTCAAATAAAATCTACAGTAGATGTCAGCTGTTCTCTAGGTATGCAGAATTCAAATAGACTACAGTTGCATTGATCATTTCTTGGTAGTAACATTACACTGAGTGCAAATAATGGTATATCATTTTAGCAATACAACAAACATTCTGTAATGTTACAAATGGTTAAAATAAGTGAATACATCTCATTCATTACCACAAGTATAGAGAAGGCTAAAATATTTTCATAACTACAAATATAGAATTATCAATGTAGTCTGTAAGAAATTAACCCTGGTCCTCCTGTCACAGGCGCGGTCTGTTAAATGTCTGTTTCAAGGTCAGTTATATACTATTTCGTTAATTAAAACCCTTTTTCCAAGTGCAAATTAACTCATGATAAATGATGACAATTAACACGGGTTTGCTTTTAAATTCCGACGCAAACTAAATAAGTAGTCGCGAGAAGCACTGCTTGTTAAGATGTTAACATTATTTTGTAAATCAACATAATTTCGAAAATCACATTAGGACGATTATTTAATAACAAAATAGGCACAAAGACTGCTTTAAAATGTAAAAAAAAAATCAATGCTACATACCGATTTATTGATTAACACTGGAGTTATCATTTACAAACTTTTGAAAATCCTGCCCAATATTCATGCAGCAGCATTTTGGACCAAGAATAACCGATTCACCAGGTGAGAAGGCAGCCCTATCAACAATGCATTACAGTAACCAATGCACAATGTTACAAAAATCTCAGCATCCTTCTGTAAAAGGTAAGATTGAACTCTAGCAATGTTTCGTAAGTGGTGGAAAGAAGATTTAACCACCGACAAAACATGAGCCTCAAAACTAACACCACAATCTAAGATTGCTCCCAGATTCTGGCTGAAGTGGATACAGCAATGGCACGACCACAGGTCTATGACCAGCCAAATTATCATTTAGAAATATCTTAAATTGATTTGTAGATATCTCTAAATGGAGCTTTAAATGAGATATCTTTAAATAATTTAAAGATATCTGAAATTCAATTTAAGATATCTTAAAATGACTTCCTGTTCATTTAGAGATATCTCTAAATAATCTAAGATATCTAAACATAACTTCCTGTTCATTAGATATATTTCTAAATCATTTACAGATATCTCAAAATAACTTCCTGTTCATTTAGAGATATCGCAAAATAACTGTTATTAAAAAGATATTTTTTGGCTTTGCAGTTTGCTGTGCAAAAAAATATTCTTACTCATAAACATAGCATCTAAAATAAAGCCTTACAAAATAAAACAAAATCTGTTTTAATTCTGTATTTATCACATGCAGGATTTTCTTAAATTACACTTTTCCTTTCACACTAGATTTAAAATAAAAAAGTAACAAAAAACTGTTCATTTCAGATCTCCATGACAACAGAAGGAATCTGATACATATCACACAGGGTATGAAAAAAACAATTTTGATAAAGTGAACTGTGTAATTAAAATTTCTCTTAATTGCATGTTGACTTAATTGCAGACATTTGTATTAGTGTATTTTTTTGTGATAAAAGACCAGTCTTATTGATACAAAAAACATGGATGAGAAGAAATGTTTCTTTCTCATCTCATGGGTTAAGGAAGTAAGCAAGGGTTTCCATTTTACTTTGAATTTATAATGTATTTATCTGTATATGCACCTGATCAGTTTTTTTTGTGAATGCACCAACATGTAATTTGTATGCTTTTAATACATTTTACTTATGTGCTATGGAGCATCATAACTAACCTACGCATTGGCTGAGATTGCAGAATTCCAATATCAAGCTTTGCAACATAAACTGTACTTAACATGCAAATACTAATATGTAAAAAAAAAAAAAATCTGAATATGTTTAAAAAGATCTTTCACAACACAAGGGTAGATTAGAAGGTTCATTTTTAAGACTACACAGTTTTCTACGATGATTTGGGTTCTTGTCTATACTCATTCAGCAACAATAAATGTTTGTAAGTTCTCATTAAAACAGTCAACATTTTTACCACACATTGAAAATTGTCCTGTATGTGTTGTACATCACAGGACGACAGTTGCAGTGCCTTTAAATGATATTCCAAATTGCTTAAAGGGGGAGCCTGGAGTACCCCAAAAACAATGTCAGTCAGACCCTGTGGGTGGTAAGTCCATAAGATGCCACACAGCAGCATTCCTTCAGCCGCGCTGCGCTACTTAGCACTGATTAGGGGTCGTGCCATTTGAAAATCACTGCTTCTTACCTGTGGTGTCATTAAGTCAATGCTATTTCTATAAATCATTGTGGAAATGACCAGAGAAGTAAAAAATAGGTCTTAGTTGTACACTGAGCCACATTATTTCCCTTGAGCAAGTGCTGTAAAGTATTTCACTCATCAGGTTTTTCTTTAAATTCATTTTTTTTTGTTATAGAAATTTATGTGACTTTAAGTGCACTTCTAAGGAGTGCAAAAACTGCAGATTCCATCGGTTAACATGATAAATTACGCTATTACATTCAGATCAATCATCACCATAATAACTACTGTGGAATAATACAATGTAACAGACGTATCGGTTGATTAAAAGACTTTGACTTGTGTTTGATTTCATCTCAGGCTGATGCTGGTGCATACTGGTGATAGACAACTCTCAATAGCTCTGGCAAGATTTCATCCTGACTGAGTCAAATAAAATCCACAGCCTTTTCATCCACTTCTTACATCTTAATTTAAAAGTTTAGACCCCTAAACATGGTAAAACACTATTGTCATACCATTATAATACCAGTGCATTACCTTAAAGGAACACTTGAAGACTCCAGTAACAGAAAAATAATGAATTTGGGTATGGGGAACAAATTACAGAGGGTTTCTGAAACAGTCTCGTCCTGGTAATGAGATGGTGCAACACAGTAATACTTAACAGTTTGTTTGTGTTCATATCATTGTGATTTTTCATGCTCAGATAGCATGTATTATTATTATTATTATTATTATTAATTTCTTAGCAGAAGCCCTTATCCAGGGCAACTTACAATTGTTACAAGATATCACATTATTTTTACATACAATTACATTATTTTTTACACATTATTTTTTACATACAATTAACCATTTATACAGTTGGGTTTTTACTGGAGCAATCTAGGTAAAGTGCCTTGCTCAAGGGTACAGCAGCAGTGTCCCCCACCTGGGATCGAACCCACGCCCCTCCGGTCTAGAGTCCAGAGCCCTAACCACTACTGCACACTGCTGCTGTAGAAATACACTGTACAAATATTAGATGTCTGGGGAAGAGAGGGACATGGGGGACAACTGGCACATTTTATTGTGATGCTCAGAAGTATGACAACCGTGCATCTATAGCATAAACAGTAGGCTATATACCGTGAAATAAATGCTTCAGCACCTGCAGTATTCCAAAGGATGGCACTAACTACAGTTACAACATTCTAAAGAACTCGTTGAGTTCTGACTCACTGAAGAGAGTTCCGCTACTACTGTAAGTCACCAGCACTACTTAATGTGCTGTGTTGTGTGGAGCTCTACCATTCAAGTTCTCTGACCCAGCCCTACTTAAGCTGTGTCTACACTGAGCCAACACTGTAGAGCAACCAAATCAACAACAGAATCATATTGTGTGGACGTGCTAGACAGCAGTGTCTAACACCAGTTTATTGCTGGCCAACCATGTTGGTAAAGTAGACCAGTGGCTGACTTTTTGTGACTCATGCAAAAATATTAAAGCTCCAAAGACATTTTAAGTTTCCAATCCTTATTAGAGTGACATGTTGGGAATGGTGTTGGTTTGATGTGGACGCATACAGTTGACACATTTTTGTTGCTAACAAAGTCACGTCAAATCGTCTCAGTGTAGACGGCTTTAGCATCACATATCTGAAGCGATAAGAATCCGAGTCCAGTAGGATATCAGGCAGGATATATAACACATCACATCAGTCACACTCAATAGAGTTGCTAAACAGATAATCCAGTACACCAAAGATATACTGGTGGTTTGTTTGTGTGTGAGGGGAGTTAAGAATCCAAACAAATCTAAAAGACGGAAAAGCCTGTATTCATAATGTTGAACAGAAAACATGTTACAATGTATCAATGCCGTGTGATAAGAGATCATGTGATTCCCTGTACTTACAGACTTCTAGAATGACACATGAGGCCTCATTACAGTTAAATGTGCCAGCTGCACAGTCATTTACAATATGAATGGTGGATTGGAGTGGTGATGAGACTAGTTTATTTTGGGAATGTGAGAGATCCATAAGTTATGAATGCCTGGGGACCTGTAGCATGCATCACACAAATCCCAATGAACAGACCGATGTAACATTCAGATCAACGCTGTGCATTCAAATAGGTGATATTTAATGAAAAAGTTATGTGGAAATCAATTTGGTTCAAAATGACATGGATCCATGAACTCAGGCACAATCTGTGATGTCAAAAGTAGTTACTCAAAGCACTGAATCACATTTTCTAATTTGCCACAGATACACTCCTTTCTGAAGCTCCTAGAACACTCTTGCCTCCTGCTTTATAAAGAGCTTCTAGGTTTCTTAATTTGTCTTCAAGCAATCATTATAATATCATCCTTATCTGAGCCCTTGATAACTTGTCTGTGCGAGCAATTATATCAGTCTATTTTATAGTATGACAGCAATGCAAAATCACCTGTAACTTAGAGGAATCGTGCTGTGGACCTCTGCCATTTTTAAAGACCGAATATAGTCACTCTCAAGGTGTAAAGACCCTCAAGTGTTTGTTCATGAAGACCCTAAATGTGGTTCTATAAGAAATGATTACTAAGTTATCATGCATTGAACCAAGATTTGACCAGGCATAGAGTTCCAATGTGTTCATAGTCAAGCCTACAAAACAATGTACACAACATACATAAAACTGAAAAACACAACTAAAAACATTCAATTTTTTTTTACAAACCATACTGCTGTCAGAAGGTATTTATGATAATTCACCTCTGATCATAAAACTGATTAATCAGTGCAATTTTATTTATAAACTAGATGGTAACTTTACAAGTAAAGTTGTGGGGCTTGCTTTATTGGGAAAGTGGTCAAAGTAGCTGATTTGTGTCAAAAGTCACATTGTTTACTAATTGTCTCATGCTTAGAATGTGCTAGAATTTGAAATTTCTCAAAGTTCTATGACAGTTAATTCAACAGTGGGAAGTAGCCTACTAAAAGAAGTTTATGCAGTTACTAAAAACCTCTTGATTGGTAAAAGTTATTTCTGTTTTGATTTCAGATTTGAATAGCAGAGTAGAGGAAGATTCCATATACTCTAACTTTTTGTCTTACTTGTTGGGAAAGTGGTCAAAGTAGCTGATTTGTGTCAAAAGTTACATCGTTTACAGTAAAGTCTGGGAGTTTTTAAACACTGGGGAGCTTTAGAATGTTGAAAAAAGTCCCATTAAAGTGAATGAAGATGGACAAAAAAGGACAAAAAGCTTAATAGCTTAAAAAATTATAAGATATCAAAAAGTTGTATACAAGCACACTATTCCAGACCGGTCTACATGTTTTAAAGTTTGAACGGCGTTTCTAGCTTAAACGGTGTAAGAGGAGTAGCGTGCCAAAGATTAAGAAGAAGAAGAAGTATGTCGAAGATTTAAAGTGGGGACTCTTGCTTCGCAAGCCCCACTAATGACACAACAATCTAAGAAAGTTAATTTCTATCCAATGCCTTTCACTCCTTCCTTAAGTGATGCGTCATGTGTTGCCAAGCAACTAACTTCCTGAATATTTTTGAACAACATGTAACCACTTAGAATTTCCTTGTAAAATACAGTGTGTTAAGGGGGTGGTTCATATGTTCATTGTTTTATGTAAGACTTGTTCGTGCTGTACTGAATTATTGATTCAAATGTATGGCATGTGCATTTTATTTTGGTTGTACTGTAGTGTCCTTTTCTTCTTGAAAGAGCAGTACATCTCCTTGCATTGAAGCTCCCTTCTTAAGAATTGGAGTGCTCAAGCTTGAGATATGTACTGTACATTAAATCCCCTGTATAAGCTGTATTTAATCAAGGGCTGATGTAGTTTTGTGATTTCAAATGTCAAATCTGCAAAAGGTAAACACCACTTAAAAAGAGATGGCACACCATATTAAATTAATGAAACTAAAGGAAAATACTGGAAAAGAATACACACTTCAGGCATTATACAAAATCCAACATTGAATATATGTTACTGAAACGAATGCATGCCTGGTATTTGTGTAGTTTGCCACTGCACATGCACTTAAAGTTGATGCTGTGCTTTTCAACATTGTTTTATACTGGCAGCCTTTCAAGACAGGAGGCTGATAATGTTATCAAGAGGTCCAGAATTGCAACTAAAACTTTGATGTATTAAATATTGAATTGCTTTATGTTGTTATGCGTCTGTGTTTTTATGCAAGAATGCAGATACATCGATTGGAAATAAAAAACAGTGCTGACTAGTATAATGCTTGCATTGCTGCTTTGTGCATTTTTTTCACTGCAATATAATATAATTGTTAAATTCCCAAATATGCATGCTAAATTGTGGAGATTCTGATTTTTTAAGACATAAATAAGGCTCTTGCATATTAATTTTATCTTCAGCATTTGCTGTTGGTTTTAATACAGTTCTTTTAAACAGAATCCACACACTACAATACATCTAGAATGCAAAGCAAAAATGCTTCTTGCAAGCAATTATATTGTATTTTTACTTGAATATTGTAACACAATATAGAATTGAATATTTCTGAACACTTAAGCCACAAATGTAATGCCAGACAGAACTTGAGACCAGTATGCAGGCTGTCTACTGTCAAATGTGTTGCATTTTTCTAAATAGAACTTGTTTGTCAGCTTTTATTCTCAATTTATTTTGAGTCCTATAATAAATTCTGTACCAACAGGGTTAAGCTGGTAGGATTATAAAGAAACATTCATTTTGAGGCCCTGCTCGAGTGCAAAGATTTCATTTCACATCATTTATCTTCCACTGTGCTAACTCTGCACATATCCTATGGAAAAAAAAACCTGTCCATTCATTTCCTATCTTTCTGAATTACTTTCACATTTCCTATCATCTGCACATAATCCTATTCTCTCCATTGTTGTCTTAATATCAAGTACAGCAAGAGATAATGGATAGACACTGTAATAACAGTGTGGTCTAAAGGAATTCCTCCAGGAAATATCTTTGATGCCTGTGGAATATTAATGCCTTGCAGGCTTCTGTTCTAACCCCTCAATTTATCAGTCGATTCTTCAACCACATAGTGGCTCATACACATGACAAAAGCATCCAAACATTCAGGGCTCTGTGATGGGCAGCGGGGCTCTGTAATATTGTAGCATACAAGCCATGTTGCCTGTTCTTTTAAAAGACTTCAGCACCCCAGCAGAGATTAAATTCACATGCAGGTATACTTCTGGTATAGGTATAGCGTCCTAGGTGAAGATTTAGTATATTCTATCACACATCTCAGTTAGGGCAATTTTTTTAAAGCACCCTAGTGAGTTTATTAAGTCAACTTAAATATTTTATTAACATATTCATTGAAACACCTGGAAATGTGTTTCATGAAACTTGTTTGAAGATTTGAATATTGTTGCAACACTTGGGTTACCAATGGTTATTCAATTATATAGTTTATATGCACATAAAAAGAGAGTTATTTACACCAGTCAAGTGTACGAGTATGTACTGTATCTACAGTAGTTTATTTTTAGAAAGAGAAATAATATTTATACACTATGGCCTGAATATAACAATTTTGCCAGATTTTAAATCTTATGATTTTACATATCTTTTATATACGTTTTTATGAAGAAACTAATGGAAAAAAAAACAGTAAATATCAATCTGGAATTCATGTATGCTTAGCAGAGGAAGAGGGAACTAAATGACTCCGGTTAGCTGAAAAAATCTAAATGCACCTGAAGAAGGAAACTGTATGTTGCTGTGAAACAATGAAATAAAAATCTATTTCATCATTACATCTCCATTCCCTAAATTATTTGTGATCTCAGTAAAGTGATACAAGTCTAACAGCAGGTACCAGTATTTCCTTTGTTGCTATTGGTGATACTATTGAGGAGAATTAATGAACTTGATCCCATTGTTTTCACTGTAGCCCTGTTCTAGAATTAGATAATGTAATTCTTCTGGTGTAAAGAGATCGAGCCATCCCTAAAGCAAATCTCCCAGCTTCAGCATGGCTTTTTTTAATGAAAAGCATATTTATTGACTGCTGTAAATACATGATTTATTGCAGGAAGTCCCCAGGAAATTCAGGTCGGAGCAACTTCTCCAGTCAGGATGGATTTGGCAAATTTCATCTGTGACCTTTCCAACAGTTTTGGGGAAGAACTAAGTCACTGTCAGTATCAAAGTCAGGCTTCAACTGAACTACCGCAGCTGGGAAGTAATGTGACAGAGCTGAGGTTCTGTAGAATCGAAATTGAAAGGTCATCTCTGCACTGAAAAGATATCATTGTCATTGGGTATTTGCATAGTATTCACTATGGTCAAAAATCAAAATGTACAATGTTGAGAGGCAATTCTTTTTTTTCTGAGTATACATTACTGATTCTGCAATGTTATTGCAATACAATACAATGAAGTAGCTACTACATTGCATCTATATTTGTAAATTGTGATATACTGGTATGCATTTCCAAAGATCATTCCCTGAAAACAATCATTTGATATTGCATATATATATATATATATATATATATATATATATATATATATATATATATATATATATATAACAATATCAAATGATTGTTTTCAGGGAATGATCTTGGAATATATACATATATATATATATATATATATATATATATATATATATATATATATATATATATATATATCCTGCAAACTGTTAAATAAACCCAATCTTAACTGTTAAGCCCTAACCCTAATTAAAAAAAATAAAATAACATTAAAAAGTAAAATGTCTTGGGGCTCCCGAGTGGCGCATCTGGTAAAGGCTCTCCGAGTGGAGTGCAGGATGCGCTCTATAGCCTGGACGTCGCCAGTTCGAGTCCAGGCTATTCCACAGCCGACCGTGGACGGGAGCTACCAGGGGCGGCGCACAATTGGCCGAGCGTCGCCCGGGGGGAGGGAGGGTTCGGTCTGCCAAGGTGTCCTTAGTTCACTGCGCACCAGCGACCCCTGTAGTCTGGCCGGGCGCTTACGGGCTTGCTACAGCTCTTGGGTGGCTGCATGGTGAGTCCGCAGTGTGAAAAAAAGTGGTCAGCTGACGGCACACGCTTCGGAGGACAGTGTGTGCTCGTCTTCACCCTCGAGTCAGCGCAGGGGTGGTAGCGGTGAGCTGAGCTTAATTGGCCATTCTGAATTGGGAGAAAATAATAAAAATAATTGGCAACGACTAAATTAAAAAAAAAATGTCATAGATGGACATAGATTACAGTAGATTATCTACTTTAAAACCATTTAGTTGCTAAATAAATAGTCAAACATAAAATTATTGTCATGCTATTCAAAAATGGACACTCCACTTGTTCTCAACAACCAAAAAAACCCCCAAAAAAACAAGGGGTGAACTGAAATTTCTTATAGGAATACATTTTTCCACCAGTAAAACAAGAGATACTAGAAAGAGATGTGAAAAATGAATATTGTACATTACTGCTGGAAAAAACACTTTCATGTAAAATCTCTATTCATCCCTACAGCTCTTATTATTTTTCATTAACACTTTTTTCTCACTTATTAATGATTGTGACTTTCAGATCTGGTAATGCAATGAATATTATATCACAGCACTAGTGGACATTGTTGTATTGTTGCTTATTCACTCAAAGGATGTAATGTAATTGTTTACTATTTTTATTGCAAAGCTTATACAAAGTAAAATAGGACACAAATTACTTTTCACTCCACTTGCTATGAACTAATCTGCTCTGTTATAAAATGGTAAGATGAGTTTCTGATGAGTTTAGCTTTTCATATACTTTTCTTTCCACACATTTGCTGCTTGTCTCCTTTCTTGCAGGTTATGGCCAGGGTGTTTTTTGTGTTCAATTTATCTTCAGAAAGCTATTATCTTTTAAACTACCAGGGTCCCAAATTCAAGGCGTCTTTTAGGACCTTTTTTTTTAAAAAGTAATGTTTAGTTGTACTGGGTAGGTTGTGTTGAAAATGTAATGGGAATGTTGGCAAAAAGAATTGTACAGAACTTTAAAAGCGCCCCTCAAATACCTTCCTCTAAAAGGTAAGCAGCTACACCATTTTTTGCACTCTTAAAAAGTCAAATATATAAATCACTGGGCATTGGGCTCACTTGGTGTGACTCAATTCCCCCCCTACATTCCAATGAGGTAATCATCTTTTCACAATAATATTCCACACTTAGTCCTATAAATTTCCAATTGTTGTAAAGTGAGGGTACTCATTTTGAACTGAATAAAAGCATGGGGAAAATAAATCTGTGAGCCTGGCTGAACAGTGTGAAGGTTCAAACTGTGCAGAATCCTGTGTTCATTGGAATGGTTGCTGGTGCTGCGTTCTGGTTCCATTGAGAGCTGTAAATTGATTTCACACTGCAATAATAACCTGTCCTGAGTATAACAAGCGATTGGGTTGACTGCAGGTAATTCAAATTAATTAGAGTAATTAGGCTACATTTATAAAGACGGGGGCTGAGTTGCTCTCCTAAGACCTACGTATCTTGGATGTTTGGGGAGAATGGGAAACAAAGTGGAAATGTTAGTTAAGTATGCAATTATAGCCTGCATTGTTTTTTTCCATTGTAATTGTATTCAGTTGGTAAAGGGGGTCCATTTGATTTCTACAATGCAGAATTGAATGAATCAAAAGCATGATGTGGCAACCTTTGGGTGCTCCGTCTGAAATATGGCAACTACAACATTGAAAATAATTGACTTTTATTAGGTTACAAACAGTACATTCATTTGTAAAAAAAAAACTAAAATAAAAAAAATAAATAAATAAACCAATACATTTCTAATTTAAATAAATATAACACATATGTTTTGGAGACGTGGTTTCCCATGACAGCAATTAACAATTGGATCATATTACTGCCAGCATGATAAGAATCTGGGTGTTTTTTTGTTTTTTTTTGAGTATGCACTAGAAACCAGTTTAATTTGGTTTGTGAGTAATACAGGAACTAAATGACCGCTTATTCAACTTCATTCAGAATGTCGTATTGCTAATGCCTGTCACATTGATTATTATAATCCTATTATTAACTATAAAATAATACATTAATAATACCTGTACATTTTAATGGAATATCACAGGAATACAAGTGATTATTTTGTTCATGGATTTGCAGCAATTATATAAATGTGCTAATGGTCTGGTTTGTACATTATATGCCTATGTGACCAGGCAGATTTGTTTTTGTGTTTGCCATAAAAAGGGCACCATGTAGCCTTTGTATTATATCACTCTTTTCTTTATTAAATAATTATTTTGATTGTTGTTGATTTATATACAATAATCCTCTCATATAATAATGTCATATAATCCCATAAGTGCTTTATAAAATCACTTATGGGATGAAGGCATTTATCCCCTTGTGAAATCTGGCATACAGTACATCTCAATGCTGAATTTGTAAGAAGACAAGTACACAGTTGATATATTTGTATTTAGCAATGAACAGATGCTGAATTACAGGCTAAAGGGTCAAATGTTAAAGATTCCTGGTTGGTTCTTTTACAGAAGAGAGGTTTGAAATAGTGAACACATGACAAGGATAATAGCGGTAAAAGCTACATAAATCAGTGGATGAGCAGAGTTCACTTTCATGGTTATGTGTAATCTGCCATTGCCATGGTGTTGACTGTTTTTTCCAATTGGACTGGGTTTCTGAAGCTTATTAAGAAGCCATTGCAATACAATTATTCCTTCCAACCAAGTAAAAATGTAACATTAATCAAAACCCAGATTTACTCACATTTTCCTATGAATTAATAAGCAGCCTGCATTAAGTCTGTTTCATGGAAGACATGCTTATTTTAAAGAAAAGGCAATGCATTTATTGGAACATGCATTTTCTATGGGCATATTTAGTTTTTAAATGATGTTCAAATTGATTCTGCAATGCCATTTTCATTATGTTAGTTTTTTTTTTTTATTAGCAGTGACTATAAAACCTTGGGCAGTTGCTGAAATGCCCGGGCAGTTCGTGAAGTGCCCAGCTGCGGTGGGCAGATGCCGAATTAGCATCAAATTTTGAGTCATTTTGGCATCTGCCCGGGCAGTTCATCAACTGCCCACAGCCACCCAGGCTAATGGTGAAGAAAGATTTTTTTTAACAGATACAGTACACTACTAATAGAGAGTGAATTACCTCTGTTGCCTTTAAGCACAAAAGTACACTACCATCGAGCCACCCATTGCCATGTTTATTTAAATAACTTAAATACTTTCTGACAACACTAGTTTAGAGCAATGGTTCTCAACAAAATATCAAAGGTTATTTTCATCGTGGGTTAGACATAGAGGTTAGAGTAATGGGCGGGGGGGGGACGAGTCCAGAATAAAATGCAACAATATTTTATTCAATTCTTGTTGGAGTAATGCAATATAGATCTCTGTGCAGAGTTTTGTTGAATGAGAGGCCATTCAAAATCAGCAAGAGACTAATAATCACACTTTAAACATGTAAAAGCCACCCAGTTAAATATAGTTACCTGAAACTCAGGAGGAACACAGTGCCAAACAACTCATTTATCATAGCAATATTAATTGTATTTTGGGAATACAACTGCAAGAGAGGAAGTGCTGCATGAATGTATGAAAGATATCGCCAGTGAAGTTTGACCAGGACGCAGCTTCATGGAAATTAAAGTTTAAAAGCATGATGTGGTAGATATGAACTCCTTTTTACATAACTGAGCTTCCGTATCTTGGCCTATTTTATGATCTCTTATTCAAACAAAGCAACTCTGCACTGAGAGCTGTATGCATTACTGCAATAAGAATACAATAAAACATTGCTGCATTTTATTCTGACACCCCACCCCATATCTAATCCATGATATAACCTCTGGCTTGATATTTTGTTCAGTTCCGTTGCTCTAAACTGCGTTGTCAGAAAATATTTAAGCAGTGCGCTTTTGCCAGAGGTAATTCACACTGTATTAGTAGTGTATTGTATCTTTTAAAAATCTTTCTTCGCCATCAGCCTGGGTGGCTGTGGGCAGTTGATGAACTGCCCGGCACATGCAGAAATGACATAAAATTCGATGCTAATTCGGCATCTGCTCACCGCAGCTGGGCACTTCACGAACTGCCCAGGTATATATATTAGGGATGGGATGAATACAGTGGTTCCAAATAATGTTCCTTTAAGGTCTCACTGAACCGACACATTTCAATTGAAAGCCAGTTAAACTTTTAAATCACGCAATTAGGTTGTGCTGTGTGTATAATCTCCAAAGTGCTTTCAATTAAAAACAAATTGTAGACAGGTGAGTTTCGAGTGGCCGATGCAGATCCAGATTATAAACACATAAGCATAACAATAGTGTGTAATGTCTTCAGGTAGGGTTTAAAAAAAAAGAACTGACATTTAATTTGAACATGACGCTCTTAAATTATGTCATTAGGTTCTGCAGAGTGCTTTCAATTCAAAGGGAATTGTCATCTTTTAACTGGCCAATTATCATCATGTATGTTTTGTCTCATCTCAATTTAAACCTCAACATCAATAGATCGAAGAATTGTAACAAGGAATTTTTTAAAAAAACCCTCCCTGAAGACATTACACAGTATTGTTGTCACGGGTGACAAAAATGTGTGTAGATTATTATTTAATTTCCTTACCAGTATATTTTAGTAGTGACAGACATGTTCACGAGGTTTACTTGGGCTATGCCTACCCGGGATCAGACCACCATCACGACAGCTTGTGTATTATGGCAGCATATAATTCAGCCGTTTGAGTTCCCCAGTAGGTTCCATTCGGACCAAGGTCCCCCCAGTAGGTTCCATTCGGACCAAGGTCCAAACTTTGAATCAGAACTAATTAAGAGCTTGTGTCAGTATTATGGTGCCCGAAAGAGTAGGACAACCCCGTATCATCCCCAGAGTGATGGGCTTTGTGAACGGTTTAATCAAACCTTGTTAAATTTGCTTGGCACCTTGGAGATAGAGAAACAGAATAGGTGGCCGCAATACTTACCTGAATTAATCCACGCGTATAATAATACAGTGCATGAGACTACTGGGTACAAGCCCTTTTTCCTAATGTTTGGAAGACATGCTCGTCTTCCTACAGATGTGTTGTTTAGTACCCCAGAAGTAGAGAGGGAGGAAACCTTAAATTAGTGAGTTGCACAGCACCATGTAAAATTGTCCAGTGCTTATCAACAAGCAGGGAAATGGTTGGGACAGGCTGCAGACCGGTCTAAGGGCCACTATGACCATACCGCTAGAGATGCCCCATTGTTGCCCGTGGAAAGGGTGCTGATATCAAATAAACAAAGGAGGGGTAGAGGGAAATTGGCTGATAGGTGGGAGAGTGGACACTATGTAGTAGTAGGCCAGACTGACCCACAAGCCCCTGTCTATAAAGTAAAGTCAGAAGGAATAGATGGTCCTAACAGGATTTTGCATAGAAACTTGTTGAGGCCCTGTATTTTGTATCCCCAGGAGATGTTTGATAGACCTCCCCAGATAGTACCCCCGAGAGAAGAAGCATTGCAGCCAGTGTGGGGTTATTTGTTCCCACAAGGTGCTTGTGAAGGAGCACCCCCTTGAGGATATCAGAAAGGAAGAATAGGGAAAGGCCCCCCACAAGGTATATACAGTTAGTCCCTCTAGGATTTCGTGATTCTGTGATCGTGGAAATAAATCATGGAATTTGCTCTCTACCGTGGAATTTGCAAAAAAACTCAAAAATGTGCTCCCTACTATCACTGTACATGTCACTGGAGCACTGTCACAAAGACAGCCGGAGTGGGTGGTGACGTCAGACCAGAGACTGGGAGCAACACAGAACAGACAGAGACTTGGGGTTTTGGTGAAGCTGAGCGCGTGATCGCGCCCAGCATTTAATAATCAACAGGACAGAAAATAAAAGGTTTAAACACAAAAACACAGGACACGGCACTTGCGCCAAAATAAATAGACAAACAAAATGGACTACACAGACAAACCACGGCAGTATAAACACTTATTTACGTTCTTTTACTTTCTCCTCTCCACACCCGTTCTCCACTCACGAACACCAACCCGAGTGAGTGAATCGTGCATCTATATATACTGTTGTGCTGGGATTCAATTACTAATTAATTATTTACTTGAATCCCAGCACGTGAATTAATTAAGTGCAACCTCGTGCCTAACTACAATTATACAATTTTAAACACCGTGAAACACAGACCAGCTTATATCCCGTGTACCAATCGCTATACACCAACATTAACACATGCAACATGCAACATATAACACAGAAATGCACACAGGGCGGGGCACATTGCCACATATACCCCCCTTGTGCGCAGCACACATGGCCTCAACGGCCACCTCCCCATAAAAACCCAGCAGTCCAGGACAAAGTCTCGGGCTGGGAAGGGAGGCTTCAGTGGGCCCATGGCTGGCAATGTTGCCAGTAGCCAGGCTGCTACTGGCCATGCTGTCAGCAGGCGTGCTGACAGCCCCCAGACTGACTCCTTCAGCGGGGCAGTCCTGGCAGCGGAAAGGCTGCTTGGGTGGTCTCCTGACCTCCCCTTCTCCGGCAGCGAAACTGCTGCTGGGGTTGGTGGTCTCGGACCTCCTCCCCTTCTTCAAAGCCGGCAGCTCCCCTTGCGGGGCTCCGGCCACAGTACTCCGGCAGCGAAAGTGCTGCAGTGGGCGCAAGTCTCCTGACCTCCCCACGATCTCCGGCAGCGAAACTGCTGCAGTGGGAGCAGGTCTCCTGACCTCCCCACGATCTCCGGCAGCGAAACTGCTGCAGTGGGGCAGGTCTCCTGACCTCCCCACGATCTCCGGCAGCGAAACTGCTGCAGTGGGAGCAGGTCTCCTGACCTCCCCACATTCTTCGTGGCTGGCAGCTCCCCTTGGTGGGGTTCCGGCCACAGTACCTCCTGCTGCGATGCGGGCGGCTGGCAACCCCAGGC
This sequence comes from Acipenser oxyrinchus oxyrinchus, assembly GCA_030684275.1. Taxonomy (NCBI): domain Eukaryota; kingdom Metazoa; phylum Chordata; class Actinopteri; order Acipenseriformes; family Acipenseridae; genus Acipenser; species Acipenser oxyrinchus. Next base: position 25,086,477 of record CM060260.1, on the reverse strand, counting down.
GTCTGCGGGCGGCTGGCAACCCCAGGCGATCGCGGGCGGCTGGCAACCCCAGGCGATGCGGAGTGGCTGGCAACCCCAGGCGTCTGCGGCGCGACAGGCAGCCCCAGGCGATGCCAGACAGGCATCCTTGGGCGAGCGTGGCAGGCATCCTTAGGCGGCGAGGCAGGCATCCTTGGGCGGCGAGGCAGGCATCCTTGGGCGGCGAGGCAGGCATCCTTGGGCGAAGCGAGGCAGGCATCCTTGGGCGAAGCGGGCAGGCAGTCAGGACAAGCTGGGGTGCGGGTGTTGGCCCTCTTCTCGGCCTCTGCGGCCGGGCTGTTCTTCCCGTGCCTCCCTCAGCAGCCTATGCAAGGGCTGCTGAGGACCGCAAGCATCTAGTCCTGGTCCTTCTGGTGAAGGGAGGGCAGCTCCTGCTCCTCTCCCCTGATGGTGATGGAGACAGAGACAGCTCCTGCTGCTCTGCTCCTGGCGGTGGAGGTGGGAGCAGCGAGTAGTCTCCTGGCGATGAAGGTGGGAGCAGCGTGTAGTCTCCTGGCGATGGAGGTGGGAGCAGCGTGTAGTCTCCTGGCGACGGAGGTGGGAGCAGCGTGTAGTCTCCCCTTTTGCAGGGGATTGGTGCTGCTCTGCCTCTCTTGCAGGGGACTGGTGCAGCTCTGCCTCTCTTGCAGGGGACTGGTGCAGCTCTGTCTTTCTTGCAGGGGACTGGTGCGGCTCTGCCTCTGAAGGGGAAACCAGCAGGCATTCTTCCTCTGCTGGTGGAGATGGGGACAGCAGGCATTTTCCCTCTGCTGGTGGACATGGGGACAGCAGGCATTCTTCCTCTGCTGGTGGAGGTGGAACCAGCAGGCATTCTCCCTCTGCTGGCAGCTTGGGTCCTAGGGCTGTGGAAGCCCCGACTTCCCTCTCTTTGGGCTGTGGGCCCCGACTCCTCCCTTTTGGGCTGTGGGCGCACCGACTCCTCCCTTTTGGGCTGTGGACGCACCGACTCCTCCCTTTTGGGCTGTGGGCGCACCGACTCCTCCCTTTTGGGCTGTGGGCGCACCGACTCCCCCTCTTGGGCTGTGGGCGTTCGGGCTCCTCCCACTCAGGCGTGGGACGTTCGGGCTCCTCCCACTCAGGCGTGGGACGTTCGGGCTCCTCCCACTCAGGCGTAGGACGTTCGGGCTCCTCCCACTCAGGCGTGGGACGTTCGGGCTCCTCCCACTCAGGCGTGGGACGTTCGGGCTCCTCCCACTCAGGCGTAGGGCGTTGGGCTCCTCCCGCTTGGGCTGTGGGCCTTTCGGGCTCCTCTCCCCTCCGGAGGCTGAAACCAGCAAACCTTCTTCCTCTGCTGGTGGAGATGGGAGCTGCATGTCGTCTCCCTTCAGCCCATTGAGGAGGCAGGTAGGTGTGGCTCCTCCCACTTGGAATGCAACCTGCTGGGGCAGTCCCATATCGGCAGCCAAGTAGTTAATCACCACGGCTGCCGGGTTCACTGAGGGCACTGGGTAGAAATGTTGTTCCCAGCGCTCCCAGCGTTCCCCATCTCTGGCCCACAGCAGGTCAACAACCAGTGGGAGGTCCTCCCCGCTCCACTCGGGTCCGACACCCAGTCTAACATCTCCTCAGAGGGCGGGAAAGGCTCTGTTTCCTCCCTCCTGGGCTCTGGAGACAAAACCAGCAGGCATTCTTCCTCTGCTGGTGGAGACTTGGGCGGTGGAGGCTCTGCCTTCCTCTTCCCCTTTCCCCTTCTCTGCCTCCTCCTCACCTTCCTCTCCTGGGCCTGCTCCTCCTCTCCCTCTTGGTAGGGGCAGCACCACCGGGTGCCCGAACTCCCCACAGGCAAGGCACCAGCCTTGGTCCTCTAGACCACCGAGGAGGACCTCCAGATCCTGGCAGCCATCTCTCCAGTCTTCCATTCCCTTATATATATATATTTTTTATTTTTTTGTTGTTGTTGTTGTTTTGTTGGTTTTTTTTTTTTTTTTAAACAACAAATTGCGGTTCCTGCTCTGGTCTGCGTCTAGGAGGCTGGTAATCCCACGATGACACCACGTGTCACAAAGACAGCCGAGTGGGTGGTGACGTCAGACCAGAGACTGGGAGCAACACAGAACAGACAGAGACTTGGGGTTTTGGTGAAGCTGAGCGTGATCGCTCAGCATTTAATAATCAACAGGACAGAAAATAAAAGGTTTAAACACAAAACACAGGACACGGCACTTGCGCCAAAATAAATAGACAAACAAAATGGACTACACAGACAAACACGGTGAGTATAAACACTTATTTACGTTCTTTTTACTTTCTCCTCTCCACACCCGTTCTCCACTCACCGAACACCAACCCCGAGTGAGTGAATCGTGCATCTATATATACTGTTGTGCTGGGATTCAATTACTAATTAATTATTTACTTGAATCCCAGCACGTGAATTAATTAAGTGCAACCTCGTGCCTAACTACAATTATACAATTTTAAACACACGTGAAACACAGACCCGCTTATATCCCCGTGTACCAATCGCTATACACCAACATTAACACATGCAACATGCAACATATAACACAGAAATGCACACAGGGGCGGGGCACATTGCCACAAGCACATACACACTATTTGTATAGTGAGAAGTGTGGTTTCAGTGCAAGCTTTAGTTCAGCCATGGAGAGATTCCTAAGGCCATCGGTGAGCTCTGGAAACTAAGTCTAAATTAGCACCGAATATAACGGCAAAGATAGGGCACAAATGCAAAATGTCTATTATCTCACTGTCACAGCTTCTGTTAAAAAGGCAGAAGACCCTAACAACGACCATGAATAGACAAACAGTGGCTACTGAAGAATGAAATAAGGTAAGATTATTATTATTATTATTATTATTATTATTATTATTATTATTATTATTATTATTATTATTTTACAAAAGGATTTCAAAGCGTTGTTTGTTACTTCTATGTGAAGGGTCAGAGAAAAACAATTAGGACCTTGCTTGTACTCCCTATGTTTCAGGTCCTAAAAGATGTCATTCTAATTATATATTACGGTGGCCCAAACGTGCAAGTCAGTTTCATCTTAAAAAGTGTAGGCCCATCTAAAAATGGGCAGCATCTTAAAAGGGTGGTGAATACAAAAAAGCTTGACAGAAATAAAAAGCATGACGACAATAAAAGTGTATCAACGAGGTTTCTGAGGACAGCGACCAATTCAGTAGGGAAGTGTGTCACGGGTGACAAAAGTGTGTGTAGATTATTATTTAATTTGTATTATTATTATTATTATTATTATTATTATTATTATTATTATTATTATTATTATTATGATGATGATGATTTTTTAGTGTTTTATTTAATTGCTTTTTCTTTTCACAATTTGTCTGTTTGAATTGATTTGTTGTTTTGACCACACTTTATGTACTGTGTGTGTTTTATTGTAATTCACTAATCCGATTGTGTTTTCTATACACCGCTGCTGGACGTTCCTCAGACCAACTGTCATTTTAAATTAATTGTAAGAAGCGAATGACTTGTTGATTCAATTACAGGCGCAAACAATGTTTAATTGGCCTCTCACTATAAAGTCCGGGGCGGGGGTCACAAGAGAGAGTCAGTCAAGTTTGAGTTGCAGGAAGCAGCATACAACCGGGAGAAAGGAGCGATTCGGGTTGCCATCGGAAGCTGCATATGGACGACAGCGAGGTGGGGGAAGATGTAGCCGAGCAGAACAAACAAAAGAGAACGAGAGGAAGCAGCGTCGGTCTGAGACGAGCGGGGAAGATTTGCAGACTAGACGGAGAAGCACTGTGCACTTCACTGGACGGAGAGATACCGAGAGCCAGGGAACTGAGACATTGCTATACTATAACTAGCTGCTGAAAGAAAAGCTAAGTGTTTTTTAATGCACTGCTATTCTATTTAGCTGTTAAAACAAAACCTAAGTGCTTTCAATTCATTGCTGTATCGTTGCTGCTATATATATATATATATATATATATATATATATATATATATATATATATATATATATATATATCTATATATATATATATATATATATATATACTTTGCTGCTATCGATGTTTATTGGTCAAATAGGCTAAGCACTTTCAACTCGTAGGCTACTTTCAAATTGCTATGACTTCAACTTGCACTTTCATTATTTGCTGTTATGCTTGCTGCTAGATCTGTTTGTTGCTAGAGGTACTTGCTGCTTCGATATACTTGTTGCTACCGATTCATTATTTATGAGCAAATTAGGAGGGGATATTTTTTCTATTTATAGCGATTGCATTTTTAGTAATTGGAATGACTTGTTGTTTTTAACTTATTTGTAACCCCCATTGAACCCAATCCAGTCTGCAGGAGTGACCACTGATCGGGCTACCTGCTGGGAAAATAAGATTGAGAGGGCTCAGAGTTATTTAGTCTGTTGGCACGGACCTGGTGGCGGAGGGGCACCAAGGGTAATTGATTATACTAAATTTGGGTCGCAGGAGACTGGAGCCACATCCTTCACCGGAGAGCCAGCCATTTAGATTAAATGGCTTTCAATTAAAATGTATCGGTTCAGTGAGACCTTAAAGGAAAATTATTCGGAACCACTGTATTCGTCCCATCCCTAATATATATATAGCTTTTTTCTTTGTAGATCAACAGTTTGTCTTCACAATTTCTCATTATAAATCAAAACCAGTAGTGTTGTCCAGAACCCTAACTGAACTGTTCCTAAGCAGAGCAATAATGAACAGAAATAACCCCTGTATTCTATATTAGAAATATGTTCCTTAAAGAAAATAAAAAAAATGAATACAGCAACACAATATTAATTGTTAAGTCCAGAATAAGCCAAAAAGTCAAATTGTTGCTAAGATATTTGAAACAACTAGGAAAAGATGCATGAATTTTATTTTCTTTACAATCTTATGATTTAAAAAAAAGAACATTTTAAGTTAATGTCATGCTTAATATGAACACCAGTCACGGAGTTGAAGGACATCACTGCAATTACAAAAGTTTTCATAAAACAAAATGTAAACCGCTAATAAGAATTTACTGTAAAGGAAAATATTCACATAATAAACCACTTGAGAAATAGCATAAATATGTTTATATCACAAGGTGTAGGCTATGTAAAATCAATGACCACAATGTAGATTATAAATAAATTGACACTTTTCTTTTTAAGATTGAATGCGGGATCAAAAAACGTTACAATCTAACAAAATAAAAACAAAAATCTACTTGCATGACTATTTTTTTTAAAAAGCCATACAACTGTTTTTGACAGTACAGGACAACACAGAAATGTAGCTTCGGTGTCATTTTTAGTTGTCACGCACTGTAGCTTTCAAAATGTATTAAAGTGGATCCTCATTTTGCTGTGACAAAAATATCTAAGCAAGGGAAGATAAAAGGCAGAAAGGAGCTTGTGCTAATACTTGCTCTTGATACAGAGACAGGAGATGTAGTCAGATGAGTCACTTCAACAATGTAAATATATGAAAACATTTACAAAAAACACAAACCCCTCAAATATGTGATGCAAATCCCAGATGATGGGTTTTTAATACAGGATTTAGGACGTCTAACATTTATTGCCTATTTGTCGCTTGTGTCGATATAACCATTACACACGCAAACAGTACTATAACTGTATTTTATACTGTTCATGGCCAATCCTCCTTTGCCATTTTTGTTGAAAAGGTTGATCAATGGAATGTAATTAAAAGGGATACAGTTGATGTTGATAATGCAGTGGTAATACAAGCGCTGACCAATGCTGTCACCAACAATAGTTTACGTCACCTGTAGGGGTCCGGATTACATGTTAACACCATCTATCCAGTGTAACAGATGTGAATGTATACAGCTATTTAATTATACTGAGAACTGTATGTTAATAAATGTAGACTTATTATTGTGTATCTTCACAACTGATTGCTGACTGAGCATTCATATTCTGTGGGCAAAAGTGATGTAGGTAAAAGTAGTTAATCATACAAATGTAATCACACGTGTGAGATCATACCATCAATCGAGTAAGTGACAGCATGTGACGAAGAGCAGTCTCCATCCAGTACTTCCAATAAATTGGATTGCATGAGATAATCCTCCACTGATACAGGATCTTATCTGGTGCAGGACAGAAGTGATGTAATCCTGATGACATCATGTAAATGTGCCTGAAGGTCAAAGCTTATGACATTTATTATTTAGGACAGAAATAAAAATAAAATCTAGCAACACTTGACATTTGCAGAGTTAAAGTTAAATCCAGGCTAATTATTTAGCCTGAGTATCATTTTAATCATTAATGGTTTTCCAAATATTAAGATTTCTTTTTTAGAACATAAATATTTTCTTTTCAAGGTAACCAAGTTTATATAGAGTATAACCATTTTTAAATAAAACTTTTATATATAATATAAATTGATACATTTTATATATCATATGCTATATACTTGTACACTGTACAAAGGGATTTTATTGTATTTTAAATATATTTAATATGCATATTGATAATATTTATTTACTATTTTCAGGATTAAATAAATATACTGTATTAAAATGCATGCTGCTGTAACGGACAATTTCAGTGTGATTCTGTCCTGTCAGATGAAGTTAAAAGCTGTATAAACACGAATGCAGACAAGCCTGACTCTCGTGCCTAGCCTCTGCCCTGTTATATTGGTACTGTGACCTGGATCTCCTAATTTGACTGCAGTCAATCTGCAAGGTTAAAGGGAGGACGAGTGTAACAGGGAGTGTTGTGTGATGCACTGCCCTGACTCGTTGTGTTCCCTGTTGGTGAGCTCTGTAACCACGAATTCAGATGAACCCAGCTGTTCTGCATAGTTTACGCTCATGTTTTTATCAAGACAATCAGTGTTTGAATACATTTACATTCCGTACAAGTCTTTTAAACTCTAGCCTAGGTAACTTTATTTTGGATTAGATTTTGAATTCATTGGTCCAACACTTACTAAAACAGTGATCCATCAAGGGAAAAGTAGTGTCCCATTGTGCCAAAAAGCAAGTAGTTAAGACAGCAAAACAAATAGCAACATAATGTTCAACACTCAGCCTGCCATAATGAACGTTCGTGTTCTCAAAAATCAATGTAAACAATGGCTTTCGAACATAGGTTGTGAATATTCATTGTGGGCTGTTTGGTCCTTGAATTGATTGTTTTTACTAAAAGTTTCCTACTGCTTCCGATTGCTAAATTACTATGTTGTAGCTTAGTGGTGTATAACCACAAGACAGTGGGTCTGGGGGCAAATGAATACTTGGTTTATGGCTCAGTTAACATGGGGCCTGTGAGAGATGAAGCACAGAGAGCCCACCCTGCTACCAAAAGATGATACACATACTACCTATTGTATTAATGGACTTATTTCATCACTAATATTACAGTTAACGGCAGGTAATAATTGTAGTCCCGACTACGCCACTCTTTAGTTTTTATATAGAGGTGAGAGATGTTTTAATTAATCCCACGTCCCCCCAAAATATAAAGGCAAACCAGAATAAAGTAGTTCCCCGCACAAAGGTTATTTTATAAGGAAGAGCAGATGGACACAGCAAGGAGTTTACAAGACCCAAAGGTTTCTTAAAATGGAAGTTTATTGTTGTCACGGTACCATCTTATTTAAAAAAGTAAGCCAGTTCCAACCGCCAATGTTTCTCAGCAATTATTCACAGAAAGGCGAATATATGAACAGGTCTTGAATAATACTTCAGCAGGTATCAACATTTAACAAATAGTATTTCAATAGATATCAATAATCTTAAATCACATTTCAACAGATATCTATAATCATTGACAACATTTCAATAGGTATCAATAATCATTAAATCACATTTCAATAGATATCAATAATCATTAACACCACATAGTATTTAAAATAGGTAGCAACAGTCACTAGCAATACATAGTAGCAGTCTCTTGTAAATTAGTACACTGAAGAAAAAGGACCAATCACTATCCACCCCAGTGGCTAGGGTCCTGATATCTTGAGGGGACACACTTGTATCCAGGATGGCCCTAGGCAGCCTAGCACAGCACCACCAGTTCCCACTTACCTGAATGGTGCCATTTCATTGACTAAGCTTTTTGCTAACATGCCCAGCCAATCACCACCAAACCCTCTATTGTACAGAGGATGGTACATTGAAAAGCTCCTGCTCACCAACAGGTAGCAGCACTTGGTACACACTTCAGGACACCAGGAATACAATTTAGCGCAAATAACCTCCCTCCTGAATCAATTAAACAGTGCACAACCAGGCGTGATCTTGCCAATTTACATACAACATTCATTTAAAAATCACAAACCTAAGACTGGTAAAAAAGGACTACCCATAAAACATTGCACTCTCAAAACTAGTATGTTTAGTTCTGTTTCATTCTTATTATATAGTTTTCAAGTCGGTTGTGTAATTCATTTAAATACCTCCAGTTTCATTTAACACTTCCTCAATTCCTGTACATTATTTATTAGATAAAATGCAAACTTTAGTTTCCGCATATAAAGCAGATTCATCCTCGCTTTAAAACATTGTTCGTACATCATTACAATTTCAATCCATTTTCTTTAACACAAGACCTTTATAGCTCACAACTGCTATTTCAAAAGTTACAGACAATATCTCTTTGCTCACGTAACAAGGTCCAATAGTACACTGAATGTACTTTCTCGCCATCGGCAACACATGGTCTGCAACCTGTTAGATTTACAAAAACAAAACCAGAAGTAAAAAGACAAGGTAGCTCATATCGCACACAAACAACAAACAATCAGACAGACAAACAGAAGAAGAAACACCAGCCAACACAAACCACAAGACTGCTTTTCTTTCTGCCCTCTACGTTCTCTCTCCGTTCCCTTCGAACCTGGTTTGTTGGTTTTAAGTAAGCTGCAAGCAGAAATTGATTCAATCAGCGCTTCTAATGCCTTCTCATTCCCGTTCGGAGGACAGCTGTCGATCACTAATCGACTCCACGCTCTGAAATTCAGCAGGAACATTCACCCAAGGCACGTGCATGGTAGGAAGACAAAACAAATTAAATATTCACACACACTTTATGCCGTGATCAAACAATAATTCAATAGTGAATAAACAAAACTAAAGCTAAGTGATACTAAATGACAAACCATATTGTGCAAATAAAAATACATTAAAATAACACTGTGTTACACAATGACTGATGTGTTAAAAATAAATATTGTGTTATTGCTGATATAGTCCCCTCATTTTAAACATTTTTTATTTTGTTTAATTTTATTCATAGCACAGGTTTGGTGCCACTGGTAGGTAACAGTTTTACAGTAAAGTGTACTAACCCTCAGGTGTCTTGAGGACTATATTTCACTTTTCCATTAAAAACTTGCCACTAATAGCTATGATGGATGCTTGCTAGTGGTTGCAAAGTGTCTTTTAATTGCTTTGAGAGATTGTTGTAACTCTCCTTCCTTGTGCAATAACAACCCTGGTATTTGCCCACCGATTTATTAGAGGGCTGTTACTGGCCCATGAACTTGCAACTTGCAGTCAGCCGTTCCTTCCACCCACCTCTCCAATAGAGCTAGGCGCCTACGTGGCAGATAGAAGCATGGTATAGCTAGCATAGTATAGCTATTTTGCTCAGCTGAACAGCACACTGTGTTGGCACATGAACATCACCACACAGATGTAAACCACTTAGAAACCTGCCTGGCATATCCAGGGTAAACATTTGATTCCAAACATTTTTTTTTTTATGCTGACATGCATGTTGATGTAATATTCAAATTAAGCAGGATAGTTCAAAAGGCAACCTCTCAGTAAAACTAATCTTTTTAACTTTCCAAGAAAATGCAATGACTGGGCAGAGGAAACCATTTAGAATTTTGTCCACACTGTAATTAATTAAACAGGACGGTGTCTTAGGCACACACATCTTTTTAATATCAGAAATGCGAAAGAAAGGTTCTTTGATACCTCAACCCTGCTAAAATAATCTTTGCATATCCCCACCTGTGACAAGTAATAAGTACCTTCCACAATTCTGATTTATGAATTTTGTATGGCTAACAAAGCCACAGGGGAAATTATAACTCGGGCGTTCCATAATAATTGCTGCTAAGCTGTTTAGTTCTATCCATTTATTCTGCCTGAAGAGAATGTTAAATGTGTTCAGACACACACACAATGGATGACTCATTTATAAAGGCAAGAGTGGAACTGACATGTGTTCAGAGAAATCTTCAACCTGCAAAAACAACAGGCCAGTTGTTTACTGTGCACCACTACAAAAAAAGAAATTGCTTTAAAACGTTGTTCCAAAATGTTTTCTCTTTTATGACTAAAGAGGAGCAAAGGAACTGACTATCTGGTCTAGAAAAAAAAAAGTATTTATCTTTACTCTTGTATACAGTAATTATATCTTATTTTAGTATCTTATCTTAATATAATACATCGAAAGGAGGTATAACTGCAGAGTACAATTTAAAGTTTTTTGGGGGTTGTGGCAAAGTGCCCACCCCTTTTATATTTATTTATTTATTTATGTATGTTGTATTATTATTATTATTGCTGTTGTAATTATTATTATTATTATTATTGTAGTTTTATGCAGGTGGACAAAGCCGTCCGTCTTAGTTATTATTTTGAGATGACGGCGAAAAAGCCGTGTGTTTGTTTGTTTCGTTTAATTATTTAAAAACCTCGTGCAGCCGGTGACCATCTCCCGAGTTAATTAATTGACTAATTGTTGCTAATCGGGAGATGGTCACCTGTATAAAAACGTGCAGCTTTTCTACACTCGAGGAGAGAGTGTTCAGGAAGTAAGGAAGAGGAGAAGAGATAAGCGAAAACAACTGCTATTGTGCTGGAATCGCTAGCACAATATTTGTTAGCACAATTGTTTGTTTGTTTGTTTTGTTTGGCCAACGTGCCCTTTTGTTTCTGTATTTTGTTCTGTTTAAATATTTTGTTTTATTATTTAATAAACGCGCTGAGCGCCGGTTGCGCTACAGTTTGTCCAGCACTTCTTTATTTATGATTTACTCTTTCCTGGTCTGTGACGTCATTGCAACCACTCTGCCACAGGGATGTACACATAAGGCTAACTTAATTTAAACATAATTTATTTCTGGACGTATCAGACAAAAGCCCTACTTCAGCTGTGTAGAAGGAAAAGTAAACACAGTGCTGTAAACTTTTAATTTTTCAAGAATTCTTTGGATGCTGTCATGATTGTCAGAATAGAATGTTCATTCCAAGAGGTTCCAAAGTTACTAGTTTGAAGATAAACTCATGTTCTCTTTGCTTCAGAGCAACATTTATTCCATAGCACTGACTGATCCCACAGATGGTGATGTCTTCAGCAGTGTGATTACCATTGTTGAAATGTCAGGCTACTGGAAATGTAGTGGTATTGATTTGAATGCTTTGTAAGTGTTCCAGAGCTGTATATTATGCATATTTATAATTGAATTGGATTTTCAGCGTAAACCAAGTATTTAGAAAAGTCATGCAGATAATGAGGAAATGTATCAATGAGCAACGCCGATACTGGAGGACCATTCTACTCCAGGTTTACCAAGTACAATGAAACCATTTACTGATTTAGGACATGGATGGAAGTGTATTTGGTTCAATTAAGAACATGGTTGAAACAAAGAGCTGGACTGGAACGGCCAAATTTGCCCACCCCTGAACTACAGCAAAGCTCGGATCATCTGAAATAGGTAGAGCCCATAAGAAGCTACCCAGGCTGTACACAAGCAAGAAGCAGGGTTTTTTAAAAAAAATTTTAATGCCTGAATGTACTATTACTGAAGCATGTTCAAAACAACATGTGAGAACTACTTTTTATAATCTTATTGTACATTTCTTATATCCAACATGATGAATTAATGGCTTTGTCCAGCCTGCAGGACTCTCAAAGTGAACAAATGAAAATACCTTTTAAAATATTTAGTTGGTACAAAGCAATCACTAAGTATCTGCAGCACCATAGTCTAGGCTATACTAGGCTTCTTTTTTTTCCAGCGGAGTATTGCAGATATAAAGTTTTGCATTACCTAGAATCTTAGGATTGAGTTTTGGTAAGTGTTGGACCAATTTTGATATTTTATTTAACATCATGTATCGAAGACACTACAAAATTATATAGTAAATGTCTACCAGAAGTCATAATAGTAATACAGCATTTCATGTTAGATTTCGAAATGTCACATTTTTTAATTGTCGGTTTTACGTTAAGTGCATGGAAAACTACAAAGCGGTATGTAATTCAATATGTTAACATTATTCGGCAGGTGTCATTTAACTTTATAAAACAAATTGAGTTCATTGTATAGGGTGATGTAAAACCTTTGGCCATAGCTATAGGCATAACGGTGTCTGTTTTAGCAAATGACCCCTAGACTTTCATATTGTGTTTCTATCTGTTATTAATCATTTACAGAATCAGTAAAATAGCAGCAGGGTCAGAAAAATAGTGTTTTGTAAGTATATGCAAACAACCAGTGTAGACACATGAAAGCTAAAGTTGTCATTTCATACAGAAAGGGAAATTTTCTTATGAATACATCTTGGTTTTGAAACTAAATAACTAAATTGTATTCAAATGCGAATACCTTAAACCTCCTGTGGAATATAAGCAACCAAATTGCATATTACTTTATGTAAGTACAATAAATTGGGATGTTGCAGGATTGGTTGTTGGCGTAAAATATGAAAGCTTAAATGCCTCATCTCCAGTAGAAGCAATTTCTTTTAAGTTAAATGTATACTTCTGCTGTACTGTCAAAGGATCTTTAGATAAGGAAGTCTGTTGCACAGGGGTTCAATTACCAGTTCCTACATTTTATTCTATTAAGATGTTCTGCTGTTTACATATGATTAAAACAACTGCATATAGTATCTGCAATGTAAAAATATAAATGTAAACAGGGGGCCAGTGGGAGAGGAGGGATAGAATACACAAGTGGAGCCCACCCTGCTACCAAAAGAAACTATACACCTATTTATTGTATTAATTGACTTTTAAATGCTATCATTATTATTATAGTTAACAGCAGGTAATCATTGTAGTCCTGACTACGCCACCCTCTTTAGTTTTTATATAGAGGTGAGAGATCCCCTAGTGTGTCTAATTAATTCAGTCCCACTATAAAGATAAACCAGAATAAAGTAGTTCCACGCAGACAGGCTATTTTATTTGGATGAACAGATGGTCACTCACCACACACACAGAAAGGAGTTTACCACACCCAAAAGTGTACTAAAACTGTTGTCACAGTATCATAATATTTAAAAAGTAAGTCAGTTCTAACTGCAAGTGTTTCTCAGCAATTATACAAAGAAAGACCAGTACATGAACAGGTAATTATTAGCAGCATTGAATAATACTTCAGCAGGTATAATTAATTCACAGATAGTATTTCAATAAATATCAATAATCATTAAATCACATCAAATAAGATTTCAATAGATCTCAATGATCATTAATAACACCACATAGTATTTCAAATAGATAGCAACAATCACTAGCAATAAATTGTAACCTCTCCTGTAAATTAGTACATTTAAAAAGCACCAATCACCATCCACCCCTATGACTAGGGTCCTGATAGGACACACACGCACTTACAGCTGGGATGGCACCTAGGCAGTCAAGCACAGCACCACCCGTTCCCCCTTACCTGAATGGCACCATTTTATTATTATTATTTGTTTATTTAGCAGACGCCTTTATCCAAGGCGACTTACAGAGACTAGGGTGTGTGAACTATTACGTCACACCCGAAAGACGGAGCACAAGGAGATTAAGTGACTTGCTCAGGGTCACACAATGAGCCAGTGGCTGAGGTGGGATTTGAACCGGGGACCTCCTGGTTACAAGCCCTTTTCTTTAACCACTGGACCACACAGTCTCCTATTGACTAAGCTTTTGCCTATATGGCCAACCAATCACCACCAAACCCTCTATTGTACAGAGGATGGTACATAAAGTTAACATTTCAATTATAAAATGTCAGAATATTTTTGCTAAATTATACTGAGCCCTCTAAAGCAGAGAGAACACACTGTATGCACATTCAATAGAGCAATGCATTCCAATCTCTATCTAAGAAGCAAAAAACACTAAGAGCTATTTCTTTTGTATTTGAAAAATGAGAAAAATTAGGTATGCATCAAATCCATCGACCCTTATTTGCATATAACTAATTATCTTAACATTTGTAGTTGCTAATTCATTTTTTTTTTCATCAACGCTAAATTCTAATCGGTAAGGTAAATCTTTGCTGGAGTTAACAGGGCTATGTTTTACAATGTTTATTAAAAAAAAAAAAAAACCTTACAGCATTAAGGAATTCATTTAATGAACATGCACTGTACGAGTATTTTAATATTGTAATGTTTTTTTCTTTTAAAAAAATTGAGGACAAAAAGAAATATCTCAGCACACCTCCAAGATGGATTGATTATACATCACCATATATAATGGTTGACATTTAGATTAAACAAACAATATTGGTGTGCTGATAATTAGCTGAATATCTTTAATGGCCTATTAACAGGTTTCTGAGAAACAGCCAAGCTATGCGGTTAATCTTAAATAAAAGTATGCAGATTTATTAATATAAGGCTTCTATCATTAATATGTTATACACAATAAGCGTGAACTACATGTGCATATTAAGAAATATCAATCACTTGCACTAAAGCAGTCTGTTTTTTTCTTTTAAAAATGGTATATAAATATATAAAAAGATGTTTAGATGATGATTAAATTATCATTTTAAGATATCTCAAATATATTTAGAGATCTCAAAATGATTTCCAGATATCTTTAAATGGACCTTTTAAATGAGATATCTTTAAATCTTTTTCAGATATCTCTAAATAATTTATAGATAGCTCTAAATAACTTCCTGTTCACTTAGAGATATCTCTAAATGGACAGGAAGTCCATTCAAAACATAGAGCATTTCCACAGGAAGTCATTCAGCGATATCTTGACATGACTTCCTGTTCATGTCGGGATATCTCTAAATGAACGGGAAGCTATTTCGAGATTTCTCTAAGTTTGGCATACCACGTTAGCAAAACATGATTTAAAGATATCTATAAATCTATTTGAGATGTTTCTGTTTCATTTTTAGATATCTCAAAATGAAATTAAGATATTTTCAAAAGGGGTTATTTACAGATATCTCATGTTCATTTTAAGATATCTGCAAATGATTTACAGATATCTCTAAATAGTTCAAGATATGATTATTTGGCTCGCCATAACGTCAGTGTCCTCAACACAATACAGCAGGGGTGAGCAACATTGGCTCTTCCATTCCATTGCAGGACTGGGTCCTTTATTATTTAATTGATCTTTTCACGACTAATAAATAAGGAACTGGCTGGAACAAATCACAATGGAATGAAAAGGAGGAACCCTGCACTCTGGACTCTTGACCGGAGAGTCGTGAGTTCAATCCCAGGTGGGGGGCGCTGTTGTTGTACCCTTGAGCAAGGTACTTTACCTAGATTGCTCCAGTAAAAACCCAACTGTATAAATGGGTAATTGTATGTAAAAATAATGTGATATCTTGTAACAATTGTAAGTCGCCCTGGATAAGGGCGTCTGCTAAGAAATAAATAAATAAATAAATAAATAATAATAATAATAATAATAATAATAGAGGGGTAGTAAACGAAGATTGAATGCCGGTCTCAGGTTTAGAGTCTAATGTCTGGTATATCAAAAGACCCAAGCCCAATTTGCATAACATATATTATATTATGATAGTCAACTCTATCTGGGATTACATTTTTAATATGGCACTGCTATACTTCTAGCCTCTTTAAAGATGTACCAAAACATCCTAAAAATTTAAACTTGACGTCATAGCAGCAGGGACATATGAGTCTACGAGATCGCAAAATGTGTGAGTGGCTGGGATATTCTCAGTTAGTGTATTATTATTTATTTGTTAGCAGGTGCCCTTATCCAGGGCGACTTACAATTGTTACAAGATATCACATTATACAGATATCACATTATTTTTTACATACAATGTTTTTAGTGGAGCAATCTAGGTAAAGTACCTTGCTCAAGGGTACAGCAGCAGTGCCCCCCACCTGGGATTGAACCCACGACCCTCTGATCAAGAGTCCAGAGCCCTAACCACTACTCCACACTACTACTTAAAGAACACAGAACAAACTAACTAGTTCTAGTAAATCCTAACTTTTACTTGCTTAGCAGGTATCAAGTTATCCCTATTAGATGCAAGGTATGTTTTTTTTTTCACCAGCTATTGAACTAAATTTACTGATGGCTCATTGAATATATTTCACTGTTCCTGCATTCAATAGACCACAGGAATGAAAGCAGCACAGACTTTAATTTATGTTGGTGGACAGCAGAGACATTGAAACGGCATGGTATTTATTTCCCCCAAGGTATGAATGAACAAAATCTACTGATGGCTTTTTACATATATTGCAATGCTGCACTACCACTGTGTCCTTGCAGTCTACTTCAAGAGACCACAGGAAGGAAAGCAGCACAGACTTTAATTTAAACATTAATCAATGGACAGCAGAGGCATTGAAAACAAAGCTGAGAACAGCAATGCTTGGTTATGGTACTCAGAAAGAGAGCCAACGCATGAGGCTTCTGAGAATTCCTCAGTAACTTTTTCAATGACCATGCATTGTTCATGTGATCTCTTGAAGTAGAATGCAATAACACAGTGGCAGTGCTGCGTTGAGATATTTGCAATGAATGATCAATAATTTTAAATAAATAATAAAATAATCTTTTAGTGTAATGTGTGCATCTTGCATAGGAAAATGTGAGATATATGAAGTGATGACAGTACATATTAGGTGAGGTATACAGGATTTGTGTTAATGTACTTAAGACTCAATTCAACCATCCACTTTCTTGTCCTCACAGTAAAGATGCTCTGTCAAAATGCATTGGGTGTCTGTGATGGGGACTGCCCCTTGTAACCATGATCAGCTCTGTGCATTGGATTTGGATTTCACCATGCTTTTCTTATGCTTAACCCAGATCTCTGATTTACTCTTCTTTCCTGTGCTTTGCACTGCATCTTCTCTATCCTTTCCAGCACTGAAGACATGCCATAGACTTCCGTCCTTTATTACACAGAACAATTTCAGTCATATAATGAGGAAAGCTGGATAATTCAGTTGTAGAAAACCATAAAGCACTGTACAAAACAATCCCAGAGAACTTCAAAAAATGAAACAAAAACAGAATTAGAGTATTGTCATAGCAATTTGTGGCTCCGATAACTTTTTTTTTTTTTTTAAATTCTTGGGAGTTTTGAAAAAGCTTTTAGAGTTTCCCCGGCAGTCTCTAAAATGATTGGAGAATGTTGCTGCCTTCGTTCTGTACCCAATTAATTGAACAGCTTTTAGCAGAGATCTTTGACTGCATTTATAATTCCAACTAGTTGTTGACATACATTTTTAAACTCTGTAGTCATTTAGCTAAATAAGCAATACTGTTCCCATTTCACAGAGAAGTTAATAGCAGTCATTTGCTGTGCTGTATAATATGATACTATGAAAGGCATTGACTAGAGCCCCTTTCACACTGACACTTCTACCCAGGTCCGGACCCGGATTCTGGCTACCTGCGTCACAATCCTGCGTAGTGTGAAACCACATTCCTGGGTCGTACCCTGGTTAACTGGATCCCAGCGACCCACCTCAGGATGTGGGTTGACATGCTTTGACCTGGGCTGAGCAAGGTTAAGGTTTCACTTCAGCAAGGAACGTTTTTGTTTATTCTGTTTAGCCATATTTTTGTTGCTTGAGACACACCATGAGCCAGATTGCAGCAGGGATGAAGGAACATTTGCTCTAATCAACATTTGGGCCGATGGTTCAATCCAGAGAAGCTTGGATGGAAGCATCTGTAACAAGCTGCTGCAGGGGCATTGATACGTGTATCGTTTACTTGCGTCTGTTACCCAGGTCAACCCTGCTTTATCAAAAGCCGTGTGAAATCGCATAGCGGACCCGCATGATACCGGGTCCTGACCAGGGTAGGTTCCGACCCAGGTGGAGCATGCCAGTGTGGAAGGGGATTTAAGATTACTTTTATGAGTAACATTTGTCTTATTTTATTCTTATGTCAACTGTGTTAACTTCTGGTTCCTTTGTACTTTTTGTTTATATTGAAACCATTATATAATTTCTGGAACATTCTATCAACATATTTGTTTTGCTGGATGTGCAGTGCTATTGAAACCATTATATAATTTCTGGAACATTCTATCAACATATTTGTTTTGCTGGATGTGCATTGCTCAACTCTCTTCCAGAAGCAGAGCATGACCTGACACCACCCTCACTTTCCCACAGTCAGAATTTGTGAAAGTAATTCTGTGGGCAAAGTGAAAGCAGCAGTTACTTGTAATGCTGTAGTCTGGACATGGGTGCAGAATGCTACTCCCAAACATACCACCCTTTCCAATAATCCCTTCATCTCTCAACCATAGCAACCCAAATGACATCATGGACTCCTGAAAATAATTTCAGATTTAAATAAAGAAATAAAAAAAAACAACAGGTCTTTAAAATGAAATGTATTTCAATTTAAAAAGCAGGTGGAGAAGTTACCTGAAGTTCAGTTTCACCCCTGTGGTGTAAAATTACGATATGGCACCTCTGAAAGGGTTTCTTTAATGGCTAAATATTATAATACATCAAATATAATTGATTGGCACAGCCAAAATTTCACAGATGTAATCAGCAGGAGTGGGAGGAACTATATAAACAATCTGCAAATGAGATTATCATTGCAAATCAAGACTTAAAAAAGGGTGCATGCAAGCAATTCTTACCACGTTGTCAATTTGTCTGATGTTTATGAAACTTTTTTTGATCACAGTAAAGATGCTTTGAGATAACTTGTATTAAGAACTTTGAGACTTCAGGGCTGTAAAAAAGCTTTGACTGGATTTGTGGTATTACAATATACTACAATGGTGTCTTAGACCTGGCAAAGATTTATTCAAACTTTCCTTTTAATTGACTGATAGGTAAAGTAACATCACCTTGTAAAATAATTATTTGGCGTACAAGAGGCTTTAGGGAGTAATGTTATTAGAATTTGTACATTTCATATTGTATTCGGTTATGTAGTGCAGTAAAACATACAGAAAATGGTGCTTTTAATGGGTTTCTACAGTTATAAATATAATATGAGCCGAAATCCAGATACTAAAAAAGAAAAAAATGATGCTATCTCACTTTTCTATTAAATAAAATTCATAGCATTACTGTGTAATTATGGTGATCCAAATGTCTTTTTTGTAATCCGGTTGTATTATAAAAAGCTGGATGCATGTCGCTTTTGAGTCTGAATTACTGATAGAAATACCATTCAAATGCCTTTTTAGGGACCCAGAGGCAACAAGAAGATGACTTGGTTATATTAGCAGAATTTGAAAATGATTCTTTTCAGTATTCTGAATTCAAGATTCTTACAGTATAAATACAAAAATTATACATTTATTCTTTGAATAACTAAATTACTGGCATATCCTATGCTTTAAGTCAATTTAATGGTCTAGACACATTAAAGTCTACCTTGTAAATCAATGACCAAAAGAATATGTAGTGCTTAACTGGCCATTGTAGTGTTTTTAATGGGATTAATGGCTAGTATTGAAATTACTCCTGATTCAAGGGGTAGAATAAGACACTGCCAAAGGCCATGGGGCCCAAGGCCCATTGTCCTATGCAGTCTTTGTTTGAAAACTCTTACCTCAAGGTGTCCCTGTGTAGAGGCAGAGCTGTATGTGTGTACCCTAGTCTTGAGTTTGTGGGCAAGAGGACAAGAGGACATTGGTGTTCCAAAATATCTCAGAAATCTATCTCATTGGTAGTTTAGTGTGTTCAAAGACCCCACTGTCAAATTATGAACCCAGTACTATATTTGGTCAATGTGAACGCACAGACTAATTCATCGAGTGCCCCCTTTTTTTCTGAAACAAACCAATCAATATTATAATTAATTATCATCCAACAGATGTATTTGTTTTTCTCATGTGAAATAAAAACAGGACCATGGTTAAATAATATTAACACAAAAAGTTATAATGTGATGAAAGAAAAGAAGACAGAGAGATGGCATGAGGGCTATAAAAAATCAATTTCTGGAAGCCAGTATAGAGACAGAAGAAGAATTGCTTCTGAAAGAGGTGCTGATGGAAAAGTGTGCATGGAATCTCTGTTTGTAAATGAATAGGGACAGAACAGGAATGATGAGGAAGCTATTAAGCATTAACTACCCAGGTTTGTCTCCAGATTTACTGAACAAGAGGCGTAGGGCTCAGAGACTATTATGCACTGTAAGACTGTAAGCTTTTGGGTATAGTTAAATACATTGTTGTATCATATATTATAGTTTAATCAAGAATTATTCCATAAGGAGAATACTGTATGTGATTATGGTAATTGTGCTAACCTGCAACTTATTGCTTCTGAACAAATTAGAAAAAGCAGATAACTAGATGCATAAATGATAGATAATCTTTAATTACTGGTCATCTTGGGAGCCAGTCCCTCAAATGCAATATATGCCATATCATATTTAATTTACAATTTAGATTACAAATTTAATTAGATGTAAATCATAGTTATTATTTTTTTTTTTCAAAGCCTATTAACATTAGATGCACTCATTTATTTTTATTGAGATCCAATTACGTGTAAATGTTTCCAATAAAACCCTATTTTGCAGATTTGACACTGTCTGCCTTAGTTGTGCTGAATGATGTCTGTCCCGAATGCATAGCAAACAACGGAATCAGCCGTGTGGATATAAAGCTATCAGTATGCATAAGAAATGGTTTGGGAGGCTTTTTATGACAGCATTTCAGGTTTTCAGAATTCCACTCCTCAAGACTGCAATGCACAAACCGGTCCACTCATAAAATGTGTGCTGGAAATACACAAGAGTGTATTGCAAAGATTACAACATACAGTACATATTCCAAACATATGGAGAGACATCATTGGTTTATTTGCCGGTATTCACTGTCAATGTATGTTACCTTACACTTAGAATGTTGCCTTTCATATCCCATTTCTTACTCATTTTATTTGTTTTTGCATTTCATATTTTTTAAAGAAAGTATGTAAGGAGCTGTGACAGAGACAGAATGATTCTTGGTGATAAATGTCTCTCCCAACCTGTAAGGGCGCTGTGTAAAGGGAACAGAGTGCCCTTTACAGAAGGGAAACGATGTGGCAGCCACGTATTGGAGGAGAGGTTGCAATCGTTAACCAAGGAGTCATGATTGCCGGTATATAAGGGGACGTAGCGAGGTGATCTGTTCCTTTTGTTATGGTTAACGCTAAACTGGAAGGAGACCCGTATTGTAATCATGAGTGTTTTGTTTCTTTTGTCATGTCTAAAAACTGTTTGTTTGTTATTAGATGGCTAACGCGATCCGGAGCTGTTGCTAAAGGCCAGCACCAAACCCGTACAACACTGCACTTGTGTGACAATTAAAACAAGCACTATAGCACTGACTGTGGACTTGTGATTATGTCTGTGTTAACTGTGTGTATTTAAATGCTGGGACTATTTCAGGACCAACCCGTGGATTAAACAGAACAATACACAAACACTGTATTGTCTGTTATCATTATTGTTTACTGTTTTGTCATCAGACTTTGTATTACAAAAATAAACCTCCATTTCACCAGTACCGGTACTTTGTTGTCTATCATTGTCTTGAGCACTGCATCACCCCTACATCTGCGTACTGCAACCACTTTGCCACAGGAGCAAATTTCTTTTCAGGGTTGAGGTCAGGAGCCTTTTATGCTTTCAATTCAGAAAGGATTGGCTTTGAATATGTCTAAGCTAAATGGACTTTGGTTGGTCCATGTCATTTGTCTCCACATCACAAAGCCACTAAATTATTTAGCACATTAATTATGTGAATGGAGAGGGCCAGGACTGAATGGCAGGTCAGAGCTTATCAGTAATTTGCCTGACTATAGTGACAACTAAATCCCCAAGAGCCGAAATTTTCACCAAACTTGTCACTTTTAGTTGTAGAACTTGAGTAAAATACTGGGTTACAGGACCAGTATGATGTGTCTGGTTTTAGCCCCTTAAATAATTGTACCTGTTTCTTTGACTAAAGTAGTGCTATGCTCTGCCTAGGCTTTCATATAAATCACTCACTTCTCCAGTGTTAAAGGGGCCTAGTCACGGTCAGATGTATAAAACAGTGGGCGGTAAACACAATAAATATAAAAACCACAGTGGGCGGTAAATACCATGATGTTAAAAAAAAAACAAAAAACACTTTGTTTTTATCACCAATTTGCAAGTAAATAACAAATTGTCCTTTAAAGTGCAACAGGGCTAAAAAATGATCCTACCAAACATTATACCACATTGTTACTCAAACTGATTGCCCTGTGTAATTACCTGTGTATAGCTTTTTGGGGTAATAAATAAGTGGCAGAAAGAGCAATTGAATCAGCCTATTGAAGATCAGCAGATTAATACAGCAAACAAATTTAAGGTAGCGGTTACAAACTAGATGATAATGAATAAAGACTGATGGATGTTTAGGACTGAGATACTCATTCAAATGGTCCACTTATTTGACCTGGAGGTTTGGAGTTATTGTGAGGTTACAAATTCTGCAACTCCAAACTTTACATAAACCTTATAGGTGCTGTTCGATTATGCACAGCATAATGTCAATTTACCGCAAAACTGGGGGGTCTTTGGAACCCCGAACCCCGTCTTTTACTGTTTTGTTGCTGCAACTGGTACATTAAGGAACAGACAGAGGGAGTGCTGGGGCACTGTATCCCAGATAGGACAATGAAATGAATGCATCAATTACAATATAATTTCCATTTATTAAGCATATTTTTAATGAGTAACCAGCCCAAAGATGTTTTGTTCACATTATGCAAATAAATTAAATTAAAAAAGATTACCATGCAGTGAAATAAACCTGTGTCTTCTTTTATATGATTTCAGTTGCATATAAACGCATTATAAGCAATGAGTAGCATTAGATGGCTGGGCTTGCCTGCTATTTAAGCATACACTGGTTCAGTAATGTAGA
Organism: Acipenser oxyrinchus oxyrinchus; assembly: GCA_030684275.1. Classification (NCBI taxonomy): domain Eukaryota; kingdom Metazoa; phylum Chordata; class Actinopteri; order Acipenseriformes; family Acipenseridae; genus Acipenser; species Acipenser oxyrinchus. The sequence goes on along the minus strand of CM060260.1, from coordinate 25,063,356 downwards.
CGGTCCTGCGTATAATAATGATGGGTCTTCAGGACATTCCCTTGAAAAATGTAATAATTATTTCCCATAGAAAATACTTGTCTAAAATAATAATAATAATGATAATAATAATAGATATTAACTGTACAGTACAGGTTTATATAACACATGATACTCCATTATTCTAATGAAGAAATAAAAACGCAGGAAGGTTATTTAGTGTCAGATGTTTCTCCACAAGTCTAACCTTCCATGTCAACCGAGAGCAAAACAGGATTCCATTTTCACTTAATGTATAATCAGAAATACTTTATTAACACATTTAGAGCTGTTTATTTAACCAGATTTAATATGAGGTTCAACACTTGGTTGCTTTCAACCCCACAGCTCACATTTGCAAACAGTTTTTGTGATGAACTGATGATGGTAATTATGTTGTTTTTCTTTTTTCTCTCTCTCTCTTACAGACACAGTCCCTAGTTGAAAATAAGTATAATGAACAAAATGCATTAAAAACACACACACACACACATTTAACCATGCAAAGGCAATGGCTTGAAGAGGATGATGCTTCAGGTTTGATCAAAGTAACTTTGTAAAACAAAACAAAAAGCACAATTTTAGCCTTGCAAGAAGCACTTATGAAAACTTGCCTAACTACCTGTAGATGCTAAAGAGCACGGATTGCTTTGAAGGTGGATTAAGATCAGTGACAGGTTGGCTTGTGTGGTGACGTCAGGCCAGGAAGAAACACACAGAGTTGAGTGAATTGCGCTGTTGAGCCGGTTTATTGAAAATAAAAGGTTTAAATAGAAAACAAAACACAGAACAAAGCAAAAGGCATGATGACCAAAACAGACAAACAAAACACATTGGACACAGAACAAAGAAGTATCATGCCGGTGTTATACCAGCACACGTAGCAGTTGTTTACGATTCAGTTTTAGTTTCTCTTTCACACCTCCTCACCACTTACGTTCCGCCTCCGAACACACTAACCCTGAGAGAGTGACTCGTGCATCTATATATACAGCTGTGCTGGCATTCAATTACTAATTCATCATTCACTTTAATCCCAGCAACTAATTTGTGCAATCCCCGTGCCCACATCCCAATACACATTTTAACAACACCCGTGCAACATAGCCCAATTTATACCCCCTGTACCACTATATCCACACCAACAATAACACACCACATACAACATAAAACACAAAAATATGCACATGGGCGGGGCACCGCACCACAAAATCATAGGGATTTTATAAAAACAAAAAATCACCCTCCTGCCACCAGTATTTTAGCACAAAGAGAGCTATTTTAATGATCTCCAACAGATTTAAATTCTGGCATGTTTTGATTTTCAAAAGGAAACATTTAAATAGCTATTGTATAGCTTTCAGCTTTGTGTTTGCTTCAAACATAATAATCGTATGGTTAATTTGCCCACAAAAAGCATATATTTCAGTATAATTCCTTCTTAGTTTGAAACAATTTTTTTAAAAAAAACAACAGTAGGCTGCTGTTAAGGTGATCGTACATCTTAGTGGTGCCGTGGGATTGCAACATGCAAATTGAATATATTTAGGCAATCAAAGCTGGTATAAGGAAGCATTTTTCTAAGACGGCATCCTTTCTACGTTATGCAGATCACTCAATAGATGTGAAGGTGATCCTGTCCGCCATCATGCTGGAAATGAAACAGTCCTGTGATGTGACAGCTGTGGAGCAACATTTTGTCACAGCACTGGTGTTAACAAGCACAACCAGTACATTGGTAATTATCCAGCATTTTGATCTACTATTCACAGACTGTCAATAAATGCACTGAACAACTGAACACAATCATATTAATTCATTTAATAGCTGCTAGTTACAATTGCTTCCTCTGTGTTTAAAATGCAATGTTTAAATATGTTAAAATTAATATTTAATACATTCAAATCTGTCTTCCTTAGAGCAAAATTTAAAAATGTTGTGTTTTGGCAGTACTCACTTTCTATGCATGGTACATTACGGTACAACTCCTAAGTAAATTATGGTGTTTTCTATTCAATCTTGTCTACAAAATAATTACAAAGAAACATTGCAGACTCCAGAACTGTGCCTCATGTCCGAACAGTGTGGTCTTTAAAACGACAGATTAAGGAAATTAAAATAACCCACCCCTTCACATTTTACAGTAGTCCTGCTGGGAGCACCTACGAGTGGATTATCTATAGCAGTGTGTGACTTTGATTAACACCTTCTACCTGCAGTGAAGTAATCTGCCATCTCTCCATGCTGCATTTCAAAGATGTCTCTTCTTAATCGCTGACTTCATCTGGGTTTCTTTGTCCTATATTTTTGTTAGGCATGTACAGTAATTTCGGTGATGTGCTTACTGGGGAAATACTTTTCCCTGCAGAGTTTCAACTGCAAAAGTAAAAAAAGTGCATTTACTTTTCATTGTTGGAGGAAAACATGTTCCGATCACTTATGAAGAATAATGACTTTATCAAAGACATGTATAACGCACAGAATAAATAATTACTATACCCATATGAATAAAGTTTACAATAGAGAGTAAACAATATTATTTTTGAGAGCTGCTAAATCTTCCTTTAAACTTCGCAGTTAAATATCTAAACATGTGATAAATATACAATCTAACAAACATTGTTTCTATTTTAAAACAAACCAGACCATTTTTTAAAACAGCGTAAGCATTTGCAGCAATACTGTAATCTAACCATCAGGTGCACACAATTATATTTTACAGGACAACACAATTATTACTGTGTTTCCAAGGTGGACTAAAAAGAGAATCTATAACAACAAAATACTTTATCTTCCCAGTAAAAAAAAAGAAAAAGATTTCATAAACTTCTGTTCTCTGTCATTGCCTTTCATTCACAGGTTGAACAAAATATATCACACTGACAGCTTTTATAGATAGTATTCTGTGTGAAAAGCAAACTTAGCAAAATGACCCGCATCTGGAGATCAATTTTGAGACATAACAAAACATGAATTACGCAATATACTACAAAACAAAGATGCTGCAAACACTAAAATCATCATAGATTATGATTTCCATTACATGAGAGAAGATGTTAAAACTTCATGCTGATTTGAACTTGGCTCTCGCCAAGATAAGCACCAACTAAGACGTAGCTTCACAGTAAACTAATGTGATCCATATGTGTCTCCATCCATTTGCGCTTCCTTCCATATGATGATGTAGATATCCTTCTGCCTGGTGTTGATGGCTGAAGTGTAATGCTGGCTCCAGGGATCAGCTTATTTTGCCTCCCTAGTGCATCAGCACACACAACGGCTGCGATGCTGGCTCCAGGGATCAACCATAGTGCGGTCTCCCCAGCGCATCAGCATGACAACCGTCTGGATTGAGCTAAGTAGGGTACATCTCTGGGGTCTTCAAGTGGGCACCTTCCATCCTCGGTGTTTCGTCGACTAGCCCACGACACCTCAAGAGGGCTCGACGGTGATTCTGGCGTCCCAGCATCACCCCTCCGTCCCCCACTCAACTCAGCCCAGCTTACTTACCTGTACATCAGCCTTTCTTTCTTTCTATTGTGCTTGAGATCCCCAGCCAGAATCTTTCCGTCTCAACCACAGCCAGTTGCTGCTCCTCTCTGCTGCTTCAGATAAGTTCTTCACTGTGCGACGCAACTCTTGGCCATTGAATCCGACATCTCTGAGAAACCGGGTTGTAGAGTGTGCCACAAATCCTCGACATCCCACTTCCACTGGGTAAACCCAGACTCTCCATCCTCGCTGTTCCGCTTCAGTGGCTAGTTGAGCATACCGCAGTTTCTTCCTCTCATACGCCTCATCTACAGCATCCTCCCATGGCACTGTTAACTCTACCAGGTGAACAAGGCGTGCTGATCCAGACCACAGGACAATATCTGGTCGAAGGTTTGTGGTGGCAATTTCAGGTGGAAAAATAAGCCGCTGACCAACATCTGCCAGCATTTTCCAGTCTCTAGCAGCTTCCAGTTGTCCTGGGCGAGGATTGGTTTTAACACCTTTTCTTGGTGGTTGCTCTCCTGGGCGGAGAAATGTTGTCTTTTGTGTGTAATGTTTTGATGGAACAGGTGGCAACTTATTGGTCATGTTACGCTTGTCTTCCAATGCTAAGGCCAAACATCGCAGCACCTGGTCATGGCGCCAAGTAAACCGTCCTTGGCTAAGAGCCACCTTACATCCTGTCAAAATGTGCCTTAATGTTGCAGGTGATGAACACAAAGGACATGAGGGATCCTCTCCTACCCAGAGGTTTAGGTTCTGTGGTGATGGGAGAACATCATATGTTGACCTTATAAGGAAACTGATCCTGCTCTGTTCCATTGACCATAGGTCTTGCCAGCCAATCTTGCGTTGTTCCACACTCTCCCATCTCATCCATTCTCCCTGCTTGCCCTGGGAAATGGCCTTTATACACCTCATCCTCTCCTCCTGCTTTTGCACCTCGTTGACTACAAGCTTCCTCCGTTGCTGGGGCTGCCTTGTGCCATGTAGGAGGAGCTGAACTGAGACCAAGACCCCTCTTCCATGCTGAACTTGCCCCATGATATCACCAATTCGAAGGGCAGCCTTTGCATCCTCCACAGCTTTCTTTGCCACCCACTTTCTTCCAGTTTTCAACACAGGTGCTGCCTCCCTTACGCATTTGTCGCGTGACTCTACTAATGTCATTTCCAGTCGGACCTTGGCACTTAAACTCCTCGGTTAGAGCGGAGACAGGTAGCTGCAGTATTCCTTTACCATAAAGTCCCACTCTGCTGAGGCAGCGTGGAACTCCCAACCATTTCCTGATGTGTGAACTGATTAAAGCTTCCAGCTTCTCTACTGTTGTCAAAGAAACCTCGTACACAGTCAGTGGCCACAGCAACCTTGGCAGTAGGCCAAACTGAAAGCACCAGAGTTTTAGTTTGCCTGGTAAAGCGCTGCTGTCTATGCTCTTCAACCCTTCCACAGCTTGTTGTCTAACTTCTCCCACACGAACTGTGTCCTTTAGATCCCCGTCGTACCATCTCCCAAGACTCTTCACTGGCTTCTCAGACACTGTTGGTATTGCCTCACCATTAATGAAGAACGTTTTATCAACTACTTTACCTTTAATTATAGAGATGCTCCTTGATTTAGTGGGCTTGAATTGCATTCGTGCCCATTCAATGTTATTGGTTAATTTGCCCAATAACCGATTAGTGCAGGCTACTGTTGTAGTCATGGTTGTCATGTCATCCATGTATGCTCGAATTGGTGGTAGTCGTATTCCAGAAGCCAAGCTCTCCTCCCACTACCCATTTTGATGCCCTAATGATTACTTCCATTGCCATGGTAAAAGCCAGTGGAGAAATGGTGCATCCTGCCATTATTCCAACTTCTAGGCATTGCCATGTAGTGCTGAATTCTGAAGTTGAAAAACTAAATTGCAAATCTCCAAAGTAGGCTTTCACTAGATTTGTTATTGTCATTGGTACACTGAAAAAATCAAATGCTGCCCAAAGAAGTTCATGTGGCACTGAACCATATGCATTAGCCAAATCCAGGAATGTCACATGGAGCTCCTTCCTCTCCTTTTTAGCTGATTGAATTTGTTGCCAGATTACATTGATGTGTTCTAAGCATCCTGGGAAACCTGGAATGCCCGCTTTTTGTATTGAGGCTTTGTTTTCAGGCTTCCTAAAATCCAAACAAATACATCAACGATGTAAATAAATACAATGCAATGAGAAGGTCAGACGGACATTTTTTTTATTTTATTTTTTTTAAATAAATTTAGTCATTGCCAATTATTTTTATTATTTTCTCCCAATTTGGAATGGCCAATTATTATTTGAAACTCAGGACAATGCAGCTCTCAGGCAGCTTACAGGCAAGCCCACAGGCTTGCGCGGTGAAGACGGACAGTTCTATGCTCAAAAAATGGTTTGGGCATCATAGTCCTCTGTCGGTAACCCCCCGAGTTAATACTTGGTGGAAGCACCGTTGGCAGCAATTACAGCTGTGAGTCTGTTGGGATAGGTCTCTACCAACTTTGCACACCTAGATTTGGCAATATTTGACCACTCTTCTTTACAAAGCTGTTCAAGCTCTCTCAAGTTCCTTGGGGAGCATTGTTGGAAAGCAATCTTCAAGCCATGCCACAAATTTTCGATTGGATTTAGGTCGGGGCTTTGACTGGGCCACTCAGGGACATTTACCTTTTTGTTCCTTAGCCACTCCAGTGTAGCTTTGGCTGTGTGCTTTGGGTCGTTGTCATGCTGAAAGGTGAACTTCCATCCCAGTTTCAGCTTTCTTGCAGAGGGCAGCAGGTTTTCCTCAAGAACTTCTCTGTACTTTGCTCCATTCATTTTCCTTTCTATCCTGACAAGTGCCCCAGTCCCTGTCGATGAGAAACATCCCCATAACATGATGCTGCCACCACCATGCTTCAAGGCAGGGATGGTGTTCTTTGGGTGATGCGCTGTGTTGGGTTTGCGCCAAACATAACGCTTTGCATTTAGCCCAAAAAGTTCCATTTTAGTTTCATCAGACCACAAAACCTTTTGCCACATGGCTACAGAATCTCTCTTTTTTGAATACTTAAAACAGGATTCAAGGTTGGCTTTCTTGAGTAATGGCTTCCTTCTTGCCACCCTACCATACAGGCCAGATTTGTGGAGTGCTTGGGATATTGTTGTCACATGCACACTTTGACAAGTCTTGGCTATAAAAGCCTGTAGCTCTTGCAAAGTTGCCTTTGGCCTCTTGGTAGCCTCTCTGATCAGTCTCCTTCTTGCTCGGTCATCCACTTTGAAGGGACGGCCTGATTTAGGCAGGGTCTTGGTGCCACTTGGTACCACCTTCCACTTCTTAATAATCGTCTTGACCGTGCTCCAAGGGATATTCAAGGTCTTTGATATTATTTATACCCATCCCCTGATCTGTGCCTTTCAACAACTTTGTCCCGTTCTTTTGAAAGCGCCTTGGTGCTCATGGTTGAGTCTGCTTTGAAATGACTGGGGTATAGGAAGATATGTGAAAAAGTCAGATTTGCAAACATCTATAGAAAATGTCATTTACACATGCATAAATAGGTTAGTGAACAAAAACAACACTGAAACTTCTTTAAACACGGGGAAATGCTTTGCTTTAAAAGTAAGCTAACATAAACGAGATTAATTAGGCTACAATATGTGCTGCGGTTTACTATAAGCCATCTCCACGCAAAGCTTATAAAAATAATTATTATTTAAACCAATAAGAAGCTCAGTTTAAATAATGCTTTTGGACATTTTAAACAAACAGCCGGTAAGCATTGCGTTTATGAAGCTTGCTTTGTTTAATTCAAATGCATTTAAAAGCTACAACAACACGCTGCCAATATCTGCAACCATGCGCTCCATCATATAAACACATTTCACAAAAAGAGTAAAACACAAAGCTTTCTCAACTGGTGTACTGAAACGTCACTGCTACACACAGCTGACTGACACACGCACACTCCCTCGCTCAATCCCTCAGAGTAAAAAATCCAAAGCTGCCATGCAGCCCATCACTCACTCCGGTGCTCTGTGGCATTTCATAATGCTTAGACACCTGTGTCCATCCAGGAGGCCACATGCATTATCTGTGCCAGTTATGGAGATCTTTGTAATTTTGTTGACTGTCAGTCTAATATCTATTTATTTTCACATTTGACATTCACCAGAAGCAGAATGGCATTGTGAATGTCACTGTTCTAAAGTGACAAGTGTATCCTTTACATCGTGGAGTGATGAGGGATACAGTTCACAGGAAATGCAAACCTGTTTCACTGTCCACCACTGCACCTCACTAAAAGTCACATTATAACTTCAGACAGGAACCTGTTTGCGTATTCATATTTCTTTCACAGAAAAAGGATAAATGGCCATGTGTGACAGAGAAAGAATAAATCTTGGTTATAAATCTCCCTCCCAACCTGTGAGGGTGCTGTCTGAAGGGAACAGACTGCTCTGGACTGGATGGTCTGACGATTCATTCCAGGGAAAGGTGGAAGTCGGCTATCTAGAAAGGGGGCGGAGCTGCGGTACACCAAGTCATCGCTCCAGATGAATTGTTGTGTATTGCCTGGGATTATTCCTTGCGGTCGCCAGACCGGGATTACAAAAATAAACGTCTGTTTGGATCGTGAACTTTGTTGTCCGTCTTCTGTTTCGTAATCACATCACCTCTACACCTGCGCACTGCAAACCACTTTGCCACACCATGTCATATATATATTGCCTTTTCATAAAACCAGATTAATCCTGCATTGCTTATTGTTGAAGGTTTGAATCCCTTCGAAATCTCCCAGCAATATTATCATCCTGTTTAAATGACATTAGAGAATACGTGTCAACATAATACACAGAGCTTTATGATGCTGCTATTAGAGTTCATAAAAGCTGAACACTTTAAAAATATGCAGTTTAGCTTTCGTGTTTCATCGTTTTACGGGACCAAGGAAACAAGGAGACATCCAGCACACACAAGGACATGATGCTTCTCAGGTCATATTGTACAGAGAGTGGACTATAAATACCTTATGGCAGATGTGTACTTGTCCAGAGGTAAGGAAATAGTATTTGATTAGAACACAGTTGCCATGGTGACCACAGCCAACTTAGTCTCATAACACATACTAGAGAGAGACTCCTGCTGCCTGTCAGCAGTATCAGATGATCGACACGATCATTTCAGGAAATATATTTTTTTGTTGTTGTTGTATCCTGTTTTAAAACTTATAGAAAAGGCTTCATATAATTTTGTTCCTCTGAGATGTTTCTTATTTCCTGAACATAAATGAAAAAGCAAGATGTCAAACTGATTTTATACGGTTGCATCACTAAAATATCATGAATAATTTCTACTTGTTCTATTGAAAGGTATAAATTAAAGTAGAGACTCAACTTTATAATAAAACTTATTACATAACATACATAAAATGAAAAAATAATACGCACAAACTAATTTCATACTTTGACAAAAGTATTTGGGCAATCAACATATTTCATATTATTATTATTATTATTATTTATTTCTTAGCAGACACCCTTATCCAGGGCGACTTACAGTCGTAAACAAATAATAAGAGCAAAATAAAATACAATGACTTCAGTTCTAGTAAGTACAAGTATATTACAAAATACAAAACCCATTCCTTGCTAATTATTAACAATTATCATGATTGAAAACCAACACCTGATAATTATAGAATAAATAAACACATAATCATCAAGTACTGAAAAATAAATTGGAAATTTGTGATTTAAAAAAAAGCAACAAAAATGGTTAAAACTAATACAGCAACAATCTCAAAATGGCAGCGATACAACTAAACAAAAAAGGAGAAATTACATTACAGAACTTTAGGAATCATTAAACTTCAGAAATTCAGTAAAATGTTTCTATGCTTTGATACTTGCTGTTAAGGCATTGTAATAACGTGCAATTGAAATGAATACAATAAAAGTTAGCTGCTCAATAACATAGACATTATCTCGAGCCCTTACTGACGTAATAGAAAAAACAAATCAAGAACGACTGTTTTAATTCGCTTAACTGCAACAATTTAAAGCACACAATGCTCCATCTAAGGTTTTGGTGGTCTGAATAATTCTGTAACTTTATCTGCTGGTCCTATTTTTTGGCAGCTAAATCTTGTAGCCATTTTAGCAGCAGAAGCTTTATGCGTAATACACCACATATAGATGATAGATAGACATACTGTCCAAAAATCAATAACATGTGAGCAATATACAAACTCTTCTGCATCTAACCATGCTTTATACTCTACAGATTAATAACAGTTTGTTTAAAGGGGAAGTCTCTTATAGGTCATATTTATCTTACCTGAATTCTGCTCCCCTGGTTAACTGTACTTGTTATCTATCTTGGTACGCCCCTTGTGTTTTCAGTTTATGTAAATGTATTTACATCTCCTAATGAGTTCTTGCTCACTGCCTTGAGGAAGAGCAGGTTGCATCTCATTCCCAGAAACATTTTGTCGCTGACTTTATTATGGAGCTTTTAAGGTTTCTAGTGCTCAGCACAACACACTGGGTGCCTGCAACACAGCATTTCAGATATTTTATTTGCAATTGCAAATGGATATGTTGTACATTTATAATAGATCTTAAAAATCCCCAAAAATAGACAAGCACCAAAAGTTCCTCTTGTATCTATGTAAACTAGTGCCCAAGCCCTTTGTGAAATACAATGACTGCCTTTCTCTAGGAAACCTTGTTTATTCTTTCCTTCACTGAGCATAATTACCTCACACATGGAAACCTGTGATAGCCTGCAGCAGTGGTACTCAATTACATTCTCTGGCAGGCCAGATAAGGCAATGTCCAAACCTTGGGGGGCCACAGGGCCGGTGGGGGGTTGTTTAAATAGTATTGAAAATCTGACTATCCAATCACACTTTACATACAGTAACAAAACGTTGCAACACTGCACTTGCACCAATCAGCTAACACATCTCAGAAATTACTACTTAACATGATACAATGTTTGATCGCCATTAATGATAAAAATAGAAAGCAAATATAATTTCCTGACCAGTATTCAAATGACATCTTACAAAACAAATAATTATACAAATCTCACTGTAATGCTATTGAAACAGCATGTTATTAATTTTAATTTTACTAAAACTAGAAAATGTTCTGACAATTACTGCGCAGCAAGCATTCAAGTTAACTAACGAAAGCACTTATGTTGTATAAGCATCTTATTAAGCGCCTGATTAAAGTGTAGCACGGTGTCTAAATATGCATGTTCTAGCTCCAATGTGTTTAAATGTAAATGAAAAGTTTCTAAATTAAATACATAGCATGACAGTAAACAGAGGGGAAGATAAACTTAAGCGCATATCCACCATGCCATCTTTGAGAGGCATGCTGCAGGTGCATTTCTTACTGTTGCTAAACAGGTTTTTTTTTTAAGCCCAAATAAAAGATCTTTGACAGGCTCGGTTTCTTCGGCCAATTTCCTGTGACTGAACACTTACTGGTGGCCGCATTGCTAATTTTCCTAACAATACTTAGTTTATCATATGAAAAATAAAGGAAATATAGACATATGCACTTAAGTTTGATTTTAAAACATACAGCAGCCCCGCTCAACTTCCCAAGACTTTCTACAATAAACTGGAGACAAACATCTGGTGTTCTGGAAGATTTAAAAAAAAACGCTATTGCTCTGACAACATAATAGGTTAATCAATCATGTAACTTAATACAATACCTAAGCTAAAGTACATTACTAACGTAATTAAGTTAAATTAATATAAAAACTACTTTCACTTTCCAGTTCCAATCACATGCTGCACAATTCCCAGCTAAATCTTACAAAATTAAAGCAATTTCCAATAATATTTATCCTAAAATAATATGTAAAACTGTAATATTCCAGAATAGGTTGTGAAGGCTTTACTTTGCTCCACTGAATTAACTATAAAGCAGAGGATGTCAAACTTAAAATTATACACTTTTCACAGGCATCTGAGGAGGGAAAAACAACCGAGAATCATGCAATCTGTCCACTTGCGAACTTAATTCATTTTCACAAATGTCATTTCAACAAGGCTGGCTCAAGGAATGCAGGAAGGAACATGCACGGGTCAGATGTGGCATGTTACAGTTCCTGCACTGAAGCAAATATCAAGGGATTATTAAATCCCAAGTAATTACACAAGGTAAAAGCACACTAGGCAGCTGACCCCACACCCGTCTTCGATGCAGTGTATCCCACATATCCACTCCCCTTCAAGTGCAGAAATGAATGCAGCCTGTATTTGAAGAAAATACACCTTTCTGAGAAATACAATATGTTGCATCAGTTACTGAATCAAAGAGTTTGTACATTTCAGTAGTTCAGTATATTTCTGCATGGACTCAAAAACAAACAGTTCAGAAGAAAACATACAAACGTATGAAAAAATTGGAAACATACAAACGTATGAAAAAAAGTCACTGGTGAACTGACGTTTATAAACAGTTTTAGAATCTCAATACCAATTTACAAGTAGCATTATGCATTGGTTTAATAAGAAAGTACTAGCTTAGAAATTGCCTTTTTAGGTATCCCCAAATGTAATGAATTATATTGTGCAAGGACTACACAGTAGGTTCATTTTAATTCATTCTTTGAACCCCTATAGTGCTATATATTATTTGAAATACTACAATTTAATGAATTGAAAAGTCTTTGTCTTATTGAAACAGTAGCACTTTACTCTTCAGAGACTTACTAATAGGAGCCAATGGCAGCCTTTACCCTAGTGATCACCTTGAGTTAATGCATTTTGGAACTTTGAAGTAAACAAATACTCTTTTTTTATTTAAAAGACTTTGAGCTTTTTTCATTTTTTTAAATTTATTTAAACTCCACTGTAGGCTTGACTTTTGCCGTTTTTACAGTTCAAGATTTTACAGTTCAGTATTGCATGGATGACATTATTGTTAACAATTTTCCAATGCCATTTTGAAAGCTGTTTATGATGAAAATATAAAGACTCAGAGAGGTTGTTGTTCAGCTTTGCTGTCTCAATCAAACGTGACTGCGCCACTGCAATGTGCAGGTATGTTTTTTGTGTTCTGTTAGTGTTTCAGTAACGTGAATACACATTCATTGAATACATACTGAGTACAGCAGTGTTATCGTGTGATATGCATGCAGACGGCGCGCCGCGGCGCTCAGGAGGAGGAGGGATTGCAACGCTCATTTTTAATGAAAAACTGAGATTTGCATCGCAACAGAAAATAAGTAAGCCATAGATGTTTAAATGCAGTGGTAGTCCTGACAGTAAAATACTGTACTGTGATGTCATTTTAATTCAAAGGACATTACACGTAACACCGCACGGCAGTTAAATTAGGCACCCCCATGAGACGATCGCTTCTCAAGTATACTGTAGTAAAATAGGATTCTGCAGCCTTGAGTAAACATAGCAGTGATCATATAACAAGCTGCTTAGACACAAGGACTTGTTTTGTATTGTTCTCAATGATTGAGCAATATTGACACTTGTATACTGTATTTAAACTGCTGATGGCACGCTTTTGCTAATTGTAATGCGACAGAGTGGCAGAGGACAGTGTAAATTATCAGGCTGGAGTCTTGATTTACAGTTTTAAACCGGTGTTGGTTTTATTTTTCTTACACAGCGGTGGCGAAACAAGCGCTAATAAAACAAACAAAATAAACCGAGCTCTCAGCTGGATCACTAACTAACAGTACTTCATGTGGAACAAACACTAGATCTCTTACTCGAGTTTTGGTTTCTTTTTGTTACTTCTGCTTCCTTACGCCTCTATACCTCCATCACAAAGCTAACGGCTAAGCCATTTCTATCGAGGTGTCATTAACTTTAACAAGCAGTTAATAAATTGACTGTTATCCATAATTCGTTAAGGAAAGCAGCTGTGGATTTTTCGTGGGCGTGCATACATGCGGGAACTCGTGACATCTAGTGGTCAACCCATTACACTGCAGCCAGGGAACAAGCTCTTATCATTCGCATACTAAGTTTGATTCTGCACCACAGTAATCATATCGGTCGGCTTTTAAGAATCAACCGCTTATATATAATATAACCTGCTAACAAATGCAATCTTCAATAAACCCAAGTTGCAGTCTAACAGCCCATGGTTCCACCTCACTTAAAAGTCACTATACTAGGCATTATTCTTTAATAACACAATCTGTAATTCTGAATTGTTTCCAGTACAGTTGATTAAGCCAGGCTGGTCAGTGTCATTATGTTTTCTTGCTGTGTCATGATTACAAAATGGCTAGTCTCTGGGGTGTGCATTATGTAGCATACATTGCTTTAAAATGCTTTGTTTTGTTGAAAGGAAATTTTATTTTAAAAATGTTATGTCTACACAATCACCAAAATTGATATTACTGTGCCATTGCAGATCCCATGTTCATTTACATTATTGATCTCTTACAGTGGTTTATGCAGTATGTGGTGTAATAGCAATCAGTAAAATAAAAGGCAACACGCATAACTCAATTTAGCTGGTTGTATTGAACGAGGTAATCAACACATGTACAACTGTCCCTACTGTCTCTAAATCTATATAAGGTAGTGTCCAATAGGTGGTGCTGCAACATACTATACTTAAATGAGACAGAACACAGTACCGTATAGCAAAAAGAAAAGAGGCAGCATGCAATATTATCATGAGCATAGTCACACAACCACTGTATCTTATGTGAAGACATAAATACAAGGTGGCTCTCAAGCAGAGCTGGGTATAATGGAGATTGATCTACAGAATCTTGGTCAATATCCTGCTCTCCTCAGTTATCATGTTTTGTTCAAATGAGCTCAGAAACCGGTCAGACCACAGGACCTAATCCAAAACAAAAACGTCCCTGACCTGTTGCAATCCTGCTGGTTAGAACTACATGGTTCATTTAATTAGCTGCACTTGTCCTTGCATTTTGGGCACTAGTTTTCAGCAGTTCGCAGAGCTATATTTCATTCAACTGGAGGGGGTTTGTTGGACCACAATTGGGAAGGGTCCTTGCTGAATTGATCCCTATAGGTTACTTTGGGTGTCACTCACAAGTGTAAAACCAAAAGTGTATTTTCTTTCCATATGGGATCAAATAGAAGCATTGGAACTGGAGACCCTTTAGATCAGAGGTTTCCTCTTTTGAAGAGGTTAGTTCTCCTCTGAGCCCTTGGTATACTATATAAGCTTACTAGTACTGTTTGATAGGACCTAGCTCTTTTGTTTCACCACTTATAATAGGCATACATTATGTTGATCTGCCAAGGGTATTTGACACAATGTTAAATAGTTCCTCTGAAATATCAAGCACAGAAAGCATTGGTATCTGCAGACCAAAGTCAAACCCAGTTTTTAGCATTAAGATTGGCTGACTTGAGAATTGACTTTCACATAATTTTCAATAATTTGCATTTTAAAGTTGAGGGGAATCAGTAGCACTTTTATCGAGAGGAACGGTAGTTCCTCACGCCAAGTTACAGTGAAGCGCGAGAACTGCCAGTGACTATCTATACAGCACGGATAGTTTTTACGTGTTTTCAGGGTATTGGTGCAACAAAAGTAAATCAGCCAAAAGCACCATTCCACATTTAATTTGTAGTTCCAAACACTCTTAAGTGAAATGTAGAAAAAAGTAACTACCTGTCATACAGTAAGAGAAATAAGTCACTAAAGGAAGGTAAAAATGCCCTTCTTCTTTTTCTCCCGACGTAATTTTTTTTTGCAGCTTTTTGCAGACCCCAGGCACTTTTATCTACGCATGTATATTACATGTATATTACAGGACATCCGATTTTAATGACAATTAACTTGTTTTGTCAAAATGGAAATATACTAGGGAACGCACTTATTGTGACGTCTATATCATTTATACTAAATGATTTATTTCTGTTTTAAAATGGAACATTTGCCTACAAAAAAAAAAAACGTTCTATAAATAAAAAATGTCTGGTATATGTGGGATTTGAATCTACAACCTTCAGTTTGCAAGCCTGTTGTGTTAACTGTCAGTGCTACATGACTAGTTGAGACAAGCAGTATTTTGAAAGATGAAGTCAGCCAGCTGAGAATTCTCCTGACATTTTTTAGATTTTTCAAGATCATTCATCATCATCATCTTCATTCTGAGATTTTGAGTTTGAGTTCTGAAAATTTTTGGTTTCCTGTTAGAGTAACGCTCATTGTGGTTCCCATTGCCACAAGCAAGTACGGTTTCCTCTCTATATACTGGTTAATGAGAGTAACGCTATTTGTGGTCCCCGCTGGACAAAAAAGGAACATCATTTCTGCTGAAGGATAACCGATATATTTGGTAAAAGTAAAACACAAATAAATAAATACATCAATATAAGTATTGAAATAAATTAATACATAAATGAATACATAAACATTTATGTATGTGTTTATTTATCTTGATATTTATGTATTTATTTTTCACTATCATGAACAGTGACATTTACTACTGTATGAAAAGAAAATAAATATTTAACAGTTCTTGTTCAATTGTATATTAGTGAAGATTTTTGTACATAAAGGTTGTCATGCTTTCATATATTTTTACTTTCAAATTGAAAAATATATTGTAACGACCCAGACAATTGCGTTGTTGCAGGACTTGTTGTCTGTTCAGTTTGTCTTGTCTGTCTATGTTACATGTATTGTAAGGGGAATGGCACGGGTCACATCGTTAGTGAACGGGGAGAATGTGTGTTTGTCTCCTTTTCTTTGACATGCATTATTTGCTTTAACGATTTCACTATCTTATTTAGAAAAATGTATTGTTTAGTACTGATCTGTACATTCTACTTTGTCCCCAGCATTTGAGTAATGCTGAAGACAATGAACATAATCACACGATGTAAATAATCCAAGTTGCAGTCACGTGACCCCAGAAGGCTACATACTGTCGGTATTTTGCAACCACAGAGCACACTTACTATACCTTCAGTCACAGGAATTAGAAAGATATAATGTATGACGTGCTTACTGGTACATGTTATTAAGAAAAAAGGAAAAAAAAATCAATAGTTTGTTACAAAATACAGTACTAATATGAATTATAAATAGTATTTCTATGTTGTTCGTATATAAACGTTTAACATCTTTCGCTAAATAGACTCACAATTAAAACAATATATATGACATATTTAGTATGAGTATCATAACTTTGTATGGGGCTAAGAAAAATAAACTTTTGTTCCACGAAGCGTCAGTAACTAGAATCTGTATATTTAAAATCAGATTCAGCGAGTGACAGCTAAACAGTTAAGCTAAGCAAAGGAGACTTCTGTTCAGTTTTCAAGTTGCCTAAAATGACAGGGAGATGGAGGCTGTTTGCAATTATTGTGCTTTTAAATATGTTATAAATGACGATGTTTCCGTGATTTCATATTAGTTCAGTAAAATAATACATGTAGTATAATGCATTCTGTTAACGGTAAAGGCAGATTTTATGTAAGGACTGGGACTCACCAACCCGCTTAATTGTGTTAAACTGTATTACTGTATACTGCAGTTTTGATAGACCAAGGCTGACTGAGAAATATGTCCGGGTTTGGTCTGTGGAAAAAATGGCAGCCCTACCCTGACTACTACTTCCTAAACATGAACACGTTACAATATACTAAATTAACAGATCAAGCGTATTATGATAAGTTTACAAAATTAGATGAAAACGTTCAATACAATCGGGATAATACATAATCATTATTTACAAAATCTTGTTATTTGTTATAAAAACTGTAACTTTACTGGTATACTACTTGCATACTACTTTGTGTAGCGCCTGCATTGCAAACTGCATTAGAAGCATGTCTTTGCTTCGATTCCCACACAGGGTTTATATTGTAAACTAATTAAATTAAATGTATTTTATTTATGTGTAACAAACACATTTTTAATGTGAAAAAATGTAGTTAATATGAATGACACTTTCATTGAACAGACCAGATACTTTTGCACACATATCTTTAACATGCATATATATATTGTTGATGGTTTTATATTGTATGCTGTTGATGAAATATGAAATCATGATCGAATTTGGATATGTCAATTGCATTATGCTGAATCAATTATTATATTTATTAAAAAAAAAATCACTTTAATTTATGTGGCAGATTGCTGCTGAACATATGTAGCACCCAGGAGGGGCACTCGTTCTTTCTGATCAGGGTGGGTATTCTGCCTGGCTGATCCAGAAGGAAAATATAAACTAGACAACACTACTATGTCAGGCAATGAACATAATTTTATTAAATACAGGTGGTAAACTATACTTAACAAACAGGGCATATCTAGAATACACAGTCATGGCAGGGAGGTTGCACTGCCTGTTAATTAAAACAATAACTAAACACAGAATTATAATTTAAAAGTAAAGGGCAGTGCGGCTCAATATCTGCACAGAGACGGGGCTCACAAAAAAAAAAAACAGCAATAAAACCAATACAGCCCGTCTCCAGCACTCCTCTAAAACCACAACGCCTTTTCAAATACTAGTTTAAAAACACATGACAAAATGGAGACCAAAAGTGCAGGCAGGGAGATACGCCTTTAAATTTGGTGGCTCTTTCTTTCATATTTGTCTTTCTACCACCCGAAGAATCAGAGAACCCCGTACCAGACAAGAGGGAGAGAGCACAGCTGGGGGTGTTTTTCAGGCACAATAAGCACGGATCAAAGGCATGGAAAACACAAGCCAAGTTAGTAGAAACAATTGGGGCAACCTTGGCCCCTGTCGCTTTCACATTTGTGCCTATTTGCTTGGTGCTAGACAAGGTTGCCCCAATGGTTTCTTGAAACTTGGTTTGTGTTTTTGATATCTACTTTAAATGGCTGGGCCTTTCGATAACTTGTCATTTTTTCACATTTCCAATGTGTTTTTGTTTCAGATAAAATATACATGCAATATTTATGTTTTAGGCAACTGTGTCATGATTACTGTGTGACACAGAATAATTAAGATGACCAAATACTCAAATAGGATGAGACTGGTAAGAGTAACCTCTTGAAGACTGAAAAGCAGCCGTGAGATCATTTTATTTCTGAAATTTTGTGCATGCATGTTTTTTGAAGTTTCAGCAGGACCTGCATTTTAACTTGCCTTTATTCACGGATTCAGCCAAGCAGAAAAACGCTAAAGCAGTACACTGACTTGTTGAGTCGATGTAACTAAATGTTATATAAATGGTTTGAATTTGCCAAGTGCAAATGGACTGTACATTCATTGTGGCCTTTATGAACTGAACTGGCTTAATTAAGTGCCTACAGCTAATGCTATCTGTTTATAAACAGAGCTCATTTAATAAGCCCTGCAAATATGAGCAAATTAAGAAGTTTCTGTTTTCTTTTTAGTTTATTAGAAGAGAAACATCTACAGTGAATGAACTTAATACAATGATTAGATCTTTCTAATGCTTATTTTAATACCAAGTATCTTGAAGCCTGCAAGAGAATTCTGATCCTGTCATTTTTAAGTAAGTGTATTAATTCTATATCTGCTGAGCTTTCCATAGATTGTTATACTAATCTTCAGGGGCAAACTTGACTTAGTCATTTTATTTGATTAAATGTGTGCTTATTCAGTATGTGCTGACTAGGACTCACAAATTCTGTTTAAAAAAAAAAAAGCTGGACCTGCAAAAAAACAAAAACACAAAACAAAACAAAAAAAAACATCATAGAAAAATAATGCGTCCACTTCAAAAACATCTTATTATGAATAATGCAATTTTTGTTAATACTGTACAAGGACCATGGAGATAAAAATAAAATAAAAATGAATACCACATTTTATATGAATCAAATACTACCTATAATAAGTATATGGATTATTATGCGTTTGTCTTAATTAAATATAATCCAATTGGGTTAATTAAAATGCAAATTGTTAGGGAGGATACACAATCCTATTTTGGTATTTGGGTGAAGCAGTTCTGCTGAATATTATGGCATTCTATAACATACAAGCATATTATAGTATTCCATGTAGACACCCCATCAATTGTTGGGCTATTGTGAATTCCACAAAACCTTTTTTGGCTTTATTTCGTAAAAAGTAGTTTTATCTGAACCACTCTTATCACTTTATGAACATACCAGACATGCTTCTGCTACTATCTGCAGTATAACAACAGCAGGTTATACATATCCTCTGCAGGCTACACTTCAGCTCATTAATTTACTCAGCTTTTACATAAAAAACATAAGGAGTGTACAATACCATCTTGGTCCAGCAGAGGGAAGTCTATCAATATCTGGATTAAGACATTCAGGGAGGGGAGAGGTGAAGGAGGTGGGGGCTCCTGGGAATTCTCCAAGGAAATACTGCCTTTACCTGAACCAAAAATCCATGTACAACTATTTTTGTCAAAGAGAAAAGCACTTGTAGCATTGTGCTGCAGTCGGCTTGGTTTCCATGACGATAATAGCCGTAGCCAGATTACTATTCCTGTAAGTGTGCTGCAAGTATGTTAGTGAAGATACATACCAATAACTGTTACATGGCAGGAAAATGTGAGGCATTCCAAATTCAGTTTTATTTATTTATTTATTTATGTTTACTATTAGCCAAATAGAATAAACCAACCATTGTTTTAAAAAACATCCCTATCACATTTTTGGAAAAAAGATACACTTTTCATTTTAACATTAGTTGTTAGGATTTTAAAGTTTTCGTCTACCTAAGAAAAACCTTATCAGTTGTTGGTTTGACCTAACTGTTGAGTTTTTTAAAGCAGACACAGTATTATGTCATGTCAGGGTCAACCGCCCAAATCCATCTGGATTACTCTGCTGTCACACTCTGCCTCACACAACAGGATAACCAGCTCTGGAGCAGCGGGTCCTGCTGGGAGGCTGTGATTCTGTTACTGTGGGGGTGGAGAACAGAAGCCTGTCACACTGCCGCAGTGCTCACTCACCCACAATCACACTGGCCTGCTTTTCATTTCAGTTAAACATGGAAATTCTGTATGAACACATCATCATCACCATCACACTACTTTTTTTTTTTTTTTGTATTTTCCTGTGTTTGGAAGGATTTGGTTGAACATTCCTTAAGCAAGTATGGAAATGAAGTAATTCATGTAATCTTGCATGTATTGATTATTTTTTTAAATGATACTTCCAGAGTGTCCCTCTGCCTCAGGAATGGTCTGATTCTGGTCCTGCACACTTTTATAGGTGTTCCATGGGGAATACATTGAAGACAGCAGCTGCACATGCTGCAGAATAACATACAACTATTGTCGTAAATAGGGTATGTATTTCAGTGTGATATTACAATCCAGAAAATATAATTTAGTGATTTGATACTGCAAATAACCCCCAAACCGTAAAACAGATAGTATAGGTTTCATAAATACTATACCTTTATTTATTTTGTAACACTAAAAAGAGTATTGAATAGGGCCTATTCTCTATGTTCGTTGTTGGTAATAAATGCATCTTGCCTGGTTTTGAAGCAAAGATGTCATGCTTCTTGGCATTGCTTCATCTCCTTTTCCATTGTTCTCCTCTCCTCTCATTTTACTATCTTCATTTGACACCCTGTGAGGAGTTTGTTTTCCACCCACATGTTTCAAAATTGTCAATTGCCACACCAGAATATGTTATCTCCCACTTTATGCCGTTTTGGGGGACAGATGGTGTGCATATGAAGGCCTGTAATTTTCTAATCAATACCAAGGCACATGGGACTTACTATACGTACTCTGGCAGTACATTATGCAGGAGGAATGTCGTTACAAACTCAGAACATACTGATAAATACTAGACATCAAGTACAGAAGGAAATATTCCACTGTCAGTAACCACTTGTTTTGCGAAATTTATAAAGACACATACTGATAATTATTATTTGCTTATTTTAATTAGCAGTGTATTTTCATTTAAAGAAGTGCGAACCCGTGGCATATTACCTTTATTTTTTTTATATTCATTTTTTGATATGAAAGCATTGCAAAAACAACACTATAGATAAACCGTTTCATTCTGGGACCTTTGTTGTAGGTCACATGATTCGATTGCATCTACCAAAACAAAGAAGAAAAACACGAGATAATTTAGCTAGTGTTACTAAGAGGTAAGAAAATGGATTTTAAAAACTTGGTTACACATGTTCATTAGGAAAACACAGGGAATGCATTGTGAATGTGTTGTATGTTTTAATGGTGATAGTTAATGTGGTTCCCATTTTACATGTAATTGATCTCTTATGCAGTGCAGGCAATGTGTTTTTTCTCTTGATTTTGAAATAAAAATAAACTTGACATTATGTTATTGTAAACTTTTACTCATGAAAGTGACGAATCGGGTGTCACTAAATTTTCTTTGTGGCATGCTGTTAAGTAAATGGACACCAGTCCAACAAAACATGATGGAAGAAATACAGAATCTTTTAGACATTCACTCCAAAAATGTAACCAAAAGGCTATTGAATTCAAATAAGGTTAGCGTGAATCTCCGTGCTGCTCCACATCCTTATTAATATACCCACTGTCAGCACAAATCCCGAGATCCCTGGAAGAGTTAATATTCCTAAATGATCCACACGGGGCATAATAATTGAAAATTTGGATATATATGTTCATGAGTAAGAAGTCCGTAATTACATGGAATGCGTCCCCTGGCCCACATCTTGTGTTATGAAATGGTAATAAACTTGAAAGAAGATGTGGAGTAATGATTATGTTTTCATCCTGATTGTATGTAATTTATTTTATTTAAAAAAAGAAACCATATTCTATTAGGAATAAAATATTACCAATAGATGGATCGGTTATTATGAAGGTGACGATGGATCATGGTATACAGTACTGCCAAAAAGACAAATTGGGCAAACGTTTCAACAAGACATTTTAACACAGGCTGAATTCAACATGGCATCATTTGAATTGCCCTCCTAACAAATACAAATACAGCCATCACAATCATGATGATTGATTCAATAAGAAAAATAGGAATCAGAGACACTACATCATCCAGAAACTGTACATTATCCAGAAACCTGAACACTGATTTTCATGAACCATTTGTTGTAGAAAATGACTTCAATATATATATATATATATATATATATATATATATATATATATACAGCACAAGAGTTGTAGGTCTCTAGAGTCTAACTAGAGCAACACAAAATCTGGAGCTGTATTTTGTTGCAATTATTATTTCCACAAAGCCATTGGAGAGGAGTCTTTGTTGTTAATCACCCGTTTACAGGTTCACAGGGTTATGTGCATATCAAAATACAACTATATGTAATTTCATTGCATTGCTTGAGGACACACATTTTCAAATCATAAAAATGCCAGGCAATACCAGAGAAATATTGTTACTAATATTTTGTAACAATGTTTATTTCCTTTGCACTGTAATTTGTTTAAATATTATTTACTGTTAACCAATAAATGTACTGTTATACAAAACTGGTATCACTATATTTCCCTACATCCCAGGAGCAATAAACTGGTAAGGCCTTATAAAACAAACACACATTAATACTTGATAACACTCTGGAATCAACTCTACTTCCAGTGGCAAGTGTCTAGAATCACATGCATCCAGTATTGCTAAAAGGTCCCTTTAAAAACATCAAAACTAATGCATACTATACAAGGCTTTGCAATGTTTCATATTGTTTGGTCCTAAACAAATGAATAATACGGTACAATAAGGGGAAATGTGTAATTTGTGTAATTAGCATGCATGTTTATCTTATATGTTAGGGACAATACTCACTTTACCTACATTGAACTCTACAAGCATTCAACAAAACCGTGTGTTTGTCATACCAGAGACCATATGTTTATATTGCATGCATCTTTACATTATTCATGCATATGATAAATGCAACCCCCCAATTCAAAAATCGGCTCCTCTCCCTACTTCCTTCCTACTTATAATATCTGCTAAACCCCTATTTAAACCCGAAACCTTTGCAACGGCGCCTTCCTCTTCAACGCTCCCTCTTGGGGGTAAGTGAAGCTCACTCACCCAACCTTAGAATCCCAGCCAACGCTGGCTTCATCCTCCACGAGTCAACGGGGACCCCCGGCCAAATTTATCGATCACTGTCTTCTTCCCATTTCTCTCCTCTAGATCCCCCTTGGGGGGAAGTATTGGTTGCTTCCCAGCCTTGGAGACCGGTCGGTTCAGTCTCACCTCCACGAGGGCTGCTCTCCATGAGCCAAGGGGAATCTCCTTACTCTTCTAAGTTTATAAGCACATATCTTCTATTATCAATTCCCAAGGTCTCTTCCTCCACACAGCCCTCGATCATCCTCACTGAATATCAATCAATAACAATCTGACTGTTATTTAATACAAAGTAACTGAAATTCACTTCTATTTTATATGTGATTATTTGTCTTAGATATTATTTTATCCTTTTCATATGAAATCCTTTTGATTTCACTTTGCTTTGAAGGGTCATCTCTCTGCAGTGAATTGTGGGATTGTAGCCCTGGGCAGGATGTAATCTCTGAGGAACTTGACAAGGAAAGCATATCCCAGTTTCCACAGCAGTAGCTCTTGAGTTACGTTTAAGGTAAAGTCGCAAATATGTGATTAATCAGTTGTATTTGCTAGTTTCAGAACATATGTTAGTTTATGGCCTCTGTACGGCAGTGAAAAGGTCAACGCCCAGGACAAGAGGAAAATGTGCTTTTAAAACACTCAATGCAGAAGATATTCAATTGTAAAGGTGAGGGAAGGGCAGCTTTTCTTGTTTTGAAATCAACACATTAATGAATAAGTGTGTTTGGATTTATTTTATACCTGCCAACAAATACTTCTTAAAGATAATTACTCAGAAAATATCAACACACCCCAAATAGTTTTCAGCACATGAATTCTCAGCTCACTGAGGTGCTGCAAAATTAAAACAGAACGAGCCGAATGATGTGATGTGTGAAATGTGAGGAAGAATTATCTCATTAGCACCCTAACAAGTCCTGTTAACAATTATCTTCTAATATGTGCACTTTCTTTGATCTGTTGTGCTTCATTAAGTAATTATCTCCTTACATATACTGTGTGAAAACACAGTTAAATACCATTATAAAAGTGAACAAATTAGAGATGGCAAAAAGCATGATAAAAATGGTTGCACAGGCTAGCTGAGGCTTTGGTCTCTAGTTCTCATTTTGACAAATTACTTTGCCTGCTACCTCCTTTAAGGGGCAAGCAAGCGATACAGCATCATAAAGTAACCGACTGCAGAATTATTAGAAAAATAAATTCTTGTTGGTAAAATACTGAATGAAGTTTGAACTCTCTACCACCTTAAACATAGTTTCTCTTGCAACTTTTGTAGCAGCCTGGAGGTACCAAAATTATACTAAAACCCTCCCACCTGAGTAGCCCGATCATTTGATTAGGTTGGTGCCTATGGTCGATACAGACCTAAAATAGTAATGTCTAAATTGGTTCTTTTATCAAAATCCTAGCTTGGTACTGCCTACCCACAGAGTGACCCTCTCCTTTCTTCAGGCCTTTCATTCAGTATGACATGCACTTTTAGTAAGTTCTTACTTGGATACCAGGCACTGCATCATAAACTCAAAGAAAAGGCAATCACAGACCACATTGATGTAATTTTAGTGTGGGCAAGTCTGGATGTTTAACCACAGCTTCCAAAGAGAGAAGAAAGCATTTCCAAAGAGTACTTGCTGCAGGCAGTCCATCAGCCCTCTGCTACCTATTCTGTCAGTTGTTACCTGTAACAGAATTTCCAGTTATATCAGCTCTTCCCTTCTCCTCCCAGTGCTGTTCTGTACACTCACCGTTCTCTCTGTTTTGTGACAGCTGAATCTGAACTTCAATTAAACACAGGCAATAAGAAAAGAATAAGAATCAATATTTTCTGACTGCCAAAGAATGCTCAGGGTCACTGTTTTCTGAAAATCCCCATTTTGGTTGGAGATAATGAAGGTCACTGAAGATATGTTTTTCAGTGATGAGTCTGATAAGCACTGGCGGTCATTACTGCATTTTCTTTACAAATGAAGAATATGTTGTTTGTTTATATGCATGTTTAGATATTATTATCATTAAAAATTATACCCTTTTGTTCACGATACGCTCGTTTTTATTCTTCCATAATCTCCAATTTTAGTCCAACCAACAGACACTAAAATGGCATAATTAACTAAATACATAAATAAATAAACAAATACATGCATACATATCATGGTTTAGAAGTAATTTTGTATTTAATTATATCCTGATGTAACTATCATTGACACTGCTATCTGCTCCGTTATTGAATTGTATTTTGTCATACTTGTACTTGCTAGAACCGAAGTCATTGTATTTTACCTTGTTCTTAATTGTATTAATACTTGAACTGTGATTCTTGAAATGTATTTTTGTTTACGACTGTAAGTCGTCCTGGGTAAGGGCGTCTGCTAAGAAATAAATAAATAAATAAATAATAATAATAATAATAATAATAATAATAATAATAATAATAATAATAATAATAATAATAATAATAATAAAATGTATGTGAAAAAATGTATAGTTTCATTTCCCTCATGTTTTAAAAACTAAGGTTGACAGGTGATTTATATTTATTAAGAGTTAAACATAATATATATATATATATATATATATATATATATATATATATATATATATATATATATATATATATATATTTAATTATAAAATCAAAAACAAATGTTCCCATTCAATTCGAAGAAGACCACCAAAACAATACTTTTGGGATATGCCTGCTTGTCAGGTATTTACTGAGCATTTTATATCAAAGCTGCTGATAGGCCCCTCTGTGGAGTGACGTCCTCGGTCCTGCCTCCCAAGGTAATAAATAGTTACTGCACGGGGACTTCAGTCTCTTTTGCCTTTCACTTCAGGTGAGTAAACAAGGTACGTATAAAACTAGCCTTCTCCAGTTGTGTGATTGACTCTTAAGAGCTCTCTCTATCGAGTTCTTCTGTAGTTCCCTTGCAATTTTATTGCTGGAAGTCGGCTTGCCACTTCCCCGGAATCAGAAACTCGGCAGCTGAAGACTAAGCTAACGCTACACAACTTCATTTTGTTTAAAAAAAAAAAAAAAAAAAAAAACTTTCAACAGCCTACATTGCCTGGCAGCAACCTTGGAGCTTGCTGCATGCATTTTCTATCTTTTTCCACTGCTCTTTGCAGCTGTTTTGAAAAGTAAAATTAAGAGAAGGGAGAACGTGATCCTCCAGCGAGACCAGCTCCGCTGCGTGCCGCTGTTGACTCGAAGACTCTGGGAGACCTCGGCACGCACACTCGCTGTGCGCGGCCTAGTGCCCCTATTGTTTTTTCATTACTACTTACATTGATTTACAACCATCAAGTGGTGACGACAGACGCATCCAACTTTGGTTGGGGGGGCGGTCTGGGCAGGCAGAGGAGTCTGCGGATCCTGGTTGGGTCGCAGGACATCCCTGCACATAAATGCGCTAGAGCTGAAAGCGGTTCTCCTCACGCTGCAACATTTCCTGCCTGTGCTCCGCAACCAACATGTCCTTGTCTGCACAGACAGCGTGTCAGTAGTTGAGTACGTGAACCATCAGGGAGGGCTTCGGTCCCCAGGGTTACACAGCATAGCCTTTTGGCTGCAGATCTGGGCATAAAGACACTTCCTGTCCCTCTGGGCTGTACATCTCCTGGGAGTGGGGAACTGGGCGGCAGACCTCCTCTCCAGGGAGGGTCCACTAGGCGTCAACGCCCTATCTCACGAATGGCCCAAAGCGCTTTTATACGCTTTCTCGCCTATACCGTTGCTCCCTGCCTTCCTCAAGAAGGTCAGGAGAGACGGGGCAACAGTTCTCCTGGTGGCCCCCAGATGGTCTAGGGGAATCTAGTTTTCGAACCTCTGCCAGCTGCTGCAGGGCCAGCCCTGGGAGATCTCGCTGTGCATGGATATCCTCAGTCAGACGAAAGGCACCCTCTGGCACCCAGAACCGGGCAGACTCCAACTGTAGGTCTGGCCCTGAATGGGACTGTCTGTCCGCCTTGGGGCTCTCAAACGCAGTTGTAAGTACACTGCAGAACACTAGGACTTCTTCCACAAGAGCATTGTACGCCTACAAGTGGAAATATTTTCAAAATTGTTGCATGGCCAGAGGCCATGATCCCATTTATTGCCCTACAGCAATTATGTTACAGTTTCTGCAAGATCTGCTAGAGGCAGGTAAATCCCCCTCTACATTGAAAGTGTACCTAGCAGCCATATCTGCATGCCATGTTCCCATTGACTCCGTATCCCCGGGGCCTCATATACTGGTGACCCATTTTCTAAAGGGTGCTCGGTGGTTTCGTCCACCCCGAATGGAGTCTAGACTTGGTACTGGTGGCTCTCACTAAGGCCCTGTTTAAGCCCATACATTCCATAGAGCTTATGTATCTCTCTATGAAGACAGCCTTTCTATTAGCTATCACCTCCGCTAAGCGGGTTAGTGAGCTACAGGCACTGTCTGTGCATAGTTCCTGTATGCGCATTTAGGACAATGGAAACGGTGTCATTGCGTACGAACCCTGCTTTACTCCTTAATGTGATTACAGCTTTTCACTTGAATCAGTTACTGGAACTAGAGGCATTCCATCCCCTTGTTGCTTGTTGAATTTTGACTTTTAGTGAGGTCACATATATAAATAATTAATGGAAGTCCTAAGCCTGAAGAAGCCAGTGATGTTTGATCTTTGGCCTTTATATCCTTGATTAATCACATGAAATGTTCTAAATACAAAAATGTGAATTATCCAATATTCTCACCAATTGGCCCTTTGAGAACAAGATCGCTTTTTGGTTATTGAGAAGTGATTTCAAATAAGAATTGTGCCTTTTTTTACTCAAACCTCCAGTGGCAGATTTCAATGTGCCCTACAGCTCTTAAATGTGAAGCAACTTTTCATTTAAAAAAGAGTAACATTTAATATTGCCAGAGAAAATATATATACATTTATGCTGTCTCTCTAGACTCAGGGATAATTTGCCTTGCTCCCTGCTGTCTTGTTGTCACCAAAATCAGACAAAATTTAACCACTTAGTTTTAAACTAGCTAGCTTTTATACTTTCCCTGTCTGTATATGGGTCAGATTTGTAAATGTGTAATTGACTAACTGGTTTTACATGCTGCTTTATCCACTGTACACTCCATTATGGTATGGTAGATATTTTTTTTCCTGCTTACAATCCAAGACATTTTTACATATATACTGTTTGACATGATATAAAGGACTGATTTTCGCAGAGTGCAAAAAAGTAACACTAGGCAGTCCAAACTCAGTGTTTACCAACAAAGTACAGTAAAACCAACAGACATTTGAGATGTCATTTGAGTTTGTATTTTTTTGTAATTCCTTTCCCTATTTAATATAGTGCCTTGTACACAGAGTAGGACCTGGTCCTATTTTGTTTAGACATCTTGCATTGCAAAACATCAGCCATTGCACCTGTATGCAAAACCACTGTCTCTTGCTTGACTATTGTGATGCTGACGAGGCTGACTCTTGAAGGCACCAGATTTAAATGGGAACAAAGACTACTGAAAGCTGGCTAAATGATTCAAAACGGCTCATCTGTATTGAGTGGCACATGAATGGAGTTGATTATTACTGTACAAAGGGCTGAACTGAGGTGACTCAGAGAAGACAATTTACATGGAGAACATAAAATCAATTGGAAAGGGGCAAGGGGAGGACTTAACAAAGATGTCAGCACTACATTGGAGAACAACACAATCCTGTTACTGAAATACAGATTTTTTTTCAGTATTTGTCAAAATATGACACTACTTTCCACAAGACTACTGAAAAATAAAATACATTTTTTTAAGAACACTTAGTGATAAAACCCACTAAACAGCACATTCAGTTTTGCTCCTCCTAACCAGCTTAAAGTGTAAATGAGCAGTTCTCATCTAAAGCCCCTTTCACACTGGCACTCCTACCTGGGTTCTGGCTACCTGGGTCACAATCCCGCATAGTGTGAAACCATGTACCTGGGTCGTACCTGGGTTGACCTGGGTCCCAGCGACCCACCTCAGGATGTGGGTCAACATGCTTTGACCCAGGTTGAGCGAGACAAAATGCGTGACGGCCATTCATAAGCCGACAATATAACAAAGAGCCACACCCGCGTGAAGGTTTCACTTCTGCAAGGAACGTTTCTGTTTGTTTTGTTTACCCATATTTTTGTTGCTTGAGACACACCATAAGCCATATTGCAGCAGGGGTAAAGAAACATTTGCTCTAATCAACATTTGGGCCGACAGTTCAATCTAGACAAGCTTGGTTGGAAGCATCCATAACAAGCTGCTTCTGGGGCATTGATACGCGCATTGTGTACTTGCATCTGTCACTCAGGTCAACCCTGCTTTATCAAAAGCAGTGTGAAATCACGTATTCGACCCACATGACACCGGGTCCTGACCTGGGTAGAACATGCCAGTGTGAAAGGGGCTTATGATCGAGGTAAGTGGACAAAAATGTGTGCTTGCTGCAAATTCTCACTGAGCACCTATGTTACTAAGCACACCCAATATGTGGTAGCATTGTGATGTAGCTTTCTGGAAACCCACTCTAAAGGTTGTATAAGGAGCAGAGCCAACAGTGATCAGTGTTCTATAGTTGAGTCTATTGAGAGTTCTATAGCTCAGTGTTTTGACAGCCATGCAAGTATTGGAAGCTACAGTTCTTTGTATGATTGTAGTATAGGACAATATGATCCAGGGAAAGGAACTAGGCTGTTGAAGATGAGCATTATACTTGTGTGAAGACTAGGAATTGCAAGGTGAACAGGTGCAGATGCCAATTTTGTTTTATAGGTAATAAAAGTTATTTTTGATTGCTTATGGGGAATCACCTCCAATCCTTATCAACACTAAAAACATACATTTAACAATATTGAATGTGCAGTCATGAGCTGTGTCTAAACAGGTGTTTATTTGGCTACCAGCCCCCTACAGTAAATTGAAAAACATCACTGTTCAGTTTAATTTGCTGCTCTTGAAAAAGCCCATCCATCATGTGCTTTTAAAAGTCAATGTAGGAAATAAAGTGGTTCTGGAACATTGCTCAAACCTAAAAAGTCTTAGTGTTATGTGCAGATAAAATGTAAGGCTTGTAACCTGTTATGCTTTGACAGCCTAGATGACAGCCTAGATGGTAAGATAAACAGGAGGGACATTTAACCAAACAATCATAAACAGAAGTTTAGCAGAAAAATATATATATTATTACTATACTATCTATGAGAAGATTTAGTTTTGGTTTCTCTTACAGAGAAATTACAAACAAGCAGGTAAATTACAGTGAGAAATAATAACCGAGTATGATATATTTTAGTTTAGGTAATATTTTTTGGTTAAAAAAACAACTACCGTTCTCTCTCCTCTTCTTGTCCCGCCCCATAGCAGCCAATACACACTCCTGATTCGCTGGTACAGTACTCCCCTGACCTCCCAACTCCCACCTAATAGGCTCTCATTAATTGTCAGTAAATGTACTGTATTCAAGCCTCAAAAACACACAAGAGTATAGTGCTACAGACCGGAGCCTCATGGTGCCGTTTCTAAAATGCCTTAAATCATTTAATAAAATATTGCAGCGTTTGTAAAGCATAGTATTATTAATAAAGGCCACCCTCGTATAATCATCGCCCTCGTTTAAGGGTCGCAGTCATTTTGTTCAATTTAAAATAAGCATGCAAATTGAAGTAATATAGTGTAATATATATATATATATATATATATATATATATATATATATATATATATATATATATATATATACAGTACTGTGCAAAAGTTTTAGGCAGGTGTGAAAAAATGCTGTAAAGTAAGAATGCTTTCAAAAATAGACATGTTAATAGATTATATTTATCAATTAACTAAATGCAAAGTGAGTGAACAGAAGAAAAATCTAAATCAAATCCATATTTGGTGTGACAACCCTTTGCCTTCAAAACAGCATCAATTCTTCTAGGTACACTTGCACAAAGTCAGGGATTTTGTAGGCATATAGTCAGGTGTATGATTAAACAATTATACCAAACAGGTGCTAATGATCATCAATTCAATATGTAGGTTGAAACACAATCATTAACTGAAACAGAAACAGCTGTGTAGGAGGAATAAAACTGGGTGAGGAACAGCCAAACTCAGCTAACAAAGGTGAAGTTGCTGAAGACAGTTTACTGTCAAAAGTCATACACCATGGCAAGACTGAGCACAGCAACAAGACACAAGATAGTTATACTGCATCAGCAAGGTATCTTCCAGGCAGAAATTTCAAGGCAGACAGGGGTTTCCAGATGTGCTGTCCAAGCTATTTTGAAGAAGCACAAAGAAATGGGCAACGTTGAGGACCGTGAGCGCGGTGGTCGGCCAAGGAAACTTACTGCAGCAGATGAAAGACAAATCATGCTTACTTCCCTTACAATCGGAAGATGTCCAGCAGTGCCATCAGCTCAGAACTGGCAGAAAACAGTGGGACCCTGGTACACCCATCTACTGTCCGGAGAAGTCTGGTCAGAAGTGGCCTTCATGGAAGACTTGCAGCCAAAAAGCCATACCTCCGGCGTGGAAACAAGGCCAAGCGACTCAACTATGCCGAAAACACAGGAACTGGGGTGCAGAAAAATGGCAGCAGGTGCTCTGGACTGATGAGTCAAAATGTGAAATATTTGGCTGTAGCAGAAGGCAGTTTGTTCGCGAAGGGCTGGAGAGCGTACACGAATGAGTGTCTGCAGGCAACAGTGAAGCATGGTGGAGGTTCCTTGCAAGTTTGGGGCTGCATTTCTGCAAATGGAGTTGGGGATTTGGTCAGAATTAATGGTCTCCTCAATGCTGAGAAGTACAGGCAGATACTTATCCATCATGCAATACCATCAGGGAGGCATCTGATTGGCCCCAAATTTATTCTGTAGCATGACAACGACCCCAAACATACAGCGAAAGTCATTAAGAACTATCTTCAGCGTAAAGAAGAACAAGGAGTCCTGGAAGTGATGGTATGGCCCCCACAGAGCCCTGATCTCAACATCAAGTCTGTCTGGGATTACATGAAGAGAGAGAGCAACTGAGGCTGCCTAAATCCACAGAAGAACTGTGGTTAGTTCTCCAAGATGTTTGGGCCAACCTACCTGCCGAGTTCCTTCAAAAACTGTGTGCAAGTGTACCTAGAAGAATTGATGCTTGATGCTGTTTTGAAGGCAAAGGGTGGTCACACCAAATATGGATTTGATTTAGATTTTTCTTCTGTTCACTCACTTTGCATTTAGTTAATTGATAAATATAATCTATTAACATGTCTATTTTTGAAAGCATTCTTACTTTACAGCATTTTTTCACACCTGCCTAAAACTTTTGCACAGTACTGTATATCAGACTGATATCGTCTCGCATTCGTAAATATTGACAATTGCTTTTAAAGGGAGTTTTTTGTGCCTAACCCCTGAAAAAGTTGTCAAAGAAACCACTGGTCTTGCCAGTCAAGTGGAGTGGCTCCGCTACAACAGATCGCGTGGAAAACTGGCAAGCGATTTTATCAAAAAGGGATTCGAAGAGGAATGAAATCCTGAAAATTGATTCAGGTAATATCAAGAACCAGATAATCTGGATACCCGAGTACCCTATATATATATATATATATATATATATATATATATATATATATATATATATATATATATATATATATATATATATATATATAGATCCTCACTCTTTCAGGTTCTTTTTCACCATGATTGATTGACTCACACCCAAGAATTATTTTTACGGTGCATTTGCACCCTTTATTTGAAATACCAAACAAAAATAAATAAACTAAACAAAAACCTAACTCCCCACTGAGTACTAAATAAACCATTTATTTTAGTACTAACATACATCAGACAGCTAAGACATTTACCAATAACAAAAACTTTACAGGCACAGACCAAAAAAACCTTTCTTTTTAAACCACACAGGTCTCTTCACACCAACAGCCTCTTTCCTTCTCACAGACTACCTAAAACAAACATGTTTCCCCGTTTAAATACCTGCCTGCTAATTCCAGGCAGGTGACACTAATTAAATTATAAAACAATTAAACAAGTAATCAAATTAAATTAAATAAACTAATTACACCTGTGGCTGTGCAAACACAGCCACACCCACACACATGTATCTGACAGGGACAGAAATTAACCCTATCCCTGCCAAGCCCCAACACAATTTCCCCAGGCAAGGACTATATACAGTACTGTGCAAAAGTTTTAGGCAGGTGTGAAAAAATGCTGTAAAGTAAGAATGCTTTCAAAAATAGACATGTTAATAGATTATATTTATCAATTAACTAAATGCAAAGTGAGTGAACAGAAGAAAAATCTAAATCAAATCCATATTTGGTGTGACCACCCTTTGCCTTCAAAACAGCATCAATTCTTCTAGGTACACTTGCACAAAGTCAGGGATTTTGTAGGCATATAGTCAGGTGTATGATTAAACAATTATACCAAACAGGTGCTAATGATCATCAATTCAATATGTAGGTTGAAACACAATCATTAACTGAAACAGAAACAGCTGTGTAGGAGGAATAAAACTGGGTGAGGAACAGCCAAACTCAGCTAACAAGGTGAGGTTGCTGAAGACAGTTTACTGTCAAAAGTCATACACCATGGCAAGACTGAGCACAGCAACAAGACACAAGGTAGTTATACTGCATCAGCAAGGTCTCTCCCAGGCAGAAATTTCAAGGCAGACAGGGGTTTCCAGATGTGCTGTCCAAGCTCTTTTGAAGAAGCACAAAGAAACGGGCAGCGTTGAGGACCGTGAGACGCAGTGGTCGGCCAAGGAAACTTACTGCAGCAGATGAAAGACACATCATGCTTACTTCTCTTCGCAATCGGAAGATGTCCAGCAGTGCCATCAGCTCAGAACTGGCAGAAAACAGTGGGACCCTGGTACACCCATCTACTGTCCGGAGAAGTCTGGTCAGAAGTGGCCTTCATGGAAGACTTATGGCCAAAAAGCCATACCTCCGACGTGGAAACAAGGCCAAGCGACTCAACTATGCACGAAAACACAGGAACTGGGGTGCAGAAAAATGGCAGCAGGTGCTCTGGACTGATGAGTCAAAATTTGAAATATTTGGCTGTAGCAGAAGGCAGTTTGTTTGCCGAAGGGCTGGCAGAGCATACACGAATGAGTGTCTGCAGGCAACAGTGAAGCATGGTGGAGGTTCCTTGCAAGTTTGGGGCTGCATTTCTGCAAATGGAGTTGGGGATTTGGTCAGAATTAATGGTCTCCTCAATGCTGAGAAGTACAGGCAGATACTTATCCATCATGCAATACCATCAGGGAGGCATCTGATTGGCCCCAAATTTATTCTGCAGCATGACAACGACCCCAAACATACAGCGAAAGTCATTAAGAACTATCTTCAGCGTAAAGAACAAGAAGGAGTCCTGGAAGTGATGGTATGGCCCCCACAGAGCCCTGATCTCAACATCATCGAGTCTGTCTGGGATTACATGAAGAGAGAGAAGCAACTGAGGCTGCCTAAATCCACAGAAGAACTGTGGTTAGTTCTCCAAGATGTTTGGGCCAACCTACCTGCCGAGTTCCTTCAAAAACTGTGTGCAAGTGTACCTAGAAGAATTGATGCTGTTTTGAAGGCAAAGGGTGGTCACACCAAATATGGATTTGATTTAGATTTTTTTCTGTTCACTCACTTTGCATTTAGTTAATTGATAAATATAATCTATTAACATGTCTATTTTTGAAAGCATTCTTACTTTACAGCATTTTTTCACACCTGCCTAAAACTTTTGCACAGTACTGTATATATATATATATATATATATATATATATATATATATATATATATATATATATATATATATATATATATATATAGTTTTACATCAATAGCTCATTGGGCACATACATAATATTATTTACATTTTAAACAGTAAGCAGGTTTGTTGATTGTTTGAGTAATACTGTTCCTTGGGATAACAAAATACTGAGCTTCAAGTCGTGTGATTTCATAAAAACACCAGGTGCTTAGTGTTTGGTATTTGTAGTATTACAATAATGTTAAAGCAAATATCCATGTAACACATGTAAATACATTATATTAAATTAACATGCACAGTATTCTTATTTTATTTTAAAATATGAAGTTATTAGAAAAAAAACCTTTTTATTTGTGCATGAAGACAGCTGTTTACTGAGTTCATGTTGTTGCTTGTATAACAATAAATGCCAAAAGGTTTCCATTCTTTATGATTTATGCATTTCATTTCATTACACTTTAAGGTTGAATTTGTTGACCTGGTATTTGACTCTTTAGTGTTTTTTCCTCTCTATTTCCAAAAATACAGAAACATTGGATACCCAGTAACACTGAGGTGTATTGAGTGCAAACCTGGAAGCCAAACACTAGCTATTCCCCATACCCACGATGTAGCCTAAGTCTGTTTATCTTAGTTTCTTAAAGTTTTACCAATAACAAGTTTATTAGTATTGTTTCTTTCTAACATAAACTGTATGTTTTATGTTTTTCCATTTGGAAAAAACATTCACACTAGAGCAAAAAAGATTAGACCCTGCATCATGCTACTCAAGGGTGTTAGACCTAATGTTAACCTGTCAAACACTTCTTTCTTCCTTCAGTTTCCTAGGCAACCAAACAATATAAGATAATCATAATTGTTGTCATATCTTCTTCACTTGAGTACCACAGGGTGGTAAAAGGCATTTGAAATTGCTAAGGTTAGTTACTGCTGCTTTCACTGTGCACTTTTGAAAGTGCCCTCAGGTTGCATTAGGAGTGTTTTAAATGACTCCAAGTGTGAAGAGCTTTCACAGTCACTTCTCCCAGCGTCATTTTAAAGGACTTGCACCTAATTTGTTTTGTTGAAGTACAAAGAACTACAAGGGAGTCATTGTGAGGCAGACAGAACGAGCTGTTGAAAGCAAGGAAGGTCGTAATCTTTGGTTGTGGTGGGCTGTGGACGACGTTTAAAGGAGTAAAATACACACAATATTTGTTGCTCGAGCACAGATAATATCCCTTGTTTGACTACTGCTGCATGAAGGTGAAAGCAGGGCTAGGTTTTGAATAGAGAGAAGCAATGAGTAATTTTGCACATTTGAATGGTACTTTTTCTGGGTAAGTCCTTCCTGATGCAGATCCAACATAAACAGTCCACTCAAGTCAAAACGACTCCAATCAAGTCAGTAGCTACCTGTTACATCGTGAGCTCAAAGTGGTGAGGCATCCAAGTGGATAATGGAATTGGCCAATGAAGAATAAATGTATTCATTGAATGCAATCCAAGTGTTAAACTTCAGTTAAATGGCTGAGTGAAATCCTTTTAATCAAGATGTGTCTTGTTGTGTAACACATTGGATGTTCGTTTGTTTGTACGGTTTTATCTAATCTAGACGACAGGAGATGTGAGAAAAACAACTAGTAGTCTGTTCCGAGTTATATGACATTGGCAATGAGTAATTCATTTCCCTTAATCAGATTCCAACAAGGCGATCCTATTATTACCAGACTGAACTAAACTTATCTGTGATATTAAGAACCCTTACTATCGGACAAGAAGAATGAGTGTAATAATCAGGGTAGTGATATACACCCTAAGTAAATTTGCTTTGTTAATAAGTATTTTGTGATGGTTGAGCTCTTTTTCTTATTTAGTTATGTCAATCCTTAATGCAAACCCTTTTTGTGAGCTACAACTAGATATAAACTGAGCTATAGCAACTTAAATTACGTAGTAACATTTTTGTAAATACAATTTAATTCATAGAGTAAACAATTATTAACAATACAATCCACATTTGCTTATACAACAATGTATTAGAAATAATTTGATGTGTACTTCATCTAAATTCAATATGGGTTCAAACAAATGTGTAGGTATCTCATATATGGTATTATATTGTTATTAATTGTTTTTCATTCTGACAATCTGTCAAATCGATAAGGTATAAAATCATCACTTATAGAAACCTGGAATAAACTATTCCTTT
The DNA here is from genome assembly GCA_030684275.1 of Acipenser oxyrinchus oxyrinchus. NCBI lineage: Eukaryota > Metazoa > Chordata > Actinopteri > Acipenseriformes > Acipenseridae > Acipenser > Acipenser oxyrinchus. The sequence continues at coordinate 25,025,785 of CM060260.1, read as the reverse complement.
TCTTTCAAACATTACTGTTGAGTACGTGATCATCAATGACATGTAGGAGGAATTAATAGTCTTTCTGTTTTATGCGGTATTGAACATTATCTGTGATTAGATATGGGAGGGTCTTTATGTTGTGGATAGCATGTACGTGAATATCAAGGAATATATTTTAAAATATCTTAAATTAACATGTTTATTTTCGACATCAAATGCATGATTATACCAGAGAAAATACATTTTATTCTGACAATACCCACTGAATACAACCATCATTACAGTGGGAATTACAATGTTCTAAATCAAAGGCGGACAGTGACTGTACAATTTAGGTTAATGAATAGGTCAAACAAATTGTGATGCACAGACTGTCAGAAACACCCATTTTGCTTATGCTTAGATAAAGGTGTGGTTTTGAGAGATAACACAGAATCATAATATCTTGTCAGATTGTCAATGTGCTTCATATCTATGTTCAAATCATATATGGTGATGGATAGCAGAACTAAAGAATACAACTATTTTCTTCTTGTATGGCTTTCTTGCAGAAAGAAAAACACCACTGGCAGTGTATAATATTAGCAGAAGCAGCAATTACAGCCTATCAATAAAGTCTGTGTGCACAATATTTTATAATTTGGAAGTAATTAGGAGCATGCAGAAGGAACAATATGGAAAAGCATGCTCAATCTCAATGTAGATGAATAAATAACAATGTTGCTTCAATCATTAAATAACATTGTTATTAATGACACTCCCTGGGGTTTTACTGAATAGACTTACATGCATTGTTGGATGTTTGTTTTATTTTTATTTATTTATTTTTATAATATATTTTACATAAATCCTAAAATTATACATTGAAGCAATGCTTTATTTCTTATGAGAAATGTGAACACGTTGAGGTGTCACATGATTCCAATACTAGTACAGTGTGCTGTATGTGTGGTCCCATCTTCCATACCATCAATTATGCATGTGTGACAATGAGTGCCTATACACACTTAAACAGCTCTGCATATCCCTTAATTTTTGAAGTAGTGTGTATATATCCCAATTAGAAATATCTTGTGGTTTCATAGAAGATAATTAAAATGTCCTAACCGTATCTCAAACCCATCAATAAACTGAATGTAGAGTACATTTAACAGTGATATTGTAAAGGGGCAAATCATTAATGGGCCAATTGCTTTTATACTTTTTAAATACACCACCGTTCCTCAAGTTTACTGGGTCTCTGGCTTTGCTGTTAGCTTGTTCTGTTGTCATGTCACAAAATTCTGGATTTGCCAAAATCTCAGCTTGCAGCAACATAAAGAAAATTGATAGGTGGTGCAACACCTTCTGTCCTTTATTTAAGAAATGTCAAACAATTGTGTCTCAGAGTAAAACAACAAAAAAAAGCTGAAAGACTTTATGGATTGAGGACATTAAATATATAACCTATCCTTGTGATAGTCTGGTTGATATCAAGGGTAACTGACCTGTGATGTATTGCAGATTGCATGAGAATATGGACTGTCTGTCAGATTATGGTCAGTTAATAGTATTTTTTTGGCATTCTATTTTATTTCTTCAGTGATCAAACGGAGTTCACTAAAACAATATTATATCAGTTTGTTTTTCTCAGTATCGTTGCCACTATTTGGCACATAAATCATTACATAGACTCAATCTGTCTCTGTAAAATGGCCAAATTATTAGAACCAGACACCACTATAGGAAATGATTAAACTGTCTATTGTGCTACCCTGGAAATGGAGACATGATTAATTCATTTCACAATTCACCAGAAAACTAGCATCTCGAAATTGTCTTCACGCTTTTTAAACTGCGTTGTTGAAAAGATGTGAAATGTATTGCATTGTCAATGTAGAGCTAAAGTTTAAAGCAAGTGGTAGTGTGCCTTTGGACAGGACATATTTTTAAATGCTCTGTTCTGATGCTTCAGCAGCAGCCATCAACTTTGCCTTCCATGATACACTTTGTATTAAGTACCACAGAACTTTGATCCTTTCATTACTTTTATTCAGAACCATCCTGGACCTAAAATTATACATTTCAAAGTACTCTGTGGTGAATCAAGACTGAGCTCTTGGCTTCATTCCCCATCTCATACTGTGCAGTGCAAAACACATCTCACATTTACTATTTATCTGTTTATGCACCAAAATAAATGAATCTACCTTAAAATACAAGATATATAAAAACATGTTTATCAGCTGGAATTTCTACAGGCAACTGACATTTAAAGGCAAATGCGCTTTTGGATTTAAAAGACAGTCAAATTTGAAGTACTAGATTTTTCAGTTTATATTGAAAATGATTGAAGAGATCTGTTTTCTTTTGAGTCGCACAAGCTTGCTTGTTGTGTTTGACCTTTATTTAATTGTTTACATGATAATTGTGCACATGTTTATTTTTGAAAGTGCACATTTACCTTTGAGTCCATTATAAAAGGGCACCTGTACTATATCTTAAATAATATGACAGGTGCATCAGATATCTATCTATCTATCTATCTGTTTATCTATCTATATCTATCTATCTATCTGAGAATCTTTTAATCTTTAGCTCAAATATTGGAAAATCTCTGCAATGTATTGGTCTGTAGCTGTCTATATGCCGAGCAGCAGCAAAAGTGTTTGTAGTCTAACCAACTTTCTTGTTTTGATTATTTACACCCTTTAGGGATACTTTACTGTAAAACTTAAAACACAAAATCAGTACATTAGTACATTATCCTTCAGTTAACATTTATGTTTGTATCTTTGAATTCTGTAGAATGCACTTCATAATGCTGTCATAAACAAGGGCAGGGTATAGGTACAGTATGTACTGCTGACTACTTGGAGTGCTGCTCACTTTTTAACTTTTAATATCCTGTGAATAGGGTTAGCTGGCAGCTTAAAGTAGAAGATGAATTTAAAATAGAAATGAGGACACCACAGCAGTATTGACAGATCAGCATAGCATGGTCAATGTGATGAATTCAGTTAGCAGCTGTGGAATTATCTGTGCAAAAATACAGATAGTTGATGGGAGTTTGTGGCAAAGTGGTTTGCAGTGCGCAGGTGTAGAGGTTATGTGATTATGAAACAGAAAACAGTCAACAAAGTTCACAGTCCAAACACTATGTTTATTTATAATCCTGGTCTGGTGACCACAAAGAATAATCCCAGGCAATACACAACCAGGCAATACACAGCAATGTCTCTAAACAACGGGTTGCAGTCCCAAAATAACAGTTTGAAAGAATAAATACCGTAGAACATACACAAAGACACAAACACGATCACAAGTCCAGAGTGAGCGCTAAAGTGCTTGTGGTGAAATACAATTTATTCATGCATAGTTTTGAAGTGTTGTCTGGGTTTAGTGCTGGCTTTTAGCGACAGCTCCGGATCGTGTTAGCCGTTTAATAACAACAAACAAGTCGATTTTAGACACGACAATAACAAACAAAACACTCACGGTAACTCACAGTACTCCTTTCTCGGTTCAGCTTAACCTTAACAAAAGGAACAGATTGCCTAGCCACGTCCCCTTTTGTACTATTAGTCTCGCCCCCTTGGTTAGCGGGTGCAACCGTTTCTCCTCCAATCCACGGTTGCCACATCGCTTTCTCTCTGGAGCGATGACTTGGTGTACTGTAGCTCCGCCCCCTTTCTAGACGGCCGACTTCCACCTAACCCTTGGAATTAACTGTCTGGCCATCCAGTCCAGGGCACTCTGTTCCCTTTATACAGCACCCTCACAGGTTGGGAGGGAGATTTATCACCAAGTACCATTCTTTCTCTGTCACAGAGTTTTAAACAAAACTTTGGGTTGATTTTTATCCAACAATTGGCACATTATGGTTATTTTGATGCTGTTTGTTTTGGATTTTTTCTGTTCTTCCATTTTAATTAAGTTGTGCATTTTTTTTTGTTTTTGTTTTATAACCAGATGTGAAGTGCTAATTACTTGGTTTGACTTTTTTCTAAATCCTTCTCTGTGGTTTTTGGCTGAATTCCTGCATGTAGATTTCCTCGCTGTTTGCACTGAAATGTCTCAATGTGTCAAGTTTGGGTTTCCTCTGTGGCTTCTGGTTTATTTAGTTTTGTCTGTAGTTGAACACTTTAAAAGTTTACTATGGCTAAATACAAAAAGAAAAAAAAGATATGTGCTTTACTTTACATTACATCCACTATGCTTTCTTATGGCATTTGTGTTCTGGAGTAAACATTTACACAAGACAATTGATAATGCAGTTTGCACATAAAATAATCATTACGGCTGTGTGTTTAAAGGCAGTTTAAATCTACTCTGTATGACACAATAGAATATATTAAAAACCAATATATTTCAGCATAATGAGGTCCATACGTGGTCCAAATATGGTTGAGTAAATAACTACATACCTTTGGAGGCTGTAGATAAACTAAAATCATTAGCCTAAAACATTAGTAAAGGTGTAGCTGTACAGTAATAAGCATCAATCTGACCAACACAATTTCAGGGAGGGGGAGGTTACATGACTGAGAGACTTTACTATTCCATTTATACAGATCACCTTGCATTTAGACTGCCTCTCAATCAGATGAATATTAAGGAATTATACGTTCCAGAGCGGTAATTAGCAACAGCATTGATAATTACTCAATTGGCATTACAGTCCACCTGCATATTCATGAAATGGCTCTGATTATTATTAATGTAATCTGAAAGTGGCCTGAAGTTGGTCACATGGGTCCAGTCAATTGCCCTGATGCAGTTAAGAATTCGAGAAATCTAAAAACCTGCGCTTCGTTCTTAGCAAGGATTGCCTGTCATAGGAGAAAAGAGATAAAAAGGCAAATTAAATTAAGCTGCAGAAGAGTACGAGGAGCTGGGAACCCCAATATTAGAGATAACATTTCTTTCTAACGTAATGTTGTCGTCTGCACTCTGTGACTGTTTTGGGTAATTTCATTGAACTAAGATTGTCTGCCCTTTTATAATGCACTGCTAACATGTATTTGAACTTCAGGAACAATATTTCTTTATTCGTCTTTAACTTCAAGCTGGTCTGTTTTCACTGGTAAGCTTATCCTCCAGAGCATTAGTTCAAATTATGAATGCTTGGTTGCTTTGTCTTCAAATACAGTAATCAGTATATTATTTATTTCTTAATAAATGCTGTGATCAGACTATCCGTTTAATATAAAGATTCTCTGTGCATGTAAAAAAGCCTGATAGAAATTTCAGTTTATTTATTTCTTAACAGATGCCGTTATCCAGGGCGACTTATAATTGTTACAAGATATCACATTATACATATATCACATTATTTTTTACATACAATTACCCATTTATACTGTTGGTAAAGTACCTTGCTCAAGGGTACAGCAGCAGTGTCCCCCTCCTGGGATTGAACCCACAGCCCTCCGGTCAAGAGTCCAGAGCCCTAACCACTACTCCACAACAATGCCCTTAAGAATATCGGCAGTTATATACATGTATATTGAGATTTGCAGTTCAGAAGAATAGTGTAAATCAGTATAGGACCGCAGGATCCAAGAAAGGGGAACAGCCTGTCAAAGACTTCTAGGCCTGTGTAGCGCTCTGGAAACTGGAATTGCAGGTGCTCATAATTAAAGACAAGGGAACCCAGAAGTCTGGAGTACTCCACTTGGCCCCTGGGGCCACATAATTTGCCTTGTCACTCATAAACAAAGATCAGTTGTTTGAAAATTTGGCACAGGATTCTGATATATGTATATCTACACTACAACAACATGCATAATATTTCTAATAAAACCCACAGACTTTACCCAGACAGGCTGCAAGACTTACTTTCCTGGTTTAGGATTAGAAAACGGATGTGCTTCAGATAGGAACAGATGTTATGATAATTATATTGATTTAATTGATATAGCTTTTTTTTCATTTGGACAGATGTTTTGCAATACAAAACATCATCTGGAAGTAGGGTGACTCATTGGTTTAATAACAGGACTTAAAGTAGGTCAGCCAATAAATATTGGTTTACAACCCGAACTGCTTTGTTGAGTAAAGCAGTATTCTCAGCATATGTTATTGTTCCTCTCTCTGAAAAGTAAAGTATTGTGTCCAATTTAAGGAAAGTTAACCAATGACAGTGATTGGGAGACTTTTTAGATTGTTTTTTTTTTAACCATATAATGAGCCTTGATGAGCTGAATGGCCTTTTCTTGTTCTAAAACTGTTCTTATGTTCTTATGTTCTATCACTACGTTTATGCTAGCCACTTTTAAGGTGACTCTAAGACCGCATAGGTCTTTTTATTGTAGTGTAAATGCAGCTGTCCGAGGCCCAGACCAGGTCCAGACGTCCTAAAATGGCCTGCTCTCCAAAGACGGCTCTGCAACGGCTTTGACAGAATGCTGAGAGACAAAATACAAATAGACTTTTATATTTGTGCTATAATGTGAACATGTGAAATATTATTTAAATGTATAAGCTTTTTTTAAGCGTATCATCATAAGTGCAATAATGTGAATAGGGTTACCAGGCATCCAGGGAAAACTAGGATTTTTCATACTTTTCTCTGAATTTATATTAACGCCTTCTGATTGGGTGCTGCAAATCCCCAAATTTTGTAAATTGTAGATTCTTGTTTGTCAGCAATGTCTGTCATATGCCATTACCTCTTCAATGATGTTCTGGGTCCTTTGAGCCAATATACTGTTGCTCCCCCTTCAGTTTTATTTCTACTGCTCTAGTCCATCTCTACATGCCAGTAGCCACTGTGATCCAAGGGCCTAGAAAAGGCTCCTGAATTCTCCATGGGAGAAGCAGTAGACATTCAAAGCAGTTAGCTGTCCACTGAAACAGAAATCTGCTCTCTTATCTGTAAAGCCCCTTAATTTCATAAACACACTAAGCTGGTTGCACAGCTTTCCCTGGATAAGGCTGAAGTAAGTATCAGCAACATTTTTAACAGTGTTGTTTTTACACAAAGCTTATAGGTTAAAACTGTTATTTAATCTATTTTAACTCCTATCTTCACTGAATGTCCTGAATTTCCATACCACTTGACAAAGGGAGGGCTTTGTGACCTTTCACACTCTCATTCAGTCTTGAAGGGTTTAAACTGCCACCTAATCTGGTCCCTGTGGTAATTGTTCTTACTCTAACTGATGTTCCTTCCTTTTTTTTCGATCCTCATTTTACAGTTACAAAGGTTGTCAAGATAAACCCTGGATGAGAGCTGTGATTTCCCAATCCCAAAGCATGCTAAATTGGAGCTGAATGCTGCAGGACATGAAGTAATATTGAAGGCGGCAATAATGTTAAAATATCCCTACATATTCTAAGAGGGAAAAGCACAGTCAAATAATCTAGAGTTAAGAATTAATATCTGAAAAAACGAAGTTTGATATACCCTCCATTTAGGCAATCCCATATGTGTTATGTATATCCTAGACACTGTGGCATTTTAGCTGATGAAGGACTCTTATGTCCGAAACATCCTAAATACTTATGTTGTACTTTGTGCACCTTAACTGTTACTTAAAAGATTTTTTGTTTATTTATTATGTATATACATATTTTGAAACCTTTTGTGTACATTCAAAAAAAATCTATCTATCCATCTACCTATCTATCTATATATGTATATATGTGTGTATGTGTGTGTGTGGCTGTTATTATTATTATTATTGTATAATGATTTATATTATATATGACGGCAAAACGCAGCGTTGTTTGTATTTTATTATTGTTTGGTTGGACGAGCAAGATGCCGTCCGCCATGGTATTATTTTGTATTATTTATTGTTTTTGTGCACCAAACACTGTGCGCATTAATTGCACCACCTTGCACCGAGTAGCATGTGCACCGAAGTGAGATGCACACCGAGTGCACTGAGCAATGTGCACCCCAAGCGCACCAAGCACCGAAGCGCTATTCACCCCGAGTGCACCAAGCTCCGTGCACACCGAGTGGACCGAGCACCGCGTGCACCGAGCACCTGGTACTTTACTCGCCGGGAAGGCATGCGCACCGAGGGCACCAAGCACCAAGTGCACCTAGTGTACTAAGCACCGTGTGCACTGAGCACAGAATGGCCGGCACTGAAGTACCACGGGCTGAGCGTGCACCGAGGTACCGAAGCACCAGGGGGCAGCTGAAGCAGCGGTGCGTACCCTAACCGTGTGTATTCACACACCTGGTCAGTGCGTAGCGTATACCAGGGGACACACAAGCCGAAGCTGGGGCGGGCGAATCTCTGGGCGGAGTACAATAAACAATAGACGATAATAGTGGGAACACACTGCTGTTGTTGTTGTCTGATTTTTTTTCCCAGCACCCGAGGTGGGCAGGCCGAGGCAGCAGGCGCGATGTACTCTACCGCGAGGCTAGTAAAAATACAGCCCCGTGGAGGACATGGCCTGCTGCTGTTTTTTTTGTGTTTTTGTTTTGTTTAGCTGTAGCACAACACAGGCAAGCAAGAGTACCGTGTGTGCACTGCAGATGTGCCAACAAGCATTTAGTCAAATACAAATATATATTTTGCATATATTTAACTGCTAACAGCAGTCAGCAGAGTTGCTCAACAGAGGGGGGAAAGGCAAAGCCTAGCCCCTTTGGAGGACATGCTCCCACACGAGTGAAGGCTGGAAAAACAACAACACTCGCTCCTTTAAATCAATACTGCACAGGTAGTTGACTCACGTACCATAGATAGAAAGCAGCAGCCTACAACTCAAGCGCGCGCAGGTTGCTGAGGAAAGATAGAAAGAAAAGGATGAATCAGGAACCGTGAAAGCGGCAAGCCACCTTTCAGCCTGAAAGGCAAGGGAACTGCAGTAGACTCAAGCTCTTTTTCAAAAAATGCTCAGATACCAACACAGAGGATCTTACCTTACCATCTTGAGAGGCAAAGAGAGAAATGGCTTCAGTGGAATGATGGTTTTACTCCCTCGGTAGGCGGGACCTAGGGCGTCATCCCAGGAAGGGGCCTATGGGCAGCTCTGGTATACAGAGCTCAGAAAATACCTACCAAGAGGCAGGCATATCCCATACATAATGTTTTGGTGGTTGTCTTCAAATTGAAAGGGAACTTCCTCACTGTCAGAATCAGAGAATTTCCTCTTTCTTGTAAAGAGATTAGTGATCTTATTTTTTTGACTCATAGTGATGAATTTGAACAATCTGTAAATCAACCATACACAAACCACGCACGTCACCTTCACGCGACCCCGTCACCCTGGCTACGACCCAAGCCGCTCACTGATTACATCAGAAAGAAGTGTTTGTTTGCATTCTGTCAGTCATGTGTGGTTCTCCTGTTGGTGTGCTGCTCTCCATATACTGTACATAAATATTTTCACTTGCAATAATTGCCATGAAAATACACTGCTACTGTCCTCATGGAAATAAATGTTCATAATTATTTATAGTAAAGTATTTTGTATTGTTTTCACTACAGAACAGCCTCAGGCTGAAGTCAAGATGCAGAAATATTTACCGGAACTCAGTTCTGGACTAAATTTAAACCCTGTATATACTTATATCAATATATTGGACAGGTTGCACCATTTTAGTGCTTTATTTTACAAGCACTTTGTAGGTGACGGGGCTCGTGGGAATACCAGAGTTCTGCTCATTTTCATAATCATGAGCCACCCAGTACTGCAGCTGTGCCAATATTGCATGACTGACTTTAGGGAATATGTAATTATATTGTTCAATGAGTGTACATGGATCTACTGGCACAAAATTCGCCTTTCACATGGGTCTTTGTGAATTCCAAATTGGATCATATTTTAAAGGTTATACAAGAAGGTTATGGTCATTTTTCTTTAAAAAATAATAATAATAATAATTTTCAACACTAAGTTGATCATAACATTGCAATGGGGTTAAATTTGTTAAAAGGTAGGACTGTTTTGGAAATTATTTATAAACTAATTAAAAAAAACATATCTCTGTTATATATGTTTAAGTAATTGTAGCTAATAAAAAAATTCCATACATTTTTCTCTGCAATGTACATACATTCATAGGTCTCAAGCGTGCAATTATGAAAGAAACACAAGTTTAAACAAACATGTATTTCCATTTTAAATCATGATATCTGGGATCTATTTATCTACACTATGTTAAAGAAATTCATGTTTGCAAGCCATGTGCTTTTAGACTGTCTTATACTTCTTAGGTCATTTCACCACTGTATCACCAGGAGGGTGAAATTGTCCTCACATCTTCATTGGCTTCTTTCCTGTCAATAACCAGTTAGCTGCTTCCCCTGTTGACAGGGCCATAACCAGAACTGACATTATACCGAGGTCAAACTTAGGTTTCAAGCTATAGCTGGCAGTATTTATATGACTTCTTGGTATTTACTATTCAACCAAATCTATGTTACATGGCAAGCAAACAGAGAAAATTAAGGAGCCTTTTGTACTTTACCAGACTTTTTACCTGAGCATCAGCATTTGTGATACGAAAAACAACTGAGGACACAACCTCAGTGTCTTCATAGCTAGTTACGGCCATGCCTGTTGACTGACATACTTTCAGCCAGTAACATGCTGTGACCCAGAAGGGTTGAAATTAACAAGGCAGTAAAACAGTAACAGACTTTCTGGAAGAACAGGAAAGCAGAGTGGGATTTTTCTTTGGTGCCAGATGCCATGTTTTAAAATGAAAATGTGTTAGCTATAACATGTGTTTCTTTAAAAATGGCACTTTTGAGACCTGTGTAGCAAATTGAAGTCAGTCCTCAAGGCAGTCAGTGTCTTGTACTGTTTTCATACTACTGTTTAATATGGACTGAGAGAGCCGTTTACCTGTAATTGAAAACATATATGATTTTCAGTAAAGTTAATATTGTATTGCAACTTCAGGAGAAGAAGTATTGTGTGTGGAAATGTTATTACATAAGTACAATTCCACTTTGTCAGTTAGGTGAAACCCAGGATGTATGCAGTATTCCCAGTTTAGAGGTACAATGAATGGAATGACTTACATGTTGCAAATATATGTAGTATATGGCAGCATACATAATATATGGTCATGGTTTGTCAGTACCCCATTTTTTGGCCACACTCTATTACTTTAAATTACATCTAAATCAATCAAAGTAAGCAGTTTCCTTTATCGTTAAATTCATTCACCCTGAGCAGCCCTCCCTAGCCTGCCACGTGATTATATTACAGCTGAAATATGACCAACGAATACTCCACTCCTACCTAAAATATGCTTCCCGAATCCAGACCATGAGACATTTACTGCCGCTACACATTACAAATCACACTCTTGTTTGAAATGTGTGTTTTTTTTTTCCCAATAGCAGTATACGTTTTCTAACAAATAAATAAGTTTGAGAAATGAATCATTCAGAGCATTTTCTGAACACATCCACATTCCCCCCAAACAAAGGCCTGCTGATTTTACAGTAACTCTGCTGTAGATAGCTTTTGACCCCTGATGGGGTCAAAAATAAGAGTATACCCCAGTAATATTACTATTTACAGCTATATACAACAGAATAAGGTTTCTGCTTTTACAGTGACACATACTAATGTGTACCTTTTGTTCAACATCAACTGCATAACTGCTGTGCTCTGGCTCTATAGTCAACAAAATATTTAGTCAGATGGCTGTCAACTGTATATTTTCTTAGAAAGATAATAAATAAATCAATGCTGACCATAAATCTGAAATTTTCTTTTTTTTTTTTATAAACCCCTGTTTTCAATGATTTACTAAACAGGTACCTAGTGTCCTCAGATTTGAGCACATAGACCATGTTTTTAAAAGCACTAAAGCTTTGCACAACACACTGTTTTCCAAGAAAGTACTGTTTCCATACCAACCTACTTCAAATACTGGCAACAATTTAAAGCCACCAGCATCTGGAAGGCATCACTTGCTTTGCTGGAGCATAAATCACAAAACACAAGCCGGAAATTGGTATACCTTATTGCCCAATAATACGCTATTGCCCAATATCAGCACGTACACATTAAGTCATACATGTTTTATGTATTTTAATTTGCATTTCTTTATCTCTCACAGGGAAGTTTTGAAGTTATTATTGTTATTTAAGCAGACAAAACGAAAAGTTAGAGCAGTCATGGCAGGGTGCAAGACAGAAGTCTGTTAGTTTTTTCCACATATGCTCCAATGCCACTGAAATTTATATTTGGCTTGCGCTCTTGATCTTGTGCCTGCATAAAATATGCTTAATTTTAACCACATGTCATTAAGTACTGCATTAAAAAAAGAAAAAAAAAATCTATTTTCTTTTCAACAGCACTCCCTAACAGACATCACAGTTTCACTGTTTTTTTAAACAAAGACCCTAATCTAACAAAGCTTTTTTTTTATATCTTGCATTTCCACATTTTGTAAACCTATATTGACTCCTTTTAACTTTGCTATTTTTTCTCTCTTATTTTATTGAAGTCTATGCTTTACCATTGTTGATGAGTAGTAAAGAAAACTGGACCTACGTTCTTGGTCATTTATAAGCAAATCTTTTCATGGACAGGTGTAGAAAAAAAGAAGTACTAGGTTTCTATTATTAAATGTAATCAGATCATGTTCTATATAATCTGTCTTGTTGTAGAAATAGGTAGATCTATAACAGCTTTTATGTAGTACATTTTTTTCAGAACAAATAACAGCTAGACAATTCAGCAGGGCTCTCAATTTACCAGGCACTTGGGTGGCTGACCAGACACACTGTTAAAAAGAAAAATGTCTGTCAAGACCTTTGAAATAGAAGGCCAAATTGAATATAGAATGGAGAAAATCCACTATAGTATGCCATTGATTCAGCACACTGCAGAACTGATTCCAATGTACTGATACCAAGGACTCCAGAGGGTAGCAACATGTGTGCAGAAAATTGCAAATCAATCGGAGTCTATAATCACAGGCAAGCAGTGCCATTTTTATTGTGGAGAGAGATGGCAGGCATCATGTTGTCATTACGGGAGCTATTAGCCTGAGTGCTTTGTGCAGGGCCCTCTTTCTCACCACAGGCAATACATCACTCCCTGTGTAATGTAAGTACCCACTATATCATGAAAAACCCTGGCTGTAAAATACGAGCCTATCATGCAACTCTTTAAACAAAAAAAGCATTACATTGATTTGTCATGTATCGTATTTCACTATTTAGTAAGTATATTTTCAAAATGTTCAATATAGCCCAGCTGTCATAAAAAGGGTATATTAACCTCTGGCCACTAGGATTTATTCTAAGTGCTTTTTCATTATAATATATATATACAGTACTGTGCAAAAGTTTTAGGCAGGTGTGAAAAAATGCTGTAAAGTAAGAATGCTTTAAAAAATATACATGTTAATAGTTTATATTTATCAATTAACAAAATGCAAAGTGAGTGAACAGAAGAAAAATCTACATCAAATCAATATTTGGTGTGACCACCCTTTGCCTTCAAAACAGCATCAAGCATCAATTCTTCTAGGTACACTTGCACACAGTTTTTGAAGGAACTCGGCAGGTAGGTTGGCCCAAACATCTTGGAGAACTAACCACAGTTCTTCTGTGGATTTAGGCAGCCTCAGTTGCTTCTCTCTCTTCATGTAATCCCAGACAGACTCGATGATGTTGAGATCAGGGCTCTGTGGGGGCCATACCATCACTTCAGGACTCCTTGTTCTTCTTTACGCTGAAGATAGTTCTTAATGACTTTAAGCTGTATGTTTGGGGTCGTTGTCATGCTGCAGAATAAATTTGGGGCCAATCAGATGCCTCCCTGATGGTATTGCATGATGGATAAGTATCTGCCTGTACTTCTCAGCATTGAGGAGACCATTAATTCTGACCAAATCCCCAACTCCATTTGCAGAAATGCAGCCCCAAACTTGCAAGGAACCTCCACCATGCTTCACTGTTGCCTGCAGACACTCATTCGTGTACCGCTCTCCAGCCCTTCGGCGAACAAACTGCCTTCAATATTTCAATATTTCAAATTTTGACTCATCAGTCCAGAGCACCTGCTGCCATTTTTCTGCACCCCAGTTCCTGTGTTTTCGTGCATAGTTGAGTCGCTTGGCCTTGTTTCCACATCGGAGGTATGGCTTTTTGGCCGCAAGTCTTCCATGAAGGCCACTTCTGACCAGACTTCTCCGGACAGTAGATGGGTGTACCAGGGTCCCACTGTTTTCTGCCAATTCTGAGCTGATGGCACTGCTGGACATCTTCCGATTGCGAAGGGAAGTAAGCATGATGTGTCTTTCATCTGCTGCAGTAAGTTTCCTTGGCCGACCACTGCGTCTCACGGTCCTCAACGTTGCCCGTTTCTTTGTGCTTCTTCAAAAGAGCTTGGACAGCACATCTGGAAACCCTGTCTGCCTTGAAATTTCTGCCTGGGAGAGACCTTGCTGATGCAGTATAACTACCTTGTGTCTTGTTGCTGTGCTCAGTCTTGCCATGGTGTATGACTTTTGACAGTAAACTGTCTTCAGCAACCTCACCTTGTTAGCTGAGTTTGGCTGTTCCTCATCCAGTTTTATTCCTCCTACACAGCTGTTTCTGTTTCAGTTAATGATTGTGTTTCAACCTACATATTGAATTGATGATCATTAGCACCTGTTTGGTATAATTGTTTAATCATACACCTGACTATATGCCTACAAAATCCCTGACTTTGTGCAAGTGTACCTAGAAGAATTGATGCTGTTTTGAAGGCAAAGGGTGGTCACACCAAATATGGATTTGATTTAGATTTTTCTTCTGTTCACTCACTTTGCATTTAGTTAATTTATAAATATAATCTATTAACATGTCTATTTTTGAAAGCATTCTTACTTTACAGCATTTTTTCACACCTGCCTAAAACTTTTGCACAGTACTGTATATATATATATATATATATATAAATAAATATATAATACCAGGTTTCTTTTATTTGACAGAATTGTCTTTTTTGCTTACAGTTCCCTTTCAAGTCGAAAATAACCATCAAGGATGGGATATTGCCGTCAGGCAGTAGCGATTGGCTGAGCTTTTATAGCAAAGCTGCCGATAGGCCCCTGCGCGAGCTGCCACGTAAGCCCGCCCCCTTGGGAGCTTACTATACACAGCGCGCAGAGACTCACGTCCTCTTTTGTCTTCAGCATTGGTAGCGGTAGGTATTAGAGCTCGTAGCTGTTGTACTCGATAAGCTTAAAAAGCTTGAGAAGCTGGTTTTTTGCCCCTTCTCTGGGTTTATTCAGTTACGTTTTGTTGTTGTTAAGGATTATATAAATTGTCTATATATATTATATATTTTTATATATTTCCTTCACGCTTTGCTTTGCATCGCGTTGTCTTCTGGTTTCCGTCTTTCCTGTGTTAATAATTATTTTTGATTATTAGTGTTGTGTTTTGGGTTTTGTATTAAAATTGTATATATTCTGTGTGTATATATATATTTTGTGAAGGACGCACGTTGCGTTGGCCTTGGCGCGCGTGTCTGCAGCCCGGTCTTGCCTTGGCTAGAACCGGCGTGTGTGGAGCCTGCACTGCTGTCTCCCACATACTGCCTCACGGTGTGTAAAAAAAAAAAACCGCGTGGTAGTTGTACTGTGTCCACATATATTGTGCCCCAGTCACATAATCACTACCATTAGTGCTGCTGCAGCGTTAAAAAAAAATGCACCTCGGCGCCGCGCCGGCCTTCGGCGCCGGCGATCGACGCCTTGACGCTTCGGTGCACGCACCTCGACGCTCGACGCTTCGGCGCTTCGACGCCTTGACGCTCAGTGCACGCACCTCGATGCTCGGCGCGTCGACGCTCGGTGCACGCACCTCGATGCTTTCGGCGTCGACGCTTCGGTGCACGCACCTCGACGCTTGGCGCTTCGACGCCTTAACAATCAGTGCACGCACTCGACGCTTCGGCGCATCGTCGCTTGGTGCACATACCTTCATGTTCAACGCTTCGCCGTTCGACGTTCAGGGTCAGAGTGGCAACTATGTCCGGGTTCCACCGTTGCGTCACCTGCCAGGTAAAATTGCCAGCGAGCGATCCCCATGAGGACTGTGTGGCGTGCCTGCGGCCAGAGCACGCCGCATCCGCGTTGGCGGATAGGGCTTTTGCCATTTTGTGCTGGGTTCCAGACACGCACCCTCCGCCAAAGGACGAAGAAAGCAGTGGTTGGGCACTCTCCTTCCTCTGGATCGTCCCACACCATTTCTGCCCGCCGTCGTCTCGGCGGCGCCGCCAGTGCGGCTGCAGCTCTCCAGGAGCCCGTCCTCTCAGCTAACGGCTGGTCAGAGGTCCCCACCAGGCAGCTTCGGGAACGCAGCCCCTCCCCTCGTAGGGTACGCCCCCGTCGGGAGTCGACATCACACTCCAGATCGCCTCGACGGAGAGCACGCTCTCACTCCCCTCGTCGGGACAGGCAATACAGAGACAGGTCCGGGGTGGCGGAGCTAACCTCCAAAATGTCTCAGTTTATGGACGTTATGATGGGGCAGCAGTCCATCCTGATGTCCCTAGCAAATGTGGTGCCTCCAGTCCCAGAACAATCGACTGGGCCCATTGCTAGCCAACCAGTGGCCCCTCCACAACCTGCACCGGTCGTCGCCCTTCCAGTGCAATCTCAAGGGGAGTGGGATATCGATGCGGTGTCCAGAGACGCATCTGACATCCTGGAGGGGGACAGTATAGAGGCTGAGGTATCCTCCCAGCACTCTGAGCAAGACATCGAGCCCCGCGTGCTGGATACCGATGACCCAACGTGGTCTGTGGTAGAGAGAGCAACCCGCCACTTGGGCGTCGAGTGGCCTATGGCGGAACTACCTCGGCGCTCCTTGTTTGAGTCGCCTTCAGCCCAGCCCCATCAGTCCAGGATGCTTCCGGCATTCCCTGACTTTATTAAGGAGGTGCAGTCCACCTGGGGGGCTCCGGCCTCTGCCCCTGCGACTTCTCACAAGGCCTCGGCCTTTAACATGCAAGGGGCAAATGAAGCTGGGTTGGCGTCCTTCCCACCGGTGGACGCTGCGTTCGCTGCGTTGGTGAAGACGCCAACATTATCGGGGCTGACGAAGGATCCTACATGCCCCAATAAGCAGTGCAGGACCACTGAGGTACACCTTAAAAAGGGGTACGCTGCGGCCACCGAGGAGGTCAAACTCTCCAATGTGGCCAGCTTGCTGACGGTCTACCAGGCGGCACTCATTAGAGACCTGCCTGAGTGCCCTTCTGCGGCCCTCAGAAGCGAGTTGGGGACCGTCAGTCAGCTGCTGGTGAAGCTGGCCCAGCTCAACGCGCGGGCTCAGGGCAGGAGCATCGCATCTCTGGTGGTGGCCAGAAGGCAGCTCTGGCTTTCGCAGGCGAGAGTGCAGGAACCTGACAAGGCCCCGTTGCTGGATGCCCCAATTACACCGGGACACACATTTGGTCCAGCGGTGGAGGAGATGCTGCAACGCTCCGCCAAGGCGCGGGAGGCGTCGCAGCAAATGGCGAAAATGTGGCGAAACCGCCGTTCAAGCCAAAGCGGCCTCAGGAACATCAGTGGCGCAGGACACCACCGCAGCGCCAGCCACGGCCAGGGGTACTAAGACCTCTCCCTCCAGCACAGCAGCGCGGTCAACCTCCATTTTCAAGACCGCAGCGGAGGGTGGCGCCCTAGAGGTGGTGGCAGGCCACGCCCTCGGGGCTTTGGCCAGGCCCCTCGCGAACGAGCCCAGCCTAAACAGCCCTGAGAACACCAGGCAGCTGTTAACCCGCCCCTACACTGTCTCCCAGCTCCAGTTCTGGCAACAATGCACCAACGACATCTGGGTGCACAAAACTATATCCACCGGGTACACCCTTCAGTTCCAGTTAAAACCTCCCCTTCCGGGAGTGGTTGTAACTGCAGTGAAGGACTCGGTTCAGTCCTCAGCTCTGAATGTGGAAATACAGGCATTGCTCAGCAAGCGTGCCATTCAACAAGTAGACCCTGCTCTGATCGACCAGGGGTTCTATTCCAAATACTTCCTGGTGCCCAAAAAGGATGGCGGGCTCCGTCCTATTTTAGATCTACGAGTACTGAACAAATACCTGCGGGTGTTATCATTCAGGATGCTTACGCACAGGCACATCATTCAGTCAGTCCTACACGGCGACTGGTTCACCACCGTGGACCTGACAGATGCGTACTTTCATGTTCCCATCTGCCCAGGTCACAGGAAGTATCTGCGTTTCGCATTTCAGAGCAGGGTATACGAGTTTTGTGTCCTTCCATTCGGCCTGTCACTAGCTCCTCGAACCTTTTCGAAATGTATGGATGCCATTCTAGCTCCCTTGCGGGCTCAAGGTGTCCGACTGCTGAATTATCTGGACGACTGGCTCGTCTGCGCGCAGTCGAAGGAGCAGGTGGCACAGCACACAGTGATGGTTACAGACCATCTTCAGTGGCTAGGTCTGAAGATCAATTCACAAAAGAGCCGCCTAGTGCCGAGCCAACAGACCGAGTTCTTGGGTCTGCATCTGGACTCAGTGTCCATGGAAGCGACCCTGTCGACACAAAGAGTTGCCTCAATAGAGCGGTGTCTCTCCCTATTCAGGTTGAGACAAACAGTCAGCATGGAGCTGTGTCAGCGCATGCTGGGGTTGATGGCTGCCGCCTCACAAGCCCTTCCTTTGGGCTTACTACACCAGAGACCTCTGCAGGCCTGGTTCAATGCCTTCGCGTTGCATCCGCGGAGAGACAAACACCGCAGGCTAAGGGTATCCCCAGCCTGCTGGGAAGCGCTACGCTGGTGGAAAGTTCCGTCAAACCTCCGCCAAGGCGTACGCTTGGGTCCCATTTTCAGAAGGCAGGTCATCACGACCGACGCTTCCAACCACGGTTGGGGAGCAGTCTGGAACGGGACAGGGACCCGTGGAGTGTGGTCAAGACCCTGGAGGTCAGCCCACATCAATGCTCTGGAGCTCAGAGCGGTGGACCTCGCCCTCCGGCACTTCTTGCCAGTGCTTCTAGGCAAGCATGTGTTAGTGCGGTCAGACAACACCACAGTTGTGGCGTACATCAACCGCCAGGGCGGCTTGCGGTCCCCGGTCTTCACCGGATGGTAGCACGGATGTTGCTATGGGCACAACCGCGTTTAACCTCTCTGCGTCGCGGTTCACCTACCGGGCAGAGTCAATTACGCTGCGGATCTCCTATCCAGAGGAGGCCCTCTTGCCGGCGAATGGCGTCTCCACCCTCAAGTGGTAGAGCGCATCTGGGAATGGTTCGGCACAGCCCAGGTAGATCTCTTTGCTTCGCAAGAGACCACGCACTGCCCCCTATGGTTCTCAGTGAAGGATCTCGACAGCCCCCTAGGAGTCGATGCACTGGCTCACGAGTGGCCGCCAGGGCTCCTATATGCGTTTCCACCGATCCCGATGCTCCCCGCCTTCTTAGAGAAGGTCAGGGTAGAGCAAGCGACAGTGATTCTAATTGCTCCTCGGTGGCCTCGGAGAATATGGTTCCCGAGTCTGGTGCAGTTGTTGCACGGTCGGCCAAGGGAGCTCCCTCTGCAAGCGGACTTGTTGTCCCAAGCCCAAGGAGGGCTATGGCACCTGAACCCCAAGCTCATGCAGCTATGGGCTTGGCCCCTGAACGGGAGCGCCTGTCAGCCTTAGGGCTCTCGACGGCGGTGATTTCGACCATTCAGAGTGCTACAGCACCCTCTACTAGGTCGCAGTATACGTACAAGTGGCAGTTGTTTCAAAGTTGGTGTCTGGCGGAAGGCCATGACCCAATATCCTGCCCTATGGCAGTGATATTACAGTTTCTACAGAAACTGTTAGATGAGGGGAAATCTCCCTCTACACTTAAAGTGTACTTAGCCGCCATATCGGCTTGCCATGTACGTATTGACGGTTTATCACCAGGTTGCCATTTTCTGGCATCGCAGTTCCTGAAGGGCGAAGACGTTTGCGGCCTCCAAGGACGACCAGTTTACTGTCATGGAGCCTTGGCGTGGTGCTGGAAGCCCTTACCAAGGCACCGTTCGAGCTTCTCCACAGCGTGGACATGAAGCTCGTGTCTATAAAAACTGCGTTTTGCTATCAGTGGTATCAGCAAAACGCGTGGGCGAGTTACACGCACTTTCAGTGCATTCATCATGTACTCATTTCGCAGGAGACGGTTCTAAGGTCTCCATGCGTCCAAACCCGCCTTTTACCCAAGGTCATATCCCGTTTCATATGAACCAACCAGTCGAGTTGATGGCGTTCCATCCTCCTCCTTTTTCTTCCCCAGAGGAAGAACGGTTACACATGCTCTGCCCGTGCGGGCATTGAGATGTTATATTGACCGCATTACAGCGGCTGTGAGGCAAACTGAACAATTGTTCATATGCCATGGTTCTAGGACGTTGGGTCAGCCGTTGTCTAAACAACGCCTTTCCCACTGGATAGTGGATGCTATTAAATTAGCTTATGAATCTGCAGGCCTTCCGCCACCAGGGCAGTTGAAGGCGCATTCCACTAGGGGTATGGCGACATCCTGGGCCCTCTTTAGAGGGGTGCCGGTGTCTGACATTTGCGCTGCAGCCAGTTGGGCTACACCGCATACTTTCATGAGGTTTTACCGGTTGAACGTACTGGATTCCTCTGCTCCACTGTTTGGAGCATCTGTACTACACTCTATGATGCCTCAACATGCGGACGTATAGAGTAGTTGACAGCATGGTGTTGACTATTCCACCTTAGGACAGGTGTCATTGCGAGCATAGACGCTGAGGCGCAGCTCCGCATATGCATAGATGTGTTGCCTACGCAGTTGCGTTATGACGTAAGTCTGTCCTACTGCCGAGAATCCTCCCTCGCGACGGCTTGGGTACACTGTTCCCATCCTTGATGGTTATTTTCGACTTGAAGGAGCGATAGGTTGCGGATGCAACCCGGTTCCCTGAAAGAGAAAATAACCATCAAGCCGCGTGGTTGCTCCAGAGGCCTTCACAGCCTGAAGAGCAAAAGAGGACGTGAGTCTCTGCGCGCTGCGTATAGTAAGCTCCCAAGGGGGCGGGCTTACGTGGCAGCTCGCGCAGAGGCCTATCGGCAGCTTTGCTATAAAAGCTCAGCCAATCGCTACTGCCTGACGGCAATATCCCATCCTTGATGGTTATTTTCTCTTTCAGGGAACCGGGGTTGCATCCGCAACCTATCGTTCTCTATAGTGCCAAGCTGGCAATATGATATATTCTGTCTTTTTGGTATTGCTACAATTAAAACAACTTTAGTTTATCTAACATGAACTCTGTTTGACATCAATAAATATAAACAGGCTTCAACAAAACTTCTTTCTAACTGAGAAAGCAGACTTAGCAGTTTCTCATACATGACAGATGTTTCCTTTGTCTCTTTAAAAAAAACTGTCATGCCGGAGAGACACACTGTCCTACTCTAAATGTACAATAAATGTTTTAACCAAACATAGAACTTTTTATTAAAAGTTGTACCTCTAAATAATAATTCAAAGCAAGATTAAAATATTAAATAACAAAAAAAATAAATAAATAACTGGTAGCAGTATGATACATATGTTAAGGGTTATAGTAAAGATTACCATGCATTAAAATCAAGGTATGGGACATTGTGATGTAAAAAGCTCTGATAGAAGAAGTATTATATACAATAAAATACAGTACATATTTCTATAGACTTGTCTTGTCCCTAAATAGAGCTATTTGTCAGATTGGAATTGAGCAGACCATGTTGCACTGTGCAGACTGTTGTGCTTTAATTCAGTGTGCCCCTGAAGCACAGTTTAAAAGAGCCTGTGGGCCACATATAAGAACAAGGTTACAGGAGGCTCACACACTACGCTGTGAAAGGCCCTTCACTGCAGTCACTGAAAGATAATGAGTCCTATTAACTGTGTGAAAATGAACTCTATTAAGAACAGAACATTTAGAACTATTGTATTTGAAATGAGGTTGTTGAAGTCAGTTTCCTGATTTGAATTTGAAAATCTTCTTACATGGGTACAGATTGTTTTGTACAGTTGATTTACTTCAAACAATAAAGTGATTTCTAACTTTATTTAACGTTCTAATTGCAAAAGTATGTTCTGTGAATAAACATGACGCATCCAGAGCTATGTGCTCAGCAACTTGACTGTGAAATCAAAAGGAGGATAACCTAGAGGTCCCAAGATTCAATAGTAACATATGTTTTCCTTTCATGTGGCCGAAACAGAAGGCCCATCACCAAGACACTTTCCCAAAGCTTGTTAGGCATGAATCAGAGCGGATTTCTGTAATTACAAACTCCAGGATCATTTCCAGTACCTGATTGCTAAGGTAACTACCCTCTGCTGTTGGAGTCAATACGAATCACATAAGAAATCTGTGGTGTTTAATCAAACTTGACACATCTAATATGTGGTCTCAGCAAACTCCTGAATGTGTAGATAACCACTCTGATTAGCATAGTATGGTTTATAACAGTATGGTTTCCTTGGACCAAATGGAAATGCACATACTGTATATTAATAAACTGCAGTGCTTCTTTGTTATGTTACGATTCGATAATCATGCATTTTACACATTAATTTAAAAAGGCCCTTCAGTAATTCCTCCCTCAGTAATTTACATTTTTGTTGATGTGTTAGTCTGAGGAGTACTGTAATGTGTAAATAATTACCTCAACCTTATTCATTCCATTTCTTGAAATGCTGCATATTAAAGAAGAGACTCATGTAAATTAACAATCACAAATACCATAAATCTTTGCGCTACACTGCCACATTATTCTGCCAGATTTGCGTTTTTTAATGGATACAGCATACATAAAAGAAATATGGCATTGATGGCTAAAATAATTTTCTATTTTTGCATTGTGTTACTTGTAAGCTACTGTAGAAAATGTTGACTGGCTTAATAGATATAATATAACTGAATGGTCATATTAGCTGTACTAGCTCATTTTGATTAATTAATTCAGGTTTTCAGTTCATGAAATCCTCGATAGCTGTTTTCAAAGGGTTCAGTCTCACTTTTCAAAGAACTACAGTATTTAAAAAACAATCCTTGAAACATTCCTTTAAGCAGTGTTCATAAAGACCATTATATATTATACATTTAATAAAAGTAAACACAGAACTTAATAGAAACTCCAAACATATTGGCTCTGCTTAAAATGTATCCAGTGTATTGTGACTGCACGCAGTTAAAGAATTGACGGTACAGTGTGGCAAAAATACAAACAGTAGTACTTCTTATGCTCTTAACTTCCTGGTGTAAAGCCACAGGTCAGCCTGTTGAAGTTTCTACAGTCAGCTCAGAATAAAGACATGTATTAGTCAGTCATGTTTGAAGCGTGCCAGCATCCAGCTTTCACTGATTTCAAAATGGAAACTTAAATGTCTCCTTCTGGTCTGTGAATGGGGAATGTTGTCAGTTTCATGCAATATTCAGAAACTAATGGAACCATCCTACAGCTGCATTCAATGGAATGTAAAAAGGGCTCCTATTTCATAATTCAAACCACAAACCCTGGCACAAAGCAGTGCATTTCTCAGAGGTAAATTACTTAACTACCATTTTGAAGCCCACATTTTGATCAATTGGCTGTTTTCAGTCAAAGCATTATAGTATTTGGCAGGTCAGTAAGGTTTTTAGAAATGATCAGCAGGAAACCTGAAGCAAAGTGCTATTTACATTTACCAAAAAATTGTCAGAAGCAGGAAAAAGGTAACTGAATTGGCTTTGGCTAGTGGTCATTTTATTGTTTCTCCGTCAGTCACCCGTCTCTTCAGTCTGCACATAAACAGATCAGTGGCCCTCAATGTCCTGGTCGCTGTTGCATTAATTGAAAGTGTGCCATCTGCTATTTATGAAGCATTAAAGGTGGAAATTTGGTGAGTGGTTGACAGTTTGCTACTTTTTTCACTCTAAGGCTTAAAGTGCTAATATCAACAAAGCCGGCATTGAAAATACAACTGAGTGTTTGGAGGAAATTTAATTTTTAATTAAGTCCCAGGTCTTTTAACTTAAAACATTAAATCACCTTCATTTTTAGTTAAAACTACCATTTATGATTGGCAGCTGTGATAGAGCTCTCTCAGTGTTATGACAACATGAACAGTTTACATCAGACTGGGTTTTATACATATTTGTACTGCTTCAGATCCTTTAAATTAACATCTAAGAAACAACCTTTTCTTTCAGGTAACTTGAAGTTTATAAGAGGTTTTAAGGCAATTATATTTTTTTTAATCCTACATTATCAATAATATGTCTAGTCTGGCAATTTCCAAAAATAGGAAGCACCAGAATAGGAGAGAATTGGCAAAATAAAACTTGTTACAATGTTCATGTAAGCACATATTTTATATAATAACATTTTTGTTGCTCATGTATTTGTACAGCTCTTCTTGAAGTAATGTAAAGTGCTTTATGAAAATGTTTTTGTTTATTTTTTAGTTTTGAGCCATTAATAGAGTATCTAAAAAATAAACCTGTTCCTAATGTACCTATTTCTAAGGGCTAGTCTTGAGATGTGTTTGCTGATAGCTGCTGTAAATTAAAGTGACTTTAAACGGCAAGCTCACAGTCCAAGGCCCAACTTTTATTCACACATTTTTTGTTGTTGTTTATGTGAAACAACTAGCTCGAATCAATGTCAAGGTTACTCAGGATGTTACTCCCAAGAGGTTAAGATTCACATTAAGTTCAGAACAAAATGTGGGAATTACACTGGTGTAAACCAAAAAAAAGAGTCCTGCTGTATAAACACTGCAATATTTTGGATACAATTATATTTCTGCTGTACTACTACACTGCAGTTACACTTTTTTTTTTAAATTTTCTGTTTTTGTAAAGGAGAAATTTTCAGATCCATTTTTTAAAACTGGCTTCAGTTACTTGATTTTAAATACAGTTCTTATCCTTATGGGTGAAAACATTCCCTCACACAGTCTGCTGCAAAAACATGCCCGTTTTCAAAGTCCACAGTCTGTCAACATGATAGACAGAAGGGGGGAAATGACACGTGGCAGTCTGTGAAGGCAGAAGAGCAGCCCCCAGGAGCAGACCTCATAGAGCTGACAGGAGGTGGACATGGAGATACTAAGCTCTGTAGTGTCAATATAAAGCTGTGATGCTGCTTATCGGTTTGGTGCACACAAGAATGCAGAGTTTATTATCCAGGCTCACTGTTATGTATTAATTTAAATGGATGGTAATATTTTGTTTTATATGGGGAGCAGAGGGCATGCCATAGCTTACCAATATTTTAAAACGCCAGAGGTGGTTTATGATAATACAATGCAGAGTTGAAGTTAATGGCCTCAAACAGCAGTAAAGTCCCAGTTTTTGTTGTTGTGCCAAGCATCAAAATAAGTGAAACTGCATTATATCTTTGCTAAAGTTGGATTGCTTAAAACTGAGGTAAAATAATAATAATAATAATCTAATTAGTAGGCTGTCTATGGTAGTCTACTGTACATAACATAAACAAATTAAGATTTTACAGGCAAGCATAATGCTTGGAAGGTTGGAATACAGTTTCAATAGTACATTCTGTACAGTAAAATTTGGAGGGATGTGGACAGAATTCACACACTACACTCCCAGTCAGCCATGATTCATTCCATTTCTGTTTCCAGCCGATTAGTTTCGTCAGCCAATCGACCATGTTCGGCCATTTCCGTTCTGGTTTCCGCCGCCATTTTGTCGTCTGGCGTGTTATTGGCAGAGGTGCTGTACTGTAGATCGTAAAGGTGCGCTTGTTAATCCGGCAATGGACGGGTATGTACCTCTTTCTTTATGAATATTAGTTCAGTTGTCGTTTTATGCAACATGTTTAATTTGTTGGTGAAAGAAAATTATCATCGAGATTATCCGTTTTTAAACAGTAAACGTGTGTAGATAAGATGACCCAGCTAGTACTAGTATTTTTTTTTTCTTGTGTAGTTCGACTCGGAAGAAGTGCAGAGGGTCTAGATAGCAACTCGATTTAACGTGGAAATTCATTATTGTGTTTCCTCGTATTTAGAGTGTGTTAATATACGGTATTAAAATGCGATACATTATTCACGATTGTTCAGTATGTTGATCTGCAGCATTATTTGAATTGTTTTAATTTTATTTTTTATTAAGGTATTCATAGATTAAAACATTTCGGGAACAACACAGAAGCGGGATTGGTGAATTCAGCAAAAGCATATTTTGTTATGATTACAGAAAGCATTAGCATATATCAAAGTATTTAGCCTTGGCTCAGTAATTTATTATTATTATTATTATTATTATTATTAGTTTTTATTCAACGAAGGGTATGTGTAACCTAACCAAAATTGATTGTAGTGCTAATGTAAGCCTTTGTTTACATTTTTCTACAGATTTAAAGCAAATGACTTATTTAGTCGTGTTTCAAAATATATGAATAAATCTAATATAAAATGAAAGCCTCGGGTCTGTGCTGATCTGTGCACTTTGTTTTTTTTTTAGTTAGAATCCAGCATCAAGTTAAACTAAGGGTTTAACAGTGTGGAATCTACAAATATGATTTATATGATTTACTTAAGGTATACTTAAGGTATGGCTAAATTATTGGTAAAATAACTCGTAACCACAGTGATTTAGAAATTCAAGTTTATGGGGGTAAAAACAAGGTTAAGGCTAAGGCCATATGGAGACACTTTGGCCTGCTTTTTTGTGGATGAAAAGCCAGGCTTGTGCAGTCAGCAAACAGGGCCCCATTGGAACGCGATGGAACTGTGTTGCTTGTCAAGGTCTGCACTCCAAAAAAAGAAAAGAAAAAAAGGCTATGTCAGCAAAAGAAACATGTCCTCAGATGTTGTTGAAAATTAATGCATTGTTGAAATAAAAATCTTCTTAATGAACATCTCTGCTTCAGCCTGTATACATGCATTTGTCTCTCCAAAAACTAACAAAGGGCAGCTTGCAATGCACGCAGTTCATTATAGTATGATACCCTAAACTTTGAGAATACACTTTATTATAGTATTGTATTCAGAGATATGAATACAGTAGTTATACAGTTTTATATCTGCAGAGAGCATCTGTTTTGCTAAATTGGGTTATTTGATGGCTGGGACATGGCAAAAGCCCTCTTGGCCTCCCCCCACAAGATTGTGGTGGGTGTTTTTATACAGCATATTGATGTTTTTTGTTTTTTTAAACCCTACAGCATTGTCACTGATGTTGCAGTTGGCGTAAAGGTAAGCTTCTTAAAATATGTATTAAAAATGGTTAGAGAGCAAGACTGCAGTAAAATATACAGATACACATTATCTAGGTCTATGTCTTTGACTCTTATAGTTTTACAAATATCTTCTGGACAATTGCTTATCCAGTTGTGATGAAATTTGAAAAGGACATTGGTTAAGAGTATTGGAATCTGTTGACACCTTGTCTGTCTGTGGTACCAGTACACTTGCCAGTGAGTCAAACTGGTAAACAAACATCCAAGTCATAAGTTAATATGTGCTTACTTGTTGAGCGAAGAGTCTGATTTAGGAAAAGTTGGGAGGGAACAGAAACCTACAGTATCAGTTACATTATCTGGAAAGGGAAAATGCATTGCACACTTGAGTACAGGTGAACATGCATTATATCCTGATTGCTGTACGGGCATAATTCGTGATATAAAGCAGGTCATGAGAGCTATGTACTTGGTGCTTTTTTGTGTGCATTTGTATGACTGAATGTTAAAATTTGGTGACGTTGGTGTTTTGTAACTGAACTGTACCCTGTTAAGACCGCCCACGCAGCATGTGACAGCATGCAGAAAATGTCAGTTTATCAACAGAGATGATTATTGGTTGTTAGTTGCGTTGAAAATTAATTATATCCTGCGGTTACTTAGTAAAGCCCAGCCATGCAGCATTTGACAGGCTGCACAAAACGTGACAAGTTGGTTTGTGAGATGATATTAAGAGAGGTAATACTCCCTATAATGGAACTATAGTATAGCTTTAAATCTCGCGAACAAAAAACAATCCTCCTTTTCTATTAAATGTTATCTAGTTTTAAATCTTACACAAGTGTTATAATCCTCCAATAGAAATGTATGAATGTGCTGCCAGTCAGTAGTTGGGGTGGGTTTAAAGTATTCAGAACGAATCAATGCGAGATGCAAGTCAGGAAGGAGGGACATTGCCCAACTGCACTGAAAGTTTTATTTTTTTGTAGGTTACTGTATTTTATCAACTTTTCACGGGGAAAGGGGTAAAGTCAACAAATTGAGTAACCATTTCCAGTGTTTTTCCTGTGTTTATTGGATATGCACCGATTTCATTTTTTTGTATCGGGTGTTTTATTGTTCTTTATTGGTTAAAACCGAAAATCCCTAGAAGCCCTAGGATGGTGGCAATTCGGTCCTGGTGTCCTCCTGGCTTTTGTTCAAACTTTGCCCTAAATTACTTAATTGGACCAATTGTTACCAATTATTGGTTTAATTAAGTAATTTAGAGCACAGTTGGAACAAAAGCCAGGAGGGACACCGGCCCTCCAGGACCGGAATTGCCCACCCCTGCCCTAGGATATACTTAAGCAATCGTGACCGTCGATGAAGGCTCTACTGTGTGGTAGTTTACCACAGCTGAGTTTTGCGCCCTGAACCGAAGGTGAGGGCACAAGCGGAAGTCAAGGTCAACTATCACACTATTGCTTAACTATTTCCCTCTAGCTCAGCCAATCAGAATCCTGGGGATCTTTCCATTGAAGTGTGTATGCATATAATTATATGTATGTATGTATGTATGTGTGTATGTGTGTGTATATATATATATATATATATATATATATATATATATATATATATATTACACACACATACACATTTAATTAGCACAGTGACATAGTTAAAGCTGTGCGCTTGTATTGATAATTTTTTAGGATGGAATTCTGGTGCCTCATCAGCCAGCAGTACATGCAATATGGACAATTATTAAAAAGGAAAGGAAGCTAATTCAGTTATGTCTAATGCTCATATAAGACTCTGAGTGTTTCTGTTTGTAATCTCTTGTCATGTTCCAAAATAAATGACTGCATTACTTGCTATTCATCATACAAGGTCTGCATTTTATCTACTGTTTGATTAGCTGGCTAAAGGACCAAAAAAGGGCACTCTCGTGACTTGCCATACCCTCGAGATTGTCTTGTAGCCCTTTTGGGCATTGTCTTGATGAACATTTATTTACAGGCTGTTTTTTAAATAAAAATAAACCCTCCTTGATAATATCCCTTCTCTATTTATTTAAAGCCAGAGTTATTGTGTGGTTTGTAGGCTTTTATTGTTATACTGTCGCAGGTCAACTATGAACGTATAAAGAGTAGGTTACATGGAATATAGAGAAGATATTTGTTTTCAGTGTGAACTTGTTTATTCCAGCATTTCATGTGGTTCATTAAAATTGCATAAGTTTCCAGAGATAAATAGGGTCGCCGAAAAACACGTTTGGTTCATTAATTTTTAAGTGTTTATATTTCTGAGCACTCGTTCTGGTACTTATTGTGTTTTGTTTTGTTTTGCTTGTTTGCACTGACTGGTCTATCTGGTTGCTCAGGAACTGAAGTTTTACCTGTGTTGTGGTGGTGAACAGACATGCCAAATACGGATAGCTATGCTTTAAATAACAAGCTCTGCGCCATTATTGTGTAGTATATAAGGTTGCTGATACTGGCCAGATAATGACTGTCTGTGTTGGCTTGAGAACTTGTCTTCTCAGTAAGGGTAGTATTATTTCCTCATCCCTGATGACTAGGGGTGGGTTAGAGTACTCAAAATAATTATAATTAATCAAGCACTAATTAAATGTACATTTGTTACTAGTAGAAGCAAATGTCTCTTTCTTTTTGAATGCCGACGCTTGACAAGTGTTCAAAATCAGTGTTAAACCCTGCGCGTTCATGTGAATGAGATTGGCATATTAAACGTAAGGACACTAATCATGCAATGTTTGTAACAGAAAAATTATACAGTTAATGTATTCTGTTTGAAATTGTTGCCAATTTTGTTGCCTTGTTGTCAGCTAATGTTAACAGATCCCCCACTTGAATTCCCCTGTAATGACTGCATGCAAACAAATGGATATAGCAAGTGCTAAAAAGGAAGCCTAACTTTAGTAACATTGAAATTAGAATGTTAATTTAGCTTTATTTTGAATACTAGGCTTGTAACGATAATAATCGTCTGATCTATCTAATTATTTTATTGAAATCGAATATTACATGAAATTAAAGTTGTCTTGTATATATTAATTTCCTGTCAAGAACGTAATCTGTGGTGTTGCTTCTAAAAGTTATTGAGTGTATGCGTCTGTAAACAAATACAGGATGATGCTGCAGAGATCAAGAGTAACCTGCTTTTATAAATTTATTTTATACATATTATTTTGTTTGAAATCAGTCCCAACTGCAGCCGTCTTTCTTGAGCGAAACTAATACTATTTAACATTACTATGTTGTCACGTGCTGCTGTTTCGGGAGAAGTTTTTTTTGTTTGTTTATTTGTTTCTGGTTAAATATCAGAACGCAACCTGCTTGTCAGGCACGTGGCTATCTACATCATGGTGTCTGTGGACTGCAGTACAATGTAAAACCTCTACTGTTGACTTTCTGTGAATGGATGGAGTAATGTTAGCATTTGCACTGACCATTAAAAGTACAACCAGGTATGTTCCTTGTTTTTAATTATTTACAGGTTATTGAATAAACCAAGTAACTTGAACAAAGAAATCGTCGAACTTAAACTTTAGTGGCTTACACTTTTTATGCTGTCTGCTGTAGTACACATACATATTTGCCTTTCGTTCTTTATTTCCGGTTTTGGAATATAGAAGAATATTGGCCCCTATGTATTTCAATAGGAAACTATTTGAAATTCCCATCCATACTTTCAGTGCACTGCAGTTATACCTCCTTCAAATTATTTATAGCCTACACATACATACAGTGGTTTGCAGAAGTATTCAACCCCTACCAATACGGTCACATTTTGTTCAATTACAAAAAATGTATGCACAGTTTTTCAAACAAACTTTTTTTTATTCAAAGCTGTAGTGGTTAAACTGAACACTATTATATGAGGAGGTGGTTAAATGTCCCTGCTGAAGAGAAACATCCCCATAACATAATGTTGCCACCAACATGCTTGACAGTTGGGATGGTGTTGACTGGGTGATGTGCAGTGTTGGGCTTGTGCCAGACGTAACGCTTGGAATTTAGCTAAGTGCATTTAGCTGACGCCTTTATCCAGATATAATATGTACATTAGAAAGGATCATGTACATGTCTGCGTTACCGTGTTTCATTACTATATTTATTATACTAAACCAATGATACTCAACTCTGGCCCTTTGAGATCCATTCCAGTCCTGGTCTTTATTCCAAGCAGGTCCTAAATTTGTTAATTGCCTCTTAATAGTTTCAGTTAACTACATTAGAACATGCTTGGAGTAAAAACCAGGACTGGAATGGAGTTGAATACCACTCTGCTAAACTGTGCTTCCCTGTATTGTATAATTCTTGCTTACGGTTTGGTTTACTTATTGATATAGCGCATAGTTAAAGGTAGGCCTAATAATAGCAGAACGGAAAGTAATAACTGCTGTGTTAATTTCATTTTCACTTGATATGTTTTGTACTTTGATGTTTTTTATGAACAAATTAATAGCTTTAGTAAGCACATGGGCAAAATTCAACAAAACACTGACGCATGCACATGTCTCGTAGTGCAAAATTCAGCAAGGGGCAGAATTCAGCATGACACCGGCAGGCCTACTGGTGCTCCAGATAGACCACTTTCTATGAGAGTAAGAAGGTAGTGCAGTTAATGCCAAGCAATACTTTCTGGTTAACAGCCTGCAAAGGTACGATTGTATGCAAGTTTTTTTTTTTTTTTTTTTTAATATTATTATTCTATTAGAAACAAGGCGGAGACCAACAAGAACATGTCTTGCACAGGCTCCCCACAGCCAAACTTCTTATGACATGGCTTGTTCTTTGTATCCAGGGTTGGGGTCAATCCTTGTTTTTAAATTCAAATTCCATTTCCAATTCCTTTTTACAATCAATTCCCAGTTTCAATTCTCATTCTCTTTTAATCAATTGCAACACATCATTGATCAAAATTACAATTAGCAGTGTTCTTTTAAATGAGCTTCTTACAGTGGCAACAAATTACTTAGTTACTATTAGTAATTAAAATGGCTTCAAATGAAAACAGTTGAACGACCATAACAATTATGTCTCGAAATATGAAAGTCAAGGAAATGATTAGTTCAACAGTTTAAATATTCTTATTTAACTAACAAAATGTTTTATTACGCTGGGTATATGAGTTCTGTATGAACTCCGCACTGCACAGGGTTTCAATAAGTTCAGGATTTAACTACTGTATTGCTTTCTTTGTTTTGAGTCAGATTTGGGGGCACTTTTCTTGCAAATCATTGGGCTAAGAGCTGAATGTTTGAATTTTCTGTTTCTCATGGATTGCTTCGGTATTGGTATTTCAGTGAATTTCCCTGATGTGTTGTCTGTTTTTGCAGAGAGGATCGGATGAGCTGTTGTCTAGCAGTCTATACAACAGCCCTAATTCTAGTATCAGTGGTATGGTGGTTACTGGTAGGTATTTCGTTTTTTGTTTGTTTCTTTCGTGATGAAAAAAACTTATTTTAAAATCGTATTTGTTTTTTGGGTTTTATTGCCATTAAAAATAAATCCATAAAGATAACAAAGTTGGCAGTGTTTGGATCACAGCTGGTTAGATCAAGTGAATAGATCCCATTCTAGTCCCATGCAAAAAAAACTGGGGTTCTGTCCTGTATAAATATGTAACATGACTGGAGTTTTCTTTTTTCATAAAATGGTATCTTCTTTACAGCTAATGGCAATGATAACAAGAAATTAAGAGTAGAAGACAGGATGGATTGTGCACCCTCTCGTGTTCTTCACATCAGGAAGCTGCCCAATGAAGTTTCAGAGACGGAAGTTATTGCCCTAGGCTTACCTTTTGGGAAGGTCACAAATATTCTAATGCTAAAAGGAAAGAATCAGGTATGTAATTTAAAGTGTCTTGTTTCTCAGTGACACCTCACACTAGGTGCCCCTGTGAGAAAATTACTGCTATATTCTTTTGTACATGCAGAAAACCCTGTCACCTGAAACTTAAATATCTCTACACCATTCAGAAGAAATGCTTCCCACTACATGAAGCTTAACAATAAATTGTTGCAAATCTGCATTATGTAGTCTTTAACATATAATAGCACAAATTAATTCCTGTAGATTTGTTTTCGCTGTTGTCAAATTTTGTGTTGCTGATTTAATTATGTAGTATGTAAAAAAAAAAAAAAAAAAAAAAGTGCTTATTTATGGGTATTCATTTTTACCAACAGGCATTCTTAGAGCTTGGAAGTGAAGAAGCTGCTATTACCATGGTTAATTATTACACTGCTGTGACGCCTATTGTTCGTAATGTGCCTGTGTTCATCCAGTATTCGAATCACAAAGAACTAAAGACTGACAGTGCCCTTAATCAGGTAAAATGTTATATTAATCATGTTAAAGTAAGAGATCTCTACATTTGTATTTTAATATCCATGCTAGTAAAGCTTTTGTAGTTTGTTCTATTTGAAAGGACATTTTGTTTCATTGGTCTTAATTTAGGGTTGTCAGAGTTTCGCTGTTGCTATGACTACATCTCCCCTGTAGTCTCGTAACAAGTCCTTTTTAAAGTTGTTTTGAAATAACCTAAATAAATCTGAAAGCAGCTTTATATGCTGTTATCTACAAAATGTAAAATATGTATCTCTATCTTCAGGTTGTATAGTCTGTTGTACAACAAAGCACATTACTTGTATTCCTACAATTGCTTCATTTGGAGGCACACAAGATGTTGTGACGACGTGAATTGTTCATTAACACTTGAACATTATTAACTTTTACATTGTAGCGTGCGCAGGCTGTCCTTCAAGCTGTGACTGCTGTTCAGTCAGCAAGTACGCCCATGTCTGGGACAGCAGTTAGTGAGTGTGCATTGACACCAGCACAGAGCCCAGTGCTGAGGATCATTATTGACAACATGTTCTACCCTGTTACACTAGATGTTCTTCAGCAGGTAAGTTAATTGCATGTTCAGTTTGATTGTCAGTATATCAATGCCAGTGACACAAAGAAAGACATTTAACCCTTTGTGGTCCATTTATTCAGAGCGCGTCAGGTCTAATTTATTTCCACACAAGCTGTTTATTTTACACACGCTGTTTAAAAGTAATTTCACAGTAAAACAGGTTTAAAAGACACTGTATCAACAGGACACTCAGTACTGCATCTCCAGCCCTGCCCCACCCCTTGTTCACTGTATTAATCACATATCTCTTCATAGTCTCCTGATCATTTGATTTATCACCAAACTCCTCAATAATGCTATCCAAGTCATTATTTTATTACTATAACATCTCAAAAAGCTTGGCAAATGTTCGATTTTGTTTTAGCGCTGGATGCGGAAGCAGCTGTCTTGTTTGTTTATGTCCGTGTTATGTCTGTGCTGAAGGGGCTATGCGTATTGCTCAGATCCGCCTCCTTTTTTTTCCGGCTTCTCTCGGCCATTGAAAGCTTTTCTCTGTTTTTTCCGGAGAAAAACCGACTAGGAACCTGTGATTGACGCCTTTTTGATGTCGGACAGGAAAGGAAAAGTTGTAATGTCGGACCTGGTCCGACATAGGACCGCAAGGGGTTAAAGGTCAATGTAGTATTTTGTTTTCTGTTACTGACTAAGTTTTGTTTTAGCGTGGATACAGTAACTAATAGTACATCTTGTTGTAGGTACACAAATGCAGAAGACATGTACAGTAAGCTGTTGAGTAATCACAAAATTTTGACTTGCCAGATCTTTACCAAGTTTGGAACTGTCCTGAAGATCATAACATTCACAAAGAACAACCAGTTTCAAGCTTTGCTGCAATTCAGTGACCCAAATAATGCCCAGCAAGCCAAACTGGTGAGTAACAAAACATAATGTAAGCAATAGCATGCCAGTTAGAACACAAATGTAGGGTTTTGTGATTTACAGATCCTTTTTTTAATGCATTTTTCAATATTATGCTGATTAATATTTGGTGTTCCTTTTTGTTAAAGGCCCTGGATGGTCAGAACATTTACAATGCTTGCTGCACGCTGCGTATTGACTTTTCTAAACTGGTGAATTTGAATGTGAAGTACAACAACGACAAGAGTCGTGACTACACTCGCCCTGAGCTGCCTGCTGGGGATGGGCAGCCAGCCATGGACCCCTCTGTGACTGCAGCGTTTAATAAGGATTCGTCTCTGCTTGGTAAGAATCAAGGTATAATAACCTTTGTTCCAAATTTTATTCATCCTAACAATCTTCTGTCTTTTTAAGTCTTTTAAAATCCTTTAATATCTTGATCGACGATTTCACTGGTTTCCCTTTTATTGTAATGAAACAGATTTTTACATTGCTATGGATAAAAAAAAATAAAAATGAAACTGCTTGATTGAAAAGATGGTACTTTTCCATTATTTATTGGGGTTGTGGTGTAAAATTAAGTTACCAGTTGCTGATCGGCCTCTTGTCAAAAGTTTAAGATACACCTCTTTTTCAGGTACTCCTTCTGGAATGGTGTCGCCATATTCTAGTGGGGGAGCATTTTCTTCTTCACTCAGTTTCGGACAGACTGGAGGTATGTTCTTTTATAATTTTGATTAGATTTATTTTTATACCATAAACTTGATCAGTTTTATGGCCAACCAAAATAATATACAGTACTGTGCAAAAGTTTTAGGCAGGTGTGAAAAAATGCTGTAAAGTAAGAATGCTTTCAAAAATAGACATGTTAATAGATTATATTTATCAATTAACAAAATGCAAAGTGAGTGAACAGAAGAAAAATCTAAATCAAATCCATATTTGGTGTGACCACCCTTTGCCTTCAAAACAGCATCAATTCTTCTAGGTACACTTGCACAAAGTCAGGGATTTTGTAGGCATATAGTCAGGTGTATGATTAAACAATTATACCAAACAGGTGCTAATGATCATCAATTCAATATGTAGGTTGAAACACAATCATTAACTGAAACAGAAACAGCCATGTAGGAGGAATAAAACGGGTGAGGAACAGCCAAACTCAGCTAACAAGGTGAGGTTGCTGAAGACAGTTTACTGTCAAAAGTCATACACCATGGCAAGACTGAGCACAGCAACAAGACACAAGGTAGTTATACTGCATCAGCAAGGTCTCTCCCAGGCA
Organism: Acipenser oxyrinchus oxyrinchus; assembly: GCA_030684275.1. NCBI lineage: Eukaryota > Metazoa > Chordata > Actinopteri > Acipenseriformes > Acipenseridae > Acipenser > Acipenser oxyrinchus. Next base: position 24,989,601 of record CM060260.1, on the reverse strand, counting down.
GAAATTTCAAGGCAGACAGGGGTTTCCAGATGTGCTGTCCAAGCTCTTTTGAAGAAGCACAAAGAAGCGGGCAGCGTTGAGGACCGTGAGCGCAGTGGTCGGCCAAGGAAACTTACTGCAGCAGATGAAAGACACATCATGCTTACTTCCCTTCGCAATCGAAAAATGTCCAGCAGTGCCATCAGCTCAGAACTGGCAGAAAACAGTGGGACCCTGGTACACCCATCTACTGTCCAGAGAAGTCTGGTCAGAAGTGGCCTTCATGGAAGACTTGCGGCCAAAAAGCCATACCTCCGGCGTGGAAACAAGGCCAAGCGACTCAACTATGCACGAAAACACAGGAACTGGGGTGCAGAAAAATGGCAGCAGGTGCTCTGGACTGATGAGTCAAAATTTGAAATATTTGGCTGTAGCAGAAGGCAGTTTGTTCGCGAAGGGCTGGAGAAGCGGTACACGAATGAGTGTCTGCAGGCAACAGTGAAGCATGGTGGAGGTTCCTTGCAAGTTTGGGGCTGCATTTCTGCAAATGGAGTTGGGGATTTGGTCAGAATTAATGGTCTCCTCAATGCTGAGAAGTACAGGCAGATACTTATCCATCATGCAATACCATCAGGGAGGCATCTGATTGGCCCCAAATTTATTCTGCAGCATGACAACGACCCCAAACATACAGCGAAAGTCATTAAGAACTATCTTCAGCGTAAAGAAGAACAAGGAGTCCTGGAAGTGATGGTATGGCCCCACAGAGCCCTGATCTCAACATCAGCGAGTCTGTCTGGGATTACATGAAGAGAGAGAAGCAACTGAGGCTGCCTAAATCCAGAAAAGAACTGTGGTTAGTTCTCCAAGATGTTTGGGCCAACCTACCTGCCGAGTTCCTTCAAAAACTGTGTGCAAGTGTACCTAGAAGAATTGATGCTTGATGCTGTTTTGAAGGCAAAGGGTGGTCACACCAAATATGGATTTGATTTAGATTTTTCTTCTGTTCACTCACTTTGCATTTAGTTAATTGATAAATATAATCTATTAACATGTCTATTTTTGAAAGCATTCTTACTTTACAGCATTTTTTCACACCTGCCTAAAACTTTTGCACAGTACTGTATATACACACACACACAGTCGACTCTCATTAATAAGAATTAAGGGACCAGCAAAAACTCGTCTAATCAGTAATTATCAGGAGTCTAAGCCAAATACACAGTCAGTTTTTATTGAAGTTAGTGACACTGAAATCAATTTTCAATTACAGAACAATGAAAAGTATAATAAATTATAAAAAGTAGAATAAGTTGCACAGTACAGTATTGTAAGGGAGCTTTTAAAATGTATACATTGAAAAGGAACTGCACTTGAAATATTTGTCCCATTATGATCACGGGCATTTTTAAACCACAAAAGCAAGGCATCCTCAACATCAGGTATTGAGCAAATCGGAAATGCTGACGACTTGCATCCAGTTTGCTGTTCATAGGCCTGTATTATTGTACCCCGTTTTTTCAGAATGGTTGACAGTGTTCCTGGGAATGTTGAAATCCACAGCAACATTTCTTTTACTTGTATGTGGTGTATGGCAACTCGAAATACTTCATAGGATCAGTAGTCCCAAAACCGCACTAAAATACTGTACCGAGGCGCTAGTCTGTTATGTTTCCCAATATCCTTTGCACTCAACATTTTGAACTAGGCCGATTCGTTTTTGTTTTTTGTTTTTTTATTCTCTGGGGGGAGCTCCAAAATAATTCTCAACAGGAAATTTGTGTTAAGTTAAATCATATTATAAGAAGTATTTTACCATAAGCAACTGCTTAATTTGGCCGGGAAAATCTTAATATCACTAAATTAGTCTAATCCGAGTTTGTTTTAAGGAGAATTGGCTATATATTTTTAACCATGTACTGGGTCACAATATGTGAGTATACATACATTTATGGCTATATAGACACAGACTTAAAGCATTGAGTTTAGAATGCTTGTGCTTAGGTTGCCAGGAACAGCTTATGTGCATTTTTCTAACCAGAGATTCCTGTTGCAACTGTTCCAGGAGCTCTCAGTCCTTTGAGTGCTGCAGCAGCAGCAGCGGCGGCCGCAGGTCGAGTGGCGCTGTCCGGAGTTTCTCATTGCAACAGTGGCGTTCTCCTGGTCAGCAACCTTAACGAGGAGGTCAGTGAGGAACACTCAATCGTTCTGTTGAGTGAGCTGACCATTGCATACTGTGCTTTATTAAGTTGCATTTTTTACCATTGTCTTCGTGTTTTTCATATACAGTGTTTGTGGTTTATATAGTATAAGATTTTTAAACGCCACAATTAAGTATTCCACTTCCAATACATTTTTCAAACTAGCTGCAGATTTTATAGCTGTAATTTAGTTTAAGAGATGCACTTGCACTACATGTTTAATTCCTTAATGTTAAGACATTCAACTTTCTTTAGGAATTAGTAAATACATTAACATTACATTGATGTCAGAGACTGTACAATGTAATAAAGTAATATGACCTAAGTATTCATTGTTTGCTAAATATAATTATTTTAAATATTTTAAGTTTGATTGTTGTGCTTGCAATGTCACATTTGTTAATTCTCTCTCTTGCTTTACGAAAATACTTTTTTCTTTCAAGGTTCTCCCAAAAGAACTTGAGGCACTCTTCTCAGTTTCTTAGCAGTATTTTCTTTGCAGATTTTGGTCACTGTCTTCTAAACTCCTTCTTTACTCCCCTGTTGTAAATTGAAACTCTAATTCTTTGTCTCTTCTCTCTAAGCTCTAGTTGTTTGCGTTTACTGTCCTGACTCTTTCTCACTCTCTCTCTGCTATTTTCTCTTGCTATGAAAGTTGTATGAAATGTAGGGATTTTTCTATAACTCGTTTGGGAATGTATTGATTTGTCCCCCCAAAAAATGGCGTTGTGGTTTTAAACATTTTCCTCTTTGTTTTGTTACCTTAACTTTGCAAGGTGGTTTCAGCTGTACACCTGCATGCTAGCAATGTTTGAACCAGAGCACCACCTAAAATAGTTTATTTTGCCTGCATTTCATACTCTGCAGCGCTCAAGCAAATAAATTCTATTGCATGCCCTTTTTTTTCTCATTAAGGCTATGCTCTATAATTCTTTGATTTGAATGTACTTTACCCATGTTTGTCTTGGGTGGCTACATTTGACACCTTTTTTTTCTTGTAAAATACATTAAACCAGCCATTCTCTGACCAAACTCCTGCATTTCCTATGTACTGACCTATATTTTATTTTTGTTCCCCAACTTCTTTTATTCTGCATTGTCACCTCCCCTTCCCCGTTCCAATCCTTTACCCTTTTACTTTCTCACCCCTTACCTTTCCCTACTTTGTCCTTTTTTGTTTTCCCCATTCCCTCTTCATTACCTACCCCCCACCCTCTGTTCATGCTTTGTGCTTGAACAAAATGTTCCTCGGACCAACTTGCCCCAATTAACTGCCTTGAACCATGATCCATGACCACCTCACCATTCTACGGGAAACCACCCTTCGTTATGGATGATCTGTTCATCTCCGCTCTTCCTCGACTCTTCTCTCTTCCTGTCTTACGCTGCTTGCTCTTCTCTCCTTCTAAAGATGGTTACGCCCCAAAGTCTGTTTACCCTCTTCGGTATGTTATCGTTAGCACTATACTTTTATTTTTTTTAATTTAGTATTGATTTTAAATATTTGTTCACTATTCATAGCTAGCTTTTTGGCTTTTATAGATTAGTAGTAATTATCTTGCTACTTCTCTCTGTATGTGTGTGTCTCCCTATCTCTCTCTCTCTCTCTCTCTCTCTGTCTATCTGTCTCTCTCCTCTCTTCCCCCTCCTTATTTTTTTCTCCTTTTGCTGTTAAACTTCTCTCCATAGCCACAGTTTTTAGTTAATGCATGATAAATTTGTTTTGCATGTATGTTAATTTGACCATTCCACATAGCTTTTTTGGAGGGTGTATCAGAATGTTCTCTTCAATCTCTATTCAAATCTTGATTTTTTTTTATTTTTTTTTCATTTGAATGTTCTTTCTCATTGATGTCTGTCTATGTGTCAGTCTGTGTCGTGAAAATTGATGATTATTATTTCCTACCTGCTTCTCACTCTAAAAAGGTGTTTATGGGGATGCTCAGCGCGTGAAGATACTGTACAATAAGAAAGACAGTGCACTCATTCAAATGGCAGATGGGAATCAAGCTCAGCTTGGTAAGACTTTGTCCTTGTTGCAGGTGTTTTTTATTTATATAATTTTTTATAATTAAGCAACAGTGCAGGTGTGGAACCATAACTGGTGGAAACAAGGTGAAAGCTATATGGTATCATTTACCTTTTTTTTTTCTCTGGCCCTTTTAACAAATAGACATTTCTGGACTGACTCAATGAATGTAACCCAGATATGCTAAATAAAGAGCCTTAGCGATCCAACTTCTGTAGCAGAGGTGTCCCATAAAGCATACCATCAATTAGTCTCAGATTATCAGATGTTTAAATATATATTTGCACGACTCAATAACTAAATAAATTTATGTTGGGGGGGATCCAAATCAAAATCCAAAATGCATTTTCATTGTTGGTGCTATTTGAAAATAATTTGATTTGCTTGTTTCATTCTCTTAGCAATGAGTCATCTGAATGGTCAAAAGATGTACGGAAAGATAATACGAGTGACTTTGTCAAAACATCAAACCGTGCAGCTTCCAAGGGAGGGACTTGATGACCAAGGGTTGACAAAGGATTTCACTAACTCGCCATTACATCGATTCAAAAAGCCTGGTTCAAAGAACTTTCAGAATATATTTCCTCCTTCTGCAACTCTTCATCTCTCAAATATCCCGTAAGCACAGCAAAAATGTAATTTAGAATTGCTTAAAAAGATGATGTACTTCAAGTTTTCCTTTTTTCTTTACAGACAAACCATAACAGAGGAAGATCTTAAAACACTGTTTGAAAACTCCGGTGGCACTGTGAAAGCTTTCAAGTTTTTCCAGTAAGCTTTTTTCTTTATTTTTTATTTTTTTACGTAGTTACATCTAGAGTCACTTCTTTTTTTATGAATCTAGTCCAGTACTGTACTGTTGCAAAGCACTTAAGAAACATATTAATAACTGTATTTTTCAAATGAATTTCATTGTAAACGGTAAGTAAGATTTATGTTGTTTCATATGTTAAATATGTTGCAAAGTTTTGATGCTTGATCGCTGCACTTGTTAAAGCAACATGTTTTGGGTAAAGTAACCACAGTTTCTAAACATAGTCCTTATTTCTGCAGAGATCACAAAATGGCACTTCTTCAGATGTCTACTGTTGAGGAAGCAATTCAAGCTTTGATTGACCTTCACAATTACAATCTAGGAGACAATCACCACCTGAGAGTTTCCTTCTCCAAATCAACCATTTGAGCATGATAACCAAATGCTATAAAATCTGCTCATGCTGTTTAGTGTGGCAATGCCTATTGACTGTTTCAGGACACTGGGGACCAGTTTGACATTTAAGTTCAGTCATTCCTTTGGAGAAAAAGAGAGAGATTGAGAGAAAAGGCAGCAGTATTGGACTGATCTTAAGAATTTTCCCATTTATTATAAGTTAACTTTTTCCATTTCTTTGTAAGAAGTTACTGATTTTTTTTTCATTTATTTTATTTGTATTATAATCAGATTAGTTGACAAGATACGTGCCTTACTTGACAAAATAGTATCAACATTTTATTAGTAGTACATTTACACAAACTATTATGGTTTACAATTTGGCACATTGGTTCTGATAGTGCAAGGAGTAGGTTTCTTAAAAGGTTTAGTTTTTTCCTGAAGTACCTGTACAGATTGAAATTATGTCCCTCAAAAGTGTAACCATTATTAACAGAACTGCTGTTTCTTTTTTTGCCAATCTTTCCAAGTAGTTAATGTATTATGTGTTTTGGGAGATGAGTTTCTGTTTCACTAAGCTACCATATTTTACGTTTCTGTTTTAGATGTTGTCCCGCTTTATCAATACAACCAAAGATAAAGCTTTAACTCTAACTGAACATTACTAAGATCCTAACCTTTTTTTTATGTTTGCACTACCACTGCTGAGAAATATGGTATAAATGTTGCTTGACTAAATATACTTTTGTAGATGTACTTCAGATTTGCTTATGTGCATTTATATGTTGCCATCTTCTAGTTTGTACCTAAGGTTAAACATGGCTGTGGACTTCTGAGCATGTACTGACTGATATAGATAGTTCTGGAGAAACTACTGTTGCATGCATTATAAAAAGCTAGCAGAAGTGAGCTGCACAGTTAGGCTGCAGCAAAGTAATCGTGTGACAGTTTTCTGAAGCTGACAACCTGGTGGGACCAAAGTTTATGTGCCTTTAGTCTTAATTTACCTTGCATTATAATGTTCAGTTTTAATAAACCTTTTGAAATATTTTGTATTTCAAAAATCAGACTTTATAACAAACATGGCTCGGAATATACCAGTGTTACGATGATCAGCTGTTGAAAATGACCAATGTGTTCCTGTTCTCCCCACCCGCCCACATTTATGTACTTAGTAAAAAAAAAAAAAAAAAATTCTGTGGTCTATGTTGGGGAGGGGAAGGCATGCATATTTTCTATATTAGTTGAGTTTTTACATCTTTAGAAATGTAAAATTAAATATAGTTTGGAAGTGGCACAATTAAACAAATAATTTTCTAAACAAGTTGGAAGGTTTGATGGTTGTGTTAATTTCGCCTTGTGTGTACTCTGCTTACTTCTGTAGCATGCTCAATAAACACTTCTGTAGCTCTATATTCACCTTTTCTGTCTCTGCTGCCTTTCTCTCACTCTCTATTCTCTTGTATTTCACCTCACTATGCTTCTGATATCATGTTCTTTCTCAGGGTGGGAAACAAATGCCTATTTTATTGTCACTGCTATTTTGGAACATGATGAAATGTTAAAAACATAAAATTAAGCAAATGTTGAAAATGTATTTCCCACCCTGTGTGGTATTCTGCTGCCTGGCAGACCTGACTTTAACTCTCTCTTCTGTTTTAAGTAGATGTTTCTACTAATCCATTATTTGAGAGCTTCATGCTTCTTTGCTGCAAAACCATCCTTCATCTTCTATCTACTATAGAGACACTTCTACCAAAATTCTTCCATAAAATGCTCTTTATAGTGCATTAAGTTATGACATTCTTTAGCCACTATTGTATTGTAGTAGTTAAACAATGGTTATGATTTTCCCAAACTGAACCAAAATAGACATTTGCATAAATTTCCCAACCAAATGATACCAACAAAGGATAAAAAAAATGCCGCCAGCACGAAGCTGACGGCATTTTTGTGAGCTCGTCGCACACTTTGCTGCATGCAGACGGTTCATATTAACGTTTTTAATTACAGAAAGCATATTAAAGTTAATGAGCCTTCAAATAAAGTAATTTATTGTTTTGGGAGATCACTGTTTATGGAATAATTAAAAGTTCATTATGAAAGGATAGGCCTATGCAATGTTTAGTGTAGTTTAAAATAAATAAATAAGGTGTCAATGTCACAGTTTTTTTTCTTTTTAATAAAAGAAGTTTCATGTTACTTGCTTGAGGTATTGTAATTAAGTAGATCAGTTTGACTCTTGAGCAGAAAAAGAAAACAAAGGATCTCGTGTGTAGAAAGTTGTCTGAGGTGAAGAAAAAGAATGAGCACCAAACAAAATCCTTGCTCAAAATAAGATATATATATATATATATATATATATATATATATATATATATATATATATATATTATAGCCCCAATCAACAACTGATTTTAGTTAAATTGTTTAATTGCATTTTTTAAATATTTTAACATATTTAAGTATGAAACAAAGCACATTGTAATTAACACTAGAACCGCTGGATTTTCGAACTACCTAGAACCACCACGTGGGTCATTTTGACCCATACATTTTTAAACTGCTTCGTTATGAAAATTAGACATGCTATCGGATACAACTGAAAAGTTTTATTCATGAACATCATATCTAACATTTGCATCGCAGAAACACCGTATTTAAATGGAAAATTAAACATAAAGGCTTTATTTTTAAAATGAGCGCATATACAGCATGATTACAAACAGCGGGGAAAATAATAAAATATACCTTTCAAAAGAAACAGGTATGTACATATACCTGTGTACAGGTGTAAACGGGTACATGTACACACAACTATAAAACCGAAGTCATTGTTTCTAATACTACATAAAAAGAAAATATAACACTACTTCCGGTATGACGGCTGCATTGTACTCTATGGAGGAGCGTACGTGTCTACCAGCTGACTGTACCTGCATCCATGAGCTGTGATGTAAACACAGACTTAGTTCCATTGAACACTTGTGTAAACACATGTAAACTGGTACATACAAACCTGTAAAACCAAAATATATATTTTTTCGAATAGTAATTTAAGTCGTTAACCTACCTGTCATTTTCAGTTTGCTGTATGAATCTGAAAAAATAGAATATCTTGCGTTATATTAAAAAAAAAGACATGTATTGTAATGCATGGGTCACATTGACCCACATGGCAGTTCTAGGTAGAATTGTTTATAACTTAATAATTTTTGCGATTCTGGCTATCAAACGCCGTCTGGCTGTTTAATTCATATATTTAGGAAAAGTAAAAAATGGACATTAAGCCTATTCCTATTACCTTGCTAAAGAGTTCACAATTAATGTTATTACAAGATTGACTTGATCACTTTGTATATGACTAGAATACTCACTGGACAGAATTGCAGAGGAAATTGATTTATCTTCTATAAAAACGATCATCTACTTGCTTGATTGCAGCCACATTAGTCTGCAATCTATTAAAGATGAACCAAAGGTTAGGCTTAAAGGTTATTGTAGAAATATTGTATCCAGAGAAGACAGATTGCAGTTGCCTGGAGATGATGGTGCTGAAATGAAAAACCTTTCACAATATTCAGTTGGAAAAATATTCTTATAATGGACAGAATTGAATATGGACAATAATCCACAATCCTTTGAAAGATACTGGCAGTCATAACAAAGGGAAAAGAACATTTAATTCTGTTACTGCCCTTGCTGTATCTCAAAGGGAAGACCAAAATATAATGTCAGTTTTGCAGACACTGTTACCTGAGAATTTATATCTTCTCCAGAAATGCCAAGATAACGTGTTATGTAAGGTTAAGTGTTCTTAGGAACAAGGTCCAAAACAATCAAGACTTGAATGTTTTTGGGGGGGATCAAAATGATTTCTTCCATCCCCTTCAGGCAAGCTTTTCAGTATGGGGTTACGTGGAATCAAAATGTCGAGTAATAAAAGTAAGCTTGAAGTAAAAGGTTCAGCCAGATCGATTGTATGTGCCTGTCCTTGTTTCCTGCATTAAAAGCAAGTATTTACTAATACATCATAAAAGCCTTCAATGGTCCATACCACGAATCCACAAGTCAATTAAATGAAAAATGTAAATACAACATTAAAAGTAAAATAATAATTTAATTACATCTACACGTCATTTATGTACTGATACAAATTAGATGATCAGTCTTTATTATGTGACTGCACTTTATGTAAACAAAATTAAGAGCATTTATAGAATTTTCTTCTCTTCCTTTTGCTTCTCTACAATTTTCTGCTTTTTTTGTCCTGTCTTTCTGCTATTACTACCATCTTTGTGTGCTGTAAATTCTACCCTTTGTCCTGTTTCTCGTTTAAAACCATACCAATAAACCATGGTTGACCTGTATGCCAACACTAGAAGAAAATACCCTATTCCTTTTGAATTTATGACACACTTAAAAAAAAAAAAAAAAAAAAAAAGGCCTGCGTCTTTAAATTCAAGTATAGTGATGCACATATTAAAATCGGAAACAAAAGCTGTGACTATCTGAGTACACAAACCGCAACGTGACTGGCAACCAAGAAATGATGAACAAAAACGTTACTGCCTGATCTCAAATCATCCATGACATACAGGCAGCCATTTTCAAAGAAGCGTCATTAGCTTCCTGGGGAATTCAAAGAGAAGCTTGTATAATTTCAGCATTTTGTTATTAGGCTCCGTCCTAACAAACAGCATCAGCTTGGACCTTTGTAAATGCACATTTATTTGATGTTTTATTTTTTCTTCAAATTCAGAGTGGGGAAATTTGGGCTGCGTCTTAAATTCAAGGGCGTCTTAAATTCGAAGGAATACGGTATGTTTCTGTAACTTCCTTGAAGTATTAATCAACAGCTTATTTGATTGAATTGTTAAGAAGGGTTAAGCCTTAGTCTGGTCACCTAATTTAATAGCAAATCACACAAGTACTTCTTGCATACTACAAAGTGTTTCACTGTTCACACAGAAGACTGGAGGAAGATGATGATGACAACAGCCCACCCTATGCCAGTACTTTTGTCTCACTAAAGAGGCTAGGGTGGTGTTGAAATTACACTCACAGATACTCCGAGTATCTAAATGCGCATTGTTGAACTCACCGAGGCCATAAATTGGGTTTTGTAAAAACTGGAAGGGGCTCTGGCAAAAATGAAGATTAATAATAATGTCATAAATATCATGGCAAGAACAGGAGCTTTCCATTGCAGTCTGGTATGGTGTATTTTTCAAGGCCCACTCGTATTTTATAATAGAGTGTTGAAGGTAAGTATGTATCTGGTATTTGCCTGAGCACTGTTTATTGTTTATCTCTTAGCAAGGTACACATTTATTTGTACAGTTATCAAAGTGCTTTGAATTGGATCATGTTTATTTGTGATGTCTTTTGTTGTGTATTTAATGTCTGTGCAATATCTTTTAGGTGCTGTAGAGACATGAATATTTGATCAATGCACTTTTTTAATGTATTATATATTTTTATTTTTTATTTTTTACTACTCGATTAAAATCAAGTTAGTTAATAATGATTTCAGATTATTCATAGTTTGCAATAGTTCCAGGGATCATACAAGACCCATACGATTCTGGCAGGCATCGATCCAAAGCTAAAGGTTTGCTTTTCATTATTTCTGTGTTCTATCCTACTCAAATAACATATCTCAAATAATATATCAATACAAAAATAAGTAGCTTGCCAGGTAAAATATGAACACTATTTTAAATAGCGAACGCTATTTAAACAGCTTAATGCAGCCTTGCAGATTTAGAATCGTTATTTCATGGTTCATCTTAAAATGCTGCCCAAAGTGTTTACAGTCAAGGTCTGGATTAAGAAGTGTCCATACCGGCACCATGAAATAAGTGGAAAGACTTTTGAATTATGTCTTAATAAACAAGCCAGTGAACTTTAGATTTTTTAAAAAAATTTTTATCTCAATTAATAGGATGGTATTTCAGTCAATAACTCTAATACCAAAGGCCTCATGGTTTAAAGTACACCATCACCAATGTCAAACTCTAAATTCTTTGATCTACATTGAAAGAGTCTGAGCTGTTTTTATGCAGGGAAGCAAACACAGTGAGTAATTGATGGTGGCTGTGCGCAGTATAATGCACCTTTAATGTATGATTATGGATTCTGAGATAACAGATGCTTTTAGACTGAAAGCTCATTACCTAGCAACCATTCTGCTAAAAAGATCCAATCAGGAAACTATACTTAAATGTGTCTACTGAGGGCAAACTGCATATTCTTTTTTTAATTAAATGGACTGCATGGTTGTATGTTCAAGTAATGAAACCAGAATGCATTTGATTTTTGCAGAAGTCTATTATTCTGTGTCAGCCAGAGGTTTAAACTTAACCACCTCTGGTTACTGCAGAGAGGGGTGTATTTATTTTGATTTATTTATTTATTTTAAGTGCCCACTGCGAAATAAATAATGGTGTTCATTTAATCATCCAATTTGTTCATTTTTTGTCTGTGAGGTGTTCAAACGGCTGTGACATTATATTGGGATATCTTTGAAAACCTTGGAGAGGTCAAAGCACCAAGGGTTGGAGATATAGTGCATTTGTAATGGGTTATGTGTTTGACAGACAGGCAGCAAGATTTTACTATAACTCAGAGAAGATGTATTTGATTGTGTAGTCGTTTTTGAAGCTTTGTGTGAAAAAGGGTCTGAGATAATGTTAAGTATGTGTGAATTTTTTAAACAAGGAGAATATATCATATTCAAGGCTTCTATTGAAAAAAATATGTCTGTATCAAGAGTCTTAAACTGGCAACTGCAGTAGTCTGCTTCCTTGGTAGTTTTGGTAGTACTTACTCTCAGGAAAAACAAAACTGTTAAACCTTGACCCCCCAAAATTAATTCTCAGTCACTTTGATAAGAGATTTTTTTTTTATGTACACAATTTATGTTATGCCCTGAAACTGCAGGAACCATTTCTTCTATTTGGGAGTTGGGAATATTTGCGACTTAGCCTACATCACAGCAAGGAAGCAATAATTCCTCGTGTAAAACACTCTAGTAACATTTTCAATTTAATAAAAATATCCGTGCCCTTCGTATCTGACCAGGTCATGGTACTCGGAGAGTAATTTCCCTTGGAACATTAAATATTAATTTGTAGATAGGTTACTTATTCTACACATTCTTTACTGTGTAAAATTGCTGCCAACATTAGCACTTGAACTGATGATGAATAATTAAATTTTCTTGTCATTTTTCATTACCACTTTGCCATCCTATAAAACCAGGAGGATGGGTAATGTGGTTTTAGGTCCAAATCCATGAACATTAACAATGATGACTGAAGTAGGTTAAGAAATCAGGTCAGGCATTAAAAAAAAGATATTACCGGTAAAGCATTAATGCTAGATTCCACTTTCTTATGACAGTCAACAGTCTGCTTCCATTACCTGGGACGGAGAGCCCAAAGAACAGGTTTTGCAGGAAATTGTGTTAATGGTTCAGCAGGGGGCACTATTATCTCTTAGCTGGAAGAAATATGGTTTGAGGTTTACATACTGTAGATATGTAGATATTTACTTTTTCTGTAAGACATCTCAAATAGATTAATCATGCTATTTCTTAAAAAACTCGAACGAACATCTTTAGTTTTATTTGGCAGCTTTGAAAACACATTACACATTCTGTGGATGTAATACATTGTGTGTAGAAAATTCATACTGTACATGGGGCAGAGGATAAACACAGATGTTTTTCACTCTAGTGCACAAATCACATATTCTGCAGACTTTGCAAGGTTACAGCTTGTGTATATACCAACTCAGACTTCAAGATCTAAACGGCAGGGATGGTGTGGTCAGATCCACGTGCATTGCAGGTACTGTAGTAGGTCCCATAGAAAAGAAGACCACCAATCTCCTACTGAGACACTGACACCACATGCTCTAGTACCTGAGAACCATTGAAGGTCCAAGAATGGGCCTGGTCCAACTCTGCTTCTAAGAGTTAAGAACACCTTAATACAGGATTGCTGCTGGCTTTGGACAATATTCTTGACATCACTTGTAAACAATTCTCCTTCAGTAAAGTATAGTTATCCAATTAGCCAGAACTTTTATACTGTCCCAAATTAAAATGCCAACAAATAAAAAGTGACTAAGCAGCTGACATTCATCCAATGGCCACCACATTTCTCTTTTCAAAGCCTTTATATTAAACTCAGCATTTTATAAAACTTGATCCCCAGTTGAGTCTGGCTTGTCTTTATGAGCTTGTTCCTCACTGACAGAATTAACTGGACAAGTGCTTGCTTACAGCACCTTCATAAGCTGCCCAGTCAAAGCACACTGGATGTTTCTGACAACGTGAGTAGTTTTTAGTTTAGTCAACTGCTAATGTCAACCTGACCCTACTTGTCTGCAAATCCTGATTTGAGGTTTTTAGATTATGTCATAGTTGCTCTGAAGATATTTTGCACCATTCATTGTACAGCCCTCATACAACAGCTAACAGTTTAAGCAATACTGACAAGGATCGGGAAGAGAGGGACACACCCAGTGGGTTGAATACAGATGGCTCCATTCCTTGCTTATCAGTGACTGGCATAGAGAAAGAATTCAATGTCGATGCCAGCCAAGGATTTCTGTTTCCTGGGTTTGTAGCAAAAACTAATCCTCAAGGTTCATGGTATACCTGTAGATGCAGTGCAAAATTGCATTTCAAAGCAAGGTGTCCTAATTCTACATGAAGTTATTTTTCTGGAACTGGAAACCTGCAGCTGCTTCCTACAAGACTCTTCAGAAAAGACAACTCGCTTGCATTCCAATTGAATAGTGATTAATCAAATGTATTCATTAATGGTTAGTCAGAAATAATGAATTGGTCAGACTGCTATTGTGTAAAATGTAATATAAAGTTATACACTTTGGAAATGACTGGAACATATGTATATGAATAATTATGCTGACAATTTTGTTGGTTTAAAGCCCTTAGCATTTTGTTTAATCATACATGTAAGGTTTAATATATGCCTTTTTTCCCCCTCACATATATAACTGAAGCATGTAATTTAGGCCCCATGTAACTAGCTTAGTTTTCACAACCTGCCATCCAACATCTGAATAATAACTACTTCATCTTTCCAAATATGAAATATTGATTTTCAGAGATATTATCAACAGGCAGACAGTCACTGTAGAAGGCCAATGCCTGTCCCAAAATATTGATTGCTGTTAATGTTATGTAAATTGTAATATATTAAGTAGAAGTTTACAAAATTAAAGATGCCCTGATTAAAATCATGTGTTTGTTGGGAATAACCTGAAGCCTGCTGTTGCAGCATGTACTGTATTAGCAGGAGCATTTCTGATGGGTTCACTGAGTATGCTGGAAGTGTGCCTTCAGCTAAAACTACCTTTAAGGAATGTAAACACAACCATAGTAGACCCTGTCTTCTTTCTAAGGAGTGAACAAGAAAAAAACGATCTCCAAATAATCATGTTTTGTTATAAAACTGAAATTGATTCTTAAATCTGTTAGTTCTAAAATGAAGTAAAATGAAGTATATTGCTACTGCTGTTCCTTTTGCAGCTTCCTGTTTATTGTCAAAGGCCCATTGACAAAGCCCATTAATTAAAAGGAATTTGTATAATTGAAGGGTCCTGATAATTTGTGTAGTTCAGACAGAAATACTAGCTACAATTAGCCCTGTTTTGTAATTAATCACCTCCATTGAATCAATATATGGCGTATGGCAAAGTAATGTCAGTAACAGATGTCTATGCATTGTTAGCAACGCCTGCATATTACGTTAATACCAAATAATACAACACTAAACCAAAATGCTTCTGGTAGTGCTAGAAGAATTCTGATTAACTAAAATTGTGCTTGGAGAGGCATTCGTGATCAAAATTAATTAATTAATTAATTAATTAATTAATTAATTAATTAATTAATTAAAATAAAATAAAACAAAGGCCAGAGAAGTTAAGCCTATATCTCCAGGATTGATTCAAAGCATCCTCTGCTGGCTGGTCTCTTAAACAGCACCTTAAAAAAAAATAGAAAATGTATTTCTTATTTATTTATGTATCAATGTGATTTTAAACTTACACATCTGGGTTATGTAACAATGCTGCAAAATACCAGATTGTTGCCAATCCAATAGTATACAAACATTTCTTTATTACTATAGTATTATGTGTTGCATCTGTTTACCATGTCAAAGATATTATAGTGATTACTGCAATAAATGACTTAATTCCCATTGACCATTTCTTTTTACTGTTTCAATGCTTGTTATATGTGTCTTCTGTTTTATTATGAACATTTGTTGCATGATTTAACTGGTAAGCAAATTATTTTTACAATCTGTGTGTTTTAAATGTATACATTTAATTTAACCCCCCATGGCTCAATACCTTGCCCCTCATGCAGTATAATGTATAACACATGTTTACATTTTACATTGCATTAAGGCTAATGCACATCTGATTTAATGTCAGGTCATGTAGAAACACTACCAGTGTTGTGTAAATACATACAGTCTGTGGCCAATCAGACAATCCCAGTTTCTAGCAGGGACTGTCCCTATCACTGGCTCTCATAGTTTTCATTTATGTAGGCTTCCAGCTGCAACAAATGTGACATATTATTCAACAGGGCCCCATTGATAATGATGATATGGATTGGATCGTTTCTTTGAAGACACTGTGCTCTTGTCTTTTCATGATGTACCAGCTTGCTGCATTGTCCACCTAGGTTACTGCATGTTGTGGATCGTCATGGCGACTGCCTGTCACAGAGCCCATAAGTGGGGGGGAATTAGCAGGTGCTGCTTGTTCAGCCCTATGTGGACAATTAGCTGTGACAAGAACACCTTGGGAATCTCCTGCTGCTCTGGACAGCCCTGCCCTTTGGATCTGCAGCATGCAGGATGAAGCCTCCCTAATTGTATTAATTGTACTGCCACATGGACAATTAGCATGAAAGTTCTTAAGATCATGTTATTAATTCCTTATTCCAAGTGTTTTCTGGAGAGAAATTAGGTTGTTGAGTATTTCTTTGTGAAATACATAACAATGGACCATGTTTACTACAGAACCAATTGTGCAGTGTTCACCATTTTTCCATGCTTTCTTTTGGTGATTTTATTACTTCTACAAAGGTCAAATCTTAATCAATGTATCAGGTTTCACCTCCGTATTTCGACTTGTGTGTATGAAGTTAAGATTAAACACAAGCTTCCAATGCAGTGCAAATAGAAAAAAAAGATATATGGCTGTAGTGGGATTTATTATTTTTATTTATTTTAATACATTTATTTTTAGACCACCTGCTTTACATTGTAATGAGCAGATATGAGTGCAGCAGTTATGCCCCAATTAATTAATGACTCTGGACTTTTTTTTAAAATGACCACATAATTAAGCACTAACAATGTGATAAATTACACTGTTTTCCCCTGAACTGCATTATTTTGAGGTCTCTGACATGAGATGCATAAACACATTTTTGTGCTACATGACAATAATCCAATGAGCAATAATTACATATTTGATTTGTGAATAAATACATTAACCCAAAGCATCTAAAGTGATTGGGAGATGTGGGACAGACAGTAGTGGTAGCGCACATTATAGGGTAGGAAAATTTTGTAAAACGTGCTGGATTGGCTGTGAGAAGAGAGCTGAGAAACATGAACATCTTTTGAAACAACTCACCGTGTTTCCAGGCTATGTGCTTTACAAACCAGGGAAGTTCATGCACTGGTAACTCAGTAAATATATTGTTTTTTAAAGCTTCCATAATAATTGATTTGTTCTTCTGGAGGTACCGAACCGGTGAACAACAGCTGTTTACCTCTCACACAAACTTGTTGGCTTAATTGGTGCATATTTAGCTTACACATGTTAACAGCCAATGAAAATGCACAGTAGAATAATAAAGAAACACACAGTGTGTGCAAACTCAAGACATTTGATCATTTAGACCAGTCTGTTAAACTAGAACTATGTTTTGTTTAAACTTTTGTTTTATTCCTCAGCTGTGTTTTTAAATTAATAAAAGTGCACAAAGAGCCTGGGGCTCTATTCAAGGACGCAGACCAGCCTCGATCAGGGAACGCCTTACTGCATATATATATAATCCAGGGTTGGCAATGGAACGCTAAATAAATAAACGTGAAACAAGCAATGTGATTGGTCGAGCAAGGTTCCAGCTGTATATTGGATGGATACGTACAGATGGAGCCTTGTCACATATTCTAAATGACTGCGCTGCCTCACAGAATTTAAAAGTATTGGACAGTAGCCATCTTGCTTTTACAGTTACAGATGTACAGCTGTAACTATGAAAAAAAAAAACGCTGTCTTTATACCCAGTCACCGTGACTTTGTCACTTAAAATAATGTATTTTTAGCAGTTTGTAAACGGTACAGAAAAACACTTCTGCACATTATGCACCCCTCTCAGACACATACCTTGAAAAATTACTGAAATCCAAGACATCATTGTATTTATTTTTATTCCTCCCATCTGTTCTGCTCAAACAGGTCTGCACTGTCGGTGACGGAAAAAAAATAATAACTCAGTGCCGTCTTAACTTCGTCCCCTGGTGTATCTTTTCAATGGCAATGTCCACAATATTATAAATACAGATGTATTTTCTTTTGCATGTTCCAATAACATTTATTTACTCAGCTTATTTAATGAAAAAAAAAACCTAATAATTTTTTGCCATAAACATGATTTATGCTTTTTTTTTCTTCAAATCCATTGTTTGACCTGGATTATAAATGCAATAAGGCTCTTCATTATAAGTAATGTTTTTTATGACAAGTCTTATACTGTATTCTCTGACACTGCCAGTTTCCAGTACCTCACTGCCATGTGTTGACAGGTATTTACTGTACCATTGCGCTGTACATTGATAATAAAAACATTTTAAGTGTGCAACCCTTACTTGACAGATGTCTAGAGTAGTAATCATGTATTATACAGAACTTAGAAAACCTGGAATGTAATGGCAGATCAGGACTGGAATTACGGAACCCTCTGTCCACACAGTTAAGTGTGTTTCATTATCAGGTTATTGCATGCCAAATTCTGTGATTGGCCGACAAGGTTAGATAGAAAAATCTCACTGATACAAATGGAATAAACCAAAAGGTTTTTTTTTTTTTTTCTTCTCTCACACATGTACTGCTTTAAAGAATTTAGCATTACAAATTAAAATTATGGAGTAGGTGTAAAGTACAGAAGAATCATACATTTTATATTTAGTGAGCAAACAAGTCAGGACACTGAAAAGATTTTTGAGGAGCTACATTCAGAAATCAATCAGAAGCACTGTGTTTTTGGAAACTATGCCAATGGTTACATAAAAGCATTCAAGTAAATACATTGGGTTTACTGGAATGTTACAATTTAAAAATACAGCCTAAAAATCAGTAACACTCCTTGGTTTTGCTTATACAGTAAATCCCCACTGCTTTGGAGATTAGATCAGATTTCATGTTGGTATGGCTGCAATATTGTATATTAAGGGGAACGATGAACACTTTTCAATGTGTCAGTAATGTAACCGTAAATATATTCATAAGAACCTAATTCTAACTGAAAGTGGTGCAAAAATACATCCTTAACTAATCTACAATGAGTTATTTCTTTTCTTTTTTGCTCTCCCCCTAAACAGAAAACCACTAATGGATGCACATTTGAAATGATGCCGTGCTGGCACAAGGCAGATGTCGGGGTTAGTGATGTGTCTCTGCTGCTGGGCGGGGGGTCAAAGTGTAAATGAAACACTGCAAACTGGGATATGGGAGTGTGCATGTGTAAATAATCTAGTAATTATTGACAGCTAGGGGATTAATAACTCCCTCTTCCTTGTGACATCTTCATTTCCCCTTACTCACATGCCCAGTTTTAAAAAGCTTGAAAAACCATTCATTTGCCGATTAAAGAGCTTTTTAAAACGGTAATTTACGTTATCAAATTGACTTTTATCTATATTCAAATGACTCCCATCTTACTTGTATTTAAATAATGAATGTGAAGTGTTGAAGGAAGAAGGCCTTCGTTGGGGAAGGTAACACAATACAGTGTTTAGTATTAAAGGAAACAATTAACTCTACATATATTTTGTATTTATTTTACTGTAATCAGATTAATAACTGTTTTATAAGAAGAAGAATGATTGCCTTAATTTACAAAACACAACACTCAGGGATGCCCCGACAGCCACCTACCCCCCACAGTGTTTAGTATTAAAGGAAACAATTAACTCTACATATATTTTGTATTTATTTTTCTGTAATCAGATTAATAACTGTTTTATAAGAAGAAGAATGATTGCCTTAATTTACAAAACACAACACTCAGGGATGCCCTGACAGCCACCTACCCCCCCCCAAGAAAAAAAAATAATTCTATCAATCATATGTGAAGGCCTTCATATATGGTTCATATGATTCATATATGAATTGAAGCCATCACTTCAGGTATGTCGGCTCATGTTAGCAAAGCATTGAAAAGCAGCTTAAACAGGTGACATAAAGCAGACATTTCATGCGTCAAGGTATGAAATGCCTTTAGGGTACATACTCAAGAACAATTACCTGTTAACACATATTAAAATCACAGCAGGGCAGCAACTTCAAAAGCCCTATGAAACATACAGTATATGGTATATAAAAGCCATATGAAGTATATCAAGTATATATAACGTATACTGTGTTATAAGAAATAGATTACTTTACCTTTGCTGTGTCCCTTGTTGTACATTTTGGGGTAGATGCAAGGATACGTGCAAAGTGATTTGCGGGTGCAATATAGCCCTATAATGCCATAAAGTCTGATTTTAGCAACCTCTCTAAAGAATGGTGTTCACCTGGCGTTCATCACCCACTATTAAATTTGCACTTTGCCATCATTAATCCATTGAAATGATATTAAAATGCATTCAAATGAAGAAAAGAGCATGGAATTGGGCGCAAACATTATAATTTCATATAACGATTTTGCCTTGCACTTTTACAAAAACTTTACACCTCTTCTTACAAGGTGCAAACCATTGTAGAAGCGAGTAATTAGGATCTGTATAAAAGCTCACACCTGCAGAGACCTGTCATTGGCTTCAGGATGGCTGCTGTGGTACACATCCTGATGTGTCGACACTTGGGTCTTGTTGAGGAGAGGCAGGACATGTTTTGAGGAGAAGGGATGTTTGGGATGCCAGAGGATGTTGTGCTACAGCATTATTGTCTCACTCCACAGGTCATCCTAGACCTAATATCTGAATTGAGGGATGAGCTAAACCCCAATCTAGGGACCGCTATCCCTGCACAGGTGAAAGTGCTGTGTTCTTTGCACTATTTAGCCTCTGGTTCCTTTCAGACCACAGTTGGAATGTCTGGAGGGATACCCAATCCACTTTTTCCAGAGTGCTAGGCAAATTTCTGGATGTCATGCTGAAAAGTGCAGGCCAATACATATCACTTCTTTAGGATACTAGTATAACTAATGTTGGCTGAGGCTTTTCCAAACAATTTCATGCTGAGTGAAATCTCAGCTCCTTCTCAGAAAACTTTTAGTTTCTTTTCCATGCTCCAAGAAGATGTTGATGCCCTTCCTTTGACATATTTGGTTTTGGTTTGTATTTTTGTGCTCCAGAAATGTCATACAACGCCTAACGCTCTGTGACTCCTAACTCTGTCACCTCTGGGCCACAAGTGTGGCCGATAAATAGACCGATGCGTACATTGAGACCATCATTAACCTATTTGTGGATCATTATTTGTGCGTAGTTTGCATTGCTCTTAAGTTTACATAGGGTGCAGTGCAATTTGAATTTTGCATCCACAATTACCTTATTACTTCAATTTGGTGCCGCAGCGTTTATTTTAAATTGATAAAAATGACTGCGGCCCTTAAACAAGGGTGGCGATTATACGAGGACGGGCTTTATTAAGAATACTATGCTTTACGAACGCTGCAATATTTTATTAAATGATTTAAGGCATTTTAGAAATGGCGCCATGAGAGGCTCCGATCTGCAGCACTATGCTTTTGTGTGTTTTTGTGGCTTGAATACAGTATATTTACTGTCAGTTAATGAGAGCCTATTAGGTGGGAGTTGGGAGGTCAAGGGAGTACTGTACCAGCGAATCAGGAGTGTGTATTGGTTGCTATGGGGTGGGACAAGAAGAGGAGAGAGAACAGTAGTTGAGTGTGATGCAGTTGTTTTTCTTAACGAAAATTAATACCTCTGAATATCGGTTTGATTTCTGTTAAAACTAAAATATATCCTACTCTGTTATTTTTTTCTCACTGTAATGTACCTGCTTGTTTGTAATTTCTTTGTAAGAGAAACCAAAACTAAATCTTCTCATAGATAGTAAGCAAGTTTTTTTATATAATTGTACAGGACTGAGTAAAATTCCAACTGAATAAAAAACAAAACAACTAAACCCCCTACAAGAAGATATCTTCAGCCAGCTTTCGGATAGCGTTTAGAGTGACCGGCAAAGCTCGAAGTTCCTCTGAGTTTAAGTTTTCACCATCCAATCTGACGACGAGGTAAACAGACAGCCCTTGTTTTATCCCCTGCTGTGTTGGCACTGAACTCTGCTGGAAAAAAAGGACGTGAAGGTCTGCTGTGCTGTAAGTAGTTCATCTTGGGTTGTCTGTCGGGACTGTACTATAAAATAACATTTGCTTACTATGGTGGGTGTATAGAATATATCTTTTCAGACAAATCTCAACCTCGTTTTATTAGCATTTACATAACCTAATCTTCAAAAGCATTGAGTTCTTTTCAGCTGAAATGCTTGTTTTTGTCCTGTACTCTTAGATATATGTAGCTCACAGATGAGTGCTTATGTGAATGTGGGTTTGTGAAAGACAGATACAACAATAAAGAAACCCTCAGGTGTGATTCCAGTACATTCCACTCTGATGTTGTCCTTCAGGTCTTCAATTGTCTGTGGGCTTTGATTTGTCAGGAAATATTCCATTCAGTGCCCCTGCTTCCAAGGCCCAACTTGAATATATCATGATCAGTTCCACAAATTCTTCTATTGAATATTTATGAGCCATTCTTCAGTCTGTCATGCAATATGCAATACAAAATTATTTTTTTAAAGTAAGTATTATTTGAGACTTTGAATAATCCTGTATAAGCATATATCATAAGTCTGGCATAAATAGATGCTCTCTTAGAAAGAAAAAGGTTGTATTTTTTCATGTGGGGTTATGGGATGCAAAACACAATAACTTAAGTTAAAAAAAAATGTTGACTATATATATATATATATATATATATATATATATATATATATATATATATATATATATATATATATATATATATATAGTATATTCTGATTAATTTTATTTTCGTATTAAGATTAATGGTTTAAATATTAGTATAGCAGAACCAAATAGGATATATATACAGTTGTAGTCAAAACTTTACATACGCCAATGGAAATGTATAATTTCTAGAAATGTCTCAAAAACAAAGAATTATAGGAAAAATCTTTTGTAGCAAAAGTTTTGCATTTGTTGATGAGGGAAAAAAAGTTACAAGAATTTATTTCAGCAATTTTTTTGCAGAACTCCAAAAATGCTAATTCAAAAGTATTCATACCACGACAGGGAAAATTAAATTGATAGCAATTGAGGCACCTTTAGCAATAATAACCTCTTTTAAACAACCTTATTCTTTAACCATTCTGAAGTAGATTTTGATGTGTGCTTTGGATCATTTTTGTGTTGGAACGTCCAGTTGTGCTTTAAACCAAGTTTTGTAGCGGAGGGTTTCAGATGATTGGCCAATATCATTTGGTGTGCTATGGAATCAATTTTACCATATATTGGAACTCAATTTCCTGTGCCATTAGAGGAAAAACAGCCCCATAAGTGAATATTACCACCTCCATGCTTGACCGTAGGTATGGTGTTCTTTTCTTTGTACGCCTCACCAGACTTTCTCCAAACATAACGACTACCAGCGTGACCAAATAGCTCGATTTTTGTTTCATCACTCAACAAACCTTTGACCAGAAGTCATATCCATCATTCAAATGCTGTTTTGCAAAGTTTAAGCGATTGTCCTTGTGACGATTTCCTAAGACTGGCTTTTTCCTTGGCCTGCGACCATTGAGACCTTCACCATGCAATACTCGACCTATGGTTGAAATGGCAACCCCAGTCCCACTTACAGCCAATTCACTTTCAATATCTTGTGCAGTCAATCTCGGATTGTTATTAACCTTCCCCACAATTCTTCTTCTTGTTCTTGGTGAAAGAACCTTTCTTCCAGACCAAGGGAGCGTTGTGACAGTACCATGAGCCTTGTACTTCTTGATAATAGAAACAATAGTTGAAATTGGGATACTCAAATGCTTTGAAATCTTCTTGTATCCTTCTGCAGATTTATGAAAATAAATTATGTTCTGCCTAAGGTCGTCAGATAGCTCTTTACTTTTTCCCATATTGACTTATTGGTAATGACAGCAACCATCCCGATGCCTAACCCTTTTGTACTCTCCAGGGACCCCCACGCCCCGCATTCCCCTGCCCCCAGCAGCACAGCTATGCTGCAGCCATGTCTTGTCAGCCAGGAAACCCCGCCAGCACGGAGCTGAACGAGATAAGACATCTCTTAAACCTTATCTGCACTAAGCTAATTAGATAATGTATCACCTGTATGCCACAAAATTAAAGAAAATAACAATAATATAGTATAAATAGATAAATCAAAACTAATTAATATAGTAGGTATACATAACCAAATTTAAATATGAATATGTAAAACTTAGTCACTTCTTATTTCTTTTACTACTATAAACCATAGATTTTTTGTTAATAAAAACGGCATCATTTAGAATAAGTAGCTGGAATATCCAGGGTCTGTGCTCCTCAACCTTTGGAATGAAGAGCACAGACCCAGACTTTGTAAATAGTATAAATAACATGGAGATAATAATCCTCCATGAAACATGGAGTCGTGCGGACGTGTCCACACACTGTCCCAATGGATACAGGGAACTGATAGTCCCCTCCCTAAAGAACCCCCACATCAAACGTGGCAGGGACTCGGGGGGCATCATTGTGTGGTACAAAGAGGAACTTAAAAACACTGTCTCTCCCATTAAAAGAGGAGAGACACATTTATGGCTCAAAATTGAAAAAAAAATCATCCAATCCCAATCTGACACATTCCTGTGCGCAGTTTACATGCCACCAATTGACTCCCCCTACCACCGAGAGGGGTGCTTCCAAAATTTACAATCAGAAATTACCCATTTCCAATCCCTGGGCTCTGTGCTGCTGTGTGGAGATCTCAATGCCAGGACCGGCAGAGAGGTCGACTACATCAGCACAGAGGGGAACAGCCATGTGATTGGACAGCAGACCTCTTTGTACCACACACCCATCACCACACAGAGGAATAGTTTTGACAGTGTGGTGAACAAGAGTGGGAAGCAGGTCCTGCATATCTGTAAAGGCCTGGGTCTGTACATCGTTAATGGCAGGATCAGAGGGGATTCTCAGGGCAGATATACATACAGCTCTGCTTTAGGAAATAGTGTAGTAGACTACGCTATCACAGACATGGACCCAGAATCTATTAATGCATTTATAGTCCGGCAACAAACCCCCTTATCAGACCACTGCCAAACAGTCCTGTATCTAAAAACAAACCCAAAACTAAATAATTCAAACCCGACCCCACCCGCCAAATTATACGGTCTTAAACCAGCCTATAAGTGGACACCAAGCAGTGCTGAGGAATATAAACAAACAATTTATAGTGCAGAAATAGAAAGTATGCTAAACAGCTTTCTAACTAAATTTTTTAAATTAGACAAAAATGGAATCAATTTGGCCATCAAAGAAATGAATTTTATATTCGAAACAACAGCAACAAAATCAAAACTCAAGAAAACAAACAAGAAAAAAACTAATTCTAAAAAGAAATCAAATGAAAAATGGTTTGACATTGAGTGTAAAACAAACAGAAAAGAATTAAGAAAATTGTCAAACCAGAAACACAGAGAGCCAAACAATATCGAACTGAGACTCAGCTACTGCAAGGCTCTGAAACAATACAAACACCTTCTCAATAAAAAGAGAAGAACACGTGTCCAAACAATTATCCCAAATTGAAGAATCCATAGAGCAAAATTCCTTTTGGGAACTATGGAACAAATTAAACACATCCAAAACCAGTCACGAATTGGCAATCAAAAATGGTAACATTTGGAAAAATTACTTTGATAAACTTTATCAAGAATTAGATGAAAATGAATTAAATCCAGACCAAAATTCTATTTTAAAAAACTAAACGAATTGGAAACCATAATCAAGGACAATCAGAACCCACTGGACTTCCCAATAACAGGACCAGAGCTAAAAGAGAAGCTCCAAGCCCTCAAGCCCAGGAAAGCCTGCGGGCCCGACAGCATCATAAACGAGATGCTGAAACACAGCAGCCCCAAGATGCAAGAGGCCCTGCTCAAACTATTCAACCTCATCCTGGCTGCTGGCTGTTTCCCTGACATCTGGAACCAAGGGCTAATAACACCAATTCACAAAAGTGGAGACAAATTCGACCCCAATAATTACCGAGGCATCTGTGTGAGCAGTAATCTGGGGAAGGTGTTCTGCAGTATCATTAACGCCGGATACTGGCCTTCCTTACCGAACACAATGTCTTGAGTAAGAGTCAGATTGGATTTTTACCAAATTACCGCACCTCTGACCATGTTTACACCCTACACACCCTAATAAACAAACATGTCCACCAAAAAATAAAGGGAAAATCTTTGCTTGTTTTATAGATTTTAAAAAGCATTCGACTCAATTTGGCATCCAGGTCTATTCCTTAGAATTCTTGAAAGCGGTGTAGGGGTAAAATTTATGACACCATTAAGTCAATGTATACAGAGAATAAGTGTGGTGTCAAAATTGGAAACCAAAGAACAGGGTTTTTCACCCAAGGGTGGAGTGAGACAGGGTTGCAGTCTGAGCCCAACACTGTTCAACATCTATATCAACGAAGTTGGCCACAGTGTTGGAGCAGTCGGCAGCCCTGGCCTCACTCTACATGACAAAGAAATCAAATTCCTGCTCTATGCAGATGACCTGGTCCTGCTGTCACCCACAGAGCAGGGGCTGCAGCAGAGCCTGGCACTGCTAGAGCAGTACTGTCAGAAATGGGCACTGACAGTAAACCTGGACAAGACCAGAGTTATGGTATTCCAGAAGAAAGCCAGATCTCAGGGAAACAGGTACCGCTTCACCCTGGGAAACAACACCCTGGAGCACAGCACCAGCTACAATTACCTGGGTCTAAAAATCAGTGCGTCTGGGAACTTCAACCTGGCTATAAATGCATTAAGAGATAAAGCGCAGGGCTTTTTATGCAATAAAGAATCGGCTATACAAAATTAAACCACCAATAAAAATTTGGCTAAAAATTTTCGACAGCATAATAAAGCCAATCCTTCTGTATGGTAGTGAAGTATGGGGTCCCCTTATGAACCCTGATTATAAAAAATGGGATCAAAGCCCCATAGAAATTTTCCATTTGGAATTTTGTAAACACCTCCTGCAGGTTCACAGGAGTGCAGCAAATAGCTTGCAGGGCTGAATTGGGCCGGTTCCCCTTACTCCACTCCATACAGAAACGAAGCCAACTACTGGGTCCATCTACAGCAGGCTGATCCGCAGTCCTACCACCACACTGCACTGCGGAGCTGCACACAGCCCCTACAAGAGAATCCCCTCAGTAGAATGGTACTGAAGCTCAGTCAATTGAGCCAAATTAACACCAGCGAGCTTCAGAACACCACCAACAAAAACTCCCTGCACAAAAAATGAAACAAATTAATCTAAATCTGGAAAACAATTATAAAGTACATTGGAATAACGAAATTGAATCACACAATAAATTACAATGCTATCTGGCCCTAAAAAGAATTTACCCTGGCAGAATATCTGATCAGGGTCAAAAATACAAAACATAGACAGATCCTGACCAAGTACAGACTCAGTGACCACAGCCTGGCCATCGAAACTGGCGGCACAAAAACCTGGATTGCCAAAGAAAAAGGCTGTGCTGTCACTGTGATCTGGGAGAGGTAGAGACAGAAATGCACTTCCTGTTACACTGTCCCCAGTATAAGGAAATCAGGGACACGTACTTCCCCAAACTGGCCAATCAGGCCACAACATTCCAGCTGCTCTCTGACTTAGACAAACTGCCAGTTCTGTTAGGAGAGGAGCAGCAGACAGCAGAGCTAGCTGCCCAGTATGTAGCTGCCTGCCACAGCCAGAGAGACAGAGAGACAGACAGACAGTCCCTGGTGTAGACACCCTGGAGCACGGGGACCAGGCACTCATGCGCACCCATGTACACTGTAAATACAGAGAGGGAGGGAGGGAAATGGGAGGGTTGTTGTTGTATTGTATTGTCTGGGTTGTTATGTGATAATGTTCATTGTTGAATTGCTTTGGCAAAACTCAATTCCATTTTGTCATGCCAATAAAGCATTTTTTGAATTTTGAATTTGAATTTGAATTTGAATGTTCACCTACCATGCAGCATTTTCTAGACTTTTCTAGAATTAGGTTCTGCATTATCATATTGAAATTTCTAGCATCTTGTAGACAATACTATCATAGCATCAAAGGGTATGAATACTTTTGAATTTTCACTTTTGGAGTACTGCGACAAACAGGTCTCATTCCAAAATCCCAGACTTGTTTTAAAGACACAGGCACACATTTTTCTAAATATTTGTGGTGCTTTACAGAGTGATTTGTATTATTTATTTATTTGAAATACACTCACAGATTTAATAAACTGTTTCCTGTCATTATGTGATGATCTACTGTTACCTTTAAAATATTACCATTTAAATGCATACAGGTTATACCAGTGTGCAATATATGAAACAACCAATATATGAAAATATATAGATAATATACATGAATATGACATAAAATGCTATGGTACACCATAAGTTAAAGTGTAACATATCTGCTTTTGGAATCTCAGTCCACTGTCTACTGTATTGTCTCAATGAGGAAACACAGGCCTTGCGGAGCACTGATGTCAACAGTGATGTCATCACTGTTGTATTTCTTCAGTTACCGGCAGCTTATGGTTGCAGTCTTATTGTACTGTATGACACAAAGGGATAGGGAGTGTATGTAAACTATACAGCAAGCTTTATGTTCCAAGAACAAAGTGTTTAATAAGAAGAGCACACTAAGCAAATTCTATGCAGGTCAAAGGTTAATCCTTTGCCTTGCAGTTTGTATGCCCAGAGCCTACAGTAAATACTAATATTCTAGTCCAGTGTGCAAAAATACAAGCAGTGTTCTCTGCTGAACTTTGGAAGGGGATTTAACTTGTCTCCTAGTGATAACCA
Source organism: Acipenser oxyrinchus oxyrinchus (assembly GCA_030684275.1). NCBI lineage: Eukaryota > Metazoa > Chordata > Actinopteri > Acipenseriformes > Acipenseridae > Acipenser > Acipenser oxyrinchus. The sequence goes on along the minus strand of CM060260.1, from coordinate 24,960,815 downwards.
AGCCTAATACTAGTCCAATATTTGGTGCTTATGGAAGGGGCTGGGCCTGCCTCTAAACTGGATCACAGCAGGCATTTGTCAAGTTGTAAATCTTTTTTTTTTTTCTTTTCTTGGTTCTTTTTAGATTTGAATTTAACTTTTTATATACATAGTAACACATCCATTGAGATTCAAGAAACTTAATTTACAGGAACCATTACTATATTAAAAGGGAATGCTTATATTGTGAGATTTTATTTAGTAATATCTCATATTGTAACATTTTGTATATTTAAATCCTTCCAACGAAGAACGATGTAAGTGCACTCTTTACTCTTTACATAATTACTGACATTTTAAACACAGTGCCAAGTTCCATTGTAAGTCTCATATTTACCTTTCTGTAGGTAAAGTTAAGGGTTATCCATCCAGATATCCACTACATTCCATGCAGACAAAATTGTGCTTGCATAAAAATAGGCATAATCTCTGCTAATTTTGTTCACATACAGTTTTTTCGTTCCAACAATTCATCTTTTTTTAGTGTAGGTACCTCCTTAGTCCCTCCATCCATGTACTGTAAATGAATGTGGGTATTTTCATTATAAATCATACCCATTTCCAGCATCAAAATACCAAACTGTATGGTTTATGAATAAAAGTCCCAACATCTATTTAAATCACCTAGAAGTTGAATCTAGATCACATGCCATAACCTTTCAATTTTTTTTTTTTTTTTTTTTACTTTGCATTCTGTCATGACAAGGGCTTATACTGTATTAGAGAACAGCATTAGCCAAAATGTTCATTTGACTTTATTTTCTCATACTGTAGTTTTATCTAACAATTTATGACTGGTTGAATGATCGATGATTAACCCACAGTTACTTTAAAAATAGCTTCTTCAAGAAAGGAACAGAAAATAGACAGTGTAGCCTGTGGCTAGTTGGAGTCTAGATGCCAAGTGATACCTATCTAACTGACAGTTCCATTGTCTGCATCTCTGCTGTATATCTATCATAATGATTGTATCTCACAAAATACCATACATTCGGTAATACACTGTTCCTCTTGATTGACAGGAAAAGAGAGGATCCCGTTATTGTGTGACAGTCACATTACAGAACTGTGGCATAACCAGCTGTTTGTATAAAGCACTAAAGTCCTCAACCATTGTATTAAATTATAATTTCGAAAGCCACTATAAGGAAAGACGCACTATCATTTATATTGAATTAAAGTACAGTATCAGCATTCTTTAATATATATATATATATATATATATATATATATATATATATATATATATATATATATATATATATATATATATGTATGCAAAATAAATAAATAAATAAATAAAACCCGATATGGTACTAAACCTGTGATTCCTTGTAAAAAATACATGTTCAAATTAGGATTCAATTATGTCTTCCTTAAAAATATACCTTTCATCTGCAAATTATTATTAGGGACCTTTCAGTGAGAGCTATTCCATTGCTGTTTACTTGCTTTCAATTATTTTCCCTGCTTTTATTCATTAAAAGCAAATGCATTCTTTTCAAGTTGCACAGGAGCCTTGATATTTAGATCCAGTTACGACAGTAGAAGTCTCGGTTATGAGAGCAGAAGTTACTGAAGCTACTTAGGGATTTTTATTTTTTAAGCGATTGATTTAATGAGTACATTATTGGCAGAATTACATAGAGAATTGGCTTTCATCTCTCAGAGGCCTCTGCAGTATGAGATGACATCAACATATGGGGTGAAGTCATTGCCAGTGATCTAATCTCCCAGAAGGATGTATTAAAAAGCAAGAACACAAAGCTTAGAATTGAACATACTGCTGCCAACCCCGGTCAGTACTTGGTCTGCTCTAAATTATGGGTTTATTCTAATCATGTATGAGCAAAAAAATCACCGTTAGTCAATTGTAATAGCAAAATCAAAATATCACAATTATGTATTTTGTGGCAAAACGCTATAAGCAAGAACAAAAGCAAAATTATAAGTGGTGTACTGTAGGTTCTGGACATTATTTATGTGATGTTATCTTCTAGATTCACTAGCTTATTGGTAACAGTCTAGTTTAAGGAAGAAAAGAATCTCCACCTACCTATTTAATATTTATTTTGGGCAATGAAAGCACTTAAATGTATAGTAATATATGTGAATTGTGGTACAGTATTCTACTATGGCAAAATGGAGGAAAGAATGGTGTAAAAACAATATATTGTTGAAGCTGGCTGACTGTTTGGTAAGACAAGCTAGCAAAAACCAATAAGTGTCATTTTGAAAGAACAGCAAGTTATTCCACAAAACAAAACAAAAAATATGGAGAAAAATAATTGAAATGGTTAATGCTCAACGTAAATGTAATGATTGTAAACCGGGTCTAATTTGCATACAAGATACTGATACAAAAATATGTGTACAGAGCAATATGACACAGGTATCTACTACATATTATTATTGACACCTACATACTAAATACCGTTACATTGTTCTGAATACAATGCATCCTCCAAAAGATACTTTAATAGCATTAGGGCCTACTGTACTGTAAGCTCCAAAAAGTTAAAAAAAAAAAGATAAATGATTAAGTTTACACTTACCAAGAAGCCAAGGGCAGGGTTTTCAAAAGGTCGTAAAGGATAACTCCAGTGTTAATCAAGAAATCGGTGTGTAGCATAGATTTTGGCATTTTGAAGTGGCCGTTATGCCTATTTCGTTATTAAATAATCGTCCTAATCTGATTTCCGAAATTATGTTGATTTACGAAATATTGTTAATATCTTAATGAGCAGTGCTTTTTGCATTGATATGGAATTTGCCTAAACGTATTTAATGTTGTCATACCCCCACACACACACTTTATGTACAATGTCCACTTTCACCTTCACACGTTTGTATGCATATAAAATGTTCTTATAATACTGTAAGTGTTCGGTGGCTACTTCTAATCATGTTGAGTTTATTTATCGTGTAGGTGAGCAAAGAGTACCAGAGAAAATGTATGATTAGAGGAATTCACCAAATAATTAATTATAAACAAATTGTGTATTGGGTTAGGGAGTTCTAACGTAATGTTAAAAGCTTAATAAATATATAATGAAGAGTTACATACATGGTATACATGTATAATATAGCTAACAAAAAGCACAAACGAAAATCACTTGCTATTAAAGGTCTTGTTACTATACCACAAAATCCTGCCCCAAGTGTCTCAGAGCTCTCTTACAGAACAAAACAAAATAAGCTAAAACAGTGCTATAAATGAGGTATTCCACATTACAGATCATTTTCACATTAATTGAATGAAACTTTTTCCTATTTCAATACATAACATTAGCTCGGCAAAAAAGGCCAGCTACTTGGAAAACAATGACCTGGATTTGTAGCTGTTCTTCGGTCATTGGTAAATAAATTAAATCTGAGGCTTGAAAACATGACACCACCATCGTTGTTCTCTTCTTCAATGCACCCACAATAATACAGCCATGCTTTCCCTTAATTTCTTGTAATTAAAAAAATGATCCTTATATATTCCGTAATTATTTGAACCTTCATATTAGATGGTGTATAGTTACTTGAAAGAGTACATTACTTGAGAAATGACTTGACAGAAGCAATACTTTATGTAATCACCTCTAAAGTAGTATACATTTACACAGAAAATCAGGTAACCGTAAAACTTGCTTTCTTTTAAAAATAGAAAAATACAATAAAATTACTCAAAAGCTACGTTAAGCAGCATTACGTTCCTTTGAAAATAACTCCCTTAGAGTACGTATTATCCTAAATATTATTCTGAAATGGTCTGTTGCAGTATTATTATATTACCATTAAATATCAAACAATATACCACCTTAACAACCAATTCAGTATGCATAGTTTACATTATTTAATTTAGTTGCTTACTTTGCATTAGCATTAATGACTGAGCATATTTGCAGCAATTTAAATAACTTGTATATTTAAACTGTACCCTTAACTTGCTTTTCTTTTTATTTAAGGATACTTGACATATTTTCAATGTTTCCTTAGTTTTATCAATTGTATCACATTTAACAAATCTGGAAATACAATACATGTGTAAGGCTCAAATCTAAAATCAAGTTCTATTCTAAAAAATAGAACCATTTGGAGTGTAAGTCAATAGGTATTAAAAAAAAGATTGGGGGTGGGGAGTCTCCTTGTAGCCATGGAAACACTGAAACTCAGGGATTTTGAATGTAATGCAATGTAAATGTTTTAAGAAAACCAGAACAACTGAATAATTGCTGTCTGAAAAATGACAGATTTGATTTTCCGAACCACACTAAATCTAAGACATTAAACACTAACTCTAGCCATATGTTATTTAATGTAATATTTTTTTATGAAAAAATAGTAGGCTGTAAATCATCAGTTATCAGAAATAAAGTAAAAATGCATTCGAAAATACATTTTGCATGGCTTGATCATTTAAGTTTTAGTACCATAATAATATTATAAACTCCTCTCTGGGTAATTAGTGCACAATACCGGTACTACATTTGTTTTTTAGGAACTCCTACACAAATTGAAAATACAAATGACAGCCTTAAAACTAAGTACAGTATAGTCTTAGTACAATGTTCACAGCTATTTACTGTAAAAGTAGATACTGTAGCAAAACTGGACTACGTACAGATTGAGAAGTACACTACACCATGAAGAGACATTAATATAAGAACATGAGAACATGTTTGACTGAGAGGAGGCTAATATCTTAAAGGATCCAAGTGTTTCTGCTTCAACATGACTAGGTAGGCCACTAATACACCTTAAAAGTCAATTAGCCTACTTCTGTAAAAGCTATTTTATAATCTTGCTTCACCTGTGTTCAGAAGGAGACCACAGCCAAACAAACAGCCAGGTTTTGTAATTGTGTTTGTCATAAATAAAATTTAAAAAAGCAATGCGAGTTCAGTCTTTTGTCTTGTGTGCCAAAGCAGGATGAACATTGTTCAACTTAACTAAGTTCTCTGCTTTCAGTGAATACAATAAGGCTTAAAGATAAAGAAAATAAAGAAAATCTCATATGCATGCTTTAGTTAGAGGTATGTGAAAGAAAATCAGCCACAATGGTCGTGATTTTCCTGTCGGTTTCTTCTCTACATGCACCTCCTGGCACTTCATTTGTAGCCAGTTTGGCAACATTGAATATGAGATACAAGATAGTGGCCCTCAGCTGCTCGTGTGAGCCATGGAAACACCCTGTTTTGTTGCCGTGGACAGCTGTAGTCAGGAGTGCCAGGCAGTGGAAACAGGGCGAGGTCACTGTCAGGAGGGGATGAATGGTTAATTTTGTAAGTGCATAACTGAACACAATCAAGGGACGCTAACCAATGGGCTATGTGTGGCCATGCATCTCTTACATCTGATAGCAAACCCTATTTTAATTATTATTGTTTGATACTCTGTTTCACAGGAGGCTCTAGTGGAGATAAAATGTCTAATTGCTACATTCTCCTAAATAGCAGTGGGGTTGGTACTCTGTTTCTCTAATTACCTGAAAGGCTATGACCAAGTCAGAGACACACAGCATGGAACTGCAATGTGTCTGATCACCTGACTTCACAAAGGCAGTCTGACTCAATGATGGGTCTGAGCCAAGCTCAAGTCATTAGCAACGAAGACAAATGCCAAGCTGAATGTTCATAAGACATTTTATAGCACTTCACATTGATATATTCTCGTTAGACAGTCACCTTACAAAATATACCATGACTTTATTCTGACCTTAATAAAAGAAAAAGATCAGGTTTGAAAATGTCTCATCAGCTAGATTATTATTATTTTTTTGTTTTGTTTTAATACTGGTTGCTCAGCAGTCATTTGTCAAAAATGGCAGCAATCAATGTCATTTGTTTTTAAACAGATCACAAGTCATTTACCATTTCAATGCCATGTGCAACAGCTGTGTGTCTGGCACCTGTCCAGTATCCATTAACGTTTATTAATTACAGCCAACATAGATTGTGTTTCTGTGGTTTAAGAAGTACATACGGACACACGAGCAGCAAATTAAACTAGCAACACCATTAGCCAGACTGCAGACAGCCTCACCTTATTAAACCATAGATCAAGTCCTGGAAAATACTGCAGTTTATGTAGTCATTTTGTGACCTTATGACTAAGCAAGATGATTAAAAAAATAATTTATTGGAAAAAATGTCATAGAGGACATGGTGACGAGATTAAAAAAGGCAGGGAGCTATTCAGTATCCGGAAATGAGTTAATATTTCAATTGTGTTGCAGTGTACAGTCAAACTTGTTTCTAATGACCATTCATGGGACCATATAACAGTGGCATTTATTATCTTAATAGTAATTTTACATGGGAGATACATTGAGGCGTGTAATGCAGCACAGCCCCAATAGTTTTTACAGTTAAACAGACAGGGCAGACACATCGCCTGACCACAACAGTATTATACATGTATTTATAAAAATAGCCATAAGACATATGTTCCATGTAATCAGGTATTTTTTAATAAAGGTAATACATCTGGAATCTCTCTACTTTTTGCTATCATGGAGATTCCAAATCCTGTAATCCTGCGACCATGGCAACAGCAGTAATCAAGCCTATTGACTGATTCTAAAAATATATTACCTGCGTTATTTCTCTGTTTTATGGTGCTATTCAATCAAAGTTTTAGTCCTAAGTGGACAAACCTCACAAACATCCCACTGCATCAGAAAGAACAAACTGTTTCTCAATTATTTTTTTAAAATTTTTTTTTTTTTACTGTCAATAAATAATAACATAGCTATACTGGATTTCTGTTTAGCATTTGTCAAGGTCTAATTAGCATTATTGATTGTTCCATACAATTGCCACAATATTTTATGCAAAATAACCTGTGCAAAGTCTTTGTTTTGATTTGTATTTGCATGTTATTATAATTCCTGCATACATTCTCTAAATGGCTGAATAAGTACAGTATATAGGGTAGGTCTGTGGTCTTGAAATCCATGTCAGCTTCAAGTCCTATGTGCTGAAATCATTTCTGAGGAAATTATTATAGATTTTGGTTTTTAAAATGGTCTTTAAAATGTATATCTTTAAAATGGTCTTTAAAATGTATATCCTTGTGCTTGCATGTGCAAGGAGGAGGCTGTGTGGTCCAGTGGTTAAAGAAAAGGGCTTGTAACCAGGAATTTAAACAGCAGTCCTCTGCCACCAAAGCTTGTTTTCAAGTCGTTATATTATTTCTCTGGCTGTCTGCTTTCACAAACACTTGAAAACACTACAGTATTCAATAGAATGAAATATATAAGGAGGCTGTGTGGTCCAGTGGTTAAAGAAACGGGCTTGTAACCAGGCGGTCCCCGGTTCAAATCCCACCTCAGCCACTGACTCATTGTGTGACCCTGAGCAAGTCACTTGTGCTCCGTCTTTCGGGTGAGATGTATTTGTAAGTGACTCTGCAGCTGATGCATAGTTCACACACCCTAGTCTCTATAAGTCGCTTTGGATAAAGGCGTCTGCTAAATAAACAAATAATAACGTAAATGCTGAAACAAAACATTGCAAGTAAGTAAGTAATGTGAAAACTATATTGAACATAAATCCATCCAACCACCATTTTAACATCCCCAATGCACCAGAAAAATGAAGTAAGATAAGTATGGCTGTTCAAAGAGGATTTACATGTGCAGTATTGTTAATATAACTGTATGTGTTATCACAACAGCAACAACATAATTTTCTATCTGTGCATTGGAACGACTGACACTTAAAGGGAATATTAAACATATCACTGTAAACTGCATACTTTCATCTCTGTCTTTAAAGATCAATGAAAACACAATTACTGTATCTTTCTTATTGATCCAGCCTCCCACTGCTGCAGGGCTGCTATCAGCAGTGGCTTTAAAGCATATGAGTTACTTCATATTAGTTTGACAATGTTAACAGCAAACAGTACAAAGAATTAACACAGGAGCCATTAGACTAGAAAAAATATAATTGAATTGGGAATACAATAAAAAAAAGACAAAATGTATTTCATTCCAGTATTTTCCAAAGATTTGAATATAATTCCACCATTCTTCAGTCATCATCACCGGCAATATACTTGTAATCAAAAATAAATAAATAAATAAATAAATAAAAAGTAAAAGAAAAATCCATTGATGGATCATCACTGATATATGAATTATTTGGATTCTAGCAATTAACTTAAACATTTGGCAGTATAAAGATGTTCTTGCTGTATGTAGTTATTTTTCCTCAACTGTACCATTCTGCACATATAAAACTCTGTAAAGGAGATTGTTAATGTGAGTTATACCTTTTGAACCTGCATTTAAAAAACATACAACAAATGACATACAATATGAAAGCTACTTAAAGGGTATATAAGGACCTTATTTATTTTATTGTTTTACATGTTCCCATGTGTTGCTACAACTGTTTACGTAAGGTGTGTGTATTGTTTAATTTTTTTTTTTTACATTTTGACCACTTTTTTAAACTTTTAAATTGCATTCCCTGCCTCTAGATGGCTTCACATGTACCCGCATGGACCTCTCAGTACTACATTTCCCATCATCTTCCTGCTCACATATGTAACTAAGATGGATTTACCAGTGAGCAGGAGGATGATAGGAAATGTAGTTCTGAGAGGTCCATGCAGGTACATATGAAGCCATCTTGAGGCAGGGAATGCAATTTAAAGAATTTAAAAAGTGGTCAGAATGTAAAATAAATTAATTAAAACAACATACACACCTTACTTAAACAGTTGTAGTAACACATGGGAACATGTAACACAATAAAATAAAAAGGTCCTTATATACCTTTTAAGGGACAGCAGACTTAAAAAGTTTGAAACATAATGTCTTTTGTCATATAAAATAGATCAGACTAATGGTATTCCTAAAATAATTCAGACAACTATGGGTTGCTTTTTGTTAAATTTAAATTTGGAGTATAATAGAAGATTCTGTGAAAATTGATCTGTGTGTATTTATCAAGCTGAGCAAACCGTTCTATTGGTGGAAAAGATTGAAGGTCTATTCTCACCAGGAGTTAGATTAAACCACACTTTCAATAGTTGACACACATAAAAGGAACAGCTTCTTCATGCTGACTAACCCAGATTTAAGAAATGTGTTTATGTCAAGTTAAATACTAAACTGGTTTGATATATATGAAGGCATTCAGTTTGCAAGCCTGCATCGACTACAGGGTAGTGTATAGGGATCCCATTTTGAAAGAAATGCAAAAATACAATAACATTAATTTGATCAACCTGGCAAAAACAACTTAAATTGCAGGTAGGAAGTATTGTTTGAGTTGTTTCCTGCTAGTTGTAAAATTATACAGAATAAGATATAATGTCTTCTCTTCAAAATCTACTTTTGTTTCCATTTAAAGTTGGTCAGGAGTACAGGCGGAGGGTTAGTTGGCAAATTTAAACAGCAGTCCTCTGCCACCAAAGCTTGTTTTCAAGTCGTTATATCATTTAACTCTGGCTGTCTGCTTTCACAAACACTTGAAAACACTACAGTATTCAATAGAATGAAATATATAAGGAGGCTGTGTGGTCCAGTGGTTAAAGAAACGGGCTTGTAACCAGGAGGTCCCCGGTTCAAATCCCACATCAGCCACTGACTCATTGTGTGACCCTGAGCAAGTCACTTAACCTCCTTGTGCTCCGTCTTTCGGGTGAGACGTAGTTGTAAGTGACTCTGCAGCTGATGCATAGTTCACACACCCTAGTCTCTGTAAGTCGCCTTGGATAAAGGTGTCTGCTAAATAAACAAATAATAATAATAATATATCACAGCTGGTAGATACTACAGTATTTACAGCAATAGATGCTATTATTTTGATTATTTTTATTTGAGACTGCATAAACTTTATAATAAATAAAAGCATGTAGAATAATTCATATAAAAACATCCTTGTGGAAAAGTGATGGGATTTAGAAAGCTCCATTTTTGGCGTGAATAGAATAATGTGAAATAACAGTAGCAGTTGTAAGAAAGCTAGACATTAATTCATTTTTCCCCTGGCTCTGCTGCCCACATTGTTCTCAAGAGACCTGCATATTTGCTGTGTCTAATTGTGTGTGTTTTACTTCACAAACAGGAAGGTACTTATTTTGTATTTGTTTTGGAGAACATGTGATTTAAAAATACATCTAAACCTGTGTGTGCCAATGTACTAATATGTACCTTGGGAAGACTAATTAGGAAGAAAGGTTATTCTTAAATATGTAAAGATTACACTTGACACACACATGGTGCAAATTCACCTATACAAATTAACTCTACTTACAATGGTATGGTTGATGTTTGTTAGAGCATATATCCATTCTTCATCGAACATGTCCATCATAAGATGTGCTATGTAAAATGCAGCTTTTTAAATGGCTTTTTCCTGTTTTTGGTGGATAGTCTTCACTGTGACATATTATGCAATGCATGATAATTGAAAAGATGCACAGCTTACAAGTGAATACTTTTTGACAAGACTCATTCATTGATCCTACGAGGTCTGGGTATTTCAGTATAAAAAAGACCATGCCACAACTCAGCCATAGTTTGAAGCTTAGGTTTTACATCCTCCGCTCAGTGGCTACTGTATGGTTAGTAGCCTTTTGAATACTACTGAACTGGGTCACATTTTATTTTAAGGGACGTTTTTTTTGTTTATTAACTGTTAACAAACAGCAAGTAAACATGTTAATGTACATTATTTATTTTCTGTTAACTGTTAGATAATAATATATAACAGGCTAGCTAAAACTGTAAACAGCATGGATGATCAATCAAACACCAGAGCCTTATGGATGATCAATACCCAGTCGATCATATGCTTGAAATCGGTTCAAATTGTTACTGTAGTAATGTTTAGCAAATTAAATCAGTTTTTTTATTAACCCTAACCCTAACCCTAACCATTAGCTAAAAATTAACAATGTTTGTTAACAGTTAATAAACAAAATAAAGCCCTTAAAGTAAAGAATGACCCTGAAATGTTTAAAATCCATAGAGGGAACTCCATAAGCATTCATGGAGAACATGCGTTATTCCACATATTAGGAAGGGGTTGAAGCTATTCTAATGGATTATTCCATTCCATTTTCATGGATTATTCCATTTATAGAAAAAGTAGATCAATTAAATACAATTTACAATCATTTCTTTCCTTGGATTATTATCTACGGAATGTAATTTGGGACAGTGCGATTCATCCGGTAATTCTGATGTTGGATTTGAATGAATGCAAGATAGATTAAAAATGAGATATTCAATGTGTAGAATTACTGTAATTATAAAAAAAAACATTCAACTCTCAACACTTTGTTGCTGTATTAAATATGTACTTGCCAAGCTGTGTGCTTCCATCATAAATGGAAAAAGAAAAACAGTTCAGATAGAATTACTTTATGGTCTATATCTGGACATATATATATATATATATATATATATATATATATATATATATATATATATATATATATATATATATATATATAATTTTATTGACATACTTTGTTATATTTCTCAATATCTCACTACAATAGTTCCATAAGAAGATACTATAGTACCATTTTCTGCAAGATCAGATTCAGTTCCTGATTTGCATACCCTTCAATCTGGTATCAAAGCCAGGTCAGGAAAGGTTTTCTCATAATGATCGTATCTCCAATGCTAACAAAGCTAAATGTATGCTAATTTCATCTTTTTCCTTTTGCTTCCTCTGCACTCTTTCTCTGTATTAGATGAAATTGAATTTGAGTCTTTTACTACATGGAGCTTGGATTCATTCGTTCTCTTGGATTCGTTCTCTGGGCTTTTTGTGTGAGCTCTGTATACAGCAAAGCCAGAAAATACAGAGCACAATTTACTACATGTGCAAAGATGCCACAGTGTGACTTTTATACAATGAACTCCACTGAAAAAATTCATGTTTGTACAAAAGCCTGCCTGCTGCATTATTTTCTCAGTTTGTAATCCATTCGTTCATATAACAACTGCATTTCAAACAGCCCTGATTGAAACTATGTCCTTGTCCATGCTCTGCCTTGTCCATGCTGATCTGTGTTGACAGAGTTACTCATGGCTTCTATAGTACATCTTGTTCTCTTTAACCATGTGGTAAGTTCTGCAGTAATATTACATGCATTATAGCACAGTATCTGCACCCCCTTTGTAAACAATACATGCATTGTTTTTTTGTGGGAGGGGGGTTTTGATAGGTTGACCTGAAATTTCCCCCCCGTAGCTCACCCCAAGATCCGGTACTGACAGAGAAATCTATTATTTATAAATCGGATGTCTTTTCTGATACCATGTTCACATATGATGCCTAACAGACAAATTGTCCCCCCTAATGGAGACAACAGAATTCTTCTTTTGAAGGTATTTTATCTGTGTTACAATTCCAAAGCTGTATTTTCAGAGTTCTGTATAGTTGCATTTCCTTTATTGCTGAAACGTCTGTTGCTTAAAGAGGAACTCTTAACCTTTAAGAGCTGGTTTCCTTTAAGAAATCTCTTCACATTTTACTGGCGTTACAATTATTTTAATTCATTTTCAAAAGCTGGGACATGCTTCAGTTTTTCTGCTTTTTCTTGGTAAACTTAAATCTGTGAAAAAAAGAACCCAATTAAACCCTTAGATTCCTGTTATTTTTATGGTTTGTACAAATGAACTTTGATCCTTCATGAAATTAATGAAAAACTGGGCGCTAGAGGCTGTTCTATACTCCCTCATTATTTGATAACTGTGGGTAGTAGAGAAAAAAAAAGAATGAATCAATGTTTGTGAACCAGTTTAATAACTTTAATTAATGTTTTAAATAACTCTCCAAAGTTCTAATAAAGTTGAAGTAAATTGTCACAAAGTTAACACACTACTACATGTTGATAAAGTCTTTTGAGCACATTACATTTTACTTCAGAGGAAACTAATTCTGTTATCCATGACAGTCCATATTCAGGCTGCTCATATTAAAAGCCCATATACATTTTTTTTGTTGCAAATTGGGTGTAACTCAGGCAGATGGTTACTGTGTGAAGCAATGTAGATTATTTTTAAATAAATTACAGTATATATCTTGTTTAATTTGTCTTATTGTTATCGGTTAACTGAGATATACATTTTTTTGTAAATATGTTTTTAGGAGGAGGCAGCATGTTTCAAATTGACCTGCTGAATAATACCCATTCAAGTTGTTGTGAGTTACTGAGTCTGATCTCACTGCTTCGATTAGGAAATATGCTGTGTTTTCCAAATGGCCTTTCACAAAAAGGTACTCAGAGACTGATGGCAGTAATAACTATGCATTTATACTGCACATTTAGCTTCCCTGGAAATATGACACACTGGCATGGTGTAGGCATATTTTAGAAAAAGGCAAACACTGACTTGTTTTTTTTTGTAATTTTTTAACATACATGAACTATACTGTCTTGGATAACAACTTTTAATGAACCAGAGTCCTGGATATATAATGATGAGTGGAAAAGCTCACACTTAAGCCTCAAACATTTCCAATTTCAGCTTACTTTGTCCACACAATGCAAGCAGAATCTCTCAAGCTTTTTAGTTTGCACAAGGGATTACTGGTTAACATGTGTTTTTTAATGGAATTTATTTATTTTTGTGAACTTCACAACCCGACTCATTTTAAGTGGCTATTTCAAAAGAAAAGCCACAATTCACAACTTGAATACATAATGAAGTTTTGAGGAAGTCCTTATGCTTTTGCTTTCAGGATTAAAGTGTTAATGTCACAAGTGATGTTTTAGAATTATTATTTATGCACATGAACGGTTTATTATTGTGTAAATTCTTTTTTTTTTTTTTTACACTTACCTGATTTGTTTTTGTATTTTTTTTTTTTTTGGAATTTGCTTATTCAAACACTGTTTATTTTCTGAGTGCACTGTATCTTACCATCTGTATGAGCACTTTCCCCACACCCAGTCAAGCGAATGAGAGCATCCAACGGGATATAAAAAGGAAGGACAGGAAGAAGGAAGGGATGCGGTGTAGGGAAGCGGTCGGGTCGGGTCGGGTTGGGTCGGGTCGTGGTTGTGGTTGTGGTTGTGGTAGCAGGCTTCGTGGATTTATCAACAGACGGAGGGAAAGAAAAAGGAAAGAGTCTTCGAATGCACTGAAGAAAGAATTCTGATCAGAGGGTAAAGAACTGAACTGGATTTATTTTTGGCTGTTGGGATTTGCTTTGATACGGGACTGTGTTGTGATTTTTGTTTACTTTTTTGGAGTTTTCTTGTTTGTTTTGTGCTGCCCCAACTTATGGTTTAGTTCTTTCTTACACCGTTTATATTGGGCTGTTTTTAGAGAAATAACAGACACTGTGATACTCATGGGATTTTAGAAGGCGCTGTATTTTATACTCTTGTGGGATTGTGTAAATGTTATATTTCCCTTCTTGCGGTCACTGAGGGTGTTGGAGACTTTGTTCATTACGATTACTTGTTGTGGGTCCGGCTCCATTGAAGAGGCGCCTCGGGTTCGAGTGGACCGTGTCAGAAGGCCTGCTACTTGTGAAAGAAAAGAAAGAAGGATTGCCGAAGAGAATAGCTGTAGTTTGTAGAGTGGATCACCTGGGCGAGAATACAAGTTTGCTGCCGGTTCCAGAGGATGAGTACTGCCTGGAAAAGAAGAGAAGTGACATTTATTATTATTCATCTGCTTTTAAGAAATTGATATCTGTAAACTTTACATTGATAACTCATAATTACCCACACTGAGTTGGCTCCGCGTGTGTGTTCTATCAGGGTATGCTAGAGGCCCAGCAGGGTTATACTTGCCTGTCCAACGTCGAGGTCCAGTGGTCCAGTTCAAGGCGAAGAGAGAAGGCGATACACGAGGGTCAAAGATAGGCTAAGGGGAAATAACCAGCTGGACCATACTGGTGAATGTGATAGTTCCATTTACCATTGTAAATGTTCCTGACGACCTCCCTTCTTTGCCCCCCTCCCTTTCTCAGGTTTTCTAGGATCTCTGTCTGCATTTCCATCAGCAGTTCGGGGCATCGTTTGCAATGAGGTCCATTGGCGTTTTGGGCTTAGAGGACAGTGGACATCGGTACGAGTGGGTTTTTCCTTGTGTTATATTTTTCTTTGCTTTGGATTGGTTTGTGTGATTTTAAAGATTTATTTTACCCAGTTGAGAAACAATAAAGTACTTGCTAGGGGAAGGTTTACTTTTACTCGGTCATAAAGGTCCTTGCCCTTTTCAAACACAAGGTGGCGTAGTTGGTACAGATCAAGTTAAATACTTATTTACGGTTACCACTGGTCACCTCACCCGTGACATTTGTTCACTCCTTTATTTTCTCAATAATGTCAGTTTAAAATCTTTGGACAAGTTAAGTTTGACAAAATAAATAGCTGTACTTTTCATGGTAAATTATTTGAGTAAGATTTCATGTAAAATGCCATTAAGTTGTGTCAATGGTCTGAAAAAAAACAACAACCTGAAAGCAAGATCTACTGTATGTGCAACAAAAAAGGAAACTACTTTCACCACCTTTTCTTACCTTGATGTACTCTATATGACTCCCTTCCTGGCTTGTATGCATGCCCAAACCAAGGCAATTATCACCCGGTTGCTAGGGGGATCAGTAAAAATAAATACCCCTAAAAATATTTTTGAATGTCTCTCCATGCTATAAATTTGTTGTCACAGGTCATCATAAAACCTCCAATGTATTTATAACAAAGTCTCCAGTCTTGTATATTAATTATTGTCTTTGGCTTTTCCCAAGCTTTTGTTCCTGAAAACAATTAAAACATTGTGATATGCCCCTCCATATATGTCACAAATAAATACTTGTTTACATACACTGGAAAGCAGTTGAGCTAATGTAGAATTAATTAGAAACATCCTTGTGGCAACAGTAAATATCACCCTATCCTGGTTTTAGAACCAGGTGTTGCTGGGCAAGTGAGACTCCTGAACCAAATACATACCCTCCAGGTTTTTATTTCAGCCCTATCCTAAATTAGTCATTTGTAAAAGCAGTAGAGATTTTAAATATTAGTTTTGGCCCTGGTTAAATGAACACCTGGACAAATTAGTTTTCCCTGAAGACTGGAGTTGGAGTCACTGCCCTGCACAGCTCTTCTCCCCTCGCAACAGTTCCCAACACACAGCTCTCAGTGTGAGTGTACTGTATGGCTGCTGATCCTCTCCACAGGCATTTGGCAGTGGTTTCAATTGCACTAGCACTCCCCATGTCTTTAGGTTCTTTGGCTGTGGGTCATTGGCTACGCAGTGGAATTTCTCCATCAGCTTGAATATCATTACATAGAACACTGCACTGCTCAAGTGAGCACTCTCCACATCGGCTAATAATTGTTCACTGGCATCTAAAAAAAAAATAACAATAAAAGGATTTTTCTATTATGCAGGTCTTCAGTGCTTCAGTTTAGCGACAGCCATAGTATAATGCCAGCAGAGATTTTAAAACAGAATGGATTCGTTCAGAACAGCCCAGACCAGAATCGAAATCAAATGAGGTACTGTTAAACTGAACAGCACATTTTCTGGATACGATCACCACTAGAATGAAAAAAAGGATAAGCTGATCCAGGCACGTTTACTGTCTTTAGTTTGGTAACAATATATCTTTCCTTCTTTTCTTATGATAAAGTCTAAGGGCATAAGGGTCTAAGAAGTTCATAAGATAACCCAAACAGTCTACAGTACATAGGCTCTCTATTATATTCAGATGGGCAAGTGCACTGATGTGAATAGAGGGCTCTGATTCGATAACCTTCCCGTTATTTTTGTTGTTGTGTCGCGCAGTCCCTGTAAGCCATGCTGGTATCCTTCAGCAACGAAGCTATTTGCCTTTTAAGGTAATCACTTCCATTGACATTTACTGGTGCATTTATCAAGGGACCACTTTCAAAATATCTGTTTTGTCTTGTGCTCTAAAAGGGAAAGTGGTCCATTTTGCAAGGCCAAAGCTGTAAAGCGTTGTGCATGTGAAGCCAGCTGGAGATGTATTATTAATTGATGGCTTGGAGACATGCTGTGATATAAGTGTCTAAAATGGTTGCCTCCAATCTCTGCGGAAACAGTGACTCAGATATTTAGTATGAATTGGCAGTCAAAACTAGGCACTGGTTAAGTGACAAGGCTTTAAGAAAAATACAGCAAGATCTGCGTAAATGAAAACATGCTTTGACATTTACTGTTCTACTGCAGCTGGAGATACAGTGCTGCTCACCTGAGCTGTGAACCTGGTGACATTTTACAAAATGAAGATGCAAGCTCAGATGCATGGGGCTTTTATAGTGTGAATCATGGATCACACCTTACATAAGGCTTGGGTCTCTACAAGCATTGTTTCCAAATGTGAAGTACAGATGAACTTTTATCAACAGATACAGATGAATTAAAATAAACAATTATATTTGCTGAGACAGATCATGTATCACTCTGTGGTTCAATTCACGTGTACAGTAGTCACAGAGTAATAATCTCCAAAGGGTCCAAGAAATGTGCTCCAATGATGTATCCACATTTTAGTATTATTTTTTTTTATTATTGAATTTTCTGTGGTCATATTCAAGTATTTCCTGGATACTGCTGACTGTTGCAGAGACGTCTTCCACTCTGTAGTAAAAGCTGTCCTGCTTATTAACACATAATGCCATAAATGAGGGATGAAAGCTCCATTTAAACATCAACAAACTACTAAAAGCCATTAGTATGAAAAAAGAACATCTACAAGGTATAGGGTCTATAACAGAGACACAGAAATCACATCATCCACTATAAGCAACTTTGTCAAGACCATTAGGACTGTGCTGAAGTTAAGAGCAAACAGACAGTGGAAGAGGCGGAAAAGCAATTACAACAGCTTGACAAGACAAGACAGCAGAGGACTGTTCGGAAAGATGTCAAAGAAAATGTTGAGCAGATTTAAAAAGATGTTACACAAGATGTGATCAAAGCTTCCACTCAGAGAATAAGACACAGGTAGCGTGAAGATGATTTTACCCAACACGATTGCTAGAAAGAATCAGGTCGAGAAAATGTTTAGTCTTTGTAAAAGAACAAAGGGATCAACCTCTTTCACTACTGACAATAACTTCCCATACTTCAGACAATTAAACTGGTTGAGATACACAAGAGTATACCCGGTGTTTCAAAAGATACTGAACTTGCACTGACTCAACATTTTTGTGTCTGTCTATTTTAAAACAGTGTTTTTAGTATGGGTTTGCTGAGTCAAAAGACCCCTCGCTAAAGTTTTAACCCGTAGAGGATATGGTCAAATGTGACCACACAAAAAATATTGTATTTGTACAGCTATGGCCAAAAGTTTTGCATCACCCTATAGAATTAACACATTTTGCTTCATAAAGTCTACAGGAAACCAGCTGAATAATGTTACGTTAACATATTGAATTACATACCGCTTTGTAGTTTTCCATATACTTAGTGAAAAATGTGCCTTTTCACAATCAAACATGAAATATTGTACTATTACTATGGCTTCCGGTAAACTTTTGCAGTATCATTTTGTAGTTTCTTTGATTACATGATGTTAAATGAAAGATTTAAATTATGTTCATATAGATTTTTTATTTTTTTTAAATTATGTCTCATTCCTAAATTTCTAGGTGATGCAAAACTTTTGGCCACAGCTGAAGATCCATTTGAAGATTTTTTTATTTTATTATTGTTATACTGCTGTTTATAAATTACAGAATAGGCTACATTTTACACAATCTAAAAAAAGTATTTTCAGCTTCAATGTGATTCGAAAAAGAAAAAAAAAACATCTTTCACCAGGAGTAGAACTTTAAATACACAGAACAAATCATTTTCTGAGTTACTTCATTGCACAACCCCTCTCTATCTGGAAGTCTTAGGAGTCCTGTAAACAGAAAAAGAAGGACTTCAAATGCAGAGGTGCAGAAAACCTGAATGAATTTGCCTCCACTGAAGGCTTCAGGTAATTGAATAATATACAAAGAAATACATGTGTACTGAATATTTTGTAAATGCGATTTTTTTCTCCAGAAAGAATGTGTAATAAAGGATTTGTTAAAGGGTAACCGATCTCAATATGAAGGTTTCATTTTCTCTACTTAAAGAGAAACAGGCTTTCAGGTAGCAATTAGTTAATTGTTTTGGATAGCTAATCTGCGTATTTAAGCAATAACTACAGGGCAAATCAAGAATACAAGGAGATAATAGCGTCCATACATGCAAGGGAGATGTCCTCTAGTTACAGCTTTTATACTGTATGACAAAGCATTTGTGACTTCTCTGTATGTCAAAAGTGAACCGTGATCTGTATATTGCAAGATATACACATTTTGGAATCCTACTGACTCTCACCACAGTATTTTTGCATGGTATGTTTTCAGTTTTACCATCCTTTTCCTATGGTTATACTATGAATTTACCGTAGTTTACCCTGATTTACCAAGTTTTTAAATAATCTTTACCATACCTCGCTGATCTTTACAAAATCTTACCTGTGCTTTACCATTATTCAGGAAGTCTGTATTGCTTGGATTCATATGCTGCACAGTACACCGACTGCAATACTATACACAATATCATATTTGCGCCTCAAGCTAATATTTTGTGCTTGCCCTTTTTGTACGCCTGTTTTATTTATGGTGCAATATACAGGTGGTGAAGTGACAGCATTGATGTTTCAGCAGCTTGGTATATAGCCAATTGGCTTGTAGAGAATTAATTTACATACCTGCAGGACATTGTGCAACCAAAGAAAATAATATGTAGATTGCTTGATCATATGCCATAGAGCTTTATTAGTGAATAATATTAAGAATGTTGCTCTGGGGATACAATATATAATTAATACAACAATTACATAGAAAGAAAGTAGAGTAAATATAAAGGAACAGTGCATATATTTTTCAAGCATGATCTTATACAGGGCTTACTAGTTATAGGTGGAGCCTTATTTTATTGTATAGCAAACACTATACTAAAGAATTACGATACCATTGCAGTAGAAGCAAATGTTGTTTATGTAAACTATGCCTATTTTACATAACTGCTAAATAATTGCTTAGCTTTCAATACTATACATTTGGGACAACACATCTGGAGGCTTCTAGAAAGCAGGCAATCGTTTTCATGCATCTTACTATCGCAGATATTTTTACTTATTCCTATTATTACCCCCCACTGGGAATGAAATCCTGTGAAGGGGATATACAGTAGTGGAGGCAGTCGTACGTAAATAAGTGTGTATGCATGTCAGACTTCACAGATTTCTCCATATATCTGGACCACTTATCCAATTGTCATGAAACTTGGTATTAATACGATTTAGCATTATCAGATATTAGGGATACAGGGGGTATCTACCCGTCCATGTCACACTTTCATTGTTGCATATGTTTGGAGAACTGCTTATCGAGTTGGCATTAACACTAAGCATATGTTATTGAGAATATCAGATTTGGGGGATATAGGGGATCGTCTGTCACGCTTACAGTTTTGCATCTATCGAGAGAATCGTTTATCCAATTGCTATTAGACTGAATTAACATTATTTAGTTCAAGTTGATGATAATATTAGATTCTGGAGATAAGGACATAAAGGCATATTTCCAGACAACAGCTTATCAGATTGCCATGAAACTGTAATTCTATACTGTTTAACATACTGAGAACTCTAATTTTAAATGTACAGCCGTGATGAGGGATGTATGATACGTACATACTGAATTTGTTTTTAAGGTTCTAGTCAAGTCCCTCATCACACGTCACTCAACTTTGTGTAATTGCCAGGAACCAAATCATTTGCAGACTTCTTGGATCAATCTGGATGGTGATTTCTCGTTATCAGTAGCTGCTGACTGGCTGTGTGAAACACTGAAGTGTTATAATGATCTTGTGCCATGTGTTCTACTGCCCAATTTGCACTGTTATAGTTATACAGAGTACACTGTGCCTTCTTTATGGATGTTTAATAACTGATAGTTGTTGTGTTTCTCCTTCTGTATATGCACTTTGATCGCATTGCTGTCTCTCTCTGCTGGACAGCAACTATTATCCCTTATTAAAATAGTTTACCATGGACAAGAAGGTAAGTACATACAATAGTATAATAAATATGAATATAGATATGTGTCTGGAAGAGAATCCATGGCTTGAGCATGCATATAACTATACCGCATATTAATTTGCATAACATTGCATACCATTACCTCAATTAAATTGACAGAAAAACTGGATTAATTAATGAATCTTGACCCCAGCCATCCGCGTGTATATGCATGAACAGTATGTATCTATGTACTGTATGAATAAATGGTAATTATTGTTTACACAGTATACTAAATATTTTAAAGATACATTAGTGTTAGCAGTTCACAATAGGATAAGCAGTTCCCTAGATACAAGTAAACATAGAAGTGCATAAAGATAGCCAAATGGGATTCTTTGAATATGTCCAAATTCTGATACTCTGATAGAACTTAATAATAATAGTCTCAATCAGGTTTTATCAAGTTTACATATATCTAGATATATGTAGAACTAAAGTGTGACATATACAGTATACATACAGGTGATTCCACTGTATCGTAATCAAGTCTTTCTATTATAAATCATGTGTTAAATATTTACTGCTACCCCTAGTCCTGCACAGTACTACCGGCCAATGTTCAAACACGTGAATGAATTTCCCATATGAATGGGGAACAATCTAAACTGTTGTCAACATTAACCCCAGTCACCTTTCTAGAAACCACATTTTATCATTTTGCAAGGTATACGGCACTTGCATATATCTACAATATGTCAGCCTAGGTTCCCAATGGACAGTGCTTGTAAAAGAGAGGTGTGAGAGGTGTTTAAGGGACCATTATAGGCTAGGTTTTGACCCAGCTATCTATATATGAATTACTTAATTCAGTTTGCAGTATTGGAAGAGAAGCACACTGGATCTATCAAGAATGGACAGAGGGGAAGCCAAGGGGTGTATAACCATTTTTGTAACAGGCTACTTCATTGGAAACCCTGGCTTTCCTATGACTTTTATTAGAGCTGCACAAGAAATCATTACTCATTGAAACACATTCATTCGATTGCTGGTAAATGGCTGAAAGCAAGGTAACAGTTTACAGCATGTATTAAATTACTTGTGATTGCAACAATTAGAGAATCTCAGTAATTAATGTGAAGCTGAGGCAGTGTTTCACAATGAAGGGATCAATCCATCTGCTTGCAGCTCCCTGGGACTTGATAGAACAGTGCCCTCTAATGGAAGCTACTGAGAAAGACTTGCTCCAAATGGGTTGTCATTTCCCCAAATATTCAATACAGAGAGACAACTCAGTTGTGCTAGACCTTGCATTTGAAGAAAAGGAAATATGTACAGGATTTCTTATACACTTTATTTTATGGTAAATCCTTTAATGCAGAAAAACTGTACTATCCCAGAGGAATGGAGGTCACTCCTTTTCATTTGTGAATCTAATTGGAACAAGCCAGTGCCATGTCCCGTTGACTGAGACAGAAGTCCACACAGCACTATGTATGAAGCTCCTCTTAAGATGCAGGATCTCTGATATTAGTGACAATGTGCAGCGTGTCCTGGCTTTGCTGATGCCTACTGAGCTGTGTTACAGACTGCCCAGGCCCGAGACACAGAGAATTGTGAGGGTCTGGAACCAACTCCCCAGTAATGTTGTTGAAGCTGACACCATGGGATCCTTCAAGAAGCTGCTTGATGAGATTCTGGGATCAATAAGCTACTAACAACCAAACGAGCAAGATGGGCTGAATGGCCTCCTCTCGTTTGTAAACTTTCTTATGTTCTTCTTATGTTCTTATGTTCTTCTTATGTTCTTATAAGACTGTCAGTCAGGAAGTGTTGGCTTATTTACAGCTGGAAACAGACTGAGACTCTCACAAGTCATCTTAAGAAAGTTGTTTTCTTACTTTTATTAAATGACCACCACTATCAATCTATCCAGACCGATAGCAAGAAATATCCTTGTTGAGAAGAAATGCATTGTATTTGGCTTGGTACAATGTTAAAAAAAATGCCCATGCTCAAGCTATAAAGGCCAAAAAAGCACAATGCAATGAAAAATAAATATAAAATAAACTCGAGAAATTGACCGATTTTCCAGGTCAGTTTTCTTCTATCTTTCTTGGTCAGGACCCATAATCTCTCTCTCTAAAGTACAATACATACAGTCTCTTTGAAGACAAGGTAGTGCTGCAACCTAATGTACGACTAGAATTTTACTTCTGGACTGGGTTCAAATTCAGAATGGGTCTCATGTGAACGTCTGAGGTTTCAATGTAGCCCTCAGTGTACAGTTAACCACATAAAACAACCAATATACAATTCAACACCAGCTTGCTCTAGTGATTGTGGACCAGGGTTGAATGCTGTGGTTCTGCTAGCATTAAAAAGGTGCATTGGCACAGTTTTGTGGATTAAACCATTAACCATGCATGCAATGTGCCCAACTGTAGCTTTTCCTTACCTTTAAATGTGCCAACAAAATGTTGCTAACACCAGACATTCCTTCATGCATTCTTCAGCTAAGGGTTGTTTGACAGTTCATATGTACTAATTTAGAAGTTAACAGTATAAAACCATCCCTTGTCCAAGCACTAATACCCACTGCATTGTTTCCTGGGACAGACAAGTCATGTTAAAAATAGTGTAACAAGGTTAAGTCTCTAAGTGTAAGACATCCTTTCATTCATCTGTTAAATTTGTCAGGACACAGACAATTGTCAGAAGCATCAATCACCAACATAATATGAAAAAGCCAGTTTGCTGCAAAATTCTTCAGAGGAAATGTACACCACTGAAATGTGCTAATCTCTTTGTCAATTGCTGTTTCCTAAATCAACTGTCAACATCTTCCATTACTGGTGGGGCAGCGGTGTAGAATAGTGGTTAGGGCTCTGGACTTGACCAGAGGGTTGTGGGTTCAATCCCAGGTGGGGACACTGCTGCTGTACCCTTGAGCAAGGTACCTTACCTAGATTGCTCCAGTAAAAACCCAACTGTATAAATGGGTAATTGTATGTAAAAATATTGTGATATCTTATAACAATTGTAAGCCACCCTGGATAAGGGCATCTTCTAAGAAATAAATAATAATAAACAATTGTGGAGTTATCATTGACATATTCCAGCAAATCTAGAGATGGCAAAGTAGTTTTTGGATTGTATTCTAAAATGCCTGCACTGTAATGGTTAAGTTTTTTGCTATGGTAACTAAGCAACAGCTGTGATAAAAAGCTGAAGGTCTGCACATAAAATCCACTACAAGGTCTGTGCAATTTTACAAGCAGACGTTTTATGTTGCATACAATAAAATGCAAAAGCATCTTTCAGTTCATAACTCGCCAGTCATGATCAAATCTAAAAAAAACATCATTTAGGTATGAACAGTCTCGAAGTAGAGCAAAAGTTGTTTTCTCTCTGTACATGTCAATTGTTCAGTAGCAATCTATTATGTACTCTATCAAGCCAGTAAAATGCATCCATACCCCGAGGCAGCACAAGATGTCTCCAAAAGAAGACGCTGAACGCCAAGTTAAGACAAGTAAAGACAAGTGTCATAATGTAAGAATCTTTGTTTTAGGGGTTGTCCTTATTGAATGTTTAGCGTCTTTTATATTACACTTTCGAAATGATAAAATTGCAGCACATTTGAATGCCCACCATATACTGAAAACATAGGCTTTAGCAAACAACATGTTTAAAACTAGTACTGAATTTAAACATTATTTCTGCTGTTCACATAGTAGACACTACAACATTGTTAATAATGGTTGAAAACAAATTGGACTGTAGCAAGATGACCAAATTAAAACAAAAACAAGTTCTTCATCAAATAACCTTGGCCAGAAGGATGTTGATGGGAGAAAAAAAGTTCAATAATGAACTATAGATATGAATACAAGTAACATGTTGAAGATAATGGGTAGAGGTGTGTTCTGCAATACGTTAACAGAATTTTAATAGGCTGTGATCCAGTTTCCTTTATTCAAAGGAATATTTTTTTTTACAAGAATATTACTGACACTACACTTTCCTTTCTGTTCTCTAGCTTTAGCTCTCAAATTACAACGGTCAGGCTCTTTTGAGGCCTAGAAAATACAGATTTCAAACAACACATAAATAAAATAAAAAAATAAAA
This sequence comes from Acipenser oxyrinchus oxyrinchus, assembly GCA_030684275.1. NCBI lineage: Eukaryota > Metazoa > Chordata > Actinopteri > Acipenseriformes > Acipenseridae > Acipenser > Acipenser oxyrinchus. Next base: position 24,935,627 of record CM060260.1, on the reverse strand, counting down.
AAACAAACAATAAAAAATAATAATACAAAATATTTTATGTTGTTAAATCACCAAACACCCTTACATGCCAATTTCTTTTTCAAGCAAACTTGATGTAATAGGCAACCTGCTTATTTTTAATTGGGTTTGTGAGTTCTAGGCAGTATCCCAAATACAGTGTAATAGATCGATATTCACTCTGACTTTAATGAGAAGAGATAACACCAACCACCACATTAACATTGTATCATTTGCTTGTTCATCAGCTTGAGGTCTTTGACCCAAACTCAATTGCAATTTACATAATGTCCTGCTCAGTGTTGGACCTCAGTGTTTTCTTTTTTTCCCCCAGAAAAGTGATGACCGATCAAGTCCTAGAAACGCTGGGAAGTGGATGGCCCTAAACATCAAGGTCGGTCCAGTAAAGTTCTAACTCCTATAGCTGTATCAGTTCCTTTTAGCTCATAAATATTGATGGGTAGGCTCTTATTCTGCTACTGTTGGACTGTATACAAGTGAGTTTCTAAATCTGCACATACCAATCACTTTTAAAACTCAGAATAGCAAACTAGGCTTCGTATTTAAGGACTAACATCACTTTGACTGGTCCAAACCAGTAATAATCAATTAATAGGAAATAACCCACACAAAAAAAAAGTTTTTTTAATGAAAAATAAATTAACTGCAATACTCATTTTCTGATTACAGTATGAACAAATACTAAGACTGACTGACTGCTTGCTACACTGTTAAAACAGCAACATGACAATGAAATTGTACTTCACCAGTCAAGTCATACAGTGAGGAATGTCTTAATCATAATAATTTGTCTTACAAGAAAAAAGCCTGGTTTTGGAATATGCTCGGCCATAACCATAAAGGCACCAAATTATGGGTAATGTGATTCTCAGACTGCCTCCAGTGGTCTTAAAGAGCCCTGTATCTGACACCTACTAATGTTAATTGCATTAACTTATTAATATAATCACCATTGGAAGATGAGTTCCACTTTCAAACTATCCTATCATTTGTGTTTGTCTGTCTAAATATTTGAATTGAAAATGTTCAATGCATCTAAAAAGCCCATTCACATAAATTATATCCAGTTTCTTTGAATAACATTTTATGAGTTTACTCTGAAAGATGGATCTAAACTGACAGAAATGGGGAGTAAATTCACAGCCTTTACTATGTCTATGTTAACATTATGTAAAGAAATGGATTAACTTCATGCATCATAAATTATTATGATGACACAACTGACTTGCCCATATATCTCTTCTGTGTAAACGACTTTCAGCGAATGATACATTTACATAGGCAGACACCTACTGTGAATGTGAAACTAGATTTATGTTAAAACTCATTTTAGCAGAGATTCTGTATAACTTCTAAAGTACAGAAAAAAACACATTTGTGATTTATTCTTACAAAATAATGCTATTAATCTAGAAGTATTTGCATGAAACAAGTGGTTGGTAGATTTGGAACTAAACAGTTCAAATGATATTGTACCTTCGTTTTGCATCATTTAGAATTTTAGGATTTAAAAAAAAAAAAAAAAAAAAAACTATATGAACATAATCTTTTATTTAACATCATGTAATCAAAGAATAAAACAATATCTCAAAAGTCTACCAGAAGCCATAATAGTGGTACAGTATTTCATGTTAGATTTTGGAAGGTCAAATTTTTCATTTTCATTTGTTTTATTAAGTAAATGGAAAACTACAAAGTGATATAAAATTAAATATGTTAACATTATTCAGCAGGTCTCATTTGACTTTATGAAGCAAAATTAATTAACTCTATAGGGTGATGCAAAACTTTTGGCCAGAGCTGTAGACCTATGGTATGTACACTGAAGTAGAGTAAATTGAAGATTATCTAGATGACACAAATCCTGTAAAAAAAAATTCCCTAATTTTAATACATTGATTAAATTGCCCTTTTATTTGCAAACCCAAATTGATACATTTCATCAAACAGTTTGCATGGCTGGAGCAATATTTTTATACCTATTGTTCAGAAAGAAAACCTATGACAGCCCCCCAGCCTATGAATCAAGGTGATAACCATACCATATCTTCCACATGGAATGGTTGATACCCAAAATCTTTGTTTTCTATTAATGACCAACAGTATTTTGAGTTGATTTTATTTGAAAAGAAAGAAAGGTTAATGAAGGGAATACAGTTAAGTGGTTGACATAGGTGGTCGAATTGGATGAGTATGATTTTTTAAAGCAGCTGATATCAAACATACAGATATTGAGGAAATAATGCATAGGAAAACTGTCATGACATGTCATGAATTGTGTTCTTTGTGATGGCATACAGCAGGTGAAGAGTTCTGATTGGCTGAAATGCCCCTTAGCAGTCTCTAAAATCATTTAGACCTATATTGCAGACCTATAGTATATTCAATGTATATATTCCATGGCATTCATTCAGTAAACCATATTTTATTAATTAGGAAATAAATCATTAAGGGCATTATATAGAAAAAATAATACATTTGTAAATAATGTAAACATAGAAAATGTTTTTTGTACAAAAAAACACATGTGACATAATAGACGGGTCTTTTGCAACAAAGAAATGCATCGATGCAGATATAAAATACATTCAAAATTGTATCTTGATTGTAAGGAACTTGCTTTATTAAAATGCTTGATTACAAAAACTGCACATCTAGTGCTTTTTAAATTTTGAACTGCACAGAGAAACTGTCAGCACTTCCATTATTTAGAAATGTTATATTGGTTAGGGTATGGGCTTCATCCCCCTTCTGTTTCATTATCATAGCCTTGACTTTGTGCTATTGTTTAAAACTATCTGTGCTCACACAATTCTTTCTACATAATTGGCTTGGGAATATAAGGCAATTTGTCTGATTAATTATTCATTTTTATAAAAAAGGTAATTTTTCATACAACAATTATGACATTAATCAATGCTGTGCATGTTAGGTCCTTCTTCAATGGGTGAACATGGGTTTCTTCAGCACAACAGATCAACAGCGAGAGGCACACCTCTCTTTGGCTCATAAAGCGTTGTCCTGGTAACCATTGTGATACAGTCGATTATGGGGCACACACTAAGGCACAAGTTGCACCCTGTGCAGCTGTCAGTAACTGTAGGCAGGTGGGTTTCAGGGTCAAACTTAATAGCCTGCAAAAGGATACAAAGGGCTATTTAATATTGTATATATATATATATATATATATATATATATATATATATATATATATATATATATATATATATATATATATATATATATATATATATTAAATAGCCCTTTGTATCCTTGTATATATATATATAGGAAATAATAAATCGAAGCTCTCCTGCAGTTCACCACACATACTGTACTTGTTATAAAGCCACACTTCAGAAATGAGAAAAAAGGTCACAGTGTGACTGACCTATTTGAAAATACTTTCCCCCCCCCCCCCACTTATGTCTTACTGGAACACATTTTTTATATGTATATAACTGCAATAACCTAATAATTCATAATTAAGGGAATCCATATTAAATTATGCATTTTGCTTTCTTACATTTTTTACTGTTTAAGTAACATAATGTCTAATTCATGTATGTACATACATGCTGCATACACACACACATACATACATACACACACACAAACACACCAAAATACAACAAAATCCATAATTTATTGAAAAAGACACAACAGCAGCATTACTATTATTTTCAGGTCATGGGTCAATTATTTTGGAATCCAATCAATTTTATTGTGTTCACACGGCCAACCAGCCCATTTGAATTGCTTATAGAAGCAAATATTTGACTATGACTTGTTGTAGTGATTAATGTTTCCTATTATTGCAAGTCATTAATAATAGGTAAGCACCCTACAGGATATTGTCTCCCAACATTATACTTCACAATGGACAATTGTCTAATTTTTTCAATATGAACATTGTAGGGTAAAACCATTATGCTCTGGCTTATGCAGCATTAGTGGCATTTATAAACCACTAGACTCTTTCTACATTGTGATTTAAAGACCACTTTATCAAAAATGCCATTTCATCGATTCCTTATCCAATCAGAACTACACATACAATACTACTGTGGACTGTATTTATATAATAGGCTTACTGGTCTATACTTTTTTTGTCAATTAACAACAAACTATATCAAGGTATTTGTAGGATTGAAGCCTGTAAGAGGTTGGAGATATCAGCATTAGAAAATATTAGTTCATCTGACATGCTATGCCAAACCAGCATTCTGTAGAAGGTTTATAGTGTCATCAGTAATTACTAGACACAGAGAACAAGAAACGTCTTATTAATAACTTGAACAAGATTGAAACATTTCAGATATCTGAAAATATATGGTATATAACAGGTTCACTCAGATGGCATATTTTGTTTTAGTAAGGCTTAGGTAAACTCAGGAAATAATTAAATGGGTTCAGATTATCACAATACACAGCACTGGACTCTGAAGTATATAACATGCCCAAAACACCATCTACCCCAGTTCATTGTTTGTATAATGAACACACACACACACACACACACACACACACACTCTGCAGTCGCTACTCTGCATTGCAAGCCATAATTAATCCTGATGGTAGTCTGGTGCTTTCTGACACAGTGGCGGATTAAGGAAAACTCAAGGTGGCATTTGGCTAATTACAGCTGCGTTCATACCTGGTAGCCAGAGTCATTACAGGTCATGTAGCATTTGACGCAGTTGATGCACATCTCCTCGTCAATCAAGGCCACCACTTGCTCCTTGTTGTCCAGGAGTCCATACGCCCCAATGTGTTTCAGAGCTCTCGCAATCACATCCTAAATAGTAAATAAAATGGGTACATGTACCTAAGGCCAAGGCTCGAAGTTAACATATATTTGGTAGCATTTTGCTGCCCAAAACTCTTAATTTGCTACTAGTTTTTTTATGCAGTAGCATTTTTCTGATACCTTACACTGCAGTTTATATGACCGACCCTGGGTCAACACATACACAATTGCCGGTATTAGTTTTTTAAACACATACATTATCTTTCATAAAGCGGGAAACCATTGCTAATAGAGCTTACCGATCTGTAGATGACTGAGGTTTGTACCTGTAAGAAATCAAGGTTTGTTTATTACTCAAAAATAATAATTCCAGTCCTCTTGATTTGATCATCAATAAAAACAGTTTAATTCTGAGGCAAAAAGGAAATCTAATGACAGAACATAACGACATACGAACTGCATGGACAAATCTTCAAACGAAACAATACAATGCAAAACCCTACAGGACTCTCTATCGATCGAAAAACCTTCAGTGCCAGTTTGGATCAAGAGTCCAGAATACAGAAATACATAGGTTTAAATACAGTACAAAACCAGCCCCCCTTCTTGGAGTCGCCCAGCCAAAGTCTTTGAAGATCAAAATGGCCCAGGCTTGAGCCTTGTACCTGTGAACGCAATCAGTATTTTAATTAGCTAAGCAATTCATACATAATCAAGGGTCATCAGCCCGAGGTAACAACTGCTCTCTATGCCATGAAAAAAAACAGTTTGTTATCTTGTCTATGTGATAGAAGCAGGCACCAGCCCCAGTTGTCTGTTTGTGAGAACCGTTCTTTCGTTGGGTGTGATAACCTGATGTTAACAACACGTTACCATGATCCAAGTAACATCTTCCTTGTTTTCTCAGTATGAATAATAGACTAAATGCAATCTTGAGGTGCATTCATTTATCTATCTTTTTTCTTTTTATAATAGATTATCACTACCTTGCATACTTCTCCTGTTTAACTAGTGAAACATGTGCTTTAACTTTATATATATATATATATATATATATATATATATATATATATATATATATATATATATATATATATATATATATATACAGTACTGTGCAAAAGTTTTAGGCAGGTGTGAAAAAATGCTGTAAAGTAAGAATGCTTTCAAAATAGACATGTTAATCGATTATATTTATCAATTAACTAAATGCAAAGTGAGTGAACAGAAGAAAAATCTAAATCAAATCCATATTTTGTGTGACCACATTTTGCCTTCAAAACAGCATCAAGCATCAATTCTTCTAGGTACACTTGCACACAGTTTTTGAAGGAACTCGGCAGGTAGGTTGGCCCAAACATCTTGGAGAACTAACCACAGTTCTTCTGTGGATTTAGGCAGCCTCAGTTGCTCTCTCTCTTCATGCAATCCCAGACAGACTCGATGATGTTGAGATCAGGGCTCTGTGGGGCCATACCATCACTTCCAGGACTCCTTGTTCTTCTTTACGCTGAAGATAGTTCTTAATGACTTTCGCTGTATGTTTGGGGTCGCTGTCATGCTGCAGAATAAATTTGGGGCCAATCAGATGCCTCCCTGATGGTATTGCATGATGGATAAGTATCTGCCTGTACTTCTCAGCATTGAGGAGACCATTAATTCTAACCAAATCCCCAACCCATTTGCAGAAATGCAGCCCCAAACTTGCAAGGAACCTCCACCATGCTTCACTGTTGCCTGCAGACACTCATTCGTGTACGCCTCCAGCCCTTCGCTAACAAACTGCCTTCTGCTACAGCCAAATATTTCAAATTTTGACTCATCAGTCCAGAGCACCTGCTGCCATTTTTCTGCACCCCAGTTCCTGTGTTTTCATGCATAGTTGAGTCGCTTGGCCTTGTTTCCACGCCGGAGGTATGGCTTTTGGCAGCAAGTCTTCCATGAAGGCCACTTCTGACCAGACTTCTCCGACAGTAGATGGGTGTACCAGGGTCCCACTGTTTTCTGCCAGTTCTGAGCTGATGGCACTGCTGGACATCTTCCGATCATGAAGGGAAGTAAGCATGATGTGTCTTTCATCTGCTGCAGTAAGTTTCCTTGGCATACCACTGCGCCTACGGTCCTCAATGTTGCCCGCTTTGTGCTTCTTCAAAAGAGCTTGGACAGCACATCTGGAAACCCCTGTCTGCCTTGAAATTTCTGCCTGGGAGAGACCTTGCTGATGCAATATAACTACCTTGTGTCTTGTTGCTGTGCTCAGTCTTGCCATGGTGTATGACTTTTGACAGTAAACTGTCTTCAGCAACCTCACCTTGTTAGCTGAGTTTGGCTGTTCCTCACCCAGTTTTATTCCTCCTACACAGCTGTTTCTGTTTCAGTTAATGATTGTGTTTCAACCTACATATTGAATTGATGATCATTAGCACCTGTTTGGTATAATTGTTTAATCATACACCTGACTATATGCCTACAAATTCCCTGACTTTGTGCAAGTGTACCTAGAAGAATTGATGCTGTTTTGAAGGCAAAGGGTTGTCACACCAAATATGGATTTGATTTAGATTTTTCTTCTGTTCACTCACTTTGCATTTAGTTAATTGATAAATATAATCTATTAACATGTCTATTTTGAAAGCATTGTTACTTTACAGCATTTTTTCACACCTGCCTAAAACTTTTGCACAGTACTGTATATATATATATATATATATATATATATATATATATATATATATATATATATATATATATATATATATATATGCAACCACAAACTATAACGTACACACATAGCTAACTAATGTCACAGTTTAATAAAACGAACCCAGCATGTTTTTTTTTTTTAATCTTGGTTGATATCCTTTATTCTGCTATTACTTCTTAGTTAATTTCTTCAAAATTGTACAGTGTGGGAACATACATAGCACCACAGAACCTAAACCTGTGGGTATGAGAGGATCCCTCATGTCCTTTGTGTTCATCACCTGCAACATTGAGGCACATTTTGACAGGATGTAAGGTGGCTCTTAGCCAAGGATGGTTTACTTGACGCCATGACCAGGTGCTGCGATGTTTGGCCTTAGCATTGGAAGACAAGCATAACATGACCAATAAGTTGCCACCTGTTCCATCAAAACATTACACACAAAAGACAACATTCCTCCGCCCAGGAGAGCAACCACCAAGAAAAGGTGTTAAAACCAATCCTCGCCCAGAACAACTGGAAGCTGCTAGAGACTGGAAAATGCTGGCAGATGTTGGTCAACGGCTTATTTTTCCACCTGAGATTGCCACCACTAACCTTCGACCAGGTATTGTCTTGTGGTCTGGATCAGCACGCCTTGTTCACTTGGTAGAGTTAACAGTGCTATGGGAGGATGCTGTAGATGAGGCATATGAAAGGAAGAAACTGCGGTATGCTCAACTAGCCACTGAAGCGGAACAGCGAGGATGGAGTCTGGGTTTACCCAGTGGAGGTGGGTTGTCGAGGATTTGTGGCACACTCTGCAACCCGGTTTCTCAGAGACGTTGGATTCAGTGGCCAAGAGTTGCGTCGCACAGTGAAGAACTTATCTGAAGCAGCAGAGAGGAGCAGCAACTGGCTGTGGTTGAGACGGAAAGATTCTGGCTGGGGATCTCAAGCACAATAGAAAGAAACGCTGATGTACGGGTAAGTAAGCTGGACTGAGTTGAGTGGGGGACGGAGGGGGTTGATGCTGGGACGCCAGAATCACTGTCAAGCCCTCTTGAGGTGTCGTGGGCTAGTCGACGAAAAACACAGAGGATGGAAGGTGACCACTTGAAGACCCCAGAGATGTACCCTACTTAGCTCAATCCAGACAGTTGTCATGCTGATGCGCTGGGGAGACCGCACTGTGGTTGATCCCCGGAGCCAGCATCGCAGCCATTGTGTGTGATGATGCACTAGGGAGGCAATAAGCTGATCCCTGGAGCCAGCATTACACTTCAGCCATCAACACCAGACAGAAGGATATCTACATCGTCATATGGAAGGAAGCGCAAATGGATGGAGACACATATGGATCACATTAGTTTACTGTAAAGCTACGTCTTAGTTGGTGCTTATCTTGGCGAGAGCTGAGTTCAAATCAGCATGAAGTTTTAACATCTACTCTCGTGTAATGGAAATCATTATGAACAAAGCAGTTAGTGTAACACATTGCATGAAACTTTTAAATGTAGCGGTACCGTACTGGAATTAGCTTTCATTTTATGGTTGTACATGGTCATACAATGCAGGCTTCAACGATAGTGTGGCACACTGTTGCTTTTTTTAAATCGCTTTATAGGTGTGTATGATTTGTTAGTTATCGAAATCTCAGTCAACAACTGAAGACAGATACGAGGATAATTTCATATCACTTAATTTGCACAGATGAAACATAGCCTGGTTAACCGTACTGATGGCATAGAACGACCAAGGTGGTCATTTTGACCGTTTTTGGAATTTATATTAAAATTGCAGTGTGCGTGTTTAAGATATGAAGCTGTGCTTTCCTGACTTTTCCTAAATATATGTACTAATTACCCTGACAAACAAAGAATCACGTAGATGCAAAAATTAGGGAGATAAAATACTGTCATACCTATTCCGACCAGGAGAGGTGAAATTGGCCGCTATATATAAAACATATTACAACAATTAAATGTTGCGGTATTATTTGTATTTATCACTCGGGACTTGCCGCCATGTATTGAAGTTTGATTATATCAGTCTGCATTCCTCAAGTGAGTGGTCTTCTGGCATTTCTGTTGTTTCAATGAGCCTCCTGATAGACCATCAATCAGCCTTGACAGCTCACTGTGTCCGGCTGTCCTTCTGCACTCTGGTTACTATACAAGTAATTATTTTTTCTAAGAAATTCATTGTTACCCCAATACACATTGCAAATGGATCGCGTAAGACGCAGGACAGCAAAGCAGTGTTTGGAATTACTGCAAATTTTACCAAACAATGATTCTGATGCAGCAGAGACGGACAATGACGAATCTGGCTCTGAAGCAGACTGGGTTTGCGAAGATGATTCTTCCAGCAGCAGTGACATTGAGGAGGATGCCAGCGAAGAGGGCGCAGGAGATCCCGTGGGAGAAGAAGCAATCCTGTGGCAGCCCCTGCAAGGATGCCAGCCACTTCACCTGCATCAGCCCCTGCACCTGATCCAGCCGCTACTTCACCTGAGGCAGCCGCTTCTCCAGCGGTAGCGCCAGCACCACCTGGCACTCAAGAGGCTGGTAATGATGGTACTGTTTGTAACACCATAAATCCTGGTGTTGAAGCTGCAGGTAGAAGATATATAATAATTTGAGGGAAGTTCCAGGGCCCACAGCATATGCAAAATGCAACATTGATGAGAGCACATTGAGTGCTTTTCACCTATTGATTGACATGCGTACGCTTCACCACGTGCAACGTTGCACTGAAACAGAAGCCCACCAACAACTACAAGATGATCCCTGGTCAATGCCCTTGGAGGAATTAGAAGCTTTCATTGCACAAGTATATGTCCGTGGAGCATTTGGTACCAGAAGCCTGGGTTACTGTTGATAGCTGTGCCGCAAAGACAGTCTGTGGTAAGTGCACTGCATATTTTGAAAAGCGCAGGATCTGTGTGATTTGTGCCAGCACTTAGACATTGTAAACGATTGTAAATGAAGCCCATTCTGTTCAAATGTTTATTTATTCATGTAAGTTCGAGTATCGTACGTCTGTATATAAACGCATAGCTTTGGTTGCGTATATGCGCTTTGTTATGTAGGCAATATAAACCCATTTAAAACTATTTTGATATGTTTTTTTATTGTTTCAGTTGTACAGTTTTGTATGTACATGATAAACCTGTATACACACACATTTATTTTCAAATATTTGTTTATTAAATTTTTTACCAGTTTTTGAGGATGTGTGTTATGTAATATGTCTGTATATAAACACATTTCTGTTCAAATGTCGGTTTATTTACAATGTTTTGGTTGTGTAGATGCTTTATATGATGTTCCTGAATAAAACTATGACTTATATTAAATTGTTTGTCCTTTCATTATACAATGCTCCCTCGCTATAACGCGGGTCTTGGGGCACACACAATATGAGCTTTGTAACCGAGGAGTGTTATAAACGGGGGAGGGGGTGGGGGCCATTGCGGGACACATAACACACATCTGACTAAAATACAAAATAAAATAACTCCCTCTCTATAATGCACATATAGTGAAGCAAAAATGTAACTTTCCGTGAATGAACCATGCATAAAGCACCATGTAATAAATGCTATATTTTTTACAAAATAAAAAAAGGTAACATTCTCACTCCGGGATCATTTTAATGAGCAGTTTTTAAACTATAGCCTGGCTTAATGGCAGTTGGGAGTTCAGTTTGAAGCAACAGACAAGCAAACCAAGTGCGAGAAGGAGAGCGGGTCGGGAGAGGGGAAGAGGGAATGGGCTCGCCCCAGGTCGGCTGCCGGAGCGGTGGCCAGTTTAAGCTGACACGTCTCGTCTCCCGAGAAAGCCGCAGCTCTCTCGCAGCAAAAAAGTAAATACATTAGGAAAGATAACCACGTAATAGGCCTAATATTTATTTAGTTATAAAACGAATGCTGAATAAGATGTCTGTGTTATAAAGTGCCAGCGCAGCTTTTCTTCAGTTCAGACACTGATTCAAAAAGGAGAGACAGAAACGGACGTTAGACTGAGAAGTTGTTTACAGTTTGAACACCAGTACTGTATTTACAGTAGAAATAGTGCATGAATCACTAGTATAGGGAATTGGGGGAAATGCTGTAGGGGGGTTATATCTGAGGAGTGTTATAACCGAGAGCCTTACAGCGAGGGAGCAATGTAATATTTATGTTGTTTTTAATACGCCAGTCAAATTGACCGCTCATGGTTGTTCTAGGTATGTGTATAAACGCAGTCGTTCTGATGTTAAGGATTGTACTTAGATAATATGTTCCCTACAAATGAACATTAATGCAAGAACAAATGGATCCTCAATATTTTCCCAAAGGTATTTTATGAATTTTCTTCTAGATGTTGAATAAAACATGAGAGCACGCTTCATGTTTTACATCCACAATAATTCATGTAGAATGTTGCCAGGGTTAATAGAGCTTCACGTATTTGGCACCTACCTGAACAGCGGGAATGGGCTTTTTTGCCATATATGGTTTTCCTTCATTAGGCTCATTCACAATGGACTCATTGGTACTCTTCAATTTCAGTTTATACTCGGCTAAAATCTTCTTTCTTTTCTCAAGGTATGGGCCAAAACTGGGCAACTTCTGTAAAAAGAAAACAGATTGAAATGTGAACACCACTCAGGACTGGATCTTTTTGGATTCTAAAAAGGCTGATGTCTTACTTTCACCAGTCACACTCTGACATGATGACTTTTCTTGCGTTGTTAATTGTTTTTTTTTCTGCCACTGTCCTTCATAGGCCATAACCTGTGTAAAGCTGAATTAATGTTAAAAAGGCACTTTCTGTTAAAAGATCTTATGTCAACTGCCAGCCAGAACGATGGTTAATCTATCTTGATGAAAAGCTCAAGGTCTGGTGATCTCTGATAAAAATTAACAATTCAATAATGAGGGTTTAGCAGTAAGCATGCTGTTGGACTAGTTTCTATTTCGGAAATCAGAAAATAGCTTCTGATGCCATGTATTTTCTTTTATTGCATAAGCTATTAACTATAGTGTTTTTTTTTCTCTTATGACAGCCTTGATCTGAAAGCAGGATCCTTGCTATTAGGCATTTTATTAGCAAACCCAATTCCCAGATATTGCTGATGTCACTTTACTGGTCATACTGTAGACAGTTCCTTTGAACCCTCTGCTAATCAATCACAGTGTATTACACAGGTTTTAACATTTAAGGCAAGCCTACATTCATATAAATACATGAATAGACACTCACTCTTCTCATTATTAAATACATAGATGAGCTGACACTTTTGTATTATGTGTTAGACCCACTATTGTATTAATCACATGTGATAAAAATACAGCATGCAAGCGCACATACTGTATATTAAATTGCTGTATCCCTTACCAGTGCAAGTTCCTATTTAGTATTAAAAGTATGCAAGCTTGGAATACATGGATCATTCTGCTTAAGCAAGCAGTTCCCGTCCAATATAGTAATCCACGATGTTGGCAAATGAATATATTTCCAAATATATTGCATAATTTCACAGTACAAGGGCTACCATAAATGCAAACCATGAAAACCTAAGACAATAAGCCCCAGGAAAGCACCTAACAAAAAAAACAAAACACTATAATATAAATGTTACTTTACATCCACAAATCCTGTTTTTTTTTATTTATTTTTTTTATTAAAAAGACACAACTATTTTATTTCTAATAACTAATTGTTAAATGTTAATTTTTTGTAATTTAATACGCTCTTCACTTGCTCTCGAACAAAACAAAGACACATTTAATTATTTTTTGGTTCACTGCACAATTCACATCCTGGCAATCCCACTGTTCGTTCACAATGCCTGTCTCTGGCTTAGGGCACTTATTAAAGTGGTTGTAGCGAATACAATCATTTCAAGTCATATCTGTCATTCACCAGGTACTGTTGGTCTTAAATTGTGCAGTTTTGAAAGAAACACATTTTACCAAACATGTAATTTTCATTTTAAAATATGATATCTGGTATTGCACGAGGTTAAAGAAAGTTTGTTTGTCTTGCCTTTGGTTGGTTACTGACAGGAGAGAAGGTCATGAAAGGGTGGGGCCAATTTCCCTCTTCAGGTGAAGCAATCAAGGAAGTGCAAACAGATGTCTTTGCTAAAACAGGTTTCCTTCAAAACTAACACATCATTTATGGAATTATGTTGTTAACTACAATCACTTTATGAAGCAGAAAACCTATCATGCTCAATGCTAAAGCTTCTGTAAAATACAACTGAACATACCTGCAATACAGATATTCAATTGAAATAAATATGGATTTGGGGCACGAATAATAGTGTAATCTCTTTTTTTTGTGTACATGAGGAACGTTTTCTATGTACCTCAATGTTGGAATTGACTATAGCCCTATATCTGACCCAAGACAACTAAATAAATAAATACATAAAATGTTGTTTTCAGTCAGGAACATCAAAAGCATCTTGATGACAGATGGGCGCATCTTTGACAATGGTGGTTATTTTTTTCTAATGGTTTCCCCAGGGACACATCATTGATGTATTTGTTCCCAGTGGAGGTGCTTAATCCAACTCATCTCAAGATAACATGCGTCTTTCACTAAAACCCCTCTCCATCTTGAGCCACGCATAACACTAGCAGGTTGAGGCTGACAGCATAATAAATCAACAGTTATAGCCTTTAAACAGAAAGTCTTCTGAAAGTATAAAAGAAAAAAATGTAATTTATTACTTTGCTAGCTCAAAGACAATTGAATGGTTATGAATAAGTAAAATATCCAATTACAATTATATTATACTATTTTGATTTTATTACAATTACAGTTCTAAATATGAAATATTTAGCAGAGATTTTCTAGCACTGTAATGGAACATCTCAGGAAAATGTTACAGCCCAATCAAGTAGAATGTTCAGGAGCGAGGACAGCCCTTAGCTATTTAAAATAATATGTCACGTGTTCAGAAGTTTTCATCAATGTTGAGTGAAATTGATATAACACAAAAACCACCAACCTTGACTGACCTGCCAGTTTTATTAACTAGGAAGAGCAGTTTAAAAAAAACAAAAAAACAAAAAAACAAACCCTGTAATGATTCCACAACTGAGCTATTCCAAAACAGACAACAACCACTTTCAAAATGGTGTCTCAGAAAAACATGCCCCCAAATATTGCAGATACAACAACCATTTTTGGGTGTATTTAATTAGCTGGTTCATTGAATATACAGGACATACAGTACTGTGCAAAAGTTTTAGGCAGGTGTGAAAAAATGCTGTAAAGTAAGAATGCTTTCAAAGATAGACATGTTAATAGTTTATATTTATCAATTAACAAAATGCAAAGTGAGTGAACAAAAGAAAAATCTACATCAAATCAATATTTGGTGTGACCACCCTTTGCCTTCAAAACAGCATCAATTCTTCTAGGTACACTTGCACACAGTTTTTGAAGGAACTCAGCAGGTAGGTTGGCCCAAACATCTTGGAGAACTAACCACAGTTCTTCTGTGGATTTAGGCAGCCTCAGTTGCTTCTCTCTCTTCATGTAATCCCAGACAGACTCGATGATGTTGAGATCAGGGCTCTGTGGGGCCATACCATCACTTCCAGGACTCCTTGTTCTTCTTTACGCTGAAGATAGTTCTTAATGACTTTCACTGTATGTTTGGGGTCGTTGTCATGCTGCAGAATAAATTTGGGGCCAATCAGATGCCTCCCTGATGGTATTGCATGATGGATAAGTATCTGCCTGTACTTCTCAGCATTGAGGAGACCATTAATTCTGACCAAATCCCCAACTGCATTTGCAGAAATGCAGCCCCAAACTTGCAAGGAACCTCCACCATGCTTCACTGTTGCCTGCAGACACTCATTCGTGTACTGCTCTCCAGCCCTTCGGCAACAAACTGCCTTCTGCTACAGCCAAATATTTCAAATTTTGACTCATCAGTCCAGAGCACCTGCTGCCATTTTTCTGCACCCCAGTTCCTGTGTTTTCGTGCATAGTTGAGTCGCTTGGCCTTGTTTCCACGCCGGAGGTATGGCTTTTGGCCTAAGTCTTCCATGAAGGCCACTTCTGACCAGACTTCTCCGGACAGTAGATGGGTGTACCAGGGTCCCACTGTTTTCTGCCAATTCTGAGCTGATGGCACTGCTGGACATCTTCTGATTGTGAAGGGAAGTAAGCATGATGTGTCTTTCATCTGCTGCAGTAAGTTTCCTTGGCTGACCACTGCGTCTACGGTCCTCAACGTTGCCCGTTTGTGCTTCTTCAAAAGAGCTTGGACAGCACATCTGGAAACCCCTGTCTGCCTTGAAATTTCTGCCTGGGAGAGACCTTGCTGATGCAGTATAACTACCTTGTGTCTTGTTGCTGTGCTCAGTCTTGCCATGGTGTATGACTTTTGACAGTAAACTGTCTTCAGCAACCTCACCTTGTTAGCTGAGTTTGGCTGTTCCTCACCCAGTTTTATTCCTCCTACACAGCTGTTTCTGTTTCAGTTAATGATTGTGTTTCAACCTACATATTGAATTGATGATCATTAGCACCTGTTTGGTATAATTGTTTAATCATACACCTGACTATATGCCTACAAAATCCCTGACTTTGTGCAAGTGTACCTAGAAGAATTGATGCTGTTTTGAAGGCAAAGGGTGGTCACACCAAATATGGATTTGATTTAGATTTTTCTTCTGTTCACTCACTTTGCATTTAGTTAATTGATAAATATAATCTATTAACATGTCTATTTTTGAAAGCATTCTTACTTTATAGCATTTTTTCACACCTGCCTAAAACTTTTAAACAGTACTGTACATGTTTTAATAATATAATTGCCAGTAAGTAGTTTTACAGTACAGCTTGAAAAAACAACAGTCCATTTATTGGCTTAATGATCTGATATGTAAACATGATATCAACCCACTTCACAGTAGCACTCAAAGGTTAGAATAAGGCTTCTCTTTTGAGTAAAGTGTGGTATTTATCACACGTGAATCGATTAATTGATACTTATTTAGTGCATATATCAATGCATTTCAACTCCAGCCACTGCTTGTGATAGGATTTACTGTACAGGCTGGTCCAGTGATTTTAGAAGGAACAGCCCATTGATAGTATATCCCTTCACAGCTGAACACAAGCAGTAAGATTCACACTGACACAATAGATTAGATGGATGTAAACCAATGCATACAAATATCTGTTAACAACAGGTACTTCAATTTAGGAAATTCAAAATGTCTTGTACATGCAAATGTAACCACAACACCTGCACAATAATATATGTGTAGATGCACAGAATGCGTCCAAGTAACTGCCATCATAACATATGTTATCACATACATCTGAGTAGATAGGCAATTAACATCTCTACTCTAGACGTTACCTTTCTCTCAGAAAAGTGGTACAATAAAGTGTTCACCCTGTCAGTGCATTATCTTCACGCACAGCTGGCGTCCTGTAAGGTAAATGGACAGCAGCGCATTCCCCAACAAAAACAGACTCGGAAAGAAAAGATTCATTTCCGTAGCATGTGCTTAACTGGAGTACCTGCTTGCAGTGATTTCAAGAGATTACCATATTCATGACAGTTTAGACTGAAAGCTTTCTACTCACTCTGTTTCCCTGAACACGAAAAAGGAATTAAAAAAAAAATGGCAGGCAGTTTGTCTTCAGTTTGGTGGGCAAATGAAAAAAAGGACAACCCTCCTGTTTATGCAAATTGGAGTCGGCTAGGTTAACATAATTTACCAGAGATGACAAAGTGCTTTAAATTAAGACATACAGTACAGTGCAGAGAAGAAAGCCAGTCTGCTACTAGTGCTCAGTTACTGAAGGTGAAATGCATGCCCAAACACCACCAATGTATTGGAAAGTTTTATGCAAGTTAGTGCTCGGTTCTCTTTGCATTACAATGATGGAAAGTCACAGACAACATTGTGCTGAAGCTATTGTCCCATTTACATTATCCATGAGTGCTTTTATTTGATATATTCCTCTCTATTATACAACAAACACATTATATGTAAGTATACACACAGTTCAGTTTGAAATGCTAATTCTGCCAATCACCTTTTAATTCTACCATTAAGCACACACAGGTCTACACTCAATGTGTTTTGGGGTTTAATAGTCCTGTATAATTTTTCTTAAAAAGCCTATAAAATTTTACAGCCTCGCCGTCACGGCAGACAGTACGTGAGGAGAAGTGAAACGTGTCTATTTACTATGAGCTGGAAAGGAAATGTGAAGTACCCTGAGGGTAATGAGTAAAATCTATCAGATGAGAGTGAGTCGGACATGAGGCATGCTGAGGATGTGCTGTATCAGTCACAGTTGCTGCTTGATTCCTGCCTTTCTATTTCATCTCACCACTGCAAGCTGATAGCAATCCGCAAGATAGACAATGTATTGTATCGCCTCATAAGCCTAGATGAAATCTTTCAAACTAAGGCATTATGGGAAGTGTGACAATACAAATTAAAACTATGTTATGCAACATAAAACATCTCTAGATAGAAGGGGCTCAATGGTCACTGCTTTACAGTACTGCTAAGATAAATAAGGCTTTCTGCACTTTAACAAGAGGAAAGGATTGTGTCTGTGAAGGCAGGAGTGTATCTAAATATAATAAGCATGTGTTACATAAATCTTTTATATTAAAAGTGGTTGACTTTTAAACCCATATAACCCATATTTAAAAAAACGCACTACCGGCAGGCATTTTCCCCCAGTACCAGCATCCCATTTTTATTTTTTGTTTCCAGAGACATTTACAACCTCCAATCACTACAAGTAGAAGCAGCATAACTGTATGTCTTAAATAAAAGGTAGGAAACAAATTTGGAGGGAGAAATCTGGTGTCCCAACACCCAAAACTTTGGGGAATGTAAAGGATAACGTTCGGAAGAAGATTATACACAGACACCATTTAATTATATTTTATTATTTGAAACAATTGCCAGACACCAGTATATTTTATTTAGTTGCAACACTTACCTTTCTAATAAACTAATAATGTTAATTGCTCCCTAAAACACACATTGCAAATAAAAAAGTCAGGCTATGAGCCAAAAAAGATAAATAAAAATTGTGCAATTTATTCTCACTAAAGTACTGCAGTGTGCCATAATTACATATGAAAACCTAAATGTATCTCTGTGTTCAGCTGCCATTAGTTTAACAGGGAAAACGCATGTTCTAATCTAATGGTTGATTTTTTTTTTTGTATTATTATTTTTCATTACAATGCATTAAAATGTGTATTAACCTCAGAGGTGCATAAACATGCAATTATAGAACCAAAGATTTAGCCTGCTGAAAAAAAACGAAAAAAAAAAAACTTGTTTAAAGGCCGTCATGTGGCCATGGTGCTGGGGAGATACTCACTTAGCCTCATTAAGCCAAAGCTGCCTTTTGCTTGTCTTATGTTCTGCATGATAGCAGCCTATTTGTTGTATAATAATACATTCTGAGTTCATTCGAAGCTACCGAAACTGGTGAACTGTGGCCATTTTAATGAAGGTATTCGGTGGTATGCATAATCTGCCAAGCACGTGTCCCAAGCAATCAAGGAGCGCCACTGCTAGCGAAATGAAATATTGTTCAAATCACAAATATGTCAAAAGCTTTTTTCTCTAAATCTTGGTGCTATAATAAATACCGAAAAATGCATTGAATTACTTCACACCTGCCTGTCAAAAGTGCCACTACCACTGTAAAACAGAAGCAAGTTAAAATTCATACAACATCCACAGCAAATAGTGTAACGCATGCAATTTCAACAGTCATTTCTTCTGTATACAAAAATAACCCCCTGTGATTTTATACATACTGTATAGTTGCTCAAAAGATGAGCCTGCCTTTGAAATAATGAAGGTTGATTATTATTGAGAAGACATAATAGTTAATGAACACAGCAGTTTGCGTTCATTTAAATAATATATTCCCTTGTTTACTGTAGAAGCACATATTGTACACAAAGCAAATACTTTATTATCTATTGTATCTGCATTAAGTATAAAATGTATAATTGTGTTATATAATACTATATTAAATATGTAAAAATGTGAGTTTTAATAAAGATGTTAATAAACAAATAGCATCATTTGTATACAGTAAAACAGACACACATCCTAAAATGGATCTTTTTCTCATATGATACTCACAACCAAACTTGATCTAGAGGATCATAGAATACAGAGTATGACGCCCATATCTCAAAGTCACATGACGGCAATGTGGCAGCCATATTAGGTCAAAGTACAATGTGAACGGCATTATTATATTTTATAAAATACAATGCTCCCAAGTGAGTTACAAAAAAAAGTATATGAAACAGATAGCTTGTCAGCTTGATGTACCTCTTAGCACAGTGTTGTGTTGGTCCCTCTTGACATTTTAACACTAGAACCGCCACGATTATTATTTGTTTATTTAGCAGACGCCTTTATCCAAGGTGACTTACAGAGACTAGGGTGTGTGAACTATGCATCAGCTGCAGAGTCACTTACAATTATGTCTCACCCGAAAGTCGGAGCACAAGGAGGTTAAGTGACTTGCTCAGGGTCACACAATGAGCCAGTGCCTGTGGTGGGATTTGAACCAGGGATCTCCTGATTACAAGCCCTTTCCTTTAACCACTGGACCACACAGCCTCATGTATGCTCATACCTAGAACCGCTGCCAGAAGTCATTATGACGGTTACATTTTAAACAACCTCAATAATAAAATGAAAGAAAACTATCGGATACAACTCAAATGTTTTATTCAAGCACATAATATCAAACATCTGCACAGCCAACACACTATATTTAAATAAACAATTAAACATAAAAGGGTTTATTTTCTAACTTACCACATATAAAGCACTGCTTAACAAAATGAAAAACTATAATAAAATAAACATTTCAAAAGAAAAAAAGACTAGTGTGGAAACAGGTATATGTACATACAAAACTGTGAAAATGAAATTAGTTTTTTCTTTTCTTTTTTTAAGTAATACTAAAAAAATAAATAAATAAATAACTAAATTCCCATTATGTAACGTGAATGTGCTTTCAGGGAAACAGACTTCAAAGTAGCACCCTAAGTAGCACAAGCCACACAGATGTAACGCTTCTCAACTTTTCCTGTGCATTTACCACATACTGCTCTTTCACATTGGGCAGATATCAGACAACGTATTTTTATTGCATTTAGCTACCTGGCATTGTTTTCTCTTGCATGTGCCACTGGGTGCAGCACTGAATCCAAGTTGAGCTGCATTTGCCTGCTGCTTCGCAGTTTTCTGATCGAAATGTTTCTGCCGAAGCTCTGTGGCTAGCTTCAGGATGAAATCTCTCCTACTAATATTTTCCCTGGTGCATTCCTTGTACAAAACAAAGGAATTAATGGCTGCCAGGTCCAGTACATTGTAAAATACAGCAACTGGCTACCGACGAGAACCGGCTTTCACTGAGTACTGACGAGCCATCTGGTCTAAAATGTCCACTCTGTACTTTGTGTCATTATAGAAATCCACAGTCTCCCGTTTTTTCTCATCAACAGTCCCGATGCAACTGACATATGAAGGGAGCTGAGAATCGGCTTGCACTTAGTGTAACAGTTAGTGTAGCACAGTCATTGTGTTTCAAAATTGTACTGGAGTACAGCTGTGGTTACAAGTTTTGCACAGATGGTGGAAGCTCTCTTCTTGCCAATCATTATTTTGCATCTGATGTGCCTCTGCTACAATACAGTGTTGAATGTGGTGTAGCATTCGCATATCAATCAACAAATGAAATGCACTGAGAGTGCTACTGATGTTGTGTACTGTGTACGGCGTGGGACCTAAGGTTTCAGTCAAAACATTTTGTCCAGCCCGTCTTCCCACAGCATCAACACGGGGATTTATAATTTCCCAAATAGTGCCATCCTTCCCAGTCTCCTGAATGCCTGTTCATGCTGGTGATGCAGCTGGAGTCGCTGTCCTTGGTATTGCTGTGGGTGAAGCGGTTGGCATGGCTGGCACGCCTGCAGCTGCTGCAGGAGACGATACAGGTAAAGTGGCTGCCACTGCAGAAGTAAGCTCAGTGGGGGTAGAGATAGCAACATGCTTGTATATATAAAAAAATAGAATATTGTAAGTTATATTCAAAATAAACTATGTACTGTAAAAGGCAGTCAAAATGATTGCTTTGGCTGTTTTAGGTGGCCGGGATTATAACTTCCTAGTCAACAATTTCTTTTCCTGACCTGTGAGGGCGCTGTACAACAGGAACAGTGTGCCTCATACTGGATGGTTCGGCAGTTCATTCCAGGGTCAGTCAGAAGCCGGCCATCCAGGAAGGGGGCGGAGTCACCAGAAGTCATCGCCTTAATACGGTAAGCGATGTGTCAGTCATGGATTGGAGGAGACGTGATTGAACTAGCTATCGGAGGGGACGTAACTAAGGGTATTTCAGGGGATGTGACGATTCAATCTGTTCCTTTGTTATGGTTACGGACTTGTAAAGGAGTGAAGCGAAAAAGAACCGTGAGTGTTTCATGTTGTTTTGTTTTATCGTATTAAATAATATTTGTTTGTCATTATTAGACGGCTAAACTAATCCGGGAACTGCCACTACAAAGCCAGTATTAAACCCGGACTGCACCGCACCATTGTTCACTATAAACTGGTATTGCACCACCTGCACAAAGAGCACTCACTGCTGGATTAAGTGATTGTGTCTGTATTTGTGTGTTTGTCTTGTTTAGTGTCTTATTATTTCGGGACTGAACCCCGTGGTTTAACGGAGCGATACACATTGGTGTGTAGAGCCAGTTATTATTATTTATCAGCCAATAAAGAGCTGTTTAACCATGAACTGTGTTGTTTCAAATCATTCCTGAGCACTGCATTACCTCTACACCTGCACACTGCAAACCACTTTGCCACACTTACTTATTTTCGCTATCCTGCCTTTCAAAAATCGTCAGGGTATTTAATACATGTATTTATGAAAAGTCATAAACGGACAACCACATAACTTTCAGACACGCAGAGTAATTTAAATTTGAAAACCTTAAACTGTCAAAATGACTGCCGTGGTGGTTCTAGCGTTAACCTATCTTGAAAACATTCCTTCCGTACATCTGACACTACAGCACAGGCATTATGGACAGTTTGTATGCAAACTTAATAAATGGAATCTACATAAAAATCAAAAAAGCATCTTAATACCCACTTGAAGAATGAAGAGCAAACCTTTCCCAGATTTACATATACATTTTCAAAATAACAGTTCTACTAGACAAAGGCAACTTTCTTTAAATCTTTTTTTTTTTCAATCAAAAATATTGCCCCCCTCAAAATGCAGTATCAATATGTTCTGTGTAAATGCGGGCTAAAGAGTCATTGTGGTCTATTCAACATGTCCAAACATTTTCATTGTTTTAGATACGTTATGTAGGGCCCTTTGTGTATCAAGGTTATGGAAAATAAACACGTAACAGTACATGCAAGTCTCTATAGGCTCCAATTTTAAAGATTTAAATAGATTCATGTTGCTTGTTTACGAGGGATTACACTACATGGATCTGAATACAGTCTCATTTATATAAATCTATTTTTTCCAAATAGAAGAGTATCTGTTAATGTTCAATTTTGTACAGTATGAACTCAAATGGATGGTTTGATTTTATTGGGTACACATTAGGTTTTATAGTGTCAAAAACGCTTCCAGTTTTGATCGAGCTGCTCAGTTGTATGGCCTAATTTCCATTTATCCCGAGCCTCCACAGAATATAGAATGATAGTCCCCTACATATTAGATTAGACCATCCTCTTAAAAAAAAAACATACACAGCAGTGCACTAAAAATAACCAACAAGAGCACAACTCAGGAGATATAATTCCGATGCGATGCATCTCTAGAGTGACATCAGGGAGCTGCTAATGGAAGGTTCCAGAAAAAAAGCAGGCAAGAGGAACCAATGGCTTCACATTTGAGCTCCCTTAGTGCTCATGGGTGAAGCCAAGCTCACACCCTCAATCCAGCAGATGATTCCAGAACACTGCTGTCTTCTCCAAAACACTGCTTTTGAACCCCTGCCTGTCATTTGCAGTGGCTTTTTATTTGTCAGGCAGGACAAACATTATTGTAATTGGTATGCTTGTCTAACTGCCATAAATAAATAAATACATTAAAAAAAATTGTAATGAGATTTTCACATACTGTGACAAAACAACAGGTGGGTGTTCTTCAAGCTAAAGTGACATAAAACGAATTAAGGCTTCATACAGATTGGTGACAACTCTCATAAAGCGTTGTTTTTCAAAACATTCAAATTCATATGCATTAGCTATAAAATGACTGCATATCATAATAAAGCACACTGTTTCAGTGATTCAATTAGTTTCATTGATTAAATAAGTTTAGTTTTGGTTGCTTAGCTACTGACAGACCACATTCTGACCGATAATATTATGATTAGCACACTTAGAAATATGTAATAAAAACAATTTACTATACACACATAGACAAAAAAAAAAATACAAAACAAAATCTCAATATTGTGGTGAAAATGACCTCCCCTCCTAAGGTGTGGGTATTTAGCATTGGTTGCAATAAGGTTTGTATTCAGCCATCTGCAAATAGAATTGTAATGTTTCTATTAAAATGGGATGATAACGCTAAGAATTTAAAAAGTTACTGTATCTTCCTAGTACTTCATGAGTTCAAACTCATATGCACAATGGTCTAGCTGCTATCCGATCATGTGGTCTGTAGAAAAGGTACCATACAAAGTTTAAAAATGTAAAAATATTGTATACCATGATTAATAAACCCCACATAAATGGTAAGACTATTCATTTAGCATTGTATAGCACTACTTTAAGGGAAATGAATTGTTCAGCTCAGCCCTGGAGTGTATAAACATATGGTTCCACAAAATGAAATGAAAAAATGTACAAAGGGTAAGAAAAAAAGGCGTAAAAGGCTTATTTAGTTTATTCTACATGTTATCAGATCATTTGAAAGTTACCACATATGAAGAGCTACAGCGTGACTGAATTTCCTAGTATAAGTTTTAACCCAGTTTGAAATAGCTAGCTGCATTCATGTTGTATGTGCATTCATGCATTTAACTGCATTTCCATTACATAGGAGTGGGTTCATTCACATATCTGAATGTTACATTTAGATGTTCTGTCAAATATTGACTTGATAACTGTCATTAAAAAAGCATACATATTTTTTTTTGTTAAATATGAACAGAAATATGGTGAATATAAAAACTGTTATACTGCCTAGCACCAGTACAAGTAGGCGAAGGTCAAGGCGATATTTCAATATTGCTACAGGCTTATCATGCCCCTGATGTTCTGGGTGAACTACTCAATCACATATTTGCTGAGGCGGGTATGAAAAGGGTACAATACAGCTGCAATGAGCTTCTTCAGCAGATGAAGTGTTAACAGAAATGCTTACATAATATTACAGATAGCCACACTGAAAGCCTTTTAGTACAGTTTCTGTGTCCGTGTCCCCCCTTCCTGACTCTAATCACCACTTAGTCAGTCCCAGCTCTCCAGCTGAGAGAGGCAGGCTTGTACAGATGAAGGCTTCATTAGAGCGGCAGGCCTGCCAAGCTTGATATTGGTTCAACAGTGAGCCAAAGAGCTATTTAAGACCTGAATTCCAGTTCAGCCTGCCACCTGGGGCAACCGCTCTCCTCTTCTTGTTTGGCAAGACCATGAGCCAAAATTAGCAAGGAGGAAAGACAGGCGCTTAAAAAAGTTAGACAAAATTTAATTGGTGCGATTACTAAAACAGGTGTACTTCTTGATTGGTAAAAGTTATTTCTGTTTTGATTTCATATTTGAATAGCAGAGAAGTAGACGAAGATGTCATACCCTCTAACTTTTTGTCTAGCTTGTTGGGAAAGTGGTCAAAGTAGCTGATTTGTGTCAAACGTTACATCGTTTACAGTAAATAGAATGTTGGAAGTCTGGGAGTTTTTAAACAATGGGGAGCTTTAGAATGTTGAAAAAAGTCCCATTAAAGTGAATGAAGATGGACAAAAAAAGAACAAAAAGCTCAATAGTTTAAAAAGTATAAAAGATATCAAAAAGTTGTATAAAAGCACACTATTCCAGACCGGTCTACACGTTTTAAAGTTTGAACGGCGTTTCTAGCTTAAACGGTGTAAGAGGAGTAGCGTGCCAAAGAATAAGAAGAAGAAGAAGAAGTATGTCGAAGATTTAAAGTGGGGACTCTTGCTTCGCAAGCCCCACTAATTAAAATGTTAATCTAATTTACATAGGGAAAAAAAGGATTTATGTTAAGTGTAGCTGGTCAATTATGTTAATACAATCAAGCTGTCAATTACCATGTCAGTGCATTAGTGATGTAATTCAAGGTATAACAAATACAGTAATAATACAAAATTCAAAACACAAAGAAAGCAAGTCAAAACATGATTTCCATTTAAAATACCCTGGATCTTGAAGAAATGTCTCATAAAAAAAACATTATAATAATTGCAACATGAAAGACTTCATTAGATGACAGCTATGTGTACTGTATGCATGTGCGAATGAATGTATGTTATTTTAATTTTATCTTGCAAAAAATTACAGTATATCCAATTAGATTTTTCACATTTTAAATTCACTTTAATTTCAAACAGATGGCAAGACATATTTTTAAAACACAAATAAAAGCAAAACCAGGTAAATGAGCTGGCACTTGATCTGTGATGATTTCCAAATACAATAAAAAGGGATGGGCCTTGTCATATACTTTCAAAGGCCCTTCAATTTCTGTTTAATGTGGCCTGACAGTTTTATAACTCTAACATGTTAACACACAGCACTGCATATCGCTATAAGCCTTAAACACCTGCCACCTTCCAGTTACATGATGCAATTTTGGCAAACACAGTACCCAGTGCTGTACAGCATATATTTCAACACATATATAAAATTGCAGGTTTGCTTTAAAGGTAAACGTGGCATTGCTATTTTTCTAAAATTAGAATCAAATGAAATAAATGAACTGGAAGTAATTTCTCAGAAGCACCACTCTTGCCATGTACAGCTGTGAAAGATTAAGCAGTGTCATACCTGATCTTTCACAGGTTTCACCAAATAGCAAAGGAAAATAGTGACTAGAAACTCCCAAATGACATATTCAGAGAAACACACTTCTTACAGCAAACATATTTTAGTGGGTTAATACAGTATTTGGGTTTATTTCACTTTTTTATAATTATTATAATTCCTATGAAACACAGCTATTCACCATACGTACTGCGTAAATTAAATTCTGTCATTTCATTAAATATATGCTTTAATATGATCTATAAAGCAATTACATTTTGATTGGATTGGAAAGGGTAGTTCAGACATTACTTTGAACTAAATTTACCCATCATATTGAATGGGTAACCAACACAATGAAAAATTAAAAAAAACAAAAACACATTTGCATTGAAGCATATCTTGCCAAACACACCAATATATAGGCTTAAAAATGGCAAAAGGTATGTTTTAATCGAACTCAGTGGATACCACTGGTCTGTTTGGCCCAGGTTAACCCTAACTCTACCCAAGGTTGAAGCTTACCTTTCCCACTAGGTCTGCTTTCTTGGGCATGGGTTTGCACTGCTGATTGCGTGGGTTGGGTGGGCTCTGTCCATCCCAGTCCTGGAGCTGCTCCAGGCTCTGCAGGTGAGTCCCGTACAGTAATCCTGTATCAGTGTGAAGTCCTGGTTCTGCGCTGCACACCTGCCAACACAGAAGCAACTTATTTTGACGCAATAGACAGAACATGAATGTACTCCTGACATGTGTTACTGTATGCTGTTCTAACAGAGGTGTGAGTCACTTGACTGGGATTCCTCTAGCAGTACATACTGTACCCACTACCAGTCCTGATCTAGACAAGGTGAGTACAGAGAGATTAAGACACTTCAGCTGTGATCTAAACACTTGAGTTCCATAACAGTAATACCTGTCCCTTTTCTGTGAACTGAAACTACACAGCTCCTCAGACAATGAGTAACAATTAAAGTTCAGAACAAATCTAAAGTCCAGTATTTCCAATAACTCACCGTCATACCTTCTGTTAAATGGATAGACAAACAGAGGTTACTGAAGAATGAAATAAGGTAAGATTATTATTATTATTATTATTATTATTATTATTATTATTATTATTATACAAAAGGATTTAATAATGTAGTCGCAAGTTCAAAGCGAAGTGTTGTTCTGTTACTCCTATGTGAAAGGGCAGAGAAAAACAATTAGGACCTTGCTTGCACTCCCTATGTTGCAGGTCCTGAAAGATGTCATTCTAATTATATATGGAAATACTCATGTTTTTGTACATGTTGTAGTAAACATGAATGCTCAAAAGGAAGGGGGCGGCAAATTATATTAGATATTATCCGATTACTTGGGATGAATTAAGATTTTTGTGAAAATCCTCTTTTTTTTAAATCGTTACTTTCCTGTTTGTTTTGTGGTATGTGATGGTAGCACTTTCAGATTGTGGCCTTGGTCAAAGAAACACAAATGCTGGTTTATCATCCAATCAGTGTCGTCTGTCACTGTTTCCAAGCACTTGATCACAGCTTCCAAACTATTAGTTTGTGCTGTCTTGATGTGGATACGTTTTAAAATTATAACATTTTGGTGAACAACACGTTTCTAAAAATACCCTGTTACATTTGTACAAAAATGCTCCAAGCCTAGTACACATTTATAAAACAGTGCATTTGTAAAATGTACCAAATGCTAATTTGAATCCCAGTACACAACTACAATCTTATTCTGCTAGGCAAATGTTATTATTACTAATGTGTTAAGTATAGTCATAAGTTTGGGCCATAATTGTACTTAATTTATTTTTTAAGAATTGTTATGTTTTATGTATATTTTAAAAAAAGACATCCTATAGTGCTGTAAGAGTTTTTTTTTTTTAAAGCGAACTCTCTTTGCTTTATTGTATGTGCTATTTTTTCTTCTTCTTTGATTTTAATAAAATATGGCAAAATATGTGACTTACTTTTTCTTATTTATTTATACTCTTTAACACTGTTTTTCATTAAAAAGTCATTGCCGCAGAATTTTGCAGAAAACACTCTTTTCTCGTTGCAGATTTTAAGAAATTTTACCGCGGATTTCCGTGGGGACTAACAAACAGATACAGACTTAACAAATTTAACATACAAGGAGATTATCGCAGCAGTGTGGAGTAGTGGTTAGGGCTCTGGACTCTTGACCGGAGGGTCGTGGGTTCAATCCCAGGTGGGGGACACTGCTGCTGTACCCTTGAGCAAGGTGCTTTACCTAGATTGCTCCAGTAAAAACCCAACTATATAAATGAGTAATTGTATGTAAAAATATTGTGTAAAAAAAAAATGTAATTATATGTAAAAATAATGTGATATCTTGTAACAATTGTAAGTCACCCTGGATAAGGGTGTCTGCTAAGAAATAAATAATAATCACAAGAACATGGCGATAGAGATGAATACAGTCAGGCTTTACACAAGATGACTACTGTGTCAAGCAATCCTGAAATACATATGTTAAATGCAGAATACCAGCCATAACTACTGTCTGGCTTCCTGTTCTGTAGATATCAGAGTTTAGACAGATGAATTGAATAGCCAGTAAGATGCTGTTGGCATTTCTGTTGCAGATATTCTTTGTTTGTTTGGATTTCTTTCTGTAGGACCAGCTGTGTAAACAGTGCAGATTGATTCCTCTCCTTGTGGTCAGGTTGGTATAGGAGTGGGTGCTCTGTATTGTGTTGAAGCTGAGCTACTCATCAGTCTGCAGCAGGCTCTCAGTCACATCGTTTTATAATAATCATTGTGGTTCAGGGTGGCAGGGCAGGGTCATTGCTGCCGGCATCAGTGCCGACCTGATTCTGAAAGAATTTGCTTTTAATTTCTTTTGAAGTGTCAAACCATGCTGTGTAATGCATTTCCTGGTGATCTCTTCACTTGATTCTTTCATAATGTATTGAAAGTTCATGCACTGTTGACCATCCACTTCCTGCTGGTCAACACTCTCTGTGTCCATTTTTAACAGATTCATGTGTAAACATTTAATATCAGTCAGAAAATTGGGGGTGATATACTGATATATAGTACTGTGTTTCTTGAGCTTGTGGTTTTAATTATTGTTTATAATTACAGTTACTTGTGCAGTAATGGCACTGCATTACTAAGGTGTTACTGTTTTATGTCTGATGGCAGTCGGTAACTCATTTCTATCGTACGTTTTCGGTTAGGTTCCTTGTGAAAGAGACGTTTCGTTTGAAAGTTGAGAGTATGATGTGAACTGGAAGCACCATAAGAAGGCTGAGCAACAGTAACATTCCATTAATCTCCTTAGTCTAACGTCAAGACTGGAGTCCTGTACTATAAGAGAAATCAATGCTTTCTGTGCTGTTTTCTGAATAATTATTATATTTCCCTAAGCATTAGTTGAATTGTCTAAACCCAGCTGACACAAGTTCCTTTCATATCAATGCAAAATGAACTGGGCACAACATTTGCTCTTTACTTTAGTCTCCAAAAAGGTGTTTATGCAATAATGACTAAGAAGACTGGTGCGACATTGTAACAGGGGAGATCTGTGCTGACTGTCTGGCGCATGCGTGGTTCTGCGGGAAGAGGGCAGCCTCGTAAGATCCGCCTGTCAGTCATGGCGATGACACGGAGAGGTGGGGAAGAGGGTGTGTGGGCTTTCCCTGTCTGAGTGGCTGAGAGGCGGGCCTTGGGGGATTGCTCGGCCTATAAGTACTGCGCTTGGTTAATCATTCGGGTGGCCGTGATTGGGAAGACCCAGAGACACTGGATGAGAAGGCCAGTGTAAACATAGACCAGGCAGGAACGCCAGTGGTTGGAGCAAGAGAACAAAATAGGCAAGCACAGCTGAGAAAGACAGCCAGCCTAGAGAAAAAAAATATATATATAAAATAAATTGTTACGTATCTGAGGGAACGTGTAGGAGTAGAAGGGGAACCTTGGCCACCCCAGTGCATAGTGCATAACAACATAGGACGGAGACCCGAGCTGACCAGCTTAACGGCAGTGGGGGCATTGCATAAGCAGCACCTTTATTTTGTAGTTTTATTACAGTGTTTTATTTTCCCTCTTCTTTCGCCTTTTGTTATTTATTATTTCAGAGCACCCGTGAGTGTGCCAGCATTTAACTGTTTACCAGTATTGGTATTTCTGTGGTCCTGTTTACCGTTGCCGGTATTCAGGCCATGGACAACAGCGCCCTCTGCGGGCTAAAAGAAACTATACAAAATAATAAAACTGGGCACCAGTGCGGTGTTTTCAAATTGCCCACCAGCCTTCCACAGACATTCAATCTGGAACCAGTCTTGGGAGATTCTTTGGGTTAAATAAATAAATAAATAAATAAATAAAAATGGCAGTCCACCAGTTGTGGAAAAGAGGATCTATTCAGGGATACCAAGCTGTGAAGTAAGAAAGGGGTCTTAGCACGGTACAATGGGAACCCCTCCCACCTAACCCATTGTACATATTTATTTCCTTACATGAACAAATAAATCAGCAGGAAAGAACCCTTTAGATTAGTGATCCATACACAACATTCAGATGTAAGCATTCTTGTTGGTCAAAATGACAAGAGGGAAGTGTTTTGCACATTCAATATTAGCTATGAAGACTGAACATGATCATTAAAATAAAAGCCCTTCTCTGGAATTGTATACTAAAACACAGCAGCATATCTGCAAGGGGGGAGGACTGGCAGAACTGTAAAACGTCCTCAAGAGCAATTCTCCATGAAGCTCATTTATATTAGACAAATTCCATTTCTCCAGAGAAATACAGTATGCATTAATTATGTTTTTTATGCCTCCCACTGAGTAAGAGATTTTTCCAGCAATTATAGGGAACATCTGACGAAATTCATCCATTCAAGGATATTTAACTGTAAACACTTTCATTCTAACCCAACTTGCCAAGGGCATCACTGTCTGATGGGTTATATTTGAATAACAATAGATATAATACTAATTAAATATGCATGATTGAAAAAACTTAGTAAATGCAATTTGTATATTAATATCTGTGGAAGCAGTCTTTACCACCTGACAATGCCTACCTCATGCTGGTAAAGCATGTTGGTTTTTCTTTTACTAGGGACTAAATATGGATGAAAACTAGTATTCTTTTTAAAAATAATAATACAAATTAAAAAAATAAAATATATATGATGCTGTGCCATGGAGACCTTTGTAATTACATTAATAGGACCTAGTGTCTGTCTAAAATGGAGGACTGGAGAAAGTGGAGTCAGGTAGGAGATTTCTAACCAAACAAATCCCAGGTTGGAAAGACAGAAACAGATCTATACTGTGTACCTTATGTTTTGGGTTAGTCTGTTCATGTTTTTTTATTTATTGTTTTACAATACCTAGGTAAAGAAAGACAGTAGACCCAGGTGGATTTACAGATATTCATTTTGAGAAGTAATATGAAATATTTAACAGAAAAGAGCTAGTTTTGTTTTTAAGTTGCGATTCCAAGTTCTGTGAAAAGGTAGGGCAAAACTGAATGGAATCAATACAAAGAAACAACAAGATCTTCTTGACTTGTACAATCTGTTGAGGAAAGCTTATACATTCTGAGAGTGTTGTTCTATACTCTAGGTAACCTTTACAAAAACAAATAAACACTTAAATAAATTGAAATAGTGTGCACTATTAAAATACAATTAAACAAAGTTACAATACTATATTTCTGTACACCAGTTTAAGCAAACTATTTCCATATCACTGCACAGTACAGGTAAAAAGGGGACAGGCAGTGCTCTTTAATTGAAAATAACCCACAAATCACCGAGGCTCTATATCAGTAATCTCTTGAGGAGGGGGTACTACTTATTTCAATTCTGTCTTTTTAATAAAACTCTTGAAAATAGATGGTACATTAAGACATGGATCTGACTCCTGTAGATGCAGCAGCTCCTCCATTACTAGTTTTCATTTGCCAGGTTTTCCGGAATATCAAAGATGTGATGTCCTCGAGCACTGCATTTAGTACTGATGTAACTGACTACCAAAATAAATCGAAGTGAGAATTTCTACATAGTTTCCAAGCAATTGAGACAGCAGGCTCTTTCATCTGCTCTGTAACTGTGGCTGTGCATTGATTTAAATTCCTTCTGAGATCTCGAATGCTTTTTTATTCCCTGGTCTCTTTTGGCAGCTTTTTTATTTCAAGTGATGAAATTCTAGCATTTAGCAGAACACCATCTTGCTTCCCCAAATGAATGCAAGTTTAATTTTGCTGTGTTTCAAAATGGTACCATAGAACTGCATAAAGCAGCTTTTATGATGTCTAAACTGAACAAATACTCAATTTTAAAAATACACATGGTAACTGGTCAAATGTATTATTATTATTATTATTATTATTATTATTATTATTATTATTATTATTATTGTCAGCAAAGATAAGATAAGACAGTTTTAAAAAATAGCTAATGAAAAAGAGCTCCATGTGATATGTGATACATCCCAAAATTACCAAGCTCATACATAGTTTTGAAGATTATGAGCCATTTTTATAAAAAAAAAAAAATTCTGTCAAGTTCACCGGACTGTTTTAAAAGGAAAAACTAAATAAAAGTAAATAATAATAATAATAATAATAATAATAATAATAATAATAATAATAATAATAATGTAGAGCTTTAAAATAACAAGGTTAATAACCAAGAAGGATCAGAGATAAGGAATTTAAAAAAAAATGTTTTTGTTTTTATTTTTTACAAGAACATTTTAATATTCACAACAATATTAATGAAAATTATGATTAATTTGCTGTATATAGTGTCAAGCCTGGCTTTAATAAATTCTTCAAATTCCAAACACAACATACACAATATTAACATAATCAACATAATGGTGCCAAGCCGGGGAAATATAACAGCAAGGTGGAAGTAGAAGTTATCCTAAGTGGCATTTACCATGGCGTCTTGCCA
This sequence comes from Acipenser oxyrinchus oxyrinchus, assembly GCA_030684275.1. Taxonomy (NCBI): domain Eukaryota; kingdom Metazoa; phylum Chordata; class Actinopteri; order Acipenseriformes; family Acipenseridae; genus Acipenser; species Acipenser oxyrinchus. The sequence continues at coordinate 24,902,165 of CM060260.1, read as the reverse complement.
TGGCACACAACCTTGTTCTGTGTGGAAATAGACACAAAAGCGATCACGCACAGCAAAAAGCTTCATGTGATGCTCGATTTCCATCCATGTGTGAAGCTGATTGCAAATTTCCAAAACTTTCTGCCCTGCCTCATCCAACCATGCCTGGTTCATCTCATCTGCCTTCTGGAGAAAGTTACGGAGAAGACATGCAGCCTCAAAAACTGTGTAAACTTTACGTGGTAGCATGTATGTGTTAGACGCTTGCTTGTATCATTATGTGTTTCCCATCAATGGCACCGATACAACTGAGGAAATTCCAGCGCTCACCAAATTTTTGGGCAATCATCTTCCACTCATCCTCTGTTGGTTTTGGCATGTAGATAGGAGCCTGTGTGGTCCAGTGGTTAAAGAAAAGGGCTTATAACCAGGAGGTCCCCAGTTCAAATCCCATCTCAGCCACTGACTCATTGTGTGACCCTGAGCAGGTCATTTAACCTTCTTGTGCTCTGTCTTTTGGGTGAGATGTAATTGTAAGTGACTCTGCAGCTGGTGCATAGTTCACACACCCTAGTCTCTGTAAGTTGCCTTGGATAAAGGTGTCTGCTAAATAAACAAATAATAATAATAATAATAATAATAATGTAGATGTTAATTAGCAACTTCACAATTGATTGACACGTTTCCTCAATAATGACAGAAACTGTCTCTATCCCTAGGCGATAGCTGCAAGCTAGGCTTACATATGAATGTATTTATGTAAGCCCTAGTACCAGATAAAACATTCTGTGAAAACCCATGTTTGCCTTGAGTTATCTGTGCCAGGTGAAATGCAAATTTAGAATTTTAATTTCAATTTATACCTTTAAAGATTGATAGCAAAATACTCGAAACTGCTAAACAAATGTAATTCATGAAATCAAATAATCTGCTTTGTGATATCAGCCCTCACCAGAGCGAGCAAATGCTCCATTTGTTCAGCATCCATACGAAACCGCTGGCTGTCCAGCAGCAACTCATTCATTAAGTGGTAGTAGTCCCCTTGCTCTTTTCTTTTTTTTATTTACGTCGTGCACCCAAAGCCTTTTTAGTCTTCTTTAAATTTATTAATTTGAGAATTTAAAGAAAATGTAGAAAATACGACAATGCAGTTGTAAGCGCGGGTCTCTGGCTGGCGTAATAAAAACAACATTAAAACAAGCTTTTGCATTCAGCCTTTTCTTAACTGACAGGATATCAATGTTTTACAGAAAACAACAACACAGAGAGCGTCAAGTACACCTCAATGACAACAACTGCGGCGACTATCTTAAAAACTAAATCGGAAACAAAACAACAACAAGGCTCTACAGTGCGACTGTAGCAAAGTGGTGAGTGGATACAGGTGAGTGCAGTGCAGGTACAAATCACACATACAATTACAAACAGGTGCAAGGGTGTTTATTGTTATTGTTAGTAATCTTTTATACAAACAAAACAAACAAACAACTTTTACAAGACAGACTAACAGAACACTCACAGTTATTACATGCAGGGACTCCTTTCAGGTTCTTTCCTAACCATTCACAAAAGGAACAGATCACGTCCGCTATGACCTCTATTTATATCCTCGCTCATGACCCCTAGGTTAACGAGCAAATCTGCTCCTCCAATCCTCGGATGCCACGCCGTTTACAGTCTGGGTCACTGAGTTTGGATACCGAAGCTCAGTCCCTTACCTGAATGACCGACTTCCACCTACCCTATGGAATAAATTGTCGTGCCATTTAGTTAAGGGTACTCTGTTCCTCTTACACAGTACCCTCACAGGTCGAGAAGGAGATCTAACACCATGAATCATTCGATCTCTGTCACAGCGACTAATTTGGTCGCATATGCGACTAAAAATGTGCTTTTGGGAACGTAAATTTTAATTTTTAATTTTAATGTTCCACTAGAAATTCCTAAAGGTAGACTATAAAAAATAAACATGATTTTTTTTAGCTGACTGACCATATAAAACATTAAAAATAAATAACACAGATCTCATAGCTCAATCGTTAAAATTCTAGGTTGATGCAAATCTTTTAGCCATAGTTGTACAATTTAATCAGACTTCGTCTTCAATACAGCATACACATTAATAACTTTGTGCAGGGTTTATATTTTTGTTTATTTATATTTTGAGACATTGGAATCAATTTTGCAATTGTAGCATGGCAGAACATTTAAACAGAATACATAATTATGACCAATTGAAAAAGCTTACAACACTGCACAAATATCTAGGCAACACTATTTCTTCACATGACAACTTTGCTGGATTTATTTTCTACAAGCTTTAAAGTGCATTTCTATTCTAAATATATATATATTAGTTATTGAAAATACTTTAATAAATAAATGACTTGCCACTAATTGATTTCCCTAATGCCATTAGCACATATAAAGCACATTATGTACAATGTTTCATTCTTTCACAGATAAAACGTGCCTTGAAAAAAAAAAATAACACATCTAATATTTGGCTTCAAGCTTTAAAGCTGTTTTGTTTTGTTCTGGCATTAACCCAAAAACAATAAAGAAAAACTGTTCCTTAAGGAAATTCTGCCCAATTAGTCAAAAAAAAAATGTTTGCCTAATTATAAAATAATGAATTAGAGATTCCTTTCTCTCCCCCCACTGTCCCCAGAGTGTCTGAACAAATGAGTTACTACCAGATGCAGATTTACTCCTATTGTTTCATTTACAATGGGAAAGGGAAAGTCTTTTGTCCATCAAGGACAAACAGTATGTGCAATTATTTAAAAGTGAAGCATTTAAACTCCTTTTTTTTGTGACCAAGTTTAATTCAATGTTGAAGGTACATTATACTGTTTTTAATAGTGAAAAACTTGCAAGCCACTTGTGGCAGTGTTAAAGCCCTGCCAGTGCATGGGTGTGTGTTGTGTGGGGAATATAAAGTTGGCAGGGAGGGGGGTTAAATTTCTCCCTGTCAAAACACGTGCGAATATAGCTGGAGTTGAATAAATACAGTTGAATAAATACTTAAAAGATTAATTAGGCTCCAGCCACAGGTGTATAAAATAGGTATTCATGGGTGTTAGGATGAGGATTAGAATTGATGTTGGCGATAGAGGTGGAGGTCTGTGTTTCGTGTTCCATATTGTGCTGTTTGTTTGTTTATTTTCTGGAGGGTTTTTTTGTAAAACATTTTGTTTTGGCCCTGGTGCTTTCTATTTTGACAAGTGGGATTTTGTAAATGTTTTGTCCATTTTATTTTTCTTTATTTGTTAAATAAAACTGTGCATTAGCGCATTTAACCTTGCAGCTTTCTGTGTCTGAGTCTCTCTCCTTGTGATGCTACCGTGATCCACATCACTATATCAAAAACTTAAATCGTGTTCGTATCTCTGTACTAGGAAAATGTGCAAGCCCTGGCAACGATAACATTTAAAAGCAAATCCAGATTTGTTTAGGTGACCTGTGCATATTGTGTTATTTGAAGAGTTCCCCTTAACTGCAATGCAGGATCTCTTATTCAGATTTTTTTTTTATGGCACCCAGAATACTGATTAACTAAAGGAGTGAGGCGCCATTTTTTTCCACATTCGGAACACACAAAGACACACTTTTCCTTTTCTTTTGTCCCCTTAATGCACTCTGCTAATTGTCCAACCTTGAAGGTCTGTCAATCATAAGAGGGCAAGCCAAGAACTCGGGAAACAGAATTTATGAGCACACAATTCATGGTTTAAGTGCAAGCACCTGTGATGAGTTACTCGTTCTTCAGTTATCGAAGCAGTGAACTGGGCATGGGAGTAACATTTTCTTTTCCGCGGTACACTTACATTGCCTGAAGCCAAACACAATGGAATGATCAAGTAGTGCTCATTTTTCAGCCTATGAAGCAGTGGACTAGGCACGGAAGTCACTCGGTGTAATACTTCAGAACAGTACCTTTGGGAATAACACTATTAATTGCACTCTATATTAATGCACTGTTAATAAGGAGAAACAGTTACCTGCAGCACGGAAGCGCCGGCATTTTGAAACTGCAGGCCGGACTCAGCCAAATCAATCCCACCTGTAGCTAAAATAGGAAATCCTGGTAAAGCCCTGGCAATGGCAGACAGCTCGCAGGGCTATGGGTCTGATGGCGTTCCCTACAGACTGGGGAGAAAAGAAAAGCTGGAATTATTTTTTGCGATACAACAGCACTTGTATTACATAAACTGTATTATTACTTTATTGAAAAAAAAGTAGTGAAGCCATATTGTAAAATTCATAGCACCCCTGACAGAAAGCTATTTTATTCCAGAATTGTACTACCTTTCAGTCCAGCTTATTTTTATGAAAATCATGTTGCCATCAGCATCTAGCAAACAGGATCAATAACAAGCTTTTTTGGTAATTGTTTTATATTTTACTACCCCCTCTAGCTAAAGCTGAAGAGTCCTGTTTAACTCTTTATGACAGACAACACATGGCATATAAACCAACAGTAAAATAATTGTTCAATTTTAAAAGCAGAAGGAAATGCTATCTGTTAGAAAATGCGTTTGAAGACTCTGGCAGCTCTGGCTTGTCGAGTTCTTTCTCCTAATGTTACATCATTTATTTATTTACCTGCGTTTCAATTTCCCTAACGAATTAAGACTTCTTCTCCAATGATGCTGACAGATGGAAGTCTTTATCACATTAGATGTAACATTGTTAAGCAAACAGGTTTCCTTTCATTGATCACACCAACACATTGTCGGCACTAATTTTGTTTCCCTACCTCAAAAAGCTTGTTGTGGTCATACGAGGGAGGGAGCTATCTTGCATGCTAAATCATTTTGTTAGCAGTGCCAGTACTCAGCATATGGATAATAATATACAGTTATTTTCCTTTACATCTCGTGTGGTATTTTTTTCAAATCAATTACTAACCAACATTACTAACCAACTAATGCATCTAAGTAATTTCAAAACAGCACAGCATAAACAGTATCATGAGGCAGACGTTACATTGAAAGCATACTCCTATTGAACCTACACAATATTAGGATACATTTCAAAATACGCTCACTTTAACTGGACAGTACTTACACTTTTATGATTGAGAAAAAACATGTTGTCAATATTAAAGACAACAGCAGTCTGACAATATGTAGTTTAAGTACCTGTATTTTAAACTCTAACCCAAGATGAAGATTTAGAACGGCACTGTTTTATTACAGGATGTGGCTTAGAGGTGGGATGCAGGTTATCGAGGATTAGTGCTTTGGATACCAGGAGTTCAGAGTGGGTGTGACTCAGGAGTCTCACCCAGAACGATATGCAGCATCAGTCACTTGTACCCACCACCACGTAACCAAATACTGCAATGCTTATGTCAGTAAATACTACAAGAAGCCAATTCATGAACGTTGCATTTAAGGAGTCTTGCATATATTGCCAGAACCTAATTTGTAGTCAAGGACTTATTTAATACACATTAACACTGTAGTGACACCCCATATTAAAGCATTAAATTGACTTCAAAGGAATATTTCAAAGCTAAATTGCTAAACAACCATCCTGAATCTCCCTTTCCGTACTTTGTTTTTCTGTTTCTGGTATGCCCTGGATATATTTTTCTTATTTTTTTTTTATATAATGCTGCATAATAAAAATGTTCAGATAATCCTGACATTTGCAAATGTCACAAGCTCACCTTTTGCTTTGATAGCGCAATGACATTATGTTTAAACAATTACCTGATAAAGAAGCTGTTTAATAGAATTGAGCAGTAACCACTGCCTTGGAAAAAAAAAAGAAAAACATGTGCACACGTTTGTATGCAGAAACCTGAACCGGCTTAAAGGGATGTAATTTACCAAGAGGAATTCATGAGCTGTGCTGAGCAAATAAGGTGCTAATTGTAATAGGGTTATCCAAATACAATTAGCAGGTTTAAATTCATCAAAGCCTATTTGCACCACAGGCACAACTATAAACCAGTAGCAGAGCTCATGAGAGATGAGCTGCGAATGCTTTCAGTTAGGTAACTTTAAACTATCCTTTATAAATAAAGGAACTATAAAAAATGCTGTACACAAGCTAAATACATTTAAATATAATAGAACTCACTTCAGATTACAAAGTATTTCATCAATTATTATATTTGGCTCTAGATGCTTTCTGTTGTGTTTTATATGTGTGTTTGGTATTCTGTGCAATACACACACAGCGGTCCGAGAAAATTCATTGGGAATGACAAGATTTTGCTTTAGATTTTTTTATGGACTTTTGGTTCTTTTTTTTTTCTTTTAAGCACATACTGTATGGCAAGGCACATTTGATTGCAAAATACAGTATTTGAATAATGGTTCAAATAAACTAGGTTTTAAAAAATGGCTGGTATTGTAAATTGGGTAGATGAAATGTGGCTTTAACCTAAATAGCTCAGTACCTGTGTCTACACCAAGAACTCAGTACTTTTAGCAAAGTGGTTTGCAGTGCACAGGTGTAGAGGTGATGTGATTATGAAACAGATGACAGACAACAAAGTTCACGATCCAAACAGACGCTTATTTTTTTGTAATCCCGGTCTGGCAACCGCAAAGAATAGTCCCAGGGAATACATAGAAATGTGAATTGCACTGTTCCAAAACAATGGGTTACAGCCCCGAAATAATAAACACAGTATAAACACACACAAAGATACACACACGATCAAGTCCAGAGTGAGTGCTAACGTGCAAGTGGTCAAATACAATTTATTTGTGTACAGTTGGTGTTGTCCGGTTTGGTACTGGCCTTAAGCGACAGCTCCCGGTACGTGTTAGCCGTCTAATAAACAAACAAGTATAATTAGACACGACAAAACAAACAAACACTAAACACTCATGGTACAATTATTGTTCTCCTTTAGCGGTTCTTTCCCAACCATAACAAAGGAACAGATTGCTTAGCCACGCCCCCTTGGTTAGCAAGTGCAACCATTTCTCCTTGCCACATCGCTTCCCTTCTGGGGCGATGACTTGGTCTACCGTAGCTCCGCCCCCTTTCTAGATGGCTGACTTCCACCTTTTCCTGGAATGAATTATCAGACCATCCAGTCCAGAGCACTCTGTTCCCTTTACACAGCGCCCTCACAGGTCGGGAGGGAGATTTATAACCAAGATTCATTCTTTCTGTATCACAGTACTCTATGCACTTCCTTCCTCTTATTCCAACTGCAGACCCCCTCCTCAGAAGCCCAACATTACACAAAAAAACTATTAACATGTCTAAATGCATATTTGAGTATAACGTAACACTGGCAATGGTCACATTTTTTTTTAGTATAGATTCTACTGCTTATGTGGGCATGAAATAATTAAGGCACTTACAGTTCAATTAGTGACGATTTTCTACTTTTGTTCACAGCATAATTGTTTTAATTACTTTCCTGGTTATCTAGTTCATTAGATTTAAATTCAGCTTGGTTCAAGGCTTTCTGTAGCTTCCCTTGTCCCACTGCGGCAGACTTTCACTAAATCGCGCTCCCCAGTTATACATACTTCTTTCTTCTTAAAGTTAGTGCCTCAGCAATTACAGATTTTTCTAAACAAATGCGCTCAATTCTGTATGCAAATATTGGCAACTTTTGCTTAAAAAATGTCAATGCATGGTCAGAACTCTGACATTAAATACCGTTTTTCTTTAAGAATACTACATTAGACAGTACATTTATGTGTGTTTAATTTTGTGGTTACTAATGACACATTTCAATGAATTACACTTAATACTGACCAAGAGACTTTTCACTAGTCTTTTCAGTACTGGGTCAGCTACAGTGGGACTGGACATTACACACAATAGGTCAGTGTAATTATTTAGAAATAAATTAGAATAAGATGAAACTGCATTTAATCTCTTAAATCAATGTGAACCTTTTTAGACCCCTGGGTGCAACAAAATCCCTAATTGAGGTTCAGTCCGTGGTTTCTCCGTTTGTGCCAAATTTAAATGGTCGCATCACGAAAAGGTTTCAATTTAAAGGTATTGAAATAATGGTTTCATTCCTGGGTTACAACACCAATGCAGGAGCTTGAACTCTGTTAATTTAGAAAGCTTGATCTCCTTTGCCAGAGCATGCTTGTCAATATTTAGCTTGCAGGGTATATGTCATGAATCCTTACCTGAACTGACTTCAATTACAGGCTTTAACAAATGCTGTGATTATTTTTTCGCAGATGAGATTAAAGCACCAGATGTACTTTTAAAACAATTTTTCAGTGCCCTGTACAATACAGTTCAAGTTAAACAGAATAAATATACACAGGACCTACAGATTTTAAAAAAAACATAACACCGCACCACCAAGCTAATGATCTCAGCACTCTTTCTTACAGTGTTTCCATTATTTATTTTTAAACCAAATGTAGGTGCAGAAAAGAGACATCATTGGTTCAAATAGGAAACATTCAAAACAGATACAGTACATTTAAAATGCTATCAGGAAAAAATCATCTTTCTGGTTTGCGGAAAACACATACAGAAAGGCTATTTAAGATTAAAAAATAAATACATAAAAAACTAACTAAATTAAGAAATGTTCAGTGTCTTTCCCTCAAACCTAAATCAATATCACTGTGCTCAGACATATTGGTCATACCGGCCCAAAGGCAACATTATCATCTCTCGTTTAGGCCAGTAATGGGACAACTCTGGCTTCATAATGATCCTAACTGTAAATGTGTCTGCTGTCCTCTGACAAAACTGATGACTAGGCACCCAAGTACAAAGCAGACTTAAATGGCTACTCATTAAGTTATGTTTTATGTATTAATGCATTCCCTTCTAAATAAATAAACATACTTACAGAAGAAATGACAACAGTTAAAGCTTACCATCCCAATTAAGAAGCAGGGGGATGGAGAAGTTATACACATGATGAATATGCATTCATACTATTACAGGGATTTTAGGGATTTCAGCACATGGGTTTGATAGGATGACTTTGCAGGGGTGACATCAGACCAGAAACTCAAAACCAAAACAAGGAATGGCGAAGCAAACTGAGACACTACGGCGCTCAGCGTTTTATTAAACAATAAACAAATAAAAGATTTAAACAAAACACAACACAAAAGCAAACAGGGGCGTTGGCCAAACAAATAAACAATAAACAGCAACAAAACAAGTAACGTGCTGGTGTAGACCCAGCACGCTTTAGCAATTGTTTTATATTTTATGATTGAGGTTACCTCCTTTCTCTACTCCAGTTCACCACTCTCATCCACGTGCAGCCAAACTGCAGGTCTTTTATAATTATGGCAGAGGGGTTAACTAGCTATTAATTAATTATCTTATTACCCCTCGGCCATAGTCTACACGAGTTTATTAAGTCTGCGTGACTGTCAGCTAGTTAGATAATCAGTAGCTGACAGTCACGCATTCTCACGAGGAATTTAAAACATATAACAATAACAAATAATGGCGGCGATTTTTCGTCCGCGCCGCAAACAATAATAATACAATTAAATAAGGCTTTTCACCGGTCATATTTACATAAATCATAATACAATAATAATACTAAATAATAACATCACACAAACACACACACACGCACACACACACACACACACACACACACACATATATATGCGATTATGTTTGGTAGATTGGTTGTTTGTTAATTGGGCTGGTGGGATTCATACCATGAACTAAAATGCTAGTACATCTTTACACAAAAAATATCCTTTTAGTAAATTCATTAAACTAATGACTATTTTAAAACCCAGTTATCTGAAGACAACTTTAAACAATCTGAAGGCATGGGATGTGTTTCTGTTTTTGAGGGAAGAAGGAAGTACAATCACATCCGTGGTAAAGTGCTCTTATAAAGCTATTAAAAATGTAACTGCATTACAGACAACTACAGCCAGGATTATTGAGTTGTGGCCAGCAACGGGTTTAGCTGAGACAGATGGCGTCACTGTGCTTACGTTAAACCACAGTTTGTTCAACAAAATTATTATTTTTGTCTCTGTATATACTGTGGTTCTTTAGTATATCTACAGTACTTATTGGACAGCATTTGCATTTAAATAAAAAAAAATCAATTGAATAATGAAATAAGTCTGGAAAAAAAATAATTAAGGACAAGGTTTAAAGCATTTTTGTGGGCCTGATCAAAACGTATTTAATATATTTGCTACCTTTTAAAGAACTTAATTAATTTATCCCCTTGAAAAGATTAGTACAGCCAGAATGTGAACCTGACTGGATCCCACTGCACACCACGGTAGGTTAAGCAACTGAGCCACCTATGGTATCAAGCCTCTTCAAAGTATTTTATTCCAGTACTGTTTTGTCATTGCTTATGGACAGAAAAAAAATCCTCTGAAACCACTCAATCATATTGAGACTTTCTCTTCTGAGATTCACCTAAATAAATATTTTAAATTCATGGTCCTGGCGATCACATCACTGCTAAACCAACCTACTCCTTCTGCTTTTCTTTTTAGCCCAAAGGCAAAACTAGACACCCTGTTGGAGTACTGGGCTGAGGTGAGCAGAGGAGTGCAGTTTCAACAGCCTGGAGGCTCCTGCTGCTGCTCTGCAGTGAATATCAAGAGAAAACACATGCAGAATTCAGCACAGCCAGCAGATAAAACTGTTGAACAAAAATATATTACATTCTAGTCATGCTCTCCTTTCCTAATTTCCCTTTTCACTGTTTTGTCTACCCTCCCGTTCCCTGGAGACTAGAGTGATTGATAGCCTAATCCAATGACTGTATTACAGGCGCCTCATCTTGGACTGCGTCCGTATCATTAGCAGTTAGCCTATGGTTAAATTCACAGCTCACTGCTTGGTACAGCCCCTGAGATTTAAGGGTCTGGCCTTTAGAAAATATTTAACATAAAATTGAAATCTTGACAGTACAGAGAACTCAGTTCTCTGCACGTCTTTTAATTAATCTGACTTACTGTACCATGGTAGTTGAACATGGCAAACTGTTACAGGGATTACTGAAACGTGTAGCAGTAAATTAAACAACCACAAGCTTGCACCTAAGACTGAAGAAGTATATATCCACACAGTATTTTTTCTTTTTTTTTTCTTTCACATGGCGAATTAATGTTTCCGTTTAGTGAATAAAAATGCAAATCTGAGAAAGGTTCTGCTTTGAGGATGCTTTGCACATTATTATGCTCTGCAAGTAGGTGTTATTGCTATTAAAACAATGGCATTTTTTTCAGCAGAATACTGTACATGTGGTTTAAAATATTTTAGTGCCTAGTTTTCTGCCTGTAGTTCTAGAACATCATATCTATTCAATAGTGTATGCAATAAATGATGATAAGGTTCAATGGAAAGCTTTACAATTATAATTTGACATCAGGATGAATCCAGTCAAGGTTTTAGAGTATATGCCATACATAAAGCACATGGGCTTGGAACGAACAACACTATAATGTTTAAAAGATGCATCTGCCTGATTCAAGTCAGTTTCAGTCACAATGGTAAAACAGGTCTGACAGGCTTATCTTAGGTGTTGAACATGCAGTGTAGAGAGTGATAACTCTAGAGACTATGCTAGATGTACATTTCCACCCCCAACTAACCCTGAAGGATTCAAGAGGTGACGGTAACTGAAGAACGATCATGCATCCCTTCAGAACTATGCAAACACCTTGCCGACTTGCCAGGTCTAATCAGTGAGGTCCTATCTGCATATGGTGGCCTTATAACCTATTAACAGTGGTATGCTGCAGCTGTAGGTGTCTATGTTTTGCCCAACACATACACATGCACACCTGTAAACACCTTTTTATTTTAAATGTAAAACCTGAAAGAATCTTCTTCTGCCATTTGTGAATCAATGGGATCCTATAGATAATAACATAATTCAAATTGAAAGATTAATTAAATGGCAATTTACTCTTCAATTATCACACACATTTGTGCACATGCATACTGAATGACACAAAATATAATGAATGTTTTCCAAAATCTTTCTGCTGTACAGTGCACATCAGACACAGGGTTATATTTAAACACACATTTTATTAAGTGTCAAAATTCTTCCTATTGATTAAAATGACTGAAGACATCAATTAAACTAGTCTTTTAGCTTGCATTATTAAATCCATCAATAAAATGTTTGATGTAACCGTCTATAAAGCAAGCAGATAAATAAGAAAGAAATACGGTAACACAGTAAATGCCTGTTGGCGTTATTAGTCCCAGTGTACTCTCCAAGTACCATTACCAGTAATATTAGACTGGGTTTTTGAATAAGCAATTCTATATCTAATACAGATGTTGCTCAGTGAGTCAATATGTAGCCAGATCTCATGAAGTGAGTTTATATTGAAATGGACATGGCTGTTCTTCAGTCCAGCACTTGCTATTTTCAGTGTGTCTGCTTTGTTTGTGTGGAGCAAACATGAGCAGTGCAGATTTGTATGAGCAGGTAAAAAAAGTCAGGCAGCCTGTCAGATTGCCATTATCTGAATGATGATCTCTGTGATGGTGATCAGCTGAAAAAAAACAGATACAGCAGGCAGGAAAAAAATACAGAAGCCTTCTGAAAACCGCAGCTAATAGATAAGCGAGGGAACAGACCGTGGTCTGTAATGTCATGGCTTTTCACATTCAGTTGGCCTAACTTAAATCTAATTCTTCAGTGAACAAAAATGTACTGAACCAACATTTCAGAACATTTATTCATTAAAAAGTGTATTTCTTTACTACGTGTTTGAAACTGGTCTACTATATATAACAGTTCTACATTCCAAAAGTTAAAAGCACAAGTACCGTAATGAAAAGCATATAAAATCCAACTATTAACCAGAAAGTGAACACCAATCAAATGTGTGCTAAACAGCTGTGTATTGTACATGACAGCAATTCATACAATCATTGATTTCACTTGTGTGTGTTATACACTTGTGTGCATTAGTTTGTACATATATACAAAATTACAGAAGATATAATTAAGAATTTGGATTAGAGTTTTTGTTTAATGAAATTAAAGTACACATGGACTCCGTTGATCTAGTCCTTGGTCAAACTGCCGTAGACCATGCAATAAGGACAGGTAGAAAATTCATAATTGACCTTCAAAATGCTGCAGTTACAACATTTGAACACAGGGTGGCATGTTGTGTGTGCAGAGATTCCTTTAGAATAATGAAAAGTAAACCCTTTTTTTAGCACATTCCTACAAACTACTATGTACTATAACTCTATTAGGTTTACAGCTGTACACACACCTGCCACTACGGTACATGACTGCTGCAGAGGCCAGTAACCTCTGCTATGCCCATCTGTAGCGCGCTCTACCCCTTTAACAAACCCAGTGAATGATGGTTGGCTCCTTTTCAGCTTCATAGCCAAGAAACACAGCAACAACAACTTAAAAGGTGAAAAGATGACATTGAGTAGTTTTGCTTACATAAAATACTGCTGCAATAGTTTCTCTATTAATTTTTAATGCAGAATACCTTTCTGACCCTGTTTCTCCTCTTGCCATCAATACAGCAAAAAAAATAAACTGAAATCAGCTGACAGGGAGATTGCACCTGCATTCTATCGGAGACCATATTCAGTATACCATATCCACACACACACACACATACATATACACATATACACAGTATATAGACAGATAGATAGATCAGCAATCGCATTCAACACAGGGCAGGGGATAGGTGATGTCACAAATAGATGGCATTTGCTTTTTCTGCTGTCAGAGTTCTTTTACAGAAACAGTTTTAGAGTCAGACATGCGAAAGGTTGACCTGAAACATTCAAAACCGTCTGAGCTTCAGCACTAATATTAATGTAAAGTTGTCTGAAGCTGACCTGTAGACAAACACAGCATTGATCTATAAAATAGAAAAAAAGAAAAAATGGGGTCGATATTCTATTTGTGCGTTGCTTACTGTAGAAAATGTATTTTTGACAACGGTTGCCAAATTCAGGTCAAAGCATCAAGCAGCAATCCGATGAACAAATGTCTAGCTCATAACCAGATATACCCAAACTGATGGTCAATTTTAGTAATACAACAGGAATACAAATGTTTCAACGATGTGTCTTTATCAATGTCTTGGTGCTAAATATGTAAATATGTTATGTCTACCTAAACTTAGCCTCTTTAGTTAAAGTCTTTAACTTTTTCAGTGTCTTTTACAAGCGGTCCTGTCATTTTACTGACTCAGGAATGATTTTTAAATGGCCGGCTTCAGAAAACACTGATGTTAATAACTACTGTATAACCCTTGAATATGTCTTACTGTACAATCTGTTCTATATTTATTTGTAAGCAATTAGGAATTCACAGTTCTGTTTCTGTGTCTATATTTTTATCACTGCAATTTTTACAAAGATTATATTAAGAATGTGATGTTATTGTGGTGGTAAAGTGCTTAAAAGAGTAAACAGCTTCAAATTGTATTAAAAAATATATATATATATATATATTTTCACTGTTCCCTTACCTTTTTTATGTTTGCAATCAATTTGAGTGGTACTGCAACCACTGAAATATTGTGATTTTTGTTACTTTTTGATTTCTTCTGTGGTAAGGTGCTTTGAGCCACATTTCAGGGCTCCTCTTCTGGTCTAGCCAGCCAAAGGCATATACAGCCAAGCGCCTGAACCAGTACTTAATATTTAAGTAATTGCAGAACCACTCAGAATGTGAGTTACATTTAGCTTGGCAGTGAAAAGGTTAAAGCTTCAACTGCATTAACAATACATTTTAAACCTGTATAAGGAATTAAAGACTGGAGCATGTCTTTATTAACCAATGAGAAAAGAATTGTTTAAGAGGTGATAGTTTGCTGGGTGTGAATTTGCTTTCTTGTTTTAAGAGGAGAAAGTTAACCATGGCTTTGACTCGACTCCACTGGGAACACTACTTAGTCCATGTGATGACAAATGGAACAGGCCGAACCTATCCCTAAAATCATTTCATAGACTTTAGAGCTGCAATATCTGTATTCTGATTTTACAGGAACCATTGTTTTAGTAAATAATAATAATAATCACTTCTTGAGTCACACATGTATACATTTCTTACTTGCAAATGAAAGTTGTTTGTTATTATTTCTTCAGGTTAATGTTTTTGATGTTGTAAACATTTTAAATGGCAATTATGCTGCGATGGGAAGTAAATGGTAACATGATAAACATTTACAGTACAGACTGTTTTGGATTACTTTTAATAACTTTGCAGAATAGAAGACTTAAACCTCCAGACAGAGAGGGTACAGTTTTTAAAAAATGTTGAAAACCACTGACCTATGGTATAAATTTAACAGAGCATTCCAAGTTATGTGGCTTCTACAGGCAGACTGCCAAGTGATCGGTTATAACTTTACAGAATGTCCATATCAAACACTAATTAAGCACATAATATAATGTTTTTCTTTCACAAGGAAGATATGTTAAATAAAAACAATTAAATAAGAAAAATTCAAGACAGTTACCGTGTTCACTGTTTCATGTTTTGATGAGGATGCTAAAAACCTTCATGTTGACAGTCATTGGTTTCCTTTGATATACTTCCTCTTTATGATCAGCTAAATATAGGGACTACTGTAGTTCAACATTAAGACTACTCTGTTATTCTGTTTCGATTTCAGTTCCAATTTAAAAAATAAAAATAAAGAAAAACACACTTTCACTTCCACCACCCATCAAACAAACCAGCAGTCAAAACATCCAATAAATAAAATGGCTCTAATACTACTGAACAATTTGTACATGACTGTATATATGACAAAACACAGCAAAGCAACATTTCAAGGACAGACAATGGATAGTATATTAATTGGTACTCACACAACGCTTTTTTTCTCAGTTAAGAACATTCTATGTGAGCATATAAACTAATTTATATGTATGTACTGTCGGGCATTATACTTTAATATTTTTTTCTAGTCATCTTTGCAGTCTAAAAAAAAAAAATTGTAAGTGTGAAAAAAGGGTATTTCTAGTGCTTTCACACTCAATCAACCCCATCTGTCACCATTATTAAAGGCACTGACCAGTGTTGAACTGTGAAGTCAGAAAAGCACTGGAAACATGCTAGCACAGCCTGCTACAAGGACAGCCTGGTGTGTCACACAGCCTCCGAGGGAAGTGTGTGCAGTGAGAAGGGTAACACCTACCAGACACTCCACCATATGTGGTCCGCTTTCCTCTGCCAATGGCAGGCCAGGGTGTGCCGTCTGCTCTCAGTCCCATCAGCCCAGAGACAGTGTTGGTTGCTGTAATGCCATCTGCTCCACCTGCAAGGAACTTATTAGTGGTTAACTGAGGAAATTAGATTCCAAATTAAAAATCACCCAATACTCACCCACCCACAAATATCTTTTTCTTTATTAACGAGGACATGGCTTACAAACCATGAGTTATTAAAAACTAAACTGAATTACTAACATTTATACCTTAACATAAACCGAACTAGACTACACTACAGTAATTTCCCCCAACAAATGGCAAATAGTTAAAAAAGAACCAGCCAACTTAATTATTGCATTAGGTAAACTATTTCAAATATAGAACACCTGCTCATCTTTCTCTCATGGATAACACCCACCCCCAATGAAACACGTCTCTTACCTTCTTGGGCAGCCGTCGCAGTATCCACTATGGTGGGGACATTAGGGGTCAGCTTGGCAAAGAATGGAATCTTAACAGCTGGTCATACCCAGCGACAGATGTTTCGCACCAGCTCTGGATCCTGTTCAAATGGGTCAGTTACAAAACTCAGTGATGAACTAATCTGATAAATCTGCACATTGAGCAAAGCAGCAGAACCTAATTCTGCCAATCTGTCATCCCGGCATGGGGCAGGGACGGCATTCTATTCATCTTATTACAGAATCTGTATTTACCATAGTTTACCCATACCTCTGTGGGCTTACAATGCTTATCCATGCTTTAACATGCTTTCGTCATGCTTTATTACACTTTGCTATGCTTTTACTATGGCACACTTTTTATAAAAGGTCTAGCTGACCAATTCAGAGTTTGGGGGCTCACCAACTTTGCAACAAATCTTGCTCTTTTAATTCCCACAATGCCCAAACAGGGGTTTTCTTTATGTGTATATCATTGTGGCAATTGTGAGCAACATCGAAATGCTGCTTCACGGTAACATGTCCATTTCACAGTTTAGTCTCGTCCCCATTACTGCAGTGCATTTTCATCACAGTGATCTTTCTCTATCTCCATTCTTTTCTAAAATATCCAATAACCGTCGGCATATATCCCCTTGAGCAATGGCTTTGGCTCATGCTGTGTAAAGAATTGAGATTTACAATGTATATATATAGAATGCAGAGCTGAGAGGTCACTTGGAAAAGAGGGTAAAGGTTACCTGAGCAGCAAATCCAATTACAAGTACATAAATGAGAATGGATTCAGAAGAACAATGATGATGTTTTAAACCTCTCCAGGATTAACAAGGTTGGTATCTGTTTTCAATACTTTTGGAGACAGTAATTGACAAATGATAGTTGAAGGTTGGATTGCTTTGGAACCGTGCTTTAGTATTGACAAATACTGTGATCTTGCGAATAAACGTATTAGATATATGCTCAATTCCTGCATAGGAAAGTGAAAGGTTAGATCACTTGAGTTTTTTCAGAAGATGGCATATTCATGCACATGCACCTAACAGCAAGTGCATCCCCTGCAATTTGCATTGATTTATCTCAGACTTAAACACAGTAATAAACAAGACTGAAGTGTCAGATTCAACCTTTACACTTGCATTACCTGTCAGAAAAAGAAGAACCAATAACACTCCCCCACAGCTGATTTTGTGTTAATGTCATTTTACTAAAATAATCTGACTAAATATTGAGCTGAGCTAGAATGGGGGGTGTACTTTAGTTTCCTCTACCAGCTTTATATAAAAAGAATGTAAAATCTAGACCTGCCAACGCACTGTTAATTTGTGAGTACGCAGATACAGATTGTCAGAGGATCCCATTCACAAGTGATACCAGTTATTTAAATACACATTTTTTAGGTTATTTATGAAATGTTTCACAACTACCCTTACATCACTAAGAGTGGATATGATTAACCTACAGCATATCCTGCGTTGGATTACAACAGTACTGAAAAATGCTCTTAAAAACCCAGCAGTGGCTTATTCTAGCAGGATATATGTGATCAAATCAACCCCTAAGTTAATAGTGATGAATCTAAAGTATTTACTGGGGGACATTAAATATTACTGTCCCTGAAACACCTTCAGCTTCTTAAGAAACACTATTGACTATTAGAAAGTTTACTTAGTAGCATAAAACTGGTCAGGTTAACAGAAGAAAACAATACATTTAGTGTATATACCATAGCTTTGTAATTTAAATGATCTAAAACTATATAAATTATTGATGTGCTATATGACATTAATGAGAAAATAATTAAGTACAAATGAAGTCCATTTTACCACAAGAAAACAGTTTCCAGCAGACTGATTAAGAATATTACAGGACTCTAGCTTAGCAGTTGTTTAAATCTCATTGACAAGGCCAGTCTTAAAAATAGATAATTTAATATAAGATCAGTGGTCTGTTTTTTATGCAAGGAAAATACCTATTTTTAAAATTGTTTTCAGAACTAAATTCCATCAGTAGATTTTAATTCTTAAGAATACTATCAATATAATATATAATACAAATAAAAATAACTTCTACTTAGTCTCCACCTCAAACAATTTCTTCTTCCACCCTCCTCTCCCATAAAACAAAACTAACTAGTTTTACACAGCTGTTCCGAAAAAGTGGTGAATGGTGTGATTAAATGGTATTGCCTCTCTTTAGTTCACACAGAGGTTACCTGCCTGCAGGCATAGCGCTTTCATTAGGTTTATGTCTTACAGGAGAAAATTTAAAGCAAAGAATATAACTCTTGTAATTTATGAGCACTGCAGGAAGAAAATAGCTTTGTCTCCTGTTTAGAAGGAAACAATTTTAAGTCCCTGGACAATAATAAATAGTCAGAATAGCAAGATAGAAAATCATGCCCTATCTTGCCACCTCAAGCTAGATAAAGCCTTTAAGACTCGTTATTACTGCACACTGTGTCTCTGGCCTTGACATTCACAACAATTTCACTCTGTATTTTCTTTATTTAAGCCATTGTACAAAAGTGGGCTTCGGAAAGTTTTACCCACATCAACTTTTCTTTGTCCACAGAAAGAATACTTCCCTTGAACATCATGTATTAATTGCATAGCAACAGCACTGTATCGTGACTCTGTGTCACTCCTTGCCGTCCTGTTTTTATAAGATTTTAAAGCATCATCTATGCCCAAACAGTTATATCAAATTATATTTTTATGTCCTAATAAGGCAACATCATAATAAACTGCTGTATTCCCAAGTACAGTGTTATAACTCATGGTTAATTACATCTGTGACTTTGGGTAATCAAAGTCACAGATGTATTTATTTATTTATTAATTTAAAAGTTCACTTCTTTTTTCCTCAGTAGGCAGTCTTGCAGCTTATACTATGTTAAATAGTATTTAAGTGGCATTTTTTTTCATACTGTACCACTACAGTTGTTTAGCCCACTGCACTCTAGCTTAAAACATTGATTTTATTAAATAGTAGGAAACTAACCAATCATAGAACATTGCATCCCCAACATTTCAGCAAGTTCTTTTAAAATTTGAGCTTGAGTGGTGTGTTGTCTGTAATAGTATAGATTATAATCATTAAACATACTGTACATATAGATTGGCACCTCCAATTGCTGATGCAAATTGTATCTCAAGAATACAGACACACATGCATGTAATTACTTTTATTACTATTACTTTTTGGATTTGTGTAAATCCTACATATTTCATGTATGCATTCCGAATTCAAGGAGGATTTACAGCCGATTAACAAAAGTGTTAAACTGTATTCAAGTCGCTCCTACCCTTTAAACAATATTACATAACTATAAATCATAGCTTGCCCATTTACAACTTTGGCATTGACCAGGGTGGCATTGGTTTTGTTTGGTTTCTTTGACAAATGTACAGTTTTCAAACTAAATCGTAAAAATAATCAAATGAAAGATCAAAGTCTGACAAAATGATTTACTTAATAAGATTCTCTAGTGTTGCAGGGGTTCTAAATGTATGGAATAAACTAAATTATAGTCTAAAAATGAATGCTTTAGTTTTAATGCACACTGTATTCACTCACTGCACACATCTTTGTGTTTTGCAATTCCCCCCTTTCCCATTTACCGGTTGTAAATGTACTTGCAATATCTATTTTACAGCTTTTCAAATGTTAAATATGTAATAATGCAGAACTGAAACTCTGTGTAGTTTATTTCTGCCTGTGAGGTATAAAACACATCAGTGCTATAGTGCTGTATTTCTGAAGAGACGTGAGAGAGATTTAAGTTAAGGTTTTACCTGCCCGCAGGCCAAGCCCATGCCTCTCTCTCCCATGCCATGTGGACATGATAAGTTTAACTCCAGGGCATCTACTCCAGAAGCCTGTTAAATATGGAACATGCTAAACTGTAAAATTCTTTGAGTTAAAAATGCAGCAGGATTTATATTACAAATTCTGGCTTTTATTTTATTTCTTTACTAGCTTTGCATAATTCAAGATAGCATGTTCTACAAATGTAACAAGCTACATAAAGAGAGTTTTACTTACATGTCTTTGTTAAATAAATACACTTACTGTAAGGAGGAAAAATGGCCATTAAAGTAGAGCTGCCATTTTAAAACACCATTCTGGCACACTATTCCTAATGTCAGTAATGTTAGGTTACTTACCGTAACCCTGGTTCCCTGAAAGAGAAGACAACCAACAACTTACTGCCTGCCTATTGGTAGGTATTACTGAGCTCTTTATATCAGAGCTGCCGATAGGCCCCTTCCTGGGGTGATGTCCTCGGTCCCGCCTACCGAGGGATCAAAACAGTCAACTCACGGAAGCCATTCTTCTTTTTGCATCGAACCCGTGAGGGCGACCGATGCAACCTCACAAGATGACCAAGTATGTTGTTGGTCATCTTCTCTTTCAGGGAACCAGGGTTACGGTAAGTTCCCTTTCATTTCGAAGATGACCAACAAAATACTTATGGGAAAGTATACCAGAGTAGTTGCGTAGGAGACAGAATGGCAGCATACGAGGGACGCGTCAGAACCGCATAACCCAAGGTTAGTGGTTCGAGCATGCAACCTCAAGGACCCTCGTGCCTAATGAAGGCAAGGAAGGATCTATCACATTAAGGCGATATAACTTTGAGAAAGTATGCGCCGTAGCCCAGCTAGCCGCGGTACAGATATCAGACAGCGAGGCCCCTCTGAAGAGGGCCCAAGATGTGGCCAACCCTCTGGTAGAATGCACGGCTACCCTCCCAGGTGGAGGCAAGCCAGCATTATCATACGCAGTCGAGACTGTGTCCACAATCCAGTGCGACAGTCACTGCTTCAAGAGGGGCTGTCCTAGGGTCCGTATACCGTGACAGACAAAGAGCTGGTCAGAATGACGCAGAGCTCTTGTCCTATCCACGTAACGCCTCAACGCCCACACCGGGCAGAGGAAGTTCAATCTCCTATCCTCCTCTGAAGAAAACAGAGGTGGATAGAAAGACTCCAGTTCCACAGACTGATTCACGTGAAAGGCTGTGATCACTTTAGGGAGGAAAGCAGGGTTTGTACATAGTGACACTCTGCTGCCATCTTCCCAAATATGCATGCAGGAGCTGTATACCGACAGTGCCTGTAGCTCACTGACCCGCTTTGCAGAGGTGATAGCCAAGAGGAAGGCTGTCTTCATGGACAGATACTTCAACTCAAACGGGGCCTTCTTGAGAGCCTCCAGTACAATATCAAGGCTCCATTCGGAGAGAACAACCCTCCTTGGAGGGCGTATCCGCCGAGCACCCTTCAAAAAACGGGTCGCTTGTATATGAGCGCCCGGGAGATTGAGTTAATGGGGACATGGCATGCAGATATGGCTGCTAGGTACTTTTTACGTAGAGGTGGATTGACCTGCCTCTAACAGATCTTACAGAAACCGCAAAATAGTTGCTATAGGGCAATAATTGGGGTCATGACCTCTGGTCATGCTCCAATTTTGAAAATACTTCCACTTAAAGGCGTGCAACACTCCAGTGGAGGAGGCCCTAGCGTTCTGCAGTATACTGACAACTGCGTCTGAGAGCCCTAAGGTGGACAGATGGTCCCGTTCAGGGGCCAGTTGGAGCCTGGTTCTGGGTGCCAGAGGTTGTCTTGCGCCTGGCTGAGAAGATCCATGTGCAACGGGATCTCCCAGGGCTGGCCCTGCAGCAGCTGGCAGAGGTTTGAAAACCAGAATCTCCTGGAGCATCTGGGGGCCACCAGGAGAACTGTCGCCTTGTCTCTCCTGACCTTCTGGAGGAAGGCAGGGAGTAGCGGTATCGGCAGGAAAGCGTACAGAAGTGCTTTGAGCCACTCGTGGGCTAGGGCGTCGATGTCTAGTGGACCTCCACAGCTGCGGAGGGAGAACCACAGGGGGCAATGTGTCGTCTCTGCCGTGGCAAAGAGATCGACTTGGACTTCCCTGAAGCGTTCCCAAATGCGCTGCACCACCTGAGGGTGCAGTCACCATTCTGAAGGTTGGGGACCCTCCCTGGAGAGGAGATCTGCTGCCCAGTTCACCCCAAGAGCGTAGGCTGAAAAGACAACACACACACACTTTTAAATAATACTGCACAGGCAGTCTCTCACATATTATGTACAGTAAACAGTAAAGACAACCTGCAATGCAAGCAATACAGGCAGTGAAAAAAGGCACAGAAAGCACAAGAAGAGCTAGAATGGACCCGCTGATTCCATGAAAGCGGCAAGCCAGCTTTCAGTACAAATGCAGTGGAACTGCAGTCGACTCGGAAAAGCTCTTTCAAAATACGCTCAGTTGCTAAACACAAATGTCTTACCTTACCATCTTGAGAGGCAAAAAGAGGAATGGCTTCCGTGGGTTGACTGTTTTGATTCCTCGGTAGGCGGGACCGAGGATGTCACCCCAGGAAGGGGCCTACCGGCAGCTCTGATATGATGAGCTCAGTAATACCTACCAATAGGCAGGCATATCCCATAAGTATGTTGTTGGTCATCTTCGAATTGAAAGGGAACTGTGTGTTAATGTTTCCAGAAAAACTGTACATATGATTCAGGAATCATAATTTTACAAATATGAATAGATTAAAATAACAGATTTAGTCACTGACAATGTGATACCAGTTCTAAACTGCTGAAGTGCCTTCGCTTTTTTTATAACACAATGTTCTGCCCTGGCAGTTACAAACATTTGTAGAGTGCAAATACTGCAGCATATCATGTAGCATGTTATGCTTTGAATTTACTTCTAATACAGCACTAGGACAAAATTTTGCATTAACTTTTCACTGCATACAGTGTATCTACTGCTGTTTATAATGTATATATTGCTGTGTCTGCTGTTCAATAAAAAGGTTACTCATTTTAATGTATTAAGACATTTACTGAATTATAGTAGTGTGTGTTTTTTTTTCCTTTAACAATATAATTGTGATAATCCATGGACAAAGTCCCCAAAAATAAAATGGTAAAGTCTTGAGTTTACTTACTTAATGAGAAGCCAAGAAGTTACTCCACAATAGTGGGGTGGGGGCGAGAACAGCACACCATAATGTAATAAAGTGCATAGTGTACATATACTGTACACAAAGGTAAAACATGCATAATTCATGTTACATGTGCTATAAAAAAAATGTATTGATCTTACACGGAAGTAGAATCTATCAAATATAATTTCAATTGAACAAACTGGATATTTAAAAAGATGCTGTATAAATAAATGACAGAGTGAAGAGTTCAAAGTTTATCAAGCAGGAAATGCATCTGACAGGCAATTACATTTGCAAAAGAGTTTTCAAATGCATCAGAAGAGGGATTTAAACAATTATGAAAGCTCTACAAACCTGCCAGAGTGACTCCAGCGACAGATTTATGATTTTCCTCAAACTGACATCCATTAGAGAGGAAAAGAATAATAAGCATTTTAGCCTTACAAAGAGCAGAGGAGCAAGTGGCATGATCAAGTCATTTATCACAGTCAGCTTTAGAAATGGTAGAGCTCATGTAAAGCATGGATTCTGCACAAGATTTCATGTTCAATTAGGCGTATACAGGTATAAAACGGACACAATGCTAAAAGATCACAAAGCCAATTACCATAATGTTTAGTTTCACCCCTCTTTACTAAGCCCTTTACGTTAACAACATTTCCTTGGATGCCACAAAAGGCCCAGAGACACAAAATTAAGTGCTATCATTATGGATCACAATAAGAAGCTTTGGTATACTTTACAAGGCAAAACTCATGTGATTGTTATTATTGTCAGCTTAGGTTTGAATAAAGGATGGGGGAACAAATCCTAGTCTGTGAAGCAGTGTTCTGTAGCAGTCAGTGATTTAGTTAGAGCTTCAGCATGTAAAACGAAGAGATGTTTTTTATCTTTTCCCCTGGAGCTATGAGTACAATCTGGTAGTGAGAGGGGCTCCGAGCTTCTGTAACAAACCAACCAAATAAGTTTTTAATCCCATTAATAGACAAATGCATTTTTAACATGATGTCAATACATATATATACGTATATATACAGTATATATATATATATATATATATATATATATATATATATATATATATATATATATATATATATATATATATATATATGTACATACATTTTAATAAATGATAAATGTTCTGGAATTTGAATTTTAAATGCACATTTATGCATTTGACTTTAGTTTATGCATGTGAAATAGAATAAGTACCAGAACCCTGCATAATATTCTTAACGATGTATTATACGTAAGGTTTTTGGACTTTTATTCCCCGACTCCTTTTCTGGTACCATTCTTAACAATCTTTAGGCTTTTTTTTTTTTTGGTCATCCAACAGGTGAGCTGCCTGGTATTATTCAAACTAGGGTTCTACAGCTTTCCAACAACTGCTCAGAAAAACAGCTTAGGAGTCACTGTGTGCGCTGTATGGTATTTATATAAAACCTAAAAATCTGAAACTGCAATAACAATAAGCATATTCATTTAAAACATGGGAATAATGTAGGAAAAATGTGAAGTATTTTGCAAATCTTGGGATGGTCTTGGCCAACACAGAAGGTTATCAGTGCATGTATGAGGCATCCATTCCGATGAAACACGGATGTTTAAATTCATTCATCCATTCCAATGCTTTGCTGATTTAATTGTCGACTACTGTAGCAAAGCCAAATACAAACTTCACAGCCTTTATCATGTTCATGTTTAAAAACATTTTGTTTCAAAGATCTCTGCTGCTGGAAGGAAACTTTGCCATCCCTCCGTAGATTGGATGTGAGTCAGACAAATGATTCATGAAAATAGAAAACAGGACCCAGAATAAACCCCCAGGGGGACCCCAAAAGGACAAGCTTTAATTTTGAGCAGATAAAACTCAACTTAACTGGCCTCTTCCCAGTAAGCAGGAACAAACCAGGAAATCACAGAATCCAGTTCAAAAGCTTTGTTTCAACAGTAAAGAGCTCAGGCTGACAGGTCATTAAATACATGTCAATGTCCTTAATGTTTAAATTTAACCCATTTTATTTAATATCTCACTGTTGCAGTTTCTGATGCCATCGTAGTTTAATGTTTAATTGAGGGGTGTAGGTTGGGGAGCTACATTTTATATTCTAATTATATTCTAATTGTTAAGCAATTTAACAATTATTATACATTACAGCATATAAATCCATCGTGATGTCATCCTCTGAAAATAACAACAGATTTATATGCTATAACAAACAGTAGGCTATTCATTTCCCTTTTGATTGATAGCAATTCGGTTTTATAACCTGTGTGGTAAATGGACCAGACAGAGGTTTAATATTGCTATGAAGAAAAGATTAAAAAAAAAAAAACCTGGAGTTATAATGCCTGAGGAACACAGACAATTGCAGGACATTGTAAATGACAAATGCCAGGCAGTAGACTAAAAAATAACACCAGAACAGCTAAATGTAGGTAATATTGTTTCTTCAAAACGGTCTTTCAGCGTTCAGCCAAATTCCTGCTAAGCCACTGATCAAAAACACTGAGCACTAATACATTTGATTTATGATTGTCCTGTTTCATACTGAATTTGAGGAAAATACACATCTGGTGCATGCTGTTTTTAGATTGAAGACTTTTCAATTTCTTTGGGGCTCTACTATCAGGCAAGCAATCAGAACAGGATTGGAATTACAGCTTTCAATGAACACAGATGTGGTGAAGGAACATCAGTAGTTGGCTAGTCTAGAAATCCTTGCTGTGGCCAGTATACCACTTTCGTTATCTAGACAGCTATTTAAACATGTAACTTTTCACACAGTTCAGAAGTCTTTATATGAAACATTTATTACGTACTGTAATCAATATCTCTTGCTACTGTCAATGTTACTGTGGCCTAAGGCAAAGTAAGACACACATTATACATGCTGTATACATTTTTCTGTCAAATATTAATTATAAAAGTCTAATAAAATTATATTTTACAATATGTTTTTATATTTAAAATAAAATATTGAAAAATTGTATAGAATTGATATCATCCAATCCTAATGGAATTTCACATTGTTATAAAAGTGGGTTGCAATAGAACATTTGACAGTGCAATTTACATTGTATTTGGTAATATAGCGCACCCAGGCACTCATCCTAGTAAAATAGCCCAGAGTGAGCCATGCAAGCATGGCTTGGGGCTGCAAGCATTTTATTAGCATATGAACTGTAAATCAATATCACATTTTGCAAGAAAGGCAGTCAATATAATTTTGCAATGACAAGTTTCATTTAGTTTTAACACCTGTCATCTAAACATGAAAATATTACTAATAAGCAATGATTAAAAAATATCTTTTGCAAAAGTTTGTAAATGATAACTCCAGTGTTAATCAAGAAATCGGTATGTAGCATTGATTTTGGTATTTTCAGGAGTCGTTATGCCTATTTCATTATTACATAATCGCCCTAATGTGATTTCCGAAATTATGTTGACGAGCAGTGCTTCTTGCAACTATTTCTTTTGTTTGCGTGGGAATTTAAAAGCAAATGCATGTTAATTGTCGTAATATATCAGGAGTTAATTTGCACTTGGAAAAAGAGGGTTTGAATTAATGAAAGACTATATAACTGACCTTGAAACAGACATTTAACAGACCACACCTGTGACACTGACGATACAGAGAGAGAGAGTGTACAGGACCAGGGTTAATTTCTTACAGACTACCTCAATAGTTCAATATTTGTAATTATGAAAATATTTTAGCCTTTTCTATACTTGTGGTTATGAATGAGATTTATTCACTTATTTTAACCATTTGTAACCTTATGGAACGTTTGTTTTATTGCTAAAATTACCATTATTTGATGTTACTACCAAGAATGTATCAATGCAACTGTAGTCTATTTGAATTCTGCATACATACTTTCTATGACAGCTGACATCTACTGCAGATTTTATTTGAATTATACAACTGAAATCTTGGTATACAAAACAGCATATTAGATATTACAATGAAGTTTCCTTAGGTGATTGCAGATTTGCAATGCATCCATGGCTTTTAACACAGTGTCTTATCCACACAAGAACGAAGAACAGGCGTCAAGGACACACAGCGATGCACTAGAAATGTGATAGAGAACATTGACATGGATTTTGCCTAAATGTATTTGTAATGTTGTCAGACTCCCCCCACACTTTATGTACAATATACACTTTCACATGTTTGTATGCCTATAAAATGTTCTTATAATACTGTAAGTGTTCAGTGACTACTTCTAATCATGTTGAGTTTATTTTTCGCGGAGGCGAGCAGAGTACCAGAGAAAATGCATGATTAGAGGAATTCACCGAACAATTAATTACAAATTGTGTATTGGGTTAGGGAGTTCTATCGTAATTTTAAAAGCTTAATAAATATATAATGAAGTGTTACATACATGGTATACATGTATAATAAATAACTAACAACTACAAACACCAACGGCACTTGAAATGTATGTATTTATAGCCTACAATCGTACAGACTAAAATACATACAAAAGTAGATGTCAACATAAGAAAATAAATTCCAACCAATATACATAGATGGTTTTTCATTTTTAACCAAAAAAAAAGATTGCAAAATGCACATTAAAAGAGTTATATAATAAGTTATATAATAAGTTGTTGCAAAATCCCCCTGAATCAGGGTAAATGACTAATAAAGGTTTAATTTTTTGTTTGTTTTTTTTTTGTAATCCATGCCGTCCAATTTTTACCCACACGCCAGATAATCATAAATCAGCATTTTATATGTGAAAAATGACAAAATGCACAATTTTAAATTAAGTTTACAAATTATACACAAAATAGATATTCCCATTATTTTTTATTTCAATTTGGCTGCTGCTCGTTGGTGGGAGAGCCGTCTTCCGCTAGTAGTTTCCATAACAGCGAATTATGCTTATATTCATTTCTTTATCTCGTTAACATGCATTTTGATTAACGAGTTCCCCTTATCAATTCGTTGAAACAGGAAGTGATGTATGTGACCTGCGACATTAAGATTTTTAACGAGAAATGGGTTCATTAACGACCTCATTGACTCAATTTCAAAGCATTAACGGATTGATTTAATTAACACATTTTGTTTGAAAATCACTTGCTACTAAAGCTTTCCTTACTATACCACGAGTTTGATACAATAAGACTGGTCTTACGGAATTAAACAGAAGAGTCGATTTTGGGATGAAAATCGCTTACAATTTTCCTCTTGTTTCAACATGTTCAAAAATGGATCTGAAAGCTATTATCTTGTGTTTAAAAGGGCAGCCTCATCCTTCCTCACTCACAGTCATAAAATCAATATTTATAACTTACAGGATCAAGACAAATCCATTGGTGTGCAAGCATTATTAAAACAATAAAAACTTCAAAGCATGGTATTAGTTAAGAGCCCTTGTGGCAAGGCTAGATTAGATAACAGTCTTTATTTTTCTTCACCAGACACACAATTATCTTGCCATAAAAATGGAAATATAGAATCAGCTCCTTATTCTTGCTTTTTGGTTTTCAAGAATACAGGAATACACACACAACCAGTCCTGCATTACTGAATGTGTTTTGGTGAAACAGTTTCTTTGCATACTGAGGCAAGTTTAAATCCCCAACAGTAATATTAAGTGCAACTCCTAAAAAACATCTGACTTGTATTGAATAAGATCAATCAAACGTTGACTGTAAACAGCTTAGTTATATACTTTAGAAACACACTGTAGTGAAATAGGTTAACGAAGGCAGGCGCATCACACAGGGCGACGAAATCTACACACAGGCGGAGGGCGGGCGCGAACCTGAAACCAAAGCATAGCGCCGATACTGCTGTTCAAAAGCGCTGGCTCCTTTGAAGGAGCGTATATCGAGCTTATGTCTTTTGAGATTGTGAGTACGTCACCTACCAGCCCTGCTGCTGCCTTTCCCCCATGCACGCTACAATACATTATAAACTACAGCAGCAATGTGAAAGTATTGTGGCAAACCCTGGTTCCCGCAGGCAGGAGTTTCTCACAGGCGGAGGTGAGACGCGAACCCGCTCTACAAAAGGAGCTGGTATCGGGCTTATATCTTCATAGCTGATTGCGTCACCTACCAGCCCTGACCCCTACCCCTGTGCACTCTACAGTATCAATAATATCTATTGATGAACTTATAAACAAAGGACTCTATGTACTAATATTACTTACATGCTCATAAATACTGCAAATTCGTAGCCTCTGCCCTTCGTAGAAATTTTGCGGGCAATGTACTAAACAGCTCTTTTTTGTAATATCAATGCAAGTTTATGTATGAACAGCATAAATTACTGTTTATTATACAGGAGCAATCTGAATTTGCATCTCATTATAAATAGATGTGCAATGCTGAAAGTCAAGATTTAGAACTTCCTTCTGGCAAAGATAAATGAGTGTTATAGTGAACAGAAAGAAGTAGTAGGCAAATATAATAGGATCGATCTATGGCTTCTGCAGACTCTCCCCTTGATGAAACTATGACACTGGCCAAAAAGAAACCTGTTAGTTAATGAAATGGAAAAAAAAATCAGGAAATATTATTTAACACTTCGCAGGACCAAAAAACATTAAGAAACAAAACATGGAAAGAAATAACTAACAAACTAAATTCACTGTGACACCGTAAGCGACAGACACTTGACATAAAAAAATGGCATGACCTTCGGAGGATTACAAAAAAGAAAGTAACAGAAAATAAAAAAAACAAACAGGACAAACTGAATGTATGTGTTAAACGTAGTGCAGGCCCTGGGCACAGCAAAAACAAACCAAAACGCAGATCTAAAAGAAAAGGTTCTCCAAAAACTGAAAGCATAAATAAAACTAAGCTTGTTTCTAAATGGACACTTACCATGGTAAATTTGCAAAGTAATTCTCCAGTTTACCATGTTTGTACTCATCTGTACCATAACCATAAGGGAAACAAAACAAAAAGAAACCAAAACAAAATGCATTTATTGCCATTGTTATTTAATATAGACTATCAATAAAAAACTTAAAAAATTGGTTTATTTTATATTTTAAGGTGCTTTATTTTAAAGAAACTAAAAGCCTGTAAACATTTAAACAGGAAGTTTCACATATGACCGGCTAGTTGAATCTATGCCAGTGAGAGGTGTAAAATAACAGGCACAAACGTTAGGTTACTTACCATAACCCTGGTTCCCTGAAAGAGAAGACAACCACCAAGTACATTATGTATGGGATATGCCTGCCC
Source organism: Acipenser oxyrinchus oxyrinchus (assembly GCA_030684275.1). Lineage (NCBI taxonomy): Eukaryota > Metazoa > Chordata > Actinopteri > Acipenseriformes > Acipenseridae > Acipenser > Acipenser oxyrinchus. Next base: position 24,871,366 of record CM060260.1, on the reverse strand, counting down.
ATTGGGTAGGTAATTGCTGAGCTCTCTGTACCAGAGCTGCCGATAGGCCCCTTCCTTGGATGATGCACTCGGTCCCGCCCACCGAGGGATTAAAACCGTCATCCTGAGGAAGCCATTTCTCTTTTTCCATCGAACCTGTGAAGGCGACCAATGCGACCTCGCGGTTGGCGGTTGTCTTCTCTTTCAGGGAACCAGGGTTCCCTTTCAATTCGAGGACGACGAATTGTGTATGTGAATTGTGAATTGTGTACAACAACATTATGTATGGAATAATGTATACCAGAGCCGTCGCGAGGGAGAAGGAACGGCAGCATATGAGGGATGCATCAGAACCGCATAACCCAATGGTTAGCGGTGTCAGCTTACACCCTCAAGGAAACTCGTGCCTAACGAAGGCAGGGCAGGATCTACCATATTAAGGCGGTAGAACCTGAAGAAAGTATGTGGCGTAGCCCAGCTAGACGCAGTACAAATATCAGACATCGAGGCCCCTTGTAGGTGTACAAAGTCCTAGTGGAGTCTGCCCTAGCATTCTGCAACATACCCACAACCGTATCTGATAGCTCTAGGGCTAACCAGCGGTCCCTTTTAGGGGCCAGACCCATAGCCGGAACCTGCCCGGAACCGGGTGCCAAAGACTGCCTCTCGCTTGACTGAGGAGATCCATACGCAGTGGGATCTCCCAGGGCTGGCCGTGTAACAGCTGGCACAGGGTCAAAAACCAGATTCTCCTGGGCCACCTGGAGGCCACTAGGAGAACTGACACCTCATCTAACTGTACCTTTTCGAGGAAGGCTTGGAGCAGCGGTATAGGCGTCTATGCCAAGTGGACCGCCTAAGCGGTGGTGCACCGTGTGTACTGAGTACCGACAGCACTATGTGCACCGTGTACCGTGCGGCGCTGTATCTGTGCACTGATGCTGTAGCACTGGGCCGTGTGCAATGAGAACCTTGCGCACCGAGATACCGAAGTACCAAGGGCTATACGTGCGCCGCGGTACCGAAACACTGGGGGGCAGCTATGTAATTGTGCCTACCCTAACCGCGTGGTCACACACTTGGTCAGCCCATAGCATGCACCAGGAGGACAAAAGGACCGAAGCAGCAGTGGGCGAGTTGAAGCAGACAGCATATAAACCACAGGTAGGTCTACAAAGTCACAAAAAACTATGAGAAGTCAAGATACAAAAGAAAAATCAATAATACATAGATAGAGCCCAAAGTCTGTTAGGATTAAACCTGGTGGGGAAGCATGACTGCATGTGCAACATTTAAGAGTATTCTTTGTTTTGAACAAAATTTACATGACAGGGAAAAGCCAGATACGAAAATATATCACTCTAGCTGGAGTGCTGTCAGTGTGACTCGGCTGTTGTGATACAGTTTGACTATATTTCACAGCGGTGTTCCTATGTAAATGCCAGTGCTTTATTTGCTGCTGCTGAACAGAAATGAAAATATGCTGCTTATTAGAGACCACCCCAGAACATCAAATCCCATTCAGTGGGAGAGTTAACAATTGTAAATCCTGTCATGTCTCTGAGATGCACAGGAATTATCTTGTTATCAATTTAATAATGGAACATTAAAGTAAGTGATGCCGTCCACCAACACCCATAACACCGCGTCTCCTGGGAAATTCATGGCTGTGGAAACTGTCAATTGCAGCAGATATGGACATATTAAAAATTGGGGACAATGCACCTTCTCTCCATAAATCTATTCTTTTGGTGTAACAATACGATTCTGCAAGATGATAAATGCAATCAATGCAGCATGGGCTGACAGCCATGACCTATAAGCATCCCAATTTTATATTTTTTGTGGTTGTTTTTATTATTATTATTTTTTTTTTTTTTATGATGAATAATTTTAACAGGCAATCTTTGACCTTGATTTTTTATTTTTTATTTTAGTGTGGCATGCATTCAAAGCAGCTTGGCTGGGTTTTCTGCAAAGCTGTGAGGATGCTGCAACTCCAGCAAATGAAGTGTGCTGAATAACAACAGGGCATTGTGACCCTAAAGTCCACCATGTGTTGACAAAAGTAATAATGGAAATAATCGTTCCTGGCAACAAAACATTCTGCACGATGTGCTAAGGACAACAGGTCTTGTAACCAAGCTGGAACTACAAACGAAAAGCACTGTGTGCTTTTGTGCTCACACGAAATACATACATCTAAAATGAATTCAAACAGTAGTCTGACATCTCTGCATGAAGATTATGTAACAGAAAATGTTCTTATTTTAAACACTTGCAATGTTATTTCAATTACACATATCAGGGATGGGGATGATGTGTATTATGTGCAATGAACAGTGTTTGTGTTCTTCATGCATTTGCTGCCATCTTGGCCAGGTCTCTCTTGAAAATATCTGTTTATATCAAAGTAGCTTCCTACATTGTAACTATATTTCTGTATTTACATGGAAAGCAAGTATAACAGCAATGCCACAAGGTGTGCTCTGTTGCTGGTTCCTCAGCATATGCGTAATGCTGCGTAAGCAGCTGGACATGAAACGGAAGACACATTACAAAGCAACCGATTGAGCAGGGAGGCTTGGTCAGGAGCTTGGTGAATCGAAAGTCCCTGATTGGCTGAGGGGCGGTCCCTGAAGAGCGCCTGACCATTCATAACAAGACTCTATGCTACAGATAGGGATGCATACTACGCTGGGAGATGCGTGCTGTGAGACGGGTCAGAGAAGACGTTGCCCAGAGAAGCAAGGCAGCCAGCAAACCCTTTCGCTCAGGTGAGCGAAATTACAAACTAGGAAGTGTTTGTCAACCCTGATATTCTGTGCAACGAAGCAGTCGCTGTGTGAGTAACCAGGACTATTTATTGTTCGAGATTAGGGTTAGTTTAGGGGATTTCAATTTGTCCAGCAATTCGTCCATAAAAACTCTGCAACCTTTCTAGCCAATGGGAGCACAAACTAATATTTTAACCAATGAAAATCCAGCCTCACTCAAAACTGCTTCAGCCAATAATATTACAGTTTATTAGAAGGGTGTTTCAAAAGATATTCCATTGAACAAGATACTCGACTCCGCTGATTTTCAATGGAGATTTCCGTCTCACTGCGCAGAAAGCATTGTAATATATACAGAGAGTTTGGCAAAAAAAATTCTATGGAGAGTCAATGGAGGTGTAAGAAAAGTTGCTGGTTTTCGCCATGTTAAAAAAATGCATCAAACTTTTGAAGTAGATTTCACATTTGCCCAAGGCCTTTTGAAGAAAACTGCAACATTAGCAAATTATGACAATAAGTAATTAATTGTATGAGGTTGACAGTTGGAAGTTTGTCTGTTTGCTGGGAAGTTTGCAGGGAAGTTCATCTCATTGATTGGAAATTTGCAGGTCCATTCAGCCTTTCGTATTAATGAATTGACAAATTAATTAGTGAATTATTAGATGAATTAATAAATACGTTTAAGAATTACTGTATGAATTGACACATTTATGGACGAATTGCTAGACAAACTGACCAATTCACGAATTGACAAACAAATTGACAAACAAATTGACAAATTAATGGCTGGATAGTTTTGGCACAAATGGCGCTCCATACGTAACTCCCCCTGTTACAAGCAACAAGGTGTACTCGCATCCACCAAACGTTAGACAAAATGTACCAATTCCAATGAACAATTTAATTAATCCTGAAAAAGTGCTTTCCTAAATATAGCTTTCAATACTCAATGTCACAATACTTAATCTTCTAACTACTACATAGCCTCATTTTGTATTCATAGTTTGTATCCCTGGCATATGAAATTTGATTGGATTACTTCAGTTTTAGATAGATTACAGGGCTCATGTCTTTACTTGATAGAAGCTAAGTAGACAAATACTAAGTAGTGCAAGACCTACAGTTATAAGGGTGATTAACTTACACAAAAACAATTGCACAGCCACAAAGACTAATTTCTCATAGCACACGGGAAATAAGTGTTTACCCTTAGACTTTACACTGTAATCATAAAGGATGAACAAACACATGTACGTTTCAAGGTTCAATACAAGCAGATGACAAGTCTGAATCCCCCCCTAGTGAATCATATAGAGGATGCAAAAAATTTTAAAAAGACATATCAAACGATCTAACTATCACTAATTCCAGACATTAAAATCGTATATATGGCTATGCATTAAGTTATATACAAAATACTACTACACTACTGACAGATATAGAGGTATTGGAAGGAAAAAAAAATATTACAATGTAAATTTGCAAAATAGGTAAACTTGCTTAGGCTGTAGAAACACACTGTGAAAATAGATTGCTGGGTAAATCAGCCATTGTAATATTAAACAGTACCACTACCACTAGACTATTTAGTAAATAGTTCAAATCTAGTATACAGTATTCGGTTTACAATTGGATTTTGAATATTTTGTGTTATATATATAGGTTTCACAAGGGTACTGATGGGTATACTGTATATGTTTTGCTGCATGACATACTGGTTTAGAAATAAGAATGTTCTCATTTAGATTTTTTTTGTAGAACCAGTACTATGACAAGATATTGTCTGACACAGACAATTGAAACAAAGTGCAAAAGGGAATGACAGAGTTGTCCTTTTTGTATATGTTCAATCTGTCTAACCCTGTGTCCGATGTATTTGTATCCTGTCTGGCGTTATGGGTACTAGAAGAATTTTCACATTCTAGTGTTTGAATAAACAGGAATTTGAAGAATTTAAGTGGTCATTTCAGCACTGACAGCCAGGCCTGTGTGTTTTAATTAAATTTAGACCTAATGAGCAAGGCTCTTTTGCTAGCAGTGGGTAGTTCCCTACCGAGTATTAATATATGCTTCTGTGCATACTTGATGTCACTTTGATCAAAACATTATTTAAAGGAGCATTAAGTCCTTTGTGAAATACTAATAATTCTATATGTTTGCAGAAGGAAGTGATTGCTTCTCTTGACCCCTAGAATCACCCAAATTCAGATCTTGTGACCATTTTGTTTTAAAGGAAGTGATTAGGAGACTAGTAAAGTATGGATGATCACGGTTAGGAGCCATTGGTCTTGCTATGATTTCAAAGGACAGTATAAAATCGATTCCAAACTTTACAAGCAAACTATTACAAAAATGTTATCACTGTTGTAACCAGTGGTGGCTCTTCATAAGAGGCTACGTAGGCTAAGTCTACATGTAATTTTGTAAAAGTAAATAAAAGCTTATCTTACGTTATGTTTTCCAAAATATACTGTATTGTGGCCTCATGTAGCCTCAAAATGGGTGGGATTCTGTGCGTCTTTCACCTGCAATCACTCTGTCTGTCAAGTTTCACTGTATTTGTATTGGCTACACGATGCAAGCTTGCGGCTAGCCTCTACCACTCATAATTAGACTTAATCTTGATGTGTCTGTTGCTAGGCAGGTTTTGGGTCACGTGTGGCTACTCCCTTAAGTTTTGATTTCCATACAGTATGTTGTAGATTCTTTTCATTCATAAGTTATTTTCTTCACTTTCAATTGAAGAAAAAAAAAACAATAAAAAATAACAATAAAGGTCACCCAAAGCCTAAATTGGACCTTCTTCAACAGGGAGGACGAAAAAAAAAAGCCTTTTTAATTTCTCATGGTACGAAAAAACTAAATAGTTGAGTATTCGCAGTTTGGTTTTTTGAACCGGATCTTAGTCTTCCAAATATTTTTTCTACAGATGACATCACTCAGGATTCATCAATCAAGTAAGTCCACAATGTTTTTGTTATATTCAGTTGCTTGCCTTATGTGCTTACACTATATTACTGTATTACATTTCTTATTAAATTACAAAGTACCTTTTGAAACGTGCAACATTTTATTGCGTGTAATAAAAAGTATATATATAGCCTCCCCACTTATTAAAGTCAGAAGCCGCTACTGCTTGTAACGTACTGACTATGAGATACTAAATTACTTTGTAGCTTTTTAAAATGTCTGTTGTAAAATATGATTCATTACTATTTGTCATACATGGCAACTTTAGACTTTATTCTGGTCATGAAAACATATGTGTGCCTATAGTGAAGCCCAAGGTGGGGGTTATTGTACCATGCAGTACTACATCTTTGAAATATTTGGCGAGATGTATTTTTAAACCTGAGGAAAAGTCCTTTAAGAAGTCCAGTGCCCATTGTCACCTGTCCACTATTAAAGCATTACAGTATCTAGAATTCACTATAGCAGCACTGCTGAGCACCAATACCTGTAATGAACTCTACCCACGATGAAACCAAAAAAGAAAACAATCCTTACATTATTTGGGAAGTCAGCCTTCAGTTCAATCAACTTTGGCACCAGTAGGCCGCAGTCTTCTCACTAATGAGCTCAATATTCAGAAAAGAGCTTTTCGCAGGGCTGAAGATAGGGCCCAAGGTGGTTCTACGTACAATCCTTGGAGAAACATTGGTAACGATATCCTGTTATATAAAGACAGAAGCATACATGTCAGTGTTGAACAACATATTTTATAGCAGGTTACATTTTACTTAATTACTACAGTAAATGTGGATTTTTCAGATAAAACCGGTACGTGGACACTAGTCATCAGATGTTCATGAATTTGCTATGGAAGTGTAAGGGGTCATACCCTCACTAGTGGGAACCAACATAAAAAGTACTGGGAAATATTATCTTGAGAGAAACACAGCCAAACACTTACAATATCCAATGGCAAGACTATGCCTTTTGATGTATGAAATGCACCTACTCCCTACTGGTGTGAAGACATACCGTACGACAGAGGTAGAATTTGACCATGCTGTGACACTGAAGCTAGCACAATTCCTTTAGGTAATGCACTGCACAAATGATGGGTCATTGGTTTTGGCAAAGTTAGAAAGCATGGGCATCCTGGAATAGGAAGGTACTTCTGAAATGCTTCAGGGGATCAATTTCCTGCTGTTTGTTGTGCCATCTGCTGCTTGGCTGTATTTGATCTGACACCATCATAAACACTTTCAAATGCAACTTTTATGTTAGTCTGGATGCATATAAACCCAATATATATCCTGAAAATGTTTGGATTTGTATGCATCCTCTTTAAAACATAAACTAAAAAGGGAAATACTTGTTCAACCACAACAGAATAAGTATGTTTTATTGTAATACATCTCTGAAAATACAACATAAAGCACAATAAAAACAAGGTTTCATATATATATATATATATATATATATATATATATATATATATATATATATATATATATATATATATATATATATATAAAATATGGACTGGAGGGGAGGGCTGTAGTGGAAAATGATTGCCCCGAGGAAAGACTATTGTTACCCACAGGGGGATATAATGCCCGAAGCCGCAGGAGGTAATAGTCTTCCCAAGGGGCATTTAATTTTCCACTATTAGCTGAGTCTGCAGTACATATTTAATATATAGTCAGTCAAAATAATGAGAGGCAAGGTTGGATTGTAAATATTACTTTTTATATTGTAAAGCCATACATATTTAATAGCCTTTTATTATGCGTTTTTCACTTATGAAAAAAAAAACTTAACTATTTTTGGCAGGAATATCTTGGTGCTGTACATATAATGAAGTAATATACTACTACCAGTGCAACAGGTCACCAACCTTTCAGGAGCAAAATAGGTTTTATGGGTGCGATTCGCCAAATAAAAAAGTGATGTGAACCAATCACATGACCGACTGAGACTAGTGCCCGGTGGGGTAAGGATGTGAGGGCAATAGTTAAATTCATTTTTGCTCCTATGATGAGTTTTTAACCAATCACAGGCCAGAATTTCCACCTCAAACTCTTTGATATGAATGCTTAGTAAGTTGTACAGTATGCATCATTCACTATATGTGTGTATGTATCTCTCTCTCTCTCTCTCTATCTATTTATCTATCTATATATATCTTGTCACCACATTATATTCAAAATGTATCTGCATGATCAATATTGAGAATATATCAATACTTTTAGAAATCTCTTTATGATATATCTATACACCATTAGCAAAGTGATAATTAAACATGTGTATATTTTAATTAAGAACTACCCCATATAAAACAATTAATAGGCATTTCATAACATTTGGACATTTTCAAACAGGATAGACAGTGAACCTTAATTAGTACTAATTAGTCCTAATCTGCATATGTTTGATAAGGCATACCATTACCACAATATAAGATTATTTATCCCTTAAATCTTCCAAATGCTGCAGTTCCTGCGATAAAAGAGGGTTTTCACACTGTAGGTACCTCCCTGCGATTTCACATTTGTTTCATTGTAGACTATGACAATTTCTCAGAAATGTGCTTCTATAAGGTATAGAAAGCATTTCTGAGGAAAGGTTGGAAAACCACGTTTTCTAAAGGATTTTGTATGCTGAAACCAAATATTTTGTTTGCCATGCTGTATTTTGATGTTTTAGGCCCAAAATCGCCAAAAAAAAAATGTCCGCCATGCGAAATGTCAGACTCTCATAACTTTTGAACGGGGGGTGATAAAGCCATGACCTTTGTGTCTAATACCATGTTTTTGATGCCTACAAACACACTAAACACATCAGAAGAGGGTTATATTCATATATTTTGTTGGAAACTATTATGAAGAACAATTCAATTCAAAATATAAAAACAAATATATATTGATTATCTTTTCAGCCAAATTTGTTTCTACAAATGCAGCCACTGTCTGCACACTTGCAACCTCCAGTGCATGTAAGTTTGCCTTTCCTGCAGGTACAATTGTGCGATGTGCATTCCATTGTGCATCGACATGAGGCAATATCCTTGCAGGACTCGGGAATTGGAGTGAGATAAAAGCTTGGACGGTGGGTGATAAAGCCATGACCTTTGCATCAAATACCATGTTTTTTATGCCTATGCAGTCTTAGAATTTGGAACCCTTTCCCAGCACCAGACCCCTTTTGCAGATAATTTACATTATCCCTTTTATTATTATTTCAGGTAGGACTGTTATACAGTATTTTATTTTAGTTAATGGAAATCTTACTCTCTGTTAGTGTTTGCAGTAAGAAATGACAAATTATAGTGCAAACACATAAAGTGGAAAAGTTATTGTTTCCTTATATATGTATATAGTAATGATGTATAGTAGTGTTAGTTAATGCACCTGAGCTTTACAGGGAGATATTGATAAAAAAAGTTTTGTTCGATTATTTCTATGATTTTATACTGTATATATTAAAGTTAGGGGCAGGCTATAAGATATAAGTGCTGGGAAAGTGGGCATGTTCAGCCTGTATAGATATAGTGTAACAGTTGGGCAGTTACCATAGAGATGGGAATAACATCTGTACTAGAGGGGGAGTGTCTTGTTTGCAAAGAGACAAGGTGACAGCAGCAGACTCACAGACCCCTGTTGCTTTACTTTTATTATTATTTCAGCTCAAGAATAAATCTGATGATTTGCCTAAGATCTTGAGTGCCTCATTCACACCGCATTACATTACAACACAACGCATATTCCACCCACTACCACTACCATTAATGCAATCATGGATCCAGTTATCAATCTGAAGTGGTCAACACCAGTGTCCCTTGATCTGTGCATCATTTGCCAAGAACTCAAACAGTTGATGTTCCACTGTCCAGATCTTCAGGGTTACGTAGCCGTTTACAGCCAATGGATTGGAAACTTGATAGACAAACAATACTCATACCTATGAAATTTAGCCATATTCCGTTCTCTCAATGGACAGTCTATGATCAGGAGTTGGGTGAAGGATCCACTACTATCCCTGTCTTCAAGGCACAAGTAGAAGATGAGTTAGTCTCCATGATCCATGCAGCATTGAAACTGTGATCAGATATACAGTCTCAGCCTTCATACAACGGAGTGGACGTTAGCGAAGAGGCAGCAACAGATTGTGTTCCGTCAAGTGTTTACATGTTTCTCCATAAATTGCTAGGGGGCCAGTCACTTCTTGAAGCAGACCAAAAGGGCCAGAATTATGATCAACAAGAATCCCACAAAAGATCCAGGGTGCTTAGTGTTGCACAAGATCTTGTCTATAGTGTGAGCAGGGGGAAGAAAATGACTCCATCCATTGGCCTCGGATCAACTGCACCAGGCTACTAGATCCAAAAAATGTGTGGATTTACTCCATAGTGCTGGTCACATTGTTAGCTACCGAGATATTCTCCAGATTGATACAGCATTGGCCGAGACCACATTAGAAAACATGGATCGTGAAAATGGAACTGTAATCCCACCTAACTTGGTGCAGGGACGATTTGTTCACATCTCACCAGACAACATAGACATCAATGATTCAACTCTAGGCAAAAACACTTTCCATGGCACACAAATGGCTCGCAGCTTGGCAGAGAGGACCAGCCCCTGACGAAACATGCAACTTTGAGTGTTCCGGAAACATTGGAAGCTATCATCCCTGTCAACATCGCTGAAGGCACCACTGAGCCGCAGCTCAGGGAAGTGAAAGCAGAATGGTTTGAAACCCAAGGATTGCCCCATGTCTGCATTACAAGCTACAGCTACAGATATGGCTTTCATGTTTATATGCCAATATGATCAGCCAAAACCCAGCTGGACATATTTCAACCAAAAACACAGTCAGATGGATCCAGAAAAAACTACAGTTGGATACATGCCAATTATTCAAGACCCCTGCACATGACACAGGAACGTTGAATACAATTGTTCAAAGAGTTCTACATGTAGCAGCCTCTCTTCAGCAAAAGCATGCAGTGCTTACAGTTGATCAAGCTCTCTTTCCTGCACTGATGGAGCAGAAATGGACCATACCAGAGTACAAGGATGTTCTGATTCCCCGATTAGGAGGCCTCCATACATCAATTAACTTTCTGAAGATCTTGGGACAACACACTCAAGACTCTGGATTGGAAGACATCTGGGTAGAGAGTGAAATTTTGGGACCAATTTCAACAGAAAACGCAATGAATGGAAAATTGTTTGCAAAGGTCACATTTGCAACATAAGCTCACACTGCAAGCTCTGTGGCAACTGCTGCTTTCACAACTCCTGTCATATCTAGAGGAGCAGGACCATGGGCTGAAAGAAGATTTAGTGAATGCAGTATGATTGGATAATCCACAAGATTATGATGCGTTAGTGACAACACTGGCATCTACCTGATTTTGTAATCACATGGCTGAGTTTATACTCATCAAAGAGGAAGACGTGAACTTACAATACTGGTGGCAGTATATGAACATGGTCTGCATACTACTTCTGTTCATCAGGGCCCAGCGTGATGGTCTCTGGGAGCTTCACCTCTTTGCTTTTTGGCAAATGCTTCCATTCTTTCATCACTATGATCACACTAACTGTGCCAGGTGGGGTTGTGTGTACTTGGCTGAGATGAACCAGCTACCTGATGCAGTCAAAGATGAGTTCTACAATGGTAACTGTAGAGAATCAGACCAAAGGTTTAACCAAGTGGACCCTGACCACAGCCAGGAGTGGCTAAATGCAACAGGAAAAAAAGGTGGGGGTATCATAGGCATTACTAAAACTGCGTCAGCATTGAACAGATGGGCTCTGTCATACAACCTCTGGGCCTGCATTGCAACCAAAATGCACTGTTCATGGTTGGGCATGATGACCAAATGAGTCACAATGAAACCACTCCAGCTAGAATGAAACAAAACAATAACAGGAAGATGAAAATAACATTGTGACAGTTCTATGGCGATTCAACGTGTTTGCTCCAGACATGTCCATTGAAGTTCTCCAGAATATTGCTACTAAGGATTTGGCAACTAGTGATATACAGGAATCTCTTCTGAATGCTCTTGAGCTGGGCCAAATATGACTTAACACTTTTATGAAGGAAAGAATCTCTGATGATGGTCATACACAAGTGAAGTTCAGAGATCCCCTACACAAGACAAAGGCACCGACCTTCTCATCCCTCTATGAAGTAAAAACAGAAGTCAAGGGAAAATAATCCACTATGAAGGCAGACAGGAATACACTTCAGCACCTTATCACTGCCTACCAGGGTGGTAGGATGGTGAATCTACAGAAGATATAACAACATGAGCTGATGACTGTGCCAGTTGCCCTTGCATACACAAATGGCAGTCTAAGGAGTGGCAATAAAGCCATTCTAGCTGATGTGATGACCAATGATGTGACCTGTCCCCCAGAGGTTACCCTTGATGGAATGTCCTGCCTGGTGATAGATGGCCAAGCCCTAGTAGTGTCACTTGGAAAACCTACAAGAGTCACAAACTTTGGATAACTGGCAGATGCATTTGTTGAACAGGTCTTTGTTGCGGGAAAACCCTTTGACAGGATTGATGTTACTTTTCATCGGTATAAATAAACTTATCACAGTTGGTACCAGGAAGAAACGTTCAAAACATTCGCGTCCAATCAGAAGACTAAATGGAAGATGGCTCTGTGCCAGTCCCCAGTAACTGGACTGACTTTCTAGCTGTGCCTGCAAACAAGACAGACCTAGCATGCTTTCTCTCGAATCACCTCATCACAAATGCTCCTGCAGACAAAACATTAGTAGTTGCTGGTGGATTCCAGAGAGAAGACGAAATACAAACATCCAACCCTGATTTGGACATCCACCAGCTACAGGTCAATCATGAGGAGGCAGATACAAGGCTTCTCCTGCATTGTATGCACCCCAGTGCAGAGACTGTTGTCATCACGTGACACCGATATGTTGATGCTACTGGTAGCACATTTCCACAAAATGAAATGCAAAAACATGTGGATGAAGGCAGGCACAGCCAAACATCGAAAGTATATTCCAGTGCATGAAATAAGGCAGAAGCTTTCCTTTACCAAGCCTGTCTTTGAAGCCTTCCTCTCTTTCCATGCAATAACAGGATGTGATTCTGTATCCTACTTTTCTGGACACAGCAAGAAGACTGCATGGAAAATATTCAATACACACAATCAACTCCTTAAAGACCTCAGGAAAGGAAAACTAACAAATAAGATAATGAGGGATGCAGAGAAGTTTGTGTGCAAGTTGTACAGCGTACCAGAAGCAAGCACTTGGGATGAGGTTCGTGTTAAACTGTTTTGCAAATGCAAATCACCAGCACTGCTCCCAACAGCGGATGCCTTACGATTTAATGTACAATGAGCACACTACCAAAGCATGGTATGGGAGCAGGCCACCAGTCCACTGCCTGTCCTACCATCACCTGCAACCATGGGCTGGAAATGGAAGATGGACAGCTGTTACCAAAGCTTTTGTCACTTGCTGCAAATCCCGAGTCGTGCAAGGATATTGTCTCATGGGATGGGATGCACATCGCATAATTGTACCTGCAGGAAAGGAAAACTTACATGCACTGGAGCTTGCAAGTGTGCAGACAGTGGCTGCATTTATAGAAACAAATTTGGCTGAAAAAGATCATCTATATATATTTGTTTTTGTATTTTGAATTGAATTGTTCTTCATAATAATTTCCAATAAAATATATGAATATAACCCTATGTGTTTAGTGTGTTTGTAGGCATCAACAACATGGTATTAGACAGAAAGATCATGGCTTTATCACCCCCCGTTCAAAAGTTATGAGAGTTTGAAGTTTTGCATGGCAGCCATTTTTTTTTTGTTGCCGATTTCGGGCCTAAAACAGTGTGGCAAACAAAATATTCAGTTTCAGCATACAAAAATCCTTTAGAAAAAGTGGTTTGCCAACTTCAAAAATGCCTCCTACATTCACATTTCCTAATTATTGTACTAGTCTATTGTTACATCTGCTATATTCTAAGTAGGTGCAAAAATTCATTATGATCTATCATGTGTCTCTTTTTAAATATCCTACAAATAATTTTAGATGTATTACTTGTACAATAATCTAAAAGAAACATATTACATTATTTGACAAACATTAAGGGAATATAGTCAACAAATAATGATTAGGTTATAAATAAACTACCACTGAGTTGTTTTTTTATAATCATTACATATGAAATATATGAATATATAATACAAGGGTGCTATATAACACAAGCTTGTATAGCACCACAGGAGGGCAGAGTTGCTTCTACCCATTGTTCTCAAGGTATATGAATCAGATTGCATTCAGTACTATTGCATATGTTTTATGATGATTTATGAGAAAACTGCCATATTAAATTATTAAATCAGTATTGTGATGTACGGTTAGGATGATATGCTTTTTTCACATAAAAGGAAAGTCTGACATTTTTTAAACATGCATGCAAGCTATCTACCATTATATTTATGCAGCTGGAACAGTGAGTAGACTTGTAGGCAATACTGGTACATAATCAAAAAGATATTCACTGTGGTATCTTACATTGCAGTGGAACCAACTGATTACACTTTAAAATTTGTTTCCATTATTTTCAGATAAACTATAGTCCCATTAAACCCAATGTAACCTCAGCAGAGTATACCATCATTAATCTGTACAAGACTTGGTGCAAGAGGAGACTTTCCATAATAGGGCCTTTCTCCTGGGCAAACATTACAGCAGTACCATAAATATCCCCCATCGAATTATATATATATATATATATATATATATATATATATACAGTATATAGTGACAGTATATAGTGACAGAGAGCGAATGAATCCGAGTCAAAAATCTCCCTCCCGACCTGTGAGGGCACGGTACAACAGGAACAGTGTGCCCCGGACTGGATGGTTTGACAGTTCATTCCAGGGTGAGTTGGAAGTCGGCCATCCAAAAAGGGGGTGAAGCCACAATACTAGAAGTCAGCTCCTTATTGCGGTAGGCGATGTGTCAGTCATGGATTGGAGGAGACCCAAAGGGGGCGTGACAGAAGGTATATCAGGGAATGTGGCCGAGCGATCTGTTCCTGTGTTATGGTTACGAAAGGATCTGCAAAGGAGTACAGTGAGAATAGCACTGTGAGTGTTTTGTGCTGTTTTGTATTGTCTAATAACTGTTATGTTTGTCATTTGTAGACGGCTAACTAACCCAGGAGCTGTCGCTAAAAGCCAGCACCCACCTCGGACCACTCTACACCACTGTTGTCACCATTAACTATAATGAATCACCACTTGCACAAGGAGCACCCACTATTGAGTGTGTGTGTATAAAGTGTGTGTAAACAGCATTATTATTTCAGGACTGTGCCCTGTGTTTTTTTTTTAATATATATATATATATGAATCAGTTGGAAATCCTGGCATGTGATTGGTTAACGTCACTGTCAGCCCCGCCACTTTTCAAAGGAATGCCTTTCTCCCCTGCACGCTTCACAAGAGAAAACACCGATTCTGTAAGTTAACAGAAAATGAATTACATAACATACTACAAAGGAACCACTAAAATGGTGAAATAAAATACATACCACTAAAATGGTGATTAAAATGGCACTGTCACTGTTTTCTGACTTTATGAAATTCAAACAAATTCAACTCGACGAAACAAATATGATGGGTGGGATAAAAACTGGATTATGCAGCAGTCAGCAAACCAGACGGAGACGGAGAAAAACTTATATACGATATGAACTTCAAAAACATTTTCTGTTATTTATTTATGTTGTTTATTTATTTACTTATGCTGTATCAGCTACATTTAAACAAAATATATAAGTCAATATTTATTTATGTATGTTGAATCAGCTATTTTTAAACAAATTACATAAAGTCGTATTTATTTACATATGCTTGAGAGAAAGAATCAATGTTGTAAATCTCCCTCCCGATCGGAAAGGACACTGTGTAAGGTTGGTAGTATGCTTCCCCATAGAGCGGCTGACTTGACGGTGGGCGGAAACAGGAAGTCGGCCATCTTGGTGGGGGCACGTAGCTGTCAGTACACAAAACGACTCCAATGCAATCAGCTGTGGGCCAAGTAGCGATTGGTTATACCGGGATGCCGAGCTGATTGCAGGGAGGAGTTGGGTAGTACAAAGGGGATGCAGCTACGCAGGTATGGCCCCTTTTCTCTGAGAACGTAACCTACGGCTGGAACGTTGTTTGTTTTATTTTGTTACGAGTCGTTTTGTTTTGTGTATTGCAGGAGTAGAGACCCAGGAGCTGCCGCTACTAAGCCAGCACACACCCCTGAGCACTTCCTTCACTGTGCAAGCAAAACACCAGCACCACGATTCCCAGGGTTTAAAGAGCACTGTTTCGTGCACTGTGGACGTGGATTGGGGATTTGTTGTATATTTTTGTTTGTGTCTGCAAGCCTGCCATGTACCCCCCAATACCATTGCTGGTAGAGGGCCTTTTTGTTATTTATTAATAAACATGGACGTTTTGGGGAGAACTACTGTGTGGACAGTCCTTTTGTACAGCACACCACTCGCATCACGATCACAGTGCTCTATCAGCTATATTTAAACAAAATATATAATGCCGTATTTACAATCCAACCTTACCTCACTTATTTTCTTGACTGATTCATATATTAAATATGTACTGCATAGTGGAAAATTAAATGCCACTCGGGAAGATTATTGTTACCTCCAGGGTGCAATGCACTCAGCCTGTGGCTTTGGACATTATAGGCCCCTGTCGGTAACAATAGTCTTCCCTCGGGTCAATAATTTTCTACTATAGCCCTCCTCTCTTAGATACTGTGATATGTATATTTTTTTCTGTGGTCTGTCGTTACTTTTGTGCATTTTCATTTACAAGTGCACTGTGACATTATAGCCTTTTATCAAGCACTTTCATCCAGTTGAGCAGGGAGGGGAGCAATGGTTTGAGCAGGCCAAAATGAAATAAACAAATATCCATCAAACTCTTTGAACCGTCACTTAAGTTTACAGCCTTGACATAACATGGTATAAACTCCAAAAGGTGCTTATAGTTAGTTGTCTTGAGGGACGTAAATCCAATCAGTAATTAATATTTCAAAGCCACTTACTGTTTGCGGCCACAGATGTGCAACCATGTTTCCTTTGTTTTGCCATTGATGCACTTAGATACCCAATTTCTCTGAGTAGCTTGGTGTAAAAGGGTCAAGAATGCCCTGTTCAAAAGTATTTTACACTTCTATGTTATTATTTTTATGAAATTATTTGATTAATGCACGCTTTACATTGTCTGACACTTTTTGATGATTGATTTGTATCATGTTATGTTGGCTTCTCCACCCGCTTCCCTATGTTTGCCCTGTTGAGCACCTAGTAATTGAATTATTGATCAATTTACGCACCTGAATATAAATAGCACATGTTTTTACAAATGGGATGGCCATCTTGGGGTTTGTATGTCTGTGCAGGAGTGGGAACGTAGTGTTTGGAGCGTGGAATGATGAGTGAGAGAGACGGAAACGGACCAGTAAATGGAGCAACGGCTCGAGTGTTTTTAGCCTGTTTGGTAGTCCATTGGAGTTTAAGAAGTGTACAGAATAGGCTATATTGTGATGCTGGTTTCTCTCTTGCTCTCTCTGTGTGTTCCTTCCCCTGCATGGACATTGTGTGTGTGTGTGGAGTGGGTATCTGTACTTTTGTACCGTGGTATTTTTATTTTATTATGACAGTTTCACCGTGTCTTTGAATGTGTATCTCCACTTTATTGCTGGGTAGCAGCGTTGTTGCATTTGCACTTTAATCCATGACCTCATTAACGTGAACCTTGTTTAACTGCTTGAAATCTTGCTCCCTGTTACTAGGTGAATGGAATTATTGTCTTTTTATACCAGTACCGTTTTAAACCATGTGTTGCTATTGGAAGTTTACAATAAACAAACGTCTGCTAAAATGTATCGGTGTGATTTTCTTGGCGAACTTGTTCCTACGTTTTTAGATCTGTTATCTGAATAAAAAAAATCTAAAGGATCTTCTATAATTTGTTCGGTGCCTTATCGCTCTGAACTGGCGTAGGCACTCTACATCTTGTGACATTTTGGAATTAAAGGCAGGTGTGTGTTTCTTGTGGTGCGTCTGTACGCTCCCGTGACCCTGAGAGGTGTTACATTACCATGATGGCTATCCTTGCCTCTGTGGCACCTGCTCAGTGTGAACCCATTATCATACCTCTTATGAGGCTTTTCTGGGATTCTGGTAGACTGTTTGCAATTGTGCTGCTTTCACAAATATCAGTGGCCAGGTAGTGTAGTTGCATAGCATTCCTTTAATTTTCAACAGAGGAAGCTTAAATACATTACTGTATATCCATCTGTCCCTGACTGACTGACACAGAGAAAAGAGAAGCGCAAACAAAACAAATAGGCTTTACTATAGGGCTGGCACTAGATGACACTTGCCATGAGAGAGACTACAGCTTTCCCTGCCCTGCCACTTCTGAAGATATTGATGTCAAGCCAAGTGAAAAATGTGTGTGGTGTTTATTAAAACGAAAAATAGAGCTTGAAAATGAATTAGATAATTTTTTTTTTGGTTCTGCAAAAAAAAAAAAAAACTTTAAAAGTATATACTTTAAAGTTAGTAAAGCAAGCCAACTTTGTGGCCTTGCTATTAACACACAACATAATTGTTTACAGAATTATCAACAGAATGCTTTTATGCACAGATTATTTTCTTTCCAAGGTACTATACATCATTCAGAATGGAGACATGGAACATGCTATTGAATAGTGGATAGAAACATAGCCCTTTTTAATAAACTCAAGGTACCCTCACATAAGACTGGGAAGGAGAATTGAAGCAGGCTTCCCAAGGGCTATGGGGCAAATCTGTGAGTCTGTATTTAATGAAGTTGTGACCTGGGAACATTTAGCTCTTGGCATTATTTATTATCTGGGCATTTCTGCAAAAGAGTTTTAATATGAAACAACTGGAAACCATGAAATTGCCCGAAGGGACAGGAATGGCACATTTAAAAAAAAAAAAAAAGCTTATTGTACCTCGTGTAACGAAAAATTTTATTCAGTGAGATTTATCTTGCAAGACATGCACCACATATCAAAAAAAAGATACCAATACAATTGTGTGCATTTACAAACATTTTCATGGAAAGCAGGGGACATTTTTAAATACTGTTTGTGCTACAAAAGTAACCATTTGAAATCCTTTTCAACAAATTTCCTATAAAAGGACTTCCAGCTGTTAGGAAATAACACTGTCCTTCTGCCCAATAACACGCTGTAACCTGTCAAAAACAATTCTGCTCTACCTATTCCCACTCACATGTGGGGATATTCCGTTACTTGCTGACGTAAAATAAATGCTTTAAGCCAACAGGGTTTTCATCAAGTCTGCACAGACTTTAACCTTTTATACTACACACAACATTCATGAAAAAGCAGGTAGAATAGCAAGCTAATACTCTGTAACAAACTACTTAGTAAACACTACTGTACTGTAAATGCAATATAGTGCCATCATGCTGTACGGACTACACAGACACTTGTACATAGAGTAGCAGCTAATGTGTGGTACAGCAAGGGGGATTGACACAAAAAGCAGTTCTCATCCTTTTGCATCACGATGAGTGGGTTGGGGGCATTTCTTTTTTTAGCAGAGTATTCCATAGATGATGAGCATGTGTTTCTACAGGTAACACAGGAAGTCAACTTTTGGATAGTTAAAACAAGAAAATGCAAGCACGTAGTTCAGATTTTTTTTTTTTCATCTGCAAACATAGAACTTTAATTAATCTTACAAAGCCCAGCTGAGACGTCCCCTTTAAAAGAAGGGAAACAATAATGTGACTAGTTCCTCCGATTATTAATTAGTATTTTATACCGTGTCTGTCCAACAAAGCATTTTGTGTGCCCTCACAATGGAATCATTACCAAAAACAAATCAACTTTAATAGGCCAATGTCTTCGCCAGTGTTTTACCATTAAGAAGTTTGTCAACTTGCCATTCGTTTTTAATAGTTTCACTTCAAGTCATTCATTACTAATGCATTCAGCCACTGAGTACTGACCACTAACAGACCAGTACGAAAGAAAAATGTTCTGTTGAGGAAAATCCTTATGGGTGGCAACCTGCAAATTATGCCTATTTTGACATACATTGTACCACTGTACCATATACTGACAGGCGTGCAGGCTGACATTTTTTCAATGAAAACAATGATTCAACCATACAGTACACGATACAGTGGTGGGGCAAACTTATCTCTATGTCACTACGCCACCACTGTCAACATTACTATTTTTTGCATAAAAATATGCCCCTGCAACAAAATGCTAAGAGTTATTCTGGAAATTACAGTGTGTCTTCAGTATAATTTAGATTGCATTTAGAATCTATTCAGAGGTAACTATTTTGGACAGGGCATTAAACATTTTGTATTTGCAATGCAATTATGAAGAAAGTAATCCAAATACATCACAATATGTGTTGGGTGTGATTGCATTAATGTACACTACGTTGTAGCCTAAAATTAAAAACATTCTAGATTTACTGCATTAATAGAGCAGTGTTACATCTTTCACCAACAAGAAATCCAATATTCAAAAAAAACAGTAACCATGGAAACCACCAAAGACTGTGCTACAGTACAAAAACCCCATCCAAAAAATACAGAACAGGCCAAATCAAAAATCATATAAGGTACAGCAGGGTGGTTTTGGTTACTTGCATCAATAATTTAGCAAAATGTTTATTTATTATAGGAGTAGTATTGGCACATAATATAATTTATGTTTAAATGGAGAAAAAAATAGGAGTAACACTTTAATCAATTAATCAATCAAGCCATGTTACAAATGAATACTGAAGACTAAGAATAAATAAAAGTGGACTGTAACATCAGTATATTAGATATGTTTACTGGGCTTCTGTTTTGAGTGCAGTTATCTTTCTTCAATCAATAAAGCGGTCTGCAGTTTTGAAGGGAGTTATCTTTCCTAGACCATGTCTACCATGTTGAAAGAGTTATACAAGTCATTGGGTATACAGTACAAGTGGCATACAGGGGCAAACTAGGAGGTAGTGATTATACCCTTCTAAAGTTGTTTATACCCTTCTAAAATGGAACAGTAGCTAAGGAATCCAATTCAAAGTCAACATCCAATGCTGCTAGGACTAGACATTGTCAAACAGGATTCCAAATGAAAGGAATGAGGTCAGATTCCAACACATAGGGTCTTGATTTTAGTTCAGGTATGTTAAAAAGAGAGCCTCAGCATGACAACAAAACACTAAAAACACTAATTTACAAGCTTTTGTCTTCTCTCATATTAGCAAACTAAAGCTCAAGATAGGTTGAGCTGTATACAACAGTCTGTTTCTACAGATTAAACCTCATTGATTTTCGTTTACATTTCTGACAAAGATAACATCAACCCTCTTAATCCTCACGCTATAGCTGTCACCTATAAAGCGAAGCAACCTTGAATCCACAATCACATCTAACAAATCTACACACTGGAATTTAGCCTCGATAAAACATTTGACAACTCTATTGTACAGAGAAAGCGTTCTGAAATACACTATGAACTATCCTCGAATTTCAATGGACCAGCTGATTTCAGCCAAGGTCTTAAGGAATTGTACACCTTCCAAACAAAACTGTTAATAGAATTTTTTTTCCTCCAGTTACTCAGCTATGATAAGACACCCTTCACAAGCTTTCACAACTTAGTATGCTCTTCAAGAAGATCCAGAATGATCTCCTTTGAAAAACCCCAGGCTGTATGGTACAATATCGTTTGAAGTAGTGATGAGAATCCAATATTTATTTATTTTTTTAAGAACAGAAATAGGACCATGTAACCAGTGAAGATAATTATAAACTCCACCGTGCAAGACATTTAGTTTGGGTAATTGGGTGTTTAAGATAATCAAGGTTGATTTTAATTTGGGTAATTGAAGTACATTATATATACACACACATGTATACAGTCACAGACAAAAGTATTTGGGCAGTTTAAAAAAAAGAGAAAAACCACAAAGAAAGTGATTTCTATCAGTTCTAATTGTTCTACTGAAAAGATATAAATTAAAGTAGAAATTCAGCTTTGTAATAAAACAACACATTATTACATAACATGCATACCATGAAAAATAGCATGCAAAAACTAATTTCATACTGTGACAAAACTATTTGGGCACCCTACATTAGTATTTTGTGTACCCACCCTTTGCTTTCTTACAGCTTGCAGGGTTTTTTTTGTATTTTGAAACCAGTTCCTGACATCTTTCCAGAGATATTTTTGCCCATTCTTCAACACATATAGCTTTGAGTTCTGCAATCGACTTGCAACAGCAGTGTTCAAGTCAATCCACAACATCTCAATAGGATTCAAGTCTGGGGACTGAGATGGCCAATCCATAACTGTAATCTTCCTTTTTTTCAGAAATTCCTTTGTAGACTTCACAGAATGCTTAGGGTCATTATCCTGCTGGAATGCAAACTCCCGTCCAATAAGCCTTCTCGCACTGGGTAACAAATGAGAGTGCAAAATTTCATCTGACCATAACATTTCGTCTGATCATAAAATTTGATTCAAGAAATCATCAGGCTTCTCAAGTATTCAAATCCAATCGCTTTCTTTTGTGTATTGTTTTTAACATTTTTGCATCTTGGTTTTTGCCCATGGACATTCATCTTGTTAAGGTATCATTGAATTGTTCACTTGTGAATATCTTCTCTCAATTCTTGTGTCAAATCTTTTGCAGTAATCTGAGGATTTTGCTGGGCTGCTCGAATGATTCTTCTTCCAGATTTTACAGAAATCTTTCTTGGTCTTCCACACCTGGAGCTAGTTGCAGTAGTTCCTGTTCTCCTGTGTTTGTCAATAATAGCCCACACAGTGCTTTTCAGTAAACCAAGTCTTTCTGCTTTTTTTCTGGTAGTTTCTCCTTTTTCGTTTAGTTGTATCACTGCCATTTTGGGATTGTTGCTGCACTCATTAGTTTTAAACCATTTTTTTTTTTAAATCACAAATTTCCAATTTATTTTTCAGCACTTGATGATTATGTGTTTATTTATTCTATAATCGCCATCAGGTGTTGGTTTTCAATCATGATAATTGTCAAAAATGAACAACGAATGGGTTTCATACAAAATATGTTAATTGTCCAAATACTTTTGCTTTTCATGTTATTTTTCATTTTATGCATGTTATGTAATAATTTTTTGTTTTATTATAAAGCTGAATTTCTACTTTAATTTATATCTTTCAATAGAACAATTCTAAATGATAGAAAATCACTTTCTTTGGGGGTTTTCAATTTTTTTGAAACTGTCCAAATACTTTTGTCTGATACTGACAGAGTGTCTCTGCAACAATAAACTTAATGTGCATCAGTTTCACCGCCACTATCTGCTGTCTTGTTTAAAATTTAAAAGCTCAAGCTAATGCCCTGTCCAAAACAGAGTTAATACATTACTGTCAAGTAAAGGATATTAACTTCATGTGATAAATGAAGAATGATATTGTATGTCAGTTTGGTCATTAGTCCTTTGCTCTGCCTTTCTAATCTACAACATAATAAAGAAAAAACGATAGGTTACGGATGTAACCCCAGTTCACTGAAAGAGAAGACAACCAACAACCATACTTTTGGGATATGCCTGCCACAAGTCAGGTATTTAGTGAGCATTTTATGTCAGAGCTACCGATAGGCCCCTCCAGGGAGTGACGTCCTCGGTTCCACCTACTGAGGTAATAAGTAGTCACTCCGTGGAGATCACGTTCTCTTTTGCATCAAAACCACGAATGTGAGTGTGGTTGTTGGTCGTCTTCTCTTTTAGGGAACCAGGGTTACATCCTATCATTCCCTTTGAATTCGAAGACGACCAACAACCATACTTTTGGGAAAGTATATCAAAGCTGTCGCGAGGGAGTGTGAGCGGACAGCAGATGAGAGATGCCTCGCTACCACCGAACTAATCTTTGTTGTGTGAGTGTGCAACCTTAAGGACCCTTGTGCCAAATGAAGGCATAGAGGGATCTACCACATTAAGTCAGTAGAACCTGGTGAATGTATGCGGAGTAGCCCAGCTAACCACAGTACAAATATCGGTCAATGAAGCTCCTCTAAAGAGGGCCCATGACGTAGCCACTCCCCTGGTAGAGTGCGTGGCCACCCTCCCAGTTGGGGGTAGGCTGGCATTGATATATACAGTCAAACCAGTAGGACAGTCACTGCTTCAAGAGGGCTTGACCCAGGGTCCTTTCACCACGACAGATGAAGAGCTGGTCAGACTGACGCAGCGCTCTCGTTCTATCCATATAACATCTCAATGCTCAAACCGGGCACAGGGAATTCAAACTCCGATCCTCCTCCGAAGAAAAGGGGTGGTTGGAAAGCCTCTACTTCCACTGATTGATTCAAGTGGAAAGCCGTAACCACCTTAGGGAGGAATGCAGGGTTCATGCATAACGACACCCTGTTTCCATCCATCCAAAACACACATACAGGAGCTGTGCACTGGCAGAGCCTGTAGCTCACTAACCCGCTTTGCGGAGGTGATGGCTAATAAAAAGGCAATCTTCATAGAGAGATATTTCAACTCTATGGAAAATATAGGCTCAAACGGGGCCTTAGTGAGACTCCAATACCCCATCTATTGTAGACTCCACTCGAGGAGGACATAATTTCTCCGAGTGCCCTTCAGAAAATGGGTCACTAGTATATGAGGCAGCAGTGTGGAGTAGTGGTTAGGGCTCTGGACTCTTGACCGGAGGGTCGTGGGTTCAATCACAGGTGGGGGGACACTGCTGCTGTACCCTTGAGCAAGGTACTTTACCTAGATTGCTCCAGTAAAAACCCAACTGTATAAATGGGTAATTGTATGTAAAAATAATGTTATATCTTGTAACAATTGTAAGTGGTCCTGGATAAGGGCGTCTGCTAAGAAATAAATAATAATAATAATATGAGAGCCCGGGGAACTGAGTCAATGGGGACATGGCATGTGGATATGACTGCTAGGTACACTTTCAGCGTGGAGGGGGATCTCCCCTCCTCTAGCAAGTCTTGCAGAAAAAAATGATTGCTCTAGGGCAATAAACTGGGACATGACCTCTGGCCATACACCAATTTTGGAAATATCTCCACTTATAGGCGTACAACAACCTTGTGGAAGGGGCCCTACATTCTGCAGTGTACTGACAATTGCGTCTGAGAGCCCAAAGGAGGACAGATGGTCCCGTTCAGGGGCCAGACCCACAGTTGGAGTCTGCCTGGTTCTGGGTGCAAGAGAGTGCCTCACGCCTGACTGAGGAGATCCATGCGTAGCGGGATCTCCCAGGGCTAGCCTTGTAACAGCTGGCAAAGGTTTGAAAACCAGGTTTTTCTGGGCCATCTGGGGGCCACAAAGAGAACTGTCACCTTCTCTCTCCATACCATCTCCAGGAAGGCCGGGAGCAATGGTATTGGCTGGAATGTGTACAAGAGCGTCCTGGGCCACTCGTGGGCTAGGGCATCTACACCGAGTGGACCACTGCAGCGGTAGAGGAAGAACCACAGTGGGCAGTGAGTTGTCTCTGCCATGACAATTCGCTCTACCACCTGAGGATGGAGTCGCCTTTCTGATGGGTTAGGACCCTCTCTTGAAAGAGGAAGTCCGTCGCCCAATTCACCACTCCCGGGAGATCAACAACCCAGAGAGACAACAGGTTGTCTTTTGTCCAGGTCAGTAGCCGAAAGGCTATGCGGTGTATCCCCGTGGACCGAAGTCCTCCCTGGTGTTGATGTTCCTTCACTATCGTTGTGTGTGCCACTGCTCTCTCCTACGACTGGGAGCAAATCAACCAGTCGTCCAGGTAACTCAACAACCTGATTCCTTGCAGCCACAAGGGGGCTACGATGGCATCCACACACTTTGAGAACATGCGAAGGGCTAAGGAGAGGACAAATGGCAGCACGGAAAACTCAAAGACGCTTCCATGAAAAGCGAAACAGATATTTGAAATGTATTTGCTTACAATTGTAAGTCGCCCTGGATAAGGGCGTCTGCTAAGAAATAAATAATAATAATAATAATAATATTTCCTGTGCGCTGGACGAATAATGACGTGAAAATATGCTGGGACACTGCACAGATTGAGCAGAATGTCTCAGGAGGCATGCTGCATTCCCAGGCACCTGACACAAAGGAGGTGTTTGTCCTGTGGGGGAAGCATCCCTCCGCAGTACGTGCAAGGCTGGAATTTCGACATCTTGACGTGCTGGGGCTAAGCACCAATGGAAGGAGCATCTGAGCACCAAGGGTGCCTGAGCACCTATGCACTAAGGCCCTGAGGTACTGAGGGCACCGAAGTATGGAGCGTCCAAGCACAAAGGCTCTGGAGCACTGAGGGTGCCAAAGCACTGAGGCTCTGAGGCACCGAGGGTGCCGATGCAGGGAGTGTCTAAGCACCAAGGTCGCCGAAGCACCGAGGCGCTGGGGCACGTAGGGCATCGAAGCACCAAGGCACTGAGGCACCGAAGCACCAGGGTACTGATGCAGGAAGCGTTTGAGCACCGAGGACGCCGAAGCACCAGGGCACCAAGGCTCTGGGGCACAGAGGGTGCCGAATGACGAGGCACTGAGGCCCTGAGGCACTGATGCATCGATGCAGGGAGCGTCTAAGCACTGAGGGCGCCGAAGCACCAAGGCTCTGGAGTACTGAAGTACCGAGGCGCCAAGGCTCTAAGGCTCCAATACACCGAGGGCACCGAAGGTATTGATACAGGGAGCATCTAAGCACCGAGAGCGCCGAAGCACAGAGGCTCTGTGGCAACGAGGGAAGCGAAGTACCGAGGGCACCGAGCACCAGGGGTGTAAGCACTGTGGTTACTGTGCTTGGTGTCTCGTCTGGACCGCGTGCAGTCACACAACTGGGGCACCGCGTAGCTTGCAGCGATGTGGAGCACTGCCTACAGACAGTATATAGAAAAAGAAAAAGCGAGAGTTTGATTTTTATTTTTATTAAGACCCGAAGCACAGAGGTGGGTGGGTCAACGTATCCATGGAGTCTACGCTACAGTGGGCTGTAATCGGGCCCAGTGGAGAAAGCGCATGTTTTTTTTTTTTTTCTTTTTAACTGCAAGGCAGTGAAAAATTAAACACACACTCACACCGAGCAGAAGCTGAAGGGTTTTGAAGGGTTTTTTTTTTTTTTTTTGGGCCGCGCTCACCGAGTGGGCGGGCCGAGTCAGCCCAGTGGCGTCGACTCAACAGCGGGTGCAGCAGAGCCGGGTCCCGGTGGAGGAATACGTGTCTGTCTTTTCTCTCATTTATTTTAGCTGCAAAAAGCATAGGAAATACACACAGACAGCAAATCCTGTATGGTTAGAAAAGCAGACTACAGTCGCCAAGCGATGTAGGCTGTTGAAAGAAAGATATATTTATTTTTTTAAACGGAGCACAGTTGCGTAGCATTTATAGCCCAGTCCTCAGAAGCCGAGTTTCTGATTCCTGGGACGTGGCAAGCCGATTTCCAGCAATAAATTACAGGGGAACTACCAGAAAACTCTTAGTGAGAGCTCTTTCACAAAGACACAATCACGCAACTGGAGAGGTTAGTTTATACCTACCTGATTGTGAGAAGCAAAAGAGAACGTGATCTCAGTGGAATGACTACTTATTCCTTTGGTAGGCGGGACCAAGGACTTCACTCCCCAGAGGGGCCTATCGGCAGCTCTGACATAAAATGCTCAGTAAATACCTGACCTGTGGCAGGCATATCCCAAAAGTATGGTTGTTGGTCGTCTTCGAATTGAAAGGGAACTACTTTCCCAACAGCTGACAATCTGTGGGCTGCAGCAAACCGTTAGAGATTGCATGTGAAAACTACTTGCGTTTTATTTTATTTCATTATATCAATTATTGCTGCTGATAATATCCTCCCACAAGCCCAGACTAGCAGAATCCTTTTGAAAAACAGTTTCAATAATATAAAAAAAAATCAATAATTTAAACCACAAGTTGAAAATGTTAACTGCTTCTCAGTACTCATTTTTCAAAATAAAAATGTAAATGTCACTGAAGGGAAAAGCTTCTGCCTGAAGACATGGTTGATGTCAAGCATGGGTTGGCTGGTGAACCAGCCCTAATCCTCCAGTTACTCAGCTATGACAAGAGACCTTCACAAGCTCTCAACAACCTACAGTAGTATGCTCTTCAAGAAGACACAGAACACTCCCTTTGAAACAAGTTTGTACAGTATGTAGTGCTGGAAATCACATAAACACAACCGAGAAACAAAAACTATGAGGAAAGGAATTTATCCCATTGCACTTTTCTTAATACCCGTTTCAAGGTAAGGGCAGGGATGTTAGCCTTGATAGAGAAAGTGCTATCTGATGGCACAGGGTTTATTAGATTTTGGGTTACAGTATTACAATATACAGTACAGTATATCTAGGTAGAAGGTTGGTGTTGCATTAACCTTTATAAATAGTTAGTACAAAATTGAAAAACTGAAAATGGATTAGATGTGTATTTTCTGTATACTGTAGTTTTGCCATGAGCATTACAGAATATTATTAATATTGCTATCAATTATTAATATATTATTACAGAAACTGAAACATGATTGCAAGGAAGGTGACCGAATCCTTAGAGAACTGTATACTGTAATAATAAACAGAGATTGCTGCCAAAGATCTGCAATTTTTCTGATTTCATAGACCTGCAGTTGCCTCTTTCCAAATAATCCACCCTTGTCTTCCACAGTATATGCGAACAATAATACAGTATTGCCAAATCATTTACAAGACAATAACCATTCTCAGCCAAATGAACAGAGGGGCTTTAATCAAGCTACTGTAGGAAACACCACAGATTCCACACCACAATGCATCTGCCCTCTCAGCTGTGCAAGGCAGTAACTGCTGGTTTGATTTCCCAATGAATGGGCATATTTAAAATAGTGTAAACATGTAACTGGAGGTAATGAGGCTGGACTATTTCACTTTTTATCTAGCACTACTAATTTGCTTGTTAAATTAAAGTTGTTTGATGTTTAAGGCCGCATAGTCTCCTAAAAAAAAACACACACACACACAACACAACAAAGTAAATATCTGTTAATAATGACTATCAAATGAATAATGGTTAAAGCATATTCACAGTGCATCTATTTTTTTTAATACAGTAAATAGCGTGAGTGTGGGAATGTAAGGTTGGAAGGCATAGGGTTA
Source organism: Acipenser oxyrinchus oxyrinchus (assembly GCA_030684275.1). NCBI lineage: Eukaryota > Metazoa > Chordata > Actinopteri > Acipenseriformes > Acipenseridae > Acipenser > Acipenser oxyrinchus. The sequence goes on along the minus strand of CM060260.1, from coordinate 24,842,385 downwards.
AATCTGTCTCTGCCAGCAATCACAGGTATGTCCATTCTCCAGTTAGGTAAATGATGTTAAATGGGGAGTGGCCACACGTATAAAAGCAAGGAGAAATCCTTTGTTTTTAGCGTTGGTGTTTAGGTGAGAGTTTGAGTAGCTCACTGTGGTGAGTTTGAGGTAGTGAAGGCGAATGCCAAGCCTATCTATGTCTTACTGTTTTGTTTGAACCTTTTATTTTGGCCTGTGTCTTGTTTATTTGTTCCAGTATTTTGTTTATTGGTTTAATAAACGTGCGCAACAGCACTTTAACTGCAGCCTCTTGTCTCTTTTCTGCCGATACCATCTTGGGCCAAAGCGCTATCCTGCCACAAAATTCAATTGCATTTTTTAATTACCAATCAGTATATAAACAACGAGAATGTAATTTTGACATAATCACAGGTGAAAGATGCAACTACAGTGTAAAATCTTCTATTACATTTACAATAGTTTAGGTCAGAAGTGTAATGGAAGCAAAGCATTTTCAGTTGCTGATTCTGTCCTGCCAACTGCCTTTATGCTGTGGGTACATAACAAAACCTCCTGCACACATGACAAGCACTTTGTTTGCACGGCTTCCCGATCCTGTCACACGCACTGCCACTGTGCTTCCCAGAGTCATGTTCTCTGCCAGTCGCAGCCAGTTTGCCAATTATACAAGCTGCTTCCCAGGCACCTGACAAAAATTCCACAAGACTGCTGTGCAAGCTTACCCTAATTAACCATCAGCTTAATTAGACAATTTACTGTGTAATTAGCAGGCAATTAGTCAACACCTTTCAGATCTCACTGACTGCTTTGACAGGCTTGCTTTGTCTACACATTCCAACACAAAATCAAGCACCGTGTGGTTTTTATTTTAAAAATCTCCATGCGACACATGGCACTCGGACTCAGACACAAGATCAGTGTTAACAGTAACAGGGCAGGATGATAAAAATGTCTTTGTCCCATTTAAGTTAGTATATTTTAATTTTGTCAGCCATTTTGTTCTGAAGCTGTTTTGTGCACATATTCTTCACTCTCGTTGTAACTAGTGTCATAATCAATGGGGAAGCATGAACATCTGAGCGCAGATTTTGCAATCTAATTAAGGGGAAATACAGTATATCATGTGTCTGTCTCAAGTGAATGATACACTGAACTGTAGAATACATTGCAGGTATCATTCCATTGCACACAACAAATCACTACGCAGTTTCATCAAAACCAGACACACCTGGTTTCCAAAATAATGTCTTTTTACAACCTCTTGTAAAAAACATGCCAATGCAATATTAACATTATTGTAGTCCAAGATTAGAGGTAACTGTTTGCCTAGATGAGAAATGTAGGGATTTTAAACGGACGAAGCTGAGGGCCAGTCCTGGAACTTAAACAAGTGGAGGGTTAGTGTTAATCAAGTTTGAAAATAATCCCAGAACTCCCAACTCTCAATGTCATAAAGAAAACAACATATTTATCTACAGGGAGCCCACAATCAGCTGTTCAGTAATCCACTACAGCAGAAGACCATCATAAGTATGACTGGTGGTTGGTGGGTGTGTGTGTGGGGGGCTGGGGGCTAACAGTTCATCACAATTCAACGAACAATTTCATAGTATGTTGAATGACACATTTACAAATGTAAAATTGAATTACATTCAGACAACCAGTTCCACAATATAGCCTTCATTTTCTGAAAATACTACATACAATCTATATCTTTTGAATTGATATCAAGTTCCATCAAAAATGGACAACTGGTCCTAAAAATGTACAGCAAGTGACATAATAAGAACTGACAAGAAAGTGCACCGTATTAGTGTTGGTGGAATATGCATCTGCCATAGGTCATCATGGACTGACCGAACCATATTTACAGGTCATTTTTGGTGCAGTACTAAGATAACAGAATTCAGGAAATCATTTCCTGATTTATATACTATTGCTTGCAATAGAAGATGACTTTTATGTTTCCAGCATTTGAGGGGATTGGAGATTTTAAACATTGGCCAAGGATCCAGGGTTTTGTGTATTGTGATATTTTTAACAGGGCCACCTGATGCCTTTGATCAGTCACTGTTTTTTGTTGTTTCCCCATATGTGTTTATTTACAGTATTCATATTTCAATTTTGAACAATTCCCATATTCAAAATAATCCCAATTCCTAGTGCTTTACTCAAGATGAAAATTAGAACTGACTGAACCAAAAGGCAAACTCAATTCAAAACAAAAAAAAGTGATCATCTACTGTGAAAGGCAATGCAGTTATGCAACATTTTCACGGCCATACGTATCGCTTTCATTCTTTTTTATGATCTGCAGCAGACAACGACAGGATAACTGATATTTATTCTGATATTTACAAAAACATGCTGTCAACAGACGCTACTTGCACATCAGCTGTGACAATGACATGGAAATGAAAAAATGATATTACTTTTTTCTCTATAACTAATATATAGAGGGAGGGAGGGAGGATCATAAATGTCATGATGAAAAAATGAGAACAAAGTGTATGCAATTGCCTGTTGCTATGCACAATTCTATTTTTGTCAAGAGTATGGATAATCCTTTCTAAAAATGTTAAAAATCTTCATTACTTCCAATACTGTTCCTGGAAAGGTATTCTTGTTATTAAGTGTCTGTGAATCCATCAGCATTTTCTAAAATGCAGAGGCATCCTCTATTGAAAAATGGGTATTGTAGTGCATGCTGTAACTTGGTTGGTACCAATTTAACTTAAGATTTCCATTTTGATCATTAAACTGTTTACCAATAAGTTTTGTTATGACAGGTTGTACGTTTTCTCGGAAAAACAGATACCAGTAAAGAAACCTTGCAGAATGTAATTCTTAAAGGACACTTTCTTTAGCTAGTATTAAGGGGATAAAGGGTGTTTACCCATCTGTTAGGATTTAGTTTTGAGCATGTATTAGCATTTTAATACATAATACATGTTGAGCCTCACTAGTATATAATAGCCTTATTGGTTGATAATGTAATGGTTCTGCTACACTGAAGACCGTGGTGTAAATGATTTAATGAGATGCATGATAAAAATTGAACTGGAAAAATTCACATGAAACAATCTTCAAATTATCTTTTTATATTGGTGTGGATAAAAGTGCTTTAGTCTCATTAACAATTCAAGATGTATTTTTTTTTTCTTTTTACTTTAATGTCGTAAACCAAAGGTCTTTTAAGGCAGTGACATGGCACAGTGATTAATCTCCAACATCTCTGTCAATGTGCTAATTGGGCCCCGGTGGCCTGATCTATCAAAGATTTCCTGATTTTCCTAGTTCAATCTGCTGTACAAAAATAGATCTTTAGAGTTTCTAATTAACCAGGGACAGTCTACATTTATCAATCGCAGGTTCAACTGTCCAATATCTTGTTTGTTGTGAACAAAAGAACAAACAAGAACGAATGGGGTTTCAGGCAGTTTTTTCAATTCTGAATTTTGAACAAGCTCTTAACTTCACATATACATACATAATTTTCTAAGAACTTAGTCAAAAATAATGATGTCCAGCCTAAATAATTTCCCTCCTACATTTTTTTTTAACCAATACATGTTTTTCTACTATTCTATTATCATAACGATCAAATCATCTTTAACAAATGTGATACACAAATAAAAAATAAATACAATGTATACATATGCATTGATTTTCTTTTTTTTATTGAACCCAAAGAAATCCTTGATGCACTTTCAATACCATACCTCTGTAGTGCTTCATATGAATGTGACTGTGACTATGAGCAGGATATTAAAAGCAGTCCCTCATGTTTAAGTATAATGATAGCAGAATACAGCCTGTTCATTCATATTTGACATTATGAGCTTATTTATCTATCTCCCTAAAGAAATCCCCATACAGTCATTCACACGGAGCACACAATAAAGAATAATAGGATTTCTGTTTACCAAGATATTAGCTGGTATTTCACTGCAAGCTGACAGTCTATCACTGCAAGAGTATATTAGACCCCAATCTGGCATCTACAAATGTCAAGAGTAAAGAAAATAATGCAGGCTAGAAACACACATGTACTAAATTCTTAAAAAAAAAAAAAAAAAAAAGAATAAGGAGACAAAGTTCGCAAACATATTTGAGCTCAAATCAGTGCAATATTCAGCTGTCAGTCTAACAGCTCAGCTTGGGAGCAATGTTGTCTGTAGGATGGGATAATACAATTTCAAGCAGATGTTCAGGGTAGGTTCTAATTCATATTGAACTCCCCTGTTGAGCATTTAATTTCTCCATCGTGTGCACGCAAGTCGAATTGCACTTCATCAAAACTGTATTCCAAAACGTTAATATTTCATATGATAGCTTATGTAGCACCTGCTTGGGGCACTCGTTCTTTTCCATCGGGGTGGGATCAGTCAGACAGAATACCAGAAGGAAATAAACTAAGACCACAACAATATGCTGGGCAATGAACATCGTTTTATTAAATACAGGTGGTTAACTATATTTAAACAAATAGGACAAATCTAGACTACACAGTCACGGCATGGGGTTTGCTCTGTTCAATAAAAACAATAGATGTTCAATTATAATTAAAAAACAAAGTGCAGTGCTGCTCAACACAATCACGGAGACGTGGCTTACTAAAAACAACAATAAAAGCAATGCTTTAAGAACTCCCCGTCCCCAGCACTCCTCTAAAACCCCAATGCCTTTAAAATACTAATTTCTAAAATCGTTAAAAAAATACACAGAGAGGGAGACAGGAAGCACAGCAGGAGCCACGCTCTAAATGTCGGTGGCTGTTAATTTCATTTTTCTCCCCAACCCACCGCCGAACACAAACAAGTCCAATTCCTTCTCTGCTCCTGCTGACTCTGCGTCCAACGTCCACTCCAGACATACCCGGGTTCACGTCACACTGGACCAAAAACAATCTCTCGAATGGATGAAATCAGGATCTTGTATACCAGGTGCTCAGCTTCTTCAAATTATTCAATTAGCACCAATGGGGGCTGAGAACAGGAGAGCATCAACGTGCCAGTGAGATCTGTGAAAATCTACAACAAAGTAACGTGCAAAAAAAAAAAACATGCTTTATAAATGTGTTAAAATAAAGCAAACTAAGAGTTGGACCAAATTTGCAGTAACAAAACTAAGGGTCGAAAGCATTCGCGGTAACAAAACACAAGAAAAATTCCAAGCAAAATCTCGCGGAACCAAAACAAGCCCTTTTCGCCCTTCAAAAAGCAGCTATCGTTTGTTGACTACAAGTGGGTTGAGAAGGGGGAGTGGTTTGCTATCGCCCGACCAAATCTACGCAATTCCAGCTATAAATCACATCGTAAGACTTTCGCAGGACCGGATTTTATAGTCAACGAATTTGTCGAAAGCTATCGCGTATTAAGCAAATAGTTAAAAAAAAACACTAGAAAACTGGTATTTGCAAAAAAAAAAAAACATGCCTCAAGGAGCTCCACTGACCTCATATATCAAACACTTGCACACAACACTGAATAATTTAAAATGAATAATTTACAGTATCAAATATTAGTAAATGTATCATTCGCATTATTATCAAGATGCTCGGATATATTGTGAAAACTGTTGAATTTAAATCAAGGGAAGTAATGTTAAAACTTTACAATGCATTAGTAAGACCTCATCTAGAATATTGTGTTCAGTTCTGGTCACCTCCTTACAAAAAGGATATTGCTGCTCTAGAAAGAGTGCAAAGAAGAGCGACTAGAATTATCCCGGGTTTAAAAGACTACGAGGTGATCTGATTTAAGCATTCAAAATTCTAAAAGGTATTGACAATGTCGACCTGAAAAAAGAAACAAGGACCAGGCGTCACAAATGGAGATTAGATAAAGTGGCATTCAGAACAGAAAATAGGAGGCACTTTTTTACACAGAGAATTGTGGAACCAACTCCCCAGTAATGTTGTTGAAGCTGATACCCTGGGATCCTTCAAGAAGCTGCTTGATGAGATTCTGGGATCAATAAGCTACTAACAACCAAACGAGCAGGAAGGGCTGAATGGCCTCCTCTCGTTTGTAAACTTTCTTATGTTCTTATAATATATGTTGTGTTTGTTGCACCCTTAAACGAAACACGCACAAGACTTCATTAGACTGCTTTTTTTTTTTTTTTTTTGCCACAGTTCGAGTTAAGTGTTTAATAAAGCAATACGTATTATTTCTTTAATACGTACAAGCAAGATCCTGGCGACAGTGTTATGGTTTTGGATATTATATTCACCCCAAGGTTTATATATATATATATATATATATATATATATATATATATATATATATATATATATATATATATATATATATATAGCATTTTAATTTTATAATACTCGCATAGAGTTTCTTTGTTAAGCATGTTTTTTTTTTGTTTTTTTTTAAATCTTCGTTCTTGTGCAGTTACTATACAGCCTTGTGCACAACAAGGGCACGGTATGGATTTTTACAAAAATCATGAAAACAATGTGGCACGCTTTCATAACAGTGACAGAACAATGCAGCACGATGCTGCAGACGAGGTAATTGCCAAGTGTAATGTGCGTGTGTTTTCTTTCAGACTCACGTCCGTATTTTTCAATATTGTACACAATAAAAATAAAAGCAGATTATTATTATTATTATTATTATTATTATTATTATTATTATTATTATTATTATTAAACTTATTTTTATTATTATTAATACTAGTCGTAGTTGTATGTAATAGCATTCATTCACTGATATTCAAATGCAAAATGCGATATGGAAACTAGCGATATTATCACTTTCGCAAGAGCGATCGGGGTTTGATTTGGTCTGGCCCTAAATAACATTAAATCAATGTGACAAATCAAAACGTGAATATACTATAATAACAAAATCAAACGTGTCTAAATAAAGTGACGAGGGTCACCCTGTTACACTTACATTTTTTTTAAAGCAACATTTTGTCATATGCTGAATATCTGAATGTGTTGCATTGCAAATATGCTATGAGCATTTTTGCATAATACAGAAAGCAGATAAATATATAATTAGGGCTTCTAGTTTTTGGTTTTTATTTTCCATCTCTCCCCCCCTTTAAACCCTAATTAATAGTTTTTAAGCCTTAACTGAATACCAATTTGTTTAAATTAGCGACGCACAACTAGAAACTAATGCATTGGAAATTAATAAACTGAATTCAGTTATTACAGCCAGAACGAAATGTAGGTTCAAATAGAATCGGGTGAGATCAATGCACGTCGTTTGTTAACTCAATTAAGATATGAGGGTAAACGGAAACAACTTCCTTTGTTTGATTAAGAAAGCGAATCGGCTCAAAATATGTTTAAAGGGACATCGCGTGATCAAAAATAAACCTGAAAACTAGAAGCCCTATATATAATACAATCCTTGCAACTTTTTTAATGTAATACAATTCAAAAGTAATTTATTATTATTATTATTATTATTATTATTATTATTATTATTATTATTATTATTATTATTATTATTTTTAAAACATTTTAAAAACAAAATCTGACCTTTGGAATTAAGTGTAGCTTTGTAGGTGAAGACGGCATTCAAACCTGTAAGACCAAACTGTGTATAATTTATGAGCTTTTACAACATCATTTCATTTCATACAGTTCTTTAATAATCAGCATTTTGCTTGAAGGTTGGTGACTAGAGGTCAAGTTAAATTATTCTGAAAGTCGATTAACTGTTATGCAAGATCTGTGTAGAAACCTTTATAATCACTTTAGAGATTCCTTTTACTATTCTGAACAAAGGGGGGGTTCATACCATTTCCATTTCTAGCTTTACTAATCAAACAATGCCAGCAAGCACAGAACAAACTGATGTTGCTGATTACTTTTTCACATCACTGGAATTAGAACTTAAGTCAAAACAAAGTAATTGTAATAGCACCTAATAAACAATTCATGACCTTTTTTTCAAGAACACATGTTAACTTACCAGTAGGATGATATGCTCCTGTCTATTAACAGTTGATTGAATCCTCCAAGTAATTTTGTTTCTTGAAATAGCTATTTATTATAACCTGTGTCAAAAAGGAAAGAAAATGAAGCAAGGTTTTAAACTCCATAGTCATGCCCAATGAATAAGGGATCCTAGGGAGTGTGAAATTGCTTATTGTTTGGTTTGGCTTTCTTAAAAAAATTGACATGATCTGTAGAAAAAACTTCAGTATGTTGTTTAGCATTATTAAAATATGATATTGTTTAAAGACGGAGCCCACATTAAAATACACATGGAAATATAAGAATGTGGCAACAGACAAGTTCATTTCTACAAGTAAACAACTTCCACGGTGAAAATTTCATTTTTGGCCATCACTTGTAGGCAGTGGCACTGGAACAATTTTTATAGTGGGGGTGCTGAAAACTCTATATGAATGAAGCCATGCAAAGCCAAGGAAATGCTGCCGCACGCCCGGCACCTCTAGTTCCAGCACCCTTGCTTGTAGGCAAAACTCCCATCTTATGGACCTATGTCCTTTTGTAAAAGCAGGACTAAAACATTTTTTATGATGGTTCATAACAAAAACTCACTTGACCTCAATATGGCAACCTCATTAGGTCACATGACAAAGTGAAGGGTACTGTACATTACCAATAAACGCATATAGTTTATATGATATGAGCATGATTTATAAAAAATATATACACTACCGTTCAAAAGTTTGGGGTCACTTAGAAATGTCCTTGTTTTCGAAAGAAAAGCAAATTTTTTGTCTATTAAAATAACATCAAATTGATCAGAAATACAGTGTAGACATTGTTAATTGTAAATGACTATTGTAGCTGGAAACGTCTGATTTGTAATGGAATATCTACATAGGCGTACAGAGGCCCATTATCAGCAACCATCAGTCCTGTGTTCCACTGGCATGTTGTGTTTGCTAATCCAAGTTTATCATTTTAAAAGGCTAATTGATCATTAGAAAACCCTTTTGCAATTATGTTAGCACAGCTGAAAACTGTTGTGCTGATTAAAGAAGCAATAAAACTGGCCTTCTTTAGACTAGTTGAGTATCTGGAGCATCAGCAATTGTGGGTTCGATTACAGGCTCAAAATGGCCAGAAACAAAGAACTTTCTTCTGAAACTCATCAGTCTATTCTTGTTCTGAGAAATGAAGGCTATTCCATGCGAGAAATTGCCAAGAAACTGAAGATCTCGTACAACGCTGTGTACTACTCCCTTCACAGAACAGCGCAAAGTGGCTCTAACCAGAATAGAAAGAGGGTGGGAGGCCCCAGTGCACAACTGAGCAAGAGGACAAATACATTAGAGTGTCTAGTTTGAGAAACAGATGCCTCACAGTTCCTCAACTGGCAGCTTCATTAAATAGTACCCGCAAAACACCAGTCTCAACGTCAACAGTGAAGAGGCGACTACGGGATGCTGGCCTTCTAGGCAGAGTTGCAAAGAAAAAGCCATATCTCAGACTGGCCAATAAAAAGAAAAGATTAAGATGGGCAAAAGAACACAGACACTGGACAGAGGAAGATTGGAAAAAAGTGTTATGGACAGACGAATCTAAGTTTGAGGTGTTCGGATCACAAAGAAGAACATTCGTGAGACGCAGACCAAATGAAAAGATGCTGGAGGAGTGCTTGACGCCATCTGTCAAGCATTGTGGAGGCAATGTGATGGTCTGGGGGTGCTTTGGTGGTGGTAAAGTGGGAGATTTGTGCAGGGTAAAGGGATCTTGAAGAAGGAAGGCTATCACTCCATTTTGCAACGCCATGCCATACCCTGTGGACGGCGCTTGATTGGAGACAATTTCCTCCTACAACAGGACAATGACCCAAAGCACAGCTCCAAACTATGCAAGAACTATTTAGGGAAGAAGCAGTCAGCTGGTATTCTGTCTATAATGGAGTGGCCAGCACAGTCACCGGATCTCAACCCTATTGAGCTGTTGTGGGAGCAGCTTGACCGTATGGTACGTAAGAAGTGCCCGATTGGAGCCAATTTCCTCCTACAACAGGACAATGACCCAAAGCATAGCTCCAAACTATGCAAGAACTATTTAGGGAAGAAGCAGTCAGCTGGTATTCTGTCTATAATGGAGTGGCCAGCACAGTCACCGGATCTCAACCCTATTGAGCTGTTGTGGGAGCAGCTTGACCGTATGGTACGTAAGAAGTGCCCATCAAGCCAATCTAATTTGTGGGAGGTGCTTCAGGAAGCATGGGGTGAAATCTTTTCAGATTACCTCAATAAATTGACAACTAGAATGCCAAAGGTCTGCAAGGCTGTAATTGCTGCAAATGGAGGATTCTTTCACGAAAGCAAAGTTTGAAGGACACAATTATTATTTCAATTAAAAATCATTATTTCTAACCTTCTCAATGACTATATTTCCTATTCATTTTGCTATATTTCCTATTCAAACTCATTTCATGTATGTTTTCATGGAAAACAAGGAAATTTCTAAGTGACCCCAAACTTTTGAACTGTAGTGTATATAAAAGCTATACTTAGGGGGATGCTTTGTTTCCTCTGTTTGAGCTTCAAAAGTGACAATTGATATATTTTTGCCTAAACCAACTATAGGTTCCAGTTTGCTGATGAGACTACAGAATGTGTAGATTCCAGGATTTCATGGCAAGGGGTTTTGTATACAATGGTTATCCCAACAATGTAAACAATTTACTAGACCACAAAGCACAATAATATAAAAACAGATTACCTTTAAAGATAATCTCTGGTGTTCCAGGTATAGCACGTTTCACCAAATGTAAAGTCGCCCCATTCTATGTGTAGAGTGGTCGTTGTTCTTTGTAGTTAAGGAGCAGGCCCGCTGATATTTCACTTCTGAATGTTACCTGTTTATAGTATCTGATACATCCATTTTACTTTAGACACAGTAAGTATTAAAGTTTCAAATAGCTGCCAATACATTTTAGCCGACCCACATAATATATCAAGTTTGTTTCTGTTATTAGAGTTAAAATATATAAAGACAAACTTGAACCAAAATGTTTTCATACAATTCATTCAATATTAAACAAATAATAATTACATTGTGAAACACTATGGATGTCCAACTCTTGTTAATATAAATGCTGGAAGTGAGACAGGATATGGTAGGTTTCTGTAATCTGTAAAGCTCTTGGAAACTTACCAATACTGCTTAAATTGCACGGAAATTTTCCCAATCACAATGATTGTTACAACTTCAATTTTAATTAATAAATATCATTTTTTCTTTCTTAGAAAAAAGATTCAAAATAGACTTTATTTATCAGTAATTATATTGCATATTAACATGTTAAAATACTAATATTGCTGCTTCATGCCATAATATGCCTACTATTTCTACCATTAACTATTTTCGTGTTCTCTTTGCCACCCCACAGCAGTTCAGACATGTTACTTATTGTAGCATGTATAACTACCTTTTTTGAGAGAGAAAGTATTTGTGAGAGCAAAACCCCAGCCCTCCTCAAAAGCTCATCGGATCATGGCAGTGCTAGGCCAAAAGGATTTGGAAACTTGAGTCCTGCCATCTCTACGTTGATGCACACCAGGTCAATCGGAGAGTAAAACACTAGTAGCTGTGGTTCAGGTGCAACAGCAGAGCCATGCAGTGACTGAGAAAAACAAAACGGACAGAAAAGGATGAGGATATTGTTTAAAAACTGATTTCATAAATATAAACTTGAATATAAGGTAAAGTACTGTCCACACATGAATGCATTTACAGTCTTGTTTCATACAATAACCTTATTATTGATGTTTCTGATTACTTTTGTTGTACTCTGTATAGTAATGTGCTTATAAATATACTATCCAGTCTACTTTAAAGTCATACGTAACATTTTGTGGCAGGATCTGCAATAACATGTAAGTTATGGTATACAACACCAATCCTTTGGGTACCATACTTTGAAAACACTGTGACATGTAAGTCCAGTATTGTACTACTAGGGTGTTTTTCTTAATAATGACAGTAAATTCCAAACAACAAGAACATGTTTCTGATTTATTCTACACACATTCCAGTTTAGCAACATACACACAACTGGAGAAAGAAATATGCTGAGGAAATGTGGTATGAAAAAATGATATACTGATGGTTATATTGTTTTATTATCAACTCAATTACACCAGTACATTATCTTGTCTGCTTTAGCAAGATCAGTAGAAAGCAGGCATTAACGATGTCAAGACGTTAAACCGTGTTTGCCTGCATCCGAGCTGTCTACATACTAGAAAGCTGTAGGTGAACTGAACTTCAGATTGGAGTGGGGCTCAGTTATATATTATTGCTCACATTATTATTTTAAATCGGCGCTAACACACTAACCATTAATCCTGAACATTAATCCTGAAAATTTCATTTTCACAGTTTCTGTATCACTCAACCTATATTGATACTATATAATCACGTTTATTTATCTGTTTAATATAGAACACAAGGAAGCAGTTCCCTTTTTTAAAGACAACATTCAGAGGGTACGTACTAGAACAGAGATTTCCTGTCATTATTCAGGAAAAAGGTGCATTTAAAAATGCATACACTATTGGTAGTTTTTAAAAAGGAAGCATTGTTTCACCAGACTTGCAAAGGAAAACTATTACGGTATAATAATGTCTTTAAAAGTTAAGACTATAATTAAAAAAAAGGATATATATATATATATATATATATATATATATATATATATATATATATATATATATATACACATACTATTTTTGCTTCAAATATATTGTGTAGGTTTGTAAAGCACCACGGGGTGTTTGTACACGAAGGATGCAAAATAGCACAGTACAGTATTGTAAATTAGTATCAGACTTGAGGAATGAACACTTACTTCTCAAGGTGCTTTTTGTTCAATTGAAATGATAAATTTTGGCACTGTCTGAGAACAACATCATATACAACAGCAACATTAAAGGTTTTTATAACAACTGATAACATTTCATTACCATATGACATATACATATAAAAATAAAATAAACATGAATAACTTATAGCTGCATAAAATGTCACTTCAAAAAGCCCACAGTTCACTTGACATGTTACCAATTTAACCCTTATTAAGGCTGCAACACCTGGACTGCTATGGTCCTTTATTAGTGATACACATCATCTTCATCTTTACAGTAAACAGAAACCCGAACGTTCAGTTGAAAACAGAAACAGACAATTGTTTTAACCATGCCTAAAACTCAATTTAAACAGCATTGAATATTTAAATAGTTGGGTTTCGAGGCTTTCAATTCTCCAATATTTCTCTACATTTTATCAAAATGAAAAAAAAAATACAAAGGCACTCAGTGCAAATCATACATCAATACTCTTTTTTAATTACCAAACTGCCTACCAAACAGCTATAATTGTGTCTTTAATGATATAACAACAGCTTAACGACTTTGGTTTTCTCAAGCAAATACACAAATCGTGTTATAAATCAGCTCAGAGGCCTTACTTAGTGCAGTGTTTTCTCATTTTTACCACTGTTGTCATAGGCAGGTGTAGCGTCTTCAAGTCAACATGTGGGAGCCATATTTTAAAGCTTGAGCAAAAGCTAATTTCCAGTGAGCCATAAAACAACTGTAATGGTAGAAAACCAGCAACAATCATTGTAGTGCTCCAGTTTTACACCATTACAATTGTTGCACTTTTTATTTTCGTTTATTTTATTTTCCATTATCAGCAGCCGAGTACCATACATACATGTTATACATTTGTGTTATTAGTGGTAATAAACTAGCTGTAGTCAGGCGCCATCTAAGAGACTGTGCTGTTTGTGTTCCGCCTTGCCTTATAATGAGAATACTAGTGTTAATGTAATGGCATTATGGGGAAAATGGGAGCCATGACCGTACTGCCTTATAACCTGTTCCGCAGTATAAAGGGTCGCATTATAAAGGGGGAGCACTGTATATACATACATAAATTTAAAAAAAGACTTAAGTCCATTTTATCTAGTAAAATAAATTGCTATCCTGAAGGCATACATTACACACTATAAGTCTAATGCAAAAATGCTTTGCTAACGTGCAATATATACATTGTTGTGTTGCATGTTATGACTGCACAGGAGTAAAGGCTTTTTTCTAAATGTATTAGAAAGAAAAAAATGAAGACGAAAACATGCTTATTAGAAAGTACAAGTGACCTGGAAATAACCTAAAAATAAATTTATAAACAATACAGCAAATTGTTTGATTCATTTCCTCTTCCATAGTCCATTACTGTAAAAGCAATTCAATCTGCAGCCCTTCTCTCTGTACAAGTAGTAATTGAATCTACAAAACAAACACTTAGCTTTACTATCTGCTGACCTTACAACAATTAACCTGCAAATGAACCCATCCAGTCTCCAAAGCACTGTGTTTTACATTACTCGTTATGACACTGGGGTTAGGTCAGGGGGCTGCTCTGAAAACTTGGGGAAAAATGTTCCAAAACCAGTGTTTTTATGTACATTATTTTATTTTTTTTGTTTTATTATTTTGCATATCTATAATAGAAACTGGCAAAGACATCTTTGCAGCTCAGAAAACTATTGAAAGCTGATGTAAATACAGACTGTATATGTACTTGTACTTGTACTGATGGCTATAATTGACAATTAAAACCACAAGTAACGTTTTAGCATTGCAAGAGAAAGGGTTTGTGAACCGTCAAAGCCCCTAACAACCCTAAATAGTCAAACACCGAACATCTACTGTGCCTGCTTCTACTTACTGTCAGCAGTAAAGTAAAATGTTTAAAGAATATTCAAAAGAAAACAAAAAAGGAATAATAGGCATACTGTGCTTATATCTGTGGATAAAAGGACCATTCCCCTGGTACCAGTTAGTGTCTAGTTATGACATGTATAGATTCCCTCAGTCCCTACCATCATAAGCTAGATCTGCAAGTGTGTGATAATATCTTCACTTTCACACTGTGTTTAATGTACTGCATGTGAATGACAATTTGAAATAGGTAAAGCAAACGATGTGTTCTTATGTAACATATTCATTCCAGGAATGCACACACCAAAATACCAAACGTTGCATGGAAATGAAATGAGATGAAACACTGAAAATGCCTAGCATTCCACTGCAGTGTTATACAGATAGGACTCAATGTTGGAAATCTTCCTAGACACACATTATCCCGTTGATTGTCAGTTCCTCACCAGAATTTTAAAATGTATTCAACCTGTGTAATGTCAAGAAAACAGTATTTCTTACTGTAACCATCTTCTTTGATGTACCTATCCTCACAATATTTGTTGTTATTATACTCATAACAGTGACTTTGATATGGATGTACACCCATACAGTATCTGGGGTCAACAACATAATTAAATAAGTAACTCAGCTTAAACTCTGTTGTGAGTAGGACCCATGTTGTGGAGCAGTGTGGAGTAGTGGTTAGGGCTCTGGACTCTTGACTGGAGGGTTGTGGGTTCTATCCCAGGTGGGGGACACTGCTGCTGTACCCTTGAGCAAGGTACTTTACCTAGATTGCTCCAGTAAAAACCCAACTGTATAAATGGGTAATTGTATGTAAAAATAATGTGTAAAAAATAATGGAATTGTATGTAAAAATAATGTGATATCTTGTAACTGGATAAGGGTGTCTGCTAAGAAATAAATAATAATAACATATTATCTTGGTAATCATTACCAGCATTAGTTACTATTGTCCAGTTTTCAGCATATTTTACAATCTACCAGCTACGCCGTTGGTTTATTTTAAAAAGCACATATTGTCTCCTCTATTTCAATACTGTACCTTTATTTATTTATTTATTTTAAAAATCATAAAAATCATTATTAGTTCAAGGCGAATCATTGTTATTCATAATGATATTGCTTTTCATTAAATAATAAATGCCAGTGCAGTCAGAAGTAACTATTGTGCCCTTGGTCTTGCCAAGTGTGCCACTTTGAAAATAACTGCAGTAAAATCCTCTGGTTAAACACGGATTGTAGGAGTACCTGTATGTATTTGCGAATGTGCCAGGAGGCCTGCTTTCCATCGTTCACTGACTCAACAGTAGTATTAGCCAGCCCTGCAATGTCTCCACCGGCAAATACCCATGGCTCACTGGTCTGCATAGTCTCTGGATCCAGCTCGAGGAGACTCCATCTCCAAACTTAATGGGAGTCATGGCCTCTTTCACTGTTACAAAGAACAAAATCAGAGAAAAAAATTGTACAGGACCTTTATTTGAATAGATGGCCTCCAAAGCCACCTATAAACAATAAACTAGTACTAAAATAAACAATAAGCATAACAGGATTTGTGTATCCACATACATTTTCTAATGCTAGAATATTCCCTTGTGAATTTAGGGTGAATGAGAGCTTCCCCTCACAGCTCTGTGAGCGGGCCCACTTTAGTCCTGACCTGAACATCCTTTTGCTAGTGTTCCTGGGCCTCTCTTTAAAGTTGGCAGTTGTGCATGATATGTGCAATCACCTGAGATTACACTGGGCAGTGTAAAGACTGCTTATCTTCCCCAGAAAGCTGCTGCAAGAAACCTGGGGCAGCTAACAGAGAATCCATGGCTGTGTCTTAAAATCCTAGAAGACCCAAGCAGCAGGTTGTCAAGATAAGGGATGACTGCAATATCTTGGTGATGGCTTGAAGATGTTTACTGCCCTGAGCTTTAGGACTGCTTTCAGACCCAAAGACTGCATGATTATCTTCTGCATTATTCTATTTAACAAAAACCCATTCATGTAGAGGGGTTGTTTGTTTCTTTTCTACTGTGAAGAGGCTACGGAGTGTGACAAGGCTTTAACACTCGAGAGAGATTATTCTTAAATAAAATTGCTTCTAAAAGAACCCACTGACAGTCTCCAGAGACAACTATACCGGCAGATGCAGATTGCCAAGGTCCATTAAACAGAAGAAGCCATGCTGTCTTATATGGTACAATGAGGAATGCATCAGTAGCAAGTAGTGAATAAAAATAAATAAAAAAGACAATACCATAAATATAGGATATGAAAAAATGTTGAACTTAATATTGTAATAAAATAGCATTAAAGATGCAGCTAATTTTATTAGTATGCCCTTGTATATATATATATATATATATATATATATATATATATATATACATATATATATATATACTGTATATATTTGACGTCACCACAGCATTCACTCGAAACTCGGGAGGAAAACCTCTCTGTGCAACATGTGATTGTAAGAATTAGGTTAAATCTAATAAAAGCATTATTAGTGCTATTGCAAACCAACAAGGAATGGTTAGCCATCTATATTAAATTCCTTTGACATGATATATAATGACACTACAGGTCTGCTTTGTATGAAAATGATGCTCTAGCATCTTTACTGTGCCTCTGATTTCTTGTGCTCAATATCTTTGGTTTTTAATTTATTTATTTATTTATGTATTTTTATTTCAAACCAGTATATTCAATCTTGCTGTTGAACCCTGTCCTGGTACCTAATCCCTTCTTGTGTTGTAGGTCAGATTTACTTACCATGGCCTCTGTTCTGAAAACTGTCCATGTGACCACTGGAAGTAATAAGGGGCCAGCAATACTACTACGTATTTAAAAAACCCTTAGAAAAACAGACACCTCACTTGTCCTTCTTTAAAGATCACTCCCTCATTTTCACAGTAACCATACTACTGTATTTCCATTGCCTAAATCTCCATGGGTCATCCCAGCCAACAAGGTTAATAGTTCAGCAGTTAAGAGAAAAATGGTTCTTCATCACTGTTAGTGCATACTGTACTGTATACTGAATGCAATATTAACCTCAGCAGCAGGCACTGCCTGACAGACAACTGACCTTTTCTTTGATAAGCTTTCGGCTCATCTACTATCTAGAACCTAAGGTTTCAGAGGGGATTACTGCTGAAATACATACATACATATATATAAAGTTTGAGAAAAGGAAAACTGCTGTGTACCAAAATATATATAAGAAAAAAGAAAAAAAGAGAAAAGGATATTTCAGGTACTTAAAAAGGTAGAATAATTGATTACAAATCAACTATCAGGATATTTCGGACTACAAGTCCTTCATCGGCTGAATACAAAAAAACGGTGCTTTAAGAAGTTGATAAAAAACAAACTAGTCTTTTAAACAAAATTGATGATGATGATGATGATGATGATGATGATGATGATGATGATGATGATGATGACCTCAGAATAGAATGTTCATTCCAAATGGCTCCAAAGTGCCTAGTTTGAAAATAAGTTCACATTCCTTTTGTTTCCTGACAGCATTAGTTCCATAGCGTTGAACCATCCCACAAATTGTGATAGTGTGGTCATTTCTGTTAAAATGTCTGGCGACAGGAAAGGTAGAGGTGTTAATTCGTATACTTCTCAGATGTTCCACGAAGCGATCAGCCAAGCGTCGTTTTGTTCCACCAATATATAGCTTGTTACATTTGATGCAGCCAATGCAATATACTATTCCTTTACTAATGCAAGTAAAAGTATCATGGATAGTGAATGAGGATTTTGCTCCCTTAACTACTGTGTTGCTGTAAATGTATTTACAAGTAGCACAGCGTGACCTATTGCATGGAAACATACCCTTAAGACTGTCCAGATTGGGTCGAATGTTACTGTGGACCAGATGCTCATTAGAGGAGGACATTAGAGGAGGGTTATTGAAGTTTCTGAAATGCTTGGACACTTGGCTGTTGGAATTATCTTTACTATTGCAAATCACCTGGCAGCTTGTTCTTGCCTAGGAGCTTATCATTCTGTATCGTTCTGTCACTCTAGTGGGCCAGCCTCCAAGTCTGATTGCTGAAAAGATTTTCTAGCTATCTCAGCTCTTCTTGCCATATACACAGCTAAGCTTCTTCATGGGACATGACAAGATAGTAAAGTAGATAAGTACTGTAATGCATATCTGTATCAGAAAATACTATATAGGTTCGGAAAAATACTTTTATCAGCAAAATATTAAAGGGTTTTTTTTTTCTTGCTAAAAAGAAATTGCTATTGAAAAATCAATGATGAGTCAACAAATACATGTACACAAAGGGTGCCTGATCTTTAAAGGCTTGACAGAAAATTCACCTAAATACATTTTATCTAGTCAATTTTTGCCTGTTTTTTTTTTTTTTTAACATTTACTGACTAAAGTCAACCTGGCTTAGCTTCCCAGTTCTTTGTAAGTCATCCAGTGGTACATACAAAGCCATTGTGTAGCAGAAACAAACATGTTTTGAGCTCTTGGCCTCAAAAAGGATCTCTGGACCTTCATCTGTAACATTTACTATGTTTTGAATTTGGATGTGTCCATGAACCCCATTAAGATCTTTCCAACATTAAAGTTTTTTAAACACAATTGCATCATTTGACTGCAACAAACCATTATGTTTTAATTCAGTGATTCAAAATTAACCAAGGGAATTTTCAGTGATCTTTGCAGTACCCAACAAACAATTATCTGTCCTATAATGCTCCTAGGCCACATTTAGAATATTTCAACAAGACTGTCTCCTGACTTTCATCAACTTACTGAACATCAATTGAATAATTTTAAATAATAAAACAAAAACAACAACATATTTTATGAACATACTATTTAAAATGATGCAAAACATCATAAGGGAAAAGGTTGCCTAAAAGAGCCATAGTTACACAAATGTGTATTTGGTTGCCATAACTAATTATGTATGCATGTACAATGTGTTCAATTTGCACTTGTTTAAATAGCAGACATTCTCATTAGCTGCAGTATATCTGTGATGCTTCAGTAAACAGTTTAATGGTATGATGGGTAACCAATTTGAAATTTGAAAAAAAAATTGTGTTTCCAGCTTAAGTAGCTCATTATTGTGTGTTTTTAATATATAAATATATGCATATGCACAGGACAGTTTATTTTACTGTAAATTGACATTCATTAGTTTATTGAAAGCCCTTAGTAGAACAATTTATCTAAATATCTGATGCTCAATTGGTTTGTCCCCCATTTCATTGGGCATTATAAAAGTGTCTTTGGAAGTAAAGTACCCTCTGCTTCCAAATAGATGACATTTCATGGAGGCAACTTTCTGAAGAATGTCATTCATTAGCATGGAACGGTTGGAATCTTTATGTTGCAGATCTCGTAAAAGCATTCTATATGCATAAAGAGTAAGTAGCGGGGTTCCGATAAATATAGCGTTACACATCCCCACGTGTTGCTAAATAACATACCTGTAATTTTTATTTATATTGTTAACATCCTGACAACTTTTTACACTTATAACTTTAAAGCCTGTTTCAAAGCTCTTTTCAAAATGTCCGCCCTAGTGCACTGGGGTTTGAAATCTGTCCTCTAAATCACTGCAGGAAGAGCGATCTGGCTTTTCTGTTCCGTACCACATCATGGATCGTTATTGCTGTGTTACCTGTTTGACCTTACACTATCAGTGCAATAGAGCAGGCATTTTGAAAAGAGCTTTGAAACAGACTTTAAAGTTGTAAGTGTAAAACGTTGTCAGGATGTTAACAATAAAAATACAAATTACAGGTACGTTATTTAAGCAGTTGTAGCAACTAAATCATTTTGCTGTGGTGGCCAACACATACACATGAGAAATATTGATATAAAATATAGGTTATATATCTAAACATCAACTGAAGAATATCATCTATAATGTACAAATCAGAATGATCCATGGCATTAGGTAAACCCTGTTGTTAATACTGTATAAAAAATATTCTTACCTAGACATGGGTGTATTCTGAGCAAAAAGTATCCTTGACGGGGCATAATGCAAGGAGAATGGGAAATCTGATAGAACGGCTTGTCAACATGGAATAACACTGAGTTTTAGTTATTCACAGTAACTGAATTAAAACACGCTTGATTGTTGTAGACTTTTAGAGTTGCTAGGGTAGATTCTCTCATGTGTAATGGTTGGCTGGATATTTGTTGCAGCAATAAAAGAGATAAGCTTATTAAATTCTAAATCAGCAATACTGCACCTCAAAAAGGAAAAACAAATTCCACAAATTCAGCTTGATGACATGGGACTAAAACAGTATCTCAACCTTCACTAAAGAGATAGGTATCACATTAAGTACTCATGAAACCTGGTAAATAAAGATAAGCAGAACAGCGGTAAACACATATTCAAGGTATTGCATGTGATAGAGAAGTGTTTATCTCTTTAAGATGTGTTGTTAGAAGTCAAAGAAAGTAATCCACAGACAAAAAAAGAGGCCTCAGAACCAACTATTTAATTATATTTATGTAAATACCGTATGAGGATTTTATTCTTAATTGCAAGTGCTTAATGAAAACAAAAATGTTTCCAGTTTTACCATTACTAGCTAAAAACACAAATGAGCAAGTGGCAACCATGTTATTTAAAACACTTAGTTATTCCAGCACAACCTGAAGACGTTAGGAGAATGTTTATTAAAAATAAACACTACTTACCAGTCTTTAGAATCAAGATACAAAATTGTAATATACTGTAGATTACTGTTTATCCTCAATTCAAATCAATAAGGATAAAATAGATGTTAACGTTTTCACTGGTTCAAATTTTAAATCTCAATAGATTATTTATGGCTTGCAGAGATGTTATGATTGCACAAAGCTTACTATTAGACAACTTGATTTTTTTTTTTTCCTTTAGTGTTGTCTAAAGCATGTTTGTCCAACGATGGTTCACTGAGAGCCACAATATGGCTATTTTGAAGTTTCCCATTTAAGGTATTTAATGGGTTTGAACAGACTGTACAAATACAATGCAATATATAAATGAAAACTAATGAACCATTGTCTTTGTGTAGTTGCTACTATTTAGTAGATTTCTCATAAACTTTTTTTTTTTTAATGGCTCTGTAATGAATTATTATAGCTTGTACAGCCGTAAAGGTCTCAGCAATGCCACTATTTAGATCATTTACATAGACCCATATTTATTTAATAATAAAATGATCTTGTCAGGTCACCAATAAACAAGGACAAAGTTAAATTAACTTAACTTTGAATGCAGTGGGTAAAATGCATCCTTCAAAACAGGCAGAGCTGTGACAGGCCCTCTGGCACCAGTTACCTTATATTTGTAAGTTCCTTGACTTAAACCAATGATCTTTGGCTGAACAGTACTTATTAGAGGCAGGTGCATGCTAATATATACACACTGTCTACACTGAGAGCATTTTCTGGTTCTATAATCTCTGACAATAGCATCAAGCTGATTGTTGTTGTTTTTTTTAAAATTGCATTTAATAATCCCTTATTGTATTTTTATTTAAGTATTTCATATTAACAATGTGTGGTGTTTTAAATAAATTTAGAACATGGTTTGTGTTTTATTGTCTTTATTATTTGAAATGTTAAACTGTACTGTATTTTAACCTGCTTTTCATGGTTGCAGTAAATCTTACCTACTGGGTCGCTTATCGCTGATCCAGAGGCACAAATGATGAAATCTGCCTTCAAGTGAACAATCTGATACTTGTCCTCAATCTAGTCTCCAGCTTCATCTTGTTCTGTTCGACAGAACTCCATACTGACTAAGCGGCCAGCCTTCGAAATAACTTTCCGGGGAGACAGGAAAGGCATTTCTCTTCTTTAGAAATTAATATGTAACGTAAAATACATTTGAATATATAACCATTAAATTAATACGAAGCCTAATATACCACACAGAAACATTAAAGTTGGCCATTTTTGAGTGGTTGACAGGTTTTGTAGAAGCAGCAATGTATTTAAATAATAACTAAATGTATATTGCAGTCTATCATTCCGCTAAAACAGAGCTTTGTTCTGGATTGGGTTGCAATGCTACTCGCAAAATAAAAAACTGAAAAGTCTTGATTGCATAAGTATTCACCCCCTTTGCTGTGACACCCCTAAATAAGCTCTGGTGCAACCAATTGCCTTCAGAAGTCACATAATTAGTTGAATGGAGTCCACCTGTGTGCAATTAAAGTGTCACATGATCTCAGATTAAATACACCTGTTTCTGGAAGGCCCCAGAGTTTGTTAGAGAGCATATCTGAACAAACAGCATCATTAAGACCAAGGAGCTATCAAAACAAGTCCGGGATAAAGTTCTGGAGAAGCACCAATCAGGGTTGGGTTATAAAAAAATATCCCAAACTTTGAACATCCCCCGGAGCATCGTTAAATCCATTATTAAAAAATGGAAAGAATATGGCACAACCACGACTCTGCCTAGAGAAGGCCGTCCACCAAAACTCAGTGACCAGGTAAGGAGGGCATTAGTCAGAGAAGCAACCAAGCCATTGCTGAAAAAACCCCATATCAAATCCTGTTTGGATTTTGCCAAAAGGCATGTGGGAGGCACAGCAAACATGTGGAAAAAGGTTCTTTGGTCTGATGAGACCAAAATTGAACTTTTTGGCCTTAGCGCAAAACGCTATGTGTGGCGCAAAGCCAACACTGCTCATCACCCTGAGAACACCATCCCCACATTGAAGCATGGTGGTGGCAGCATCATGCTATGGGGATGCTTTTCATTGGCAGGGACTGGGAAACTGGTCAGGATTAAGGGCAAGATGGATGGAGCCAAATACAGGGAAATTCTAGAGGAAAACCTGTTTCAGTCTGCAAGAGAGCTGGGACTGGGCGGAGGTTCACCTTCCAGCAGGACAATGACCCTAAACACACAGCCAAAGCTACACTGGAGCAATTTAAAAACAAGAACCTGAATGTCTTAGAATGGCCCAGTCAAAGCCCAGACCTCAATCCGATTGAGAATCTGTGGCAAGTCTTGAAAATTGCTGTTCACCAACGGTCCCCATCCAACTTGACAGAGCTTGAGCAATTTTACCAAGAAGAATGGGCAAAAATTGCAGGATCCAGAAGTGCAAAGCTGGTAGAGACTTACCCAAAAAGACTCACAGCTGTAATTGCTGCCAAAGGTGCTTCTACCAAGTATTGACTCAGGTGGGTGAATACTTATGCAACCAACAAATGTCTTTTTTTTTTGTTTAATTAACTTTTGTGTCACAATAAAACATATTTTGCACCTTCAAAGTGTTAATTATGTTGTGTAAATCAAATGGTAAACATTCCAATTAAATCCATTTTAATTCCAGGTTGTAACACTACAAAATGTGGAAAAGTCCAAGGGGGTGAATACTTATGCAAGGCACTGTATATATATATATATATATATATATATATATATATATATATATATATATGAGA
The DNA here is from genome assembly GCA_030684275.1 of Acipenser oxyrinchus oxyrinchus. Taxonomy (NCBI): domain Eukaryota; kingdom Metazoa; phylum Chordata; class Actinopteri; order Acipenseriformes; family Acipenseridae; genus Acipenser; species Acipenser oxyrinchus. The sequence goes on along the minus strand of CM060260.1, from coordinate 24,818,219 downwards.
GAGAGAGAGAGAAAATAAAGCCCTGCAACAATCTAATGGGCAGCCAAAGTTGTGTGTCAGTGGTGCACACACACACACAGTGGTTGATGTATGCTGTACATACTAAGCATTAATTTCAAAGAGTTTGAGGTGCATTACAAATTATTTTATTGATGTTTGTTCCTTAAATGTTGCATATTATCTTTAACCTATATACAAAGCATTATTCATTTTTTTCATTTTTAATGATTTGAAGCAGAGAAATCCTTATTTGATTTTTGAAAATGTTTACAGCCATATAAGAAACATCCAAATGAAATTGTTCTTTGTGTCGTTCTCTCCTTGAATGAGAGTTTCTGAGAAAAAAATAAAACATTTAAATCGTGGTTTTTGAAACTTTTTTTTACCTGTTTTTTTTACCTGTTCAGAAGTGCTTCTGTTGATTTAGAAATGTTGCCTCTAATTACTTATAACCTTAAAATATTCCAAAAGCTTTTGAAATCCTTAAATTTAGTAGGTGTAAAGATTCAAAACACAAAAATATGATAAAAGTAGTATAATGTGTCCTGCTAGGGAACAAATTCATAACACTTGCCACACAAGAATGCGTGTATACACTTAGATAATGTGTAATACATCCATGTGAAATGTCCTTGCATCAGATACTAATTAATTATATTAAAATTAGCTACACTGTTTAAATTATTCTTATAGCTACTCTGACCTCTCATAGAGTGGATAACAGCTTGTATGGTACAGCTTCCTATACAATATTCCATATCACTGTTAGAATAGTGAACATTGCTATATGTGGCAAAGTGGTAAAGACGTGCAGGTGAGTGCAGTGCAGAGCGGAGTAATCACACAGACAACGTTTGTACAGGTGCAAGGGTGTTTATTTAATTTAATCAATGTCCAGAGCCTTAAGGCAAACCTGCAAATAATAACAGTGTTGGAAGTGGTACAGCGGCGTGTATCACTTCGGATTGTAATCCCACGGGTTTGACCCGTAACCCAAAGTCCCGTTCCGTCACCCACACAAAGCACAAAACACAGACACAATTTAGACAGTGCGTGATTTTAGTGCTAGTGGTGAAAACAAAGACAGTTCCTGTAGTGGAAAGGTGAGTGGTGAAGTCCGGGTTTTTCGCTGGCCTGCGGCTGCAGCTCCGGATCGTGCTCAGTAGTCTTCAGTGACAAATAACACACAAGACACACAGTGTCAATACACAGACACGAAAACACTCACGGTTTATTCACAATGCGGGCTCCTTCTCGGTTATTTAACTTAACCATATGCAAAGGAACAGATCACGTACGCTACCCCCTATTTATATCCTCGCTCATGACCCCTAGGTTAACGAGCGCATCCGCTCCTCCAATCCTCAGATGCCACACCGTTTACCGTCGGGGTCATTGAGTTTGGATACCGTAGCTCCGTTCCTCTCCTAAATGACCGACTTCCACCTACCCTACGGAATAAATTGTCGTGCCATTTAATTAAGGGTACTCTGTTCCTCTTACACCGTGCCCTCACAGGTCGAGAGGGAGATCTAACACCAAGAATCATTCGATCTCTGTCACACTATACCATAAAAAGCTCACTGCAGACCAGCAATCTTCAGATACTTGCAAGAAATAGAAAAGGGTTCAATGTACAGATCTTGGATTTCAACATGTGACTGTGTACTGTAATTCTGATAACCAAGTAAACTACTGTATGTTTGTAACAGCTACCTAAGAATGCATAGCAATGCCATCTCATTTAACAATAACGAGAGAAGGATTTCTGAATTTTTTATACTGCTCTTGGGTGATTTGGCTCACTGCTCATGTATACACAAACCTCACAGAAAGTTGAAGTTATCCTAATTATTTTTTTGCAGACCTGCTGAGTTTACTAACTCCTTTTGGGAGTCTAAAAACCAAGCTTCCCCAGTAACCTGATAAACAAATGTCAGCTTTAGTGAGCAGCATCTGCTAAACTGAGAACGCTATTGTTATCAAAAGAAAAATAACAAATCAGCGCTGTTGTAACCATCTGTCCCTATTTATACAAATGCATACGGTACAGCTATGGCCAAAAGTTTTGCATCACCTAGAATTAAAATGAGACATACAGTATCTTATAAGGGTATGCTAACCATGGTTACAAAATCTATTTTCTTGCCTATAAGTAATAGGAATGTTATCGCTGGTCCACCATTTCTTCTGTGAATTATCTTTTGCTTCTACTTGAAATGCTACTGCTTCCTGATACCTATCACTACATACGTTGCATTTCAAACTCGCTACTATGATCTAGCTGCAGTCAGACCATGTGATCTACAGCAAAGGTACTCTGATGCAGCACAAATAGTTAACTTAAAAAAGAAAAAACATGTTGATCAAAAAATAACCGAATAAAGAAAAGATGCTCAGCACAATACAAATGTGTTGGTAATGTTAATAAAATTGACTTTAAAGCATGTGTTACCACTCCTTGCAGTCTCCTAAAGCACTTTACTTACTTATTAGAATGACTATTAAATGTTTAAATGAATTGCTTTTTAAATAACACAGAACACGCAGGTGAAGATTTGTTGATTATTAATGCATGCTGACATTTGCTACTTCATGGAGAAATAGTCCCTCCCTCTCTCAAGGGCCTTATGTCACTAAAACCGCAGCTTCGAAACAAAAAGAGTGTAAAACTGCCATCTGTTTACGCTGCAAATTAACACATTGGGTTTCTTTCTTCAATAGGTTGTAATTATATAGTTTAATTTCAGGGTGTCCAAGAAACAAAGGCTTCTGGTTGTATTCAAATATAAAAGCGTTGTTGTTTTAGCTCTGGACAGACTCGTATACTGAACACTTTCTGTTTAGGATCAGGGTTTTCAACCACCTGAGGGAGATAAAGATCAAATACGGTAATTTGCAATATCTGTGGAGAGGGAGCTTAAGTAATACACAAACATGAAGCTTTGGCAGACATCTTAATAAACTGGCTATTGCAGTATTAGCTCAGCAGACCCAGTATTAATGAACTTTCTTGTTAGAGCCTGTTGACTTTGTACCTCTTCTGGGACAGCTCTAATGTTGGTGAATCCTTTCCTGAAGATCACAAAGACAGGGCGGGCTCCACAGCGCAGGGCAGAGGTGGTGTAGTCGAAAGTGGTGTTGCCGGCACCCAGGACTTGAACTGTGCCGTGCACCACTGGCAGCTTGGAGCGGCAGCCACACATCCCTGAATGATAAAGGGGGGGAAATAAAAATCTGTCTATGGAATCATTTCTGCTCAACAGCTCAAAAGACAGTCGTACTTAAAGCAGTGTAAAATTGCATTTTGGAGTCTGCAGACACAGCATGTCACTATCAAATTATTCTGCTTCATTGAGAGACTTAGAGTTTTATTCCATCCCCCCATGTCCTCATATAAGTAATTTCATACCTAGTACCTTCAGCAGAGAAACTCTTACTTTATCATCTATATGGATGACTACAGAGTATATTGAATACAGCTGATTTCAGTATCTGATATCACTTTTCACCAAATCACTTACAATTCCCACAGTAAATGTTCCTACTGAATCAAAATACTGTTCTCACTTAAACTCAAATAAGGGATTTCTGTCATGCTATGGATACATTCCAAGCATCAAATATATGTTTTAAAGTCCAGGAAACTTAATACCTTATAGACCCACTAGTTTAATTAATGGTACATGCAGTATTTTAAAACAGCCCTGGTACTAGCATTTTCTTTTTTCTTGTGGTCTCTGCAGGTTCTGAATTAGAATGCTGCAATGTATCTCTACCTTTACTGTGTATGATAACATCTTTAAGGAGCAACACTAGCAAATAGAATCCATTGCACCATCTAGGCCTTGCTAATGACTACATGTTCCACAATATTCAGTCTTTTCCCTCAATAACTGTAGAAAGTGCTTTAAACAGGGCCTTTGCCTTCCATTTGCCTGTTGGATTGATGAAGGCTCGGTGCACAGGAGAAACACAAAAAGCAAACCAGAAAACTGGTAGAACATATGTATCTTTTTGTATTTGTTTGATTTAAACATAGAGCACCTTTTCACTGTAGGAATAATCTTCATGCAACAGCAATATGCTATGCCTCTTATATAATCTTTTCCTTTTAACTGTGTTTTTTTATTGTTTTCTTCTATTCTGGAGATGTATAAAAGTCATAATTGCAATGTAAATGCTGTACTCTTATTTCAGTGCTGTCAAGACTGTACCTGCTTTACTGGCCCTGGAAACCAGCGGTTAAAAAGTCCTTTGAGGTATAAAATCCTTGTTCCGTTGTCAACCCTTCAAAGATTTTGTGTCTGTTTGGCTCTGGCAAGCCTGTTAAAACATAATGACAAAGGGTCTTTTCATTATTACATGATGTCATTTGGATTTTCTGTTCTGACATTTTTTATTTAAATATTTATGATAATTGCTACTTTCATATATATATATATATATATATATATATATATATATATATATATATATATATATATATATATATATATATATAAATGAAGGGTTTTAATTGATTAACCCTTTAAGGACCGGGATTGTGTTAACACGATCATACTGAAGTGGGCTTCTAGGCCTGCGATCGTGTAAACACAATAAAAATATTTGCAGTACAGGCTTGAAACACATATCATCAGGGGAGGGAGTGACGTTCTCTTCCTGATAGTCTTTCGTGTGACTTCACAGAGAGGGGCCTTCAGTGTCTAAAGGGCTGAGAAAGTTTTGGCAGCACTGAGAGAAAATACATCACAGCCTGCTTCATAGAAACTTGTAAGAAAGGTAAGAAAGACATGGAAAAACACTGTAAATTCGATGTATTTGACATAATTATATTAAACATGTATTCTGTCTCATGTGTTTTAATATCTATATGTGTGTGTGTGTATAACATTTATAAATATCAATAAAACAAGTGGATATAAGCAGAAACTTGGCCCGGGCAAAACTAGACTCGCCAGACCACTGGGTTTCACCCTTAACATATATAAAGAGCCAACTTCCCAACGTTTTGGTACGTTTACATACCTTTGTGAAGGGAAAGTGTGTTTGAAAACAAACAGTGGAGGAACTATATCCCGTTTTCAAAAAGTGCGCACATCAACTAATTAAAAAAAAAAACAGAATTGTATTTTTTTAAAGGGATACACACCTAAAAAACTTAACACAAAAAATATAATAAACAGGTAAATAAACAGGTAAATCGGTTTATATATATATAAAGTTTGTATGGTTTCTGAAGTACATTATAATATTCCCTAGTGTTCTGAAGAAAGGACACCATTTCCAAAATGTTACTGTAAAAATTGATTTTAGTGATTTTTTATAGGAAGAGAGTCAGATACAGCCAAAAAATGAGCATCCCACTGAAAAATGCTTGGTCCTGAAAGGGTTAATGATTAATCGATCAATCACACCTGTGGGCTTTAATCGATTAAAACATAATTGATTGATTAATCTTGTTTACCCAAATAGAGTATTAAAAAACGGTGCACAAAAAATATATTTTTAAAAGTGGCAGAGGGTTTTTCTAAAGACCTTGGCAAAAGGGCAGTTGGAAGGTATACCCAGTATTTCACAATGTCTCAGAATGAAGAAATGAAAAAGTGCAACTTGCAACATTCGCTTTCCTTTCACATCATATCATCTTAGTCGCAAGAAAGTAGATTTTTCTTTTTATTGAACATGTATCAGAAAATGAACAGCTACTGTATATCGTTCTTGTTCTTCAGCTAACTAAATAGCACTCAATAAATTACATTTCTCTTCAGCTAACCTAAATTTAAAAAAAACACTCAGTAAGTTACCTTTGTTAGTTTGAAATGTTAAAGCTTACAGTATACCAAAACAGCAATTAAAAAGTTAATATTTTAAATGTACTTTGATGCGAGTCAAGCAAGTCAAGTTTAAAACCCCTAATATAAATTAATTTCTGTCATCAACATGTTTATTGACATTATTGTTATTAGTATTGTATGATAATAATAAACTGAAAAAGGGTGCATTTATTTGAAGACAGAAAACAAAAGCTTCAAATACCTGTATATTTGATCTGTTTCCAACAATGAAATTGACCTTCCCATAAATTATTGAATGCATTTGGTTATTAAAGTATGTGACGATAAAAGGATAAGAAAAACACACACAAAAAGAAAACTCTGTGGTATCTACATTAACTTCTGTGTTTCTGGTTTAGACATGTACTGTGGAATATCACCTTGAAACTATTACCCATGCAAAGTTTCATCAAATATATTTCACATACATTTAAAAAAGAAATAAAATAAGTGTAGCAATGACACTTAGTAAGGAAGCCTGGCATTAAAATGTTCAAAAAACAAGCTGAGATTTGAAGATGTGGATAACCAAGATGATTTTTTTGTGTTCGGTTCAAACCAAGTCCTGTTTGCAAGTTTCGGATACGGTGTTAGGAGAACAGAGCTGCAGACAAGCATCACATGGTTATTTTATATGAAGGGCATTGTAACAGGGCGAGGTGCCCTGTACATTGTTTTGTTTATTTTATTTTAGAACGGGGTCCCCCTCCGCCCCGTGTTATTTTTGTATTATTATTAGTAGTATTATGGTTTATTTATTATATTTGTGACGGCGAAGCGCCGCATATTATGATTTTATTTATGTATTTATATGACGGCGTACTGCCGTGTTATTGTTTTGTTTATTTTTAAAAACATGTTCTGGCAGAGCTGAGATTGGTGCTCGTCCTCTGCCAGGAATAATTTAAAAACTCGTGCAGAAGGTGGCCATCTCCCGAATTAATTAGGTGATTTAATTTGTTGCTAATCGGGAGATGGTCACCTGTTATAAAAGCCGGCAGCTCTCGGCACTCGTGGTGGGAGTTCAGAGGAGGAACGAGTGAGCCAAGGCAAGAGCTAATACGAAAGAAAACTACAATACAGGAACAGTGACAGCGACTGCCCAGCCTGACCTGTATGGTTTATTTATTAGTTGTGTTCGTGATTTGTTTTGTTTACCTGTTTTATTTTGCTCTATGAGCAGTTTTTTTATTGTTTAAAACTTTGATTTATTTTTGCTTAATAAAACGGCGCAGCCGCGTCTTTCTTTTTAAACTGCAGTACTTACCTGGTGTCAGTTTCCTTCCTGCTTCTGCCTGACGTCACCGCCCAGTCACCCTGTCGCAGGCATATTGTCAACTATCAATTGACATTAAAATAGTTTTTCATGCCAGTCGTGGGACAAAAACAAAAAGGCCTTACTGAAACTCATCCTGTGCATGAGTTTGCACAAGATGAACCTTTGCTTGCTAATAGTATGTAAAACAGGAGAATAAAACACATCTACAAAGCCAAAGTAAAGCAACATGCAGACACTTTATCCTGTGGTTCACGAGTGAATTTTAACAGTCTAATATTTTTCATATTGAGATCATAAAATATTTAAAAAAGTAAATAAATAAATACATACTACAGTGTAGACAACTTGCATTGTATTGTCTTGCTAGCTGGAAAGCTAGTGTAGTCCTGTTCCATACAATCATTAGTTACAAAAACCTTTGCCAGCAAGACCCAGTTTTAACATACATTGATTTTGAGTCTGGGTAGCAAATCCATAGTTCAGTAGCAGCTTTAAATTTGGGAAATACTATTAAAATCATGAATCCACCTCACACCAAAAACAGACAGCTTTTATTTACTAGTCAGTAGATTGTACATGGTGATAACTTTTAAACAGTATACTTTTGTATTTTGCATTCATTAGTTCAAAGCAAAAAGATACCAGCATGGTTGAAAATAAATAAATAACAAGTAAAAATAAAATACAATGCGGTAGTCAGTCACTCATCTGTCTGCTGGACACGTCTCAGGCGAAAAAACCCCATCATTAATGCATTTTGTCCAGCAGGTCTATTAAGTGAGGGTGGCTGTGCCTGTTGTTTGATTTTTGATAAAGCAACCTATCACATATCCATTCATTGCTTGCACAAGGAGGAGCAGCCCTCTCCCAGGTGTTTAGGGACTGTGTCCCAACTGATCAGTGGCCAAACAGCTAGGGTCCCTTAGAAAGGAAAAAGCAACAGCACTGCTCCAAAACCCAGCGTAAGCTCCACAATCATTATTACTTGTAACTTGTAAGTGCAGAGCTGAGCGGAACACATGCCATGCCCTATCCTCGTTAACCACATTGAGCTCTGATTCTGTAACCTAATCCCTTGTGTCTCCTGTGATCAATTTGAATTTCCTGACCAGAAACAAAACATACCCACCCCACCTCCCTGCTCTCTCCAACCCCCTTTCCTAAATTCATCTCTGAAGGATGTTATAGATTTATATGTCTGCTTGGGGAATGGAATAAATTCAAACCACAGCTCAAGGAACAAAATACATCTAAACTTATCATTCCTTCTCATTACAACCGCTGTAGTTTGGGCCACTGCCATTGACAGCACTAAATATAAAGGGGTTGCATGGAATGTTAGAATATACATTTGATTTGTTAAAATATTTGTAAGTAATGGCTATTCATACCACACAGCAGTGTTTCTGTTGCAATGAATTTATAAACTCTACATTATTCAAATACAGTAGCTTCAATAAAACATTTTTTTTTTTAAATCAACAAACTCATACACGTTACATGGAGTCCCTGAAGCGTTCTTAGTCCTAATAAAGGTGAGATTTTGGGTTTACATACTTCAACTGTTAATGATGATGGGACATTACTTTTGCATGTGCTGAGCTGAATATTATCATGTGCAGGCGTTTCTTCCTATAGTTCATAAATATACTGCTCTACATATTAGTTACATTATGAGACACCTGCCTATTGTAGCCTAGAAGACAACTAATTTTACCAAGAGTGGCTTCTCGTCCAATCTGTTTAAAATAAATACAGTGTAAGTACCATTCTCAACATGTCAAAAATAACTCAACCATTACAGTCAACAGACCTGAGGGGGAAAACAAAGTGCAGTACTATAGGAACTCAATATGGTACAGCTGTTGTCATGAATAGTGTTTGTTTGTGATGTGCTGTGACATACATACACTCGGATTGGCACTATACACACTATATCATTGTATTCCAGGAATGGTAGCATACATCTTCTCAGACTGCTTTTTTAGGGACAGGTATAGGCTGGAACCAAGCCTTTATACTGGCTAATGTAACAACTAAGAAGCAGACACTAGTTTAACCCCCAAAATATATATATACAAAGCAGGTTCTCTCAAGAAAACAGTGGTTATCAATCACAACCTCATTACCAGTCTGTCATCTGGGTTAGGCTAAATGTATTCTGGCTCGCTGCCATACTAAATGTTCAATGAAACATCCTTAAGGCTGTCTACAAGATCAGCTAAAGTCACAAATGCTATACATCAAAGATGAACATTAGTGTTATCATAGCTTAATAAATAGTGCCATTTGAGCACTGTAATTCCCTGCTCTGGGTAATCTGCCCTGCATTACACTGCCCTGTTTAAAGTAAATAACATTGTAATCTAATGGTTAAATTATTTTATGGGTGAGAGCACATAAAATATAAATATGGCTGGTGTTGGTGACTGCAAGCATTATATTAAAACTGCCTCTAATCGTTTCTAATAAATTACTCCACGCCCTTTTTTTTTCAAGATCCAGACAAGGTGTGCTTGTTTTGTAAATTTTATTAAAAATGTGACTTTATATTTCATATTCAAAATATTTTTTTAAAACACCAAAACACCAGATGACGTGACAAAAAATGAGAGAGTAGCTTAAAATGTTACTTAATTATTTTTATTTTTTTCATTTTCCTTGCCCCAATATTAAGTTATTATAATTTTTGTACATCCTTTACTTGATCTTGCCTGAGAAACTTAACTGCTTGGCATTCAACAAATATCTGCATTCTACTCAAGTCATGTGACAATGTGACCCTTCAACTCTGCCGACCCCACCTACTCAACAAATACAGCCGTCTCCCAGGTTTTCTGGAATGGCAACATTTGTGGACAACTACCACTATATAGCACAACTCCGGTCATAAGCAGGACATGACAAATTGAACCAGTCTGTAATCTCTGATAATTCCCTTTCTATCAGATATTGTTGCCTAATTAAATAATGTGGTGGATTGGAGTTTGTTTGTTTTTTTCAATGTAATTACATTGTTTAATGTCTGCATTTGGATCATCTAGACATGTTTTTTTTTTAATGCAGCTCATTCCGTTCAGTGATTTTGTCAAAATGGCATCTTGAATGTTTTGAATGTAAAAGCTGAAGTTGTATTAAATAGTTCTAATTCCTATCAATGAATTATTCTAAAATCTATACTTATCTGGCAAGCTAGCACATGTCATACACAAATCTGCAATCATTTAAAGCACATTGATAATGCAATGATTATACAAAGAAAAACTCAAGAATATTCAAAAGCAATACAAATTCAATTTTCATAAGAGTGGGCTGTGTTGAGTATACCAGATAACCCCCTTTAAACATTAGATTATAATTATACATTCTTTGATCTATTACTACAAAATAAAAAATGTACCCCTAAAAAATAAATGGATGATACATCCCAGGGGTGTTCCCCATAAAATGTTTTAAAATAAGTTGTGGTTTTTCCTGGTGGGGTATAGTTTGATCTGTTTAATAGGTTTAATTTTTAATATTGCTGAAGTGGGAACAGAAGAGGCTTCATACCTTAACACTAAACTTTTCAACATTTATTTCATTCTTTTTTTAAAGATTCTGAAGATTCAGGTTTGCACAGTGTTTCTACGCTAAGTTACAGCACATTAACTTTGCCCTCATCTCTGTCTCAGCTGATAGATGCCAGAATCTCTTGCTGTTGATTTTATAAACCAGAGCAGTCATCTGTAATCTCTCGCTGTTTATTTGATAAACCAGAGCAGTCATCTGTATTCAGCACCATATTGAAAAAACTCATGACAAAGTGTATTTTAACTAAAACACACTGCTTCTGACACCTCCTTTATAAGTAATTTGCTTTCATTTTTCACATGTTGCATCTCATTTATTTTGTTCAGATGCAGATACTTACATTTGTGGAGATACAGAACAGGCAATACCTTTGAAATAATAAATCATCCATTACAGATGTTTTCACTCTGCTAGGCTGCTGCTCGTTAATCAAACATTATCAGTATCTAACAGTATGTAATGTGAAGGAAGAATGGTACTTCATTTAGAGTTTTGACTTTCATTCACTACTTCACTAGTCCATGACCACTTTGAACCTAGTGAAGGTCGAAAGAACATATGTAAAAATACTACAAGAAGATTTTAAATATGTAATGGCTTAAACACCATTAAAACACCCTTTCCTCCACAACCAGGGACCTTCGATGACATTACCCCCCAAAAAACACCTAGAATTTTTTTTTTTTTAATGTATTACCAGTACTATTTCAAAAAAAAAAATCTGCAAACTAATTGATCAATCAATTAACTATTATTTGTCACTCAAATTATTTTTGGATCACGCCTTTTCTATTGATCCTGAGCTCTGTTTTGATCAAAACGATATTTATTATTAGCCTTTGGGCCAGAAAAAAAACAAAAAATGACTTGTCTGAGGGGCTCTTACATTTTTATGTGTCATATGTGATTGTTCTTAAAAAAATTCTAATCTTTTTTAATATAAATGTCTCCATCATCCAGGCATTTTCTACAAATATTATTGTTCTCCCAGTTCCCAGTTCCTTGTTTCAATGTGCTACTGCAGGTTAGTGTGAACTACCTTAATGCATGCTTTAAAACAACAACCGATAACACATGTGCTTCGACACAGATCCTTCAAAACAATGTTACAGTCTTACAGCCAAACTAAAAATCAACATCAATAATGGGGTTTCCATGTAGGTCAATTTACACATGAAATGGGGATGTAGTTCACCTTAATGATAATGCGGGCGGGGTTTTTTTATTATTGTGTTTTGCTGTGTCTGGACTGTCATGTTGTATATCTCTTGTGGGTTTACAGTTCTGTATAAAATCACTTTGAGAATACCCTTGCTGTAAAAACTATGCTAAAGTTAAACAAGAAGAGCAAGTGAGCTGCTTAATGTCTAACTGAAAAAATTCCCGTCCTTTTTTTGATCCCAGCTATGTCCAAAGACAACGCGTGTCTGCCGTCCATGTTAATAAATATAGTTGGTGAACTGGATGTCATGAGCCAGCTCGATCGCCCAAAACAGCGCAACAACATCCAACAAGTTGTTGATGCCCTCTCAGAACTGACCAAATAAAATTGCAAATCAACATTTTGATTGTGTTTTATTTGTTTGCATCATTAATATTTAACACAACAGTAAATCCAACACAACTTAAGAAAGGAGAGAATCTCTGTCAGCACGAGCCTCCTCAGATCGCCGCTGTCCAGTTGAAACTGGCGGCTGAGGTAACCTGCACAGTTGCCAAGTCCGCTTATAATAAGCGGGATTGGGCTTGTTTTTTGAGAGTCGCAAATTGAAATTTGCATAAACACCTATAGTCAAACATGGGTTGCGTTGTTTTGGGCTTGTTCTGAAAGGCAGTGACGCTTTTTTTCTCGTGAGACTTGGCAACACTGGTAACCTTTCCTGTCTGTCTCACAGGCAGCCATGATTCTTGAACACCTCATTTTGTTGACAAGAGTTTGCGCAGGATACAACAGGCAGTGGCAATTTTGGGAACTAACTAATGCACTTCAGTCCGTTTCATCAGTATCTGCCACCTCCCTTAAGTGCAAAGCCTGGGTTACTCGAGTAAAATAAACGGAGCGAACAGAAACCTAAAAAAAACATTTTACATGAGACATTTTCCTTGTGTAAATGTCTCGAGTTAAAAAAAAAAAAAACTTGCATGTGTAGCACCTGCCCGCCGAGACAGAGCGGGGCAAGCGCCACAGATTGGACAAAATATTAGCCAGACTACGCCACCCAAGAGAATTTCACCCTCAGAATTAAATTTTTGGTTTAAACAATGAACTAGGTCTCAATTTACTAGGTTTTTTTTTTTATAGGGCGTAGAGTATAATTCAGGAAGAGAGAGAGGCACACCCACAATGATTAAAAGGAATTACATGTTTATTATTAGGAACCAATTAGAATACAGGAACTCGGAGGGATCAAATAAATAGCACACAATAAATATAAAATCAATAAATCACTACAATCAAGAAGAGTTTCAATAAATGCAGTGTTGTCATGTGGAATAGTTAAAAATACAATAGCAGCAAGTAGAAAGTGCAAATACGCTAAATAAAAGTTAAAATAATAAATACATAAATCAAAATCAAATTAAATCACAAATGTGCAAACCAATAAAAACAACAACGTGCAAATGGAAACCTTATCACTACCTATCGTTAACTATTCTATTTCTGTACACACTCGAGTTGATTTCTCATAAGCAGTGTCGATCTTTTTCAAGTAAGTAGTAATTATATTTTATTTATTGCGAGCTGGAGTCGTGTCCTGTACAGGAGATTAATCACAAAAACATTCCTAATACACAAATAGCCTACATAAAAACCCGATAAAACAATCGGGAACATATCAAGAATGGAAGCTAAAACACATACAAATTATAAATCAGGGGAACGGCAGGCTGTCAGCACATTATCAAGCCTGTGTGGTGGTCCACGAGTAGCCGGCCACGTAGCCTAAGTAAACAAACTTGCTGTTTTAAAACAATATTTCTTTTGAACTAGTCGGTCCATTTAAGGAATTCACAACAACCGGCGAAAGTTGTAACTGACTAGGAGAGAATAATCAAATTGGCTTACTCACGTCGCATAGCCTACTTCAATATTACTGCCGCTACTCGCAGACCACACACAAAATCCTTTTAAAGACCGCCGATACCGCCGCCCATTCCCTTACATTCTGCTTCCTATTCCATTCCTTTGCTGCAGCGAAACCAGCCTTTTAAAGAGCCAGGTAAACGAATCACCATTCACATTGGCGCGTGGGAGGGACAAAAGATAAGGGAGCGTTTTAAAATGAAAGTAAATGCAAACAGTAAACAAATACAAAGTAGCGACCCACTACACATGGAAACCCCATGAATGTCTTCATGAAAGTTACACTTGTGTATTTAAATATACCATGAAAAAAGAAACTAATATTTGTTCCTCCTCAAAATTTGGTCTATTCTATTCTTTTGTACTTCTTTTGTAAGGCACAGGAACATAACTTCCAGCTTCAGATATTAAGGAACAGGTTGTATAGTTTTGACTTTTAATTTGATTTAAGCCACGGTACATAATAACTTAATTTCTTGGATTTCCTAAACACTCCTGATTTTTCCCTCTTCTAGCACTGCAAGGTTCGGAGTACTGTAAGAAATTTAAGAAATAGTCTGTGATAGCTGAGGGGCTTGAGATTTGTTACCAATCAAAACTATCGACTATCAGAAATCTGCACTGACAATGAGGTGGTGCCTCTATCTACAGCTCAGTGCCCTGGGTCAGCTTTATGTTGCTGTGTGTCTACTAGATCAAGAGTAGGTAAGGAAAGTGTGTATTATTTTAACAGTATGTTGTAATTCCAGGTAAATTAATTAGAATCTTTATCAAATGTAATCTATTTGCGACTTATGCAAAAAAAACAACAAACAAAAAAATAAACGCTTTCATGTTAAGACATTTTTAAATACCTGATAGAAACCTACAGTATATTGCTTATTCCCTATGGCTAACGGTTGCTTGGAACTTGCACACACTTTTATAATACTTTATCTGTCAGCTTAAGAGGAATAAATGTAGAAAGATCCAGACGCAAACTGACACATGAGGCAGTTGCAGCTATAAGATATCAAATCTTTCACAACGCATTTGCTTGCCCCTTTAAATAAATTCTAGCCCTTTGCTAGAGAACATCTAATTACTAAAGTCTTATTACAATAACACTGTGTTTGTTACAGGTCTGTGAATAGCACTATTGAAAACGCATCCATCAGTACCTTTTCAATATTGTGGTTCAACAAAGGTCAAGGCTGCTAAAGTACCTCCGAAACATACCTATTATGGGGGAAAATAGCTAGTTATTCGCGGAGCATCGTTTATGAAGTGCTTTAAAAAGATTCAGCAGTAAAGGCTTATGTGCTACTTGCTAATTGAAAGAACCCAGGCTTTATTACCAAAGATCTCTATGAAAGACACTGCAGTCAAACAAACTATGTGAAATATAATGGGTGCAAAGACAAAGCCTCACCTGCCAAACAGTTTCAATACAATATATTGTAGCGATCTCGGTTCCTGCAGGCAGGCGCATCACACAGGGCGAGGCAATCCACACACAAGAGAAGGGCGGGCGCGAACCCAGGACCTCTCGCTGTGAAGCATAGCGCCGATACCGCTGTACAAAAGAGCCGGCTCTTTTGCAAGAAGCGTATTTGATCGGGTTTATGCCTTTGTGTGTGATTACGTCACCTTCCAACCCTGCTGCTGCCTTCCCCCGTGCACGCTACAATATATACAGGCTAACTTCACTATAACGAACCCCCCTGTGACCTGGAGAAATGTTCGTTATATCAGGGTGTTCACTATAATAGGGTTTGGCATTTTTCCGGATCAGAATAATGACAAAACGGCAAATTTGAATTGAACATCAATATATAGTACTTTTATGAAGATTCCTTCACACTGATCAACATTTAAACGGTACTTTGACAAGGTACTCGTGTCACATGTGTGGGTAACCGCATTGCAAGACAGAGGAGTTGGAGTTGAAACGCCGGCACAGGCACGCAGGATTTATTAAACACAAAACAGAAAGTAAACAAACGGGTCATGTGACGCTACCAACGAAGGTAACACACAGAGGACACATGCAAGACAGTCAGGCAGCAAGTCTCAATCGAGCGCCCGTCTGTAAACAATCATTTGATCAAAAGCACACAAAACAAACCCGTTTATACATATAAGTTACACCAACACTAATTCCCCTGTAGTATGTTTAAAAGAAAACAGTAAAGAAATGAAAAAGGAAAGAATGAACACTTGCTGATAAAACTATAAAACTATCTAGCGTAGATTGCTCCTCACACCTGTTGCCTGGTTGCAGTTTGTGTGAAGATGACGGAAAGGCAACGATTGCATTCATCATGCATGTTTCGTACTACAATAGGTCATCTTTGAATTAGCGTTATCTTTGAATTAGTCAACCATGGTCTTTGTTTTAACTGAGAGAATAACACACTTGACACTGGAGAAAGTTCAGT
This sequence comes from Acipenser oxyrinchus oxyrinchus, assembly GCA_030684275.1. Classification (NCBI taxonomy): domain Eukaryota; kingdom Metazoa; phylum Chordata; class Actinopteri; order Acipenseriformes; family Acipenseridae; genus Acipenser; species Acipenser oxyrinchus. Next base: position 24,802,022 of record CM060260.1, on the reverse strand, counting down.
GTCAGATGAAAAAATCTGTTGAGATCGTTAAAAACGAGTGTTCGTTATAAGAAGGGTGCGTTATAGTGAAGCCTGTATATATATATATATATATATATATATATATATATATATATATATATATATATATATATATATATATATATATATATATATATATATATAGTAAAAGGTCATCCAGACATTTAAACACAATGCATAAAATTATGAAGGCATTAGTTGTATTAGTGTACTCAACTAGTTTCTAGTGTGTATACACACATACATGCACGCACGCACTAACTTCAGCTTTCTGCTTTTATCTCAATGCATGCCTTGAACTAAAATTCTCTCTCCAAACCATATTTATTCCAGCAGAAAATATCAAAAAGACATAAGCATTATAATCTTAAAACTACAGTACAATAAATAACAAAACTTCAAGTCTATTTTGTAATCCTTTTTATCTATTTATAATAATGTGCATAATGTGCATCCTTTATTACTTCACCCGTAAATATTAAAAAAACCTCAATCACTAGATTTGTAGATACAGTAAAAATATATTTTGTTTCATTTTTGAATGTCCACTAATGGGTTAACGTGTTTCTAAGAGCTAGTAGGCCAGAAACAATACTCTTATCTACAGTTTTCAACCCGCATTCCATTAGTGTGTGCCAGAGAGAAATTTGAATGTCAATCATTACAGAGGATGGCATTTATAAAGCCTGTAAAGCACTGTTATAAAAATCGGAGAAATGTAATGCAAACACTACATGCTTTCATTTGCTTTATATATTCAAAGTTCTTCTCACATTCTTCTGTTAAGAAAATCCATAAACTAGTTGACCACTTTTGTTTTGTAATTATGATGCCTAAAGATGTAGAACTTTCTGAAATATAATACATTATATGTACTCCTCTTTTTGAAGAAATTACACAACTGTTAGTAAAGAAGTGGAACATTAAAAGTGGTTAAGTGGTTCAATTTAAGTGGTTCTAATATTCCAGGATAAATCATAAACCTATTCCAATAAAAACTGCTTTATATCCATCTTCTCTTAGAGAATTAAGCGCCATCCCGTCATTCCCAAGGCTCATACCACCTATGAAAAAAGCAGCAAAAAAGGGTTTAACTGAATGACAGCATGTACATCATAAGCATTATAAAGAATCCTGCTCAATTAAATGCCTAGCGTTTTCCTCTTTGTGCTTATAGGAACTTTAGAATCTCAATAGTGACAAAGCTAGTGAATTGATGTTTTCATGCCAGCCATCAGTAATTATAATAATTATAATATGTGAATTTCTCAAGACTGATCGTCCTGCATATCACAGTACTTGGCTAAAAATAATCAGACCCTTACGCTGAACTCCCAAAGCAACTTCAGGAATTTGTTTCTTCAAGATAATTAATCACATGCAGGTGTGCCAGATGAGAACTATTGATTGCCCTTTCTCAGACTAGTGGCATTCAGACAACAGGCAGACAAATGCCCAGAATGAGAGAAAGCATCGTTCTTGCCTCAGCCTAGTGCCGCTTTTAATTGTTCTTTATTAATGCGGTTGACATTTTGCTGTTAATCTTTGATAAGCCCTCATTCATTCTTGGCTCTCCAATGAAACAGACAGGTCATGGTTTTCATTACCTTTTACGCCCAGGTCCTTCATCAGTTTAATTTCAAAGTCTGCCACACTGTAGGGCAATCGGAACTGAGGGATCTCAGATGTGCTACAAAATAAGAACAAGCACTAGTTGAAATTATATTAAAAAGTTCATTATAATCCTAATGAAAGCCCTACAAACAACCTTGCTTTACTACCAAAAATGACTTGACATTCCTTGCTGTACTGTATATAAAACTGTGAACTTCCACTGCCCTCCTCCAATACATGTTAAATATGTTGTTCCTGTCACATTTTGATTTAATGCAACACTATTTCAGGGATATTTTGACCTTCTGGAAATATTAATAATTATTGATATTGAAAAAGGACTTGCAAACTGCCCTCCAGTAGCACAAGTTAGAATATATGGGGACCTGTGATGGTCACTGGACATGTCAAATATTGGCAAGCGTAAAGATCACCTTACACTTATTAAACTGAAGGATGTGATTGCTAATAACATTCATCTCATCACCTTGTTCAATATTTTAAAACATGACATCGTGCTCACAGAACACAGAGTCACAAAGAACTATTTAACTCATGTAATGGATTTTGCAATAATTTATACCATCTGATAAATAACACATTTTACCTGTATACATTATATGACAATGACTATACAGTACTTGCACACCATCATTTTGTGCACAGCATATTTAGTATTTTAGAAATACTAAAATATATACATACACATACTGTATGTACATTTTTGCCCTTAAAACAGAAGTCATTTCAAACCATTCAGAATTTAAAATAGCATACTGTATGTGACGTGTAAAATACACTAAATAATTCCCTTGAATTTAAGGTATGTCAGCCAAGACCTACCTCAACCCTCCCACAAATTTCTGCTTCTCAAATATACTGATGTTGTCATAGCCCATACACACCAAAAATGAAGCACATCTGACACTGGCAGGACCACAGCCAAACAGGGCAATCTTTGAGTGAAAGTTTTCAGGCATTTCCTTAGGAGAAGGAAGTTGGGGTTGCATTGCACTGAACACCTAGAAAAGAGAACAAAGAAACAGAATAAAATCTGTAGTACCATAACAACTCAACTGTACCTAATTGACTCAGGGGCTTTGGTTCCTTATTCTGAAATACCAAAAAAAACTGAAATACTGACATATGTCTAGATTTGAGGGAAGCTTAACTAACCACATGCAGTACATACATCGTTGTTTTAATTGCAAATACATCTTCCTTGAACTACCAGCTTTCTGTTAGGAAAATTAGACTCTCCAGCTGTGGAACTCAACAGGCATGTGAAACCTTTAAACATGTATTCTTTGTCCTTGCATTGCAGACCAATCTCAAGATTACAGTTGTTATGCACAGTGTGAGGTGACCTACATTTGTTTAAAGTAAATAAGCCTTGTTAGTGTATTCTGTATAACAATTGTCTAACAGGTCTTATTCTGTGCACTTTGCAACAGAATGTAGAGGCTAGTAATATATATATAATGTACCCTAAAAACTATACAACAAAAGCAATTACTGTAGCAAAAATGACTGAAAAAAGTGTACCGTACATACAAATGTGTATAGCGGAACAAAACAATTATAATTTATATTTAAATTATATAATTCAATATAGATTCACATTTTAAATCAGAAATTGAAATATAGAGAAATTCGTATTGCGTTGTAAAAAAAATATTGTAAGAACTTAATTATTTTTTTATGCATGACAACCTTACATTACAGGTAGCTTTAATAAAGCTATTCATTGATTTAATGGACTAGGAAGCTCCAATTCAACTGTGAATATACAATTTTAATAATAATAGGTGCAGGCCTCCTACTGCATTACAGAATGTATCCTAATATATATATATTTTGTTCCCCAATTCAAATTTATTATTTATTTTTTTTGGCACCTGACTATTAAACTAGCCAATTACAGGAAGCGCATTTCATTTTCATTCAATACTATCAATACTATTAAGCAGATTAGAAAAATATTTAGCATACCACTATAAAACTCCCTTTAATTATGTATTGCAGATATGTTTTTTGAAAATAAAATAACAATGGTGAGTGGCAAAAGCTGGACTTGATAGCTCCCTCCTAAGGTTATCTAATTATCAAACTGATAGTTCTGATAAGCTTTCACACTTAAAGAAACATGAGCTGCTTTCAAACCTGTGTATTGCCTGCACAACCCCACCACCACCCCCACTCACCCCCACTCACCTCTCAAGCTTACATTTCTCAAACCCAAATTCCGAAAGTGGTCAGTTCTGGCCATAAGTTGCAAATGATCACAATAAACAGTATTAGTGTTGAACCCCATCACTTTAAACACTGTTTTAGTTAAAATGAGTCTCAATCTGAATTAGTTCAATAAGATGTAAAACAAATAAAGTATGCAGACAAACAAAAGCTTTATTTAGATTTCTTATACAAGCAAGGTTTTTATGTAACTGTGTAGCAGGTGTTGCTAATCATGTACATACCTCTGTAGCAAACTGCTGCAGTCCACCGATGTTAATTGGTCCCTCCTCCGACGCATATAAATTGCAGCCACCCACGCAGAGGTCTGAGGTTGGACACACCATTCCGCAAGTCAGTCCAAGGGGGTTGTCAGACAGAATGATTCTGGCAGCTCCATAGTAGTTCTGCAATAAAGCAAATCAAAGAAAGTGAACATCTAAAATGTGTGTGGGGTCCAATCTATAGCTAATCCGTAAGCTTCATATGATGCATATGGTAAGATCTTCCATTAAGCATTGTATAATAAACAAATAAAGTGGTTCTCAATACAATCAATCTCATTGTGCAGCAAAAACAGCTAACTCTGTAAAACAGAATAGAATGAGTTTAAAAATGATCTTGTAAAAGTACAAACAATTACAAAGACAATATTTACTGTGTTCCAGCTGTCTCAAACAGACATACAGTTCATCCTGCAGATCATTGTTCCTGCAAATTAATTATATAACCAAACTAGATTAACAGAATCCAATATGTAAACCACATAAGAAAAAAGACAACCAGCCAACAAGCCACATGTAAGATAGTTACTGTATATCAAAAATAAGTTCTTAGTAAAAAAAACTTTTATACTTCCTTATTTCATGCATAGAAACACAAAGATTAAAATCACTTAATGCAATATTAAAAAAAGTCTAATGTCTCTGCATCAGAGAAGAGTGATAACATTATAAATGATGATGACTAGATAATGGCTAGAAGCTACCATATTGGCACACAATGACATCCCCATTCTAAATTATAAATAGGATAATATAGCCCAACCTAATTAAATATTCATACAAACCCAAATCGGATGTGCAATGTGTGTTGCTCCCTTGTACGTCCTACGACAAGCAGACAAGAGATGAGCCTGTTGTAAGCCTTCACAAATTCATTCACCTTTAATATTGAACTGGTTCACAAATAAACACCTGTTGAAATGTCAGATGCTAATGAGGCAGGGTGATGCAATAGTAAATTGTAGCAATTATTTTAGTGCCATGAGTAGCCCCACTGTAGACAGGCTCCAATAATAATCCCATCTTGCAATTCTCTAAGCACTCTGCAGACCAAAGTGCACCAGGCTGACATTAATCCCACTTATCACACTGACAGCTAGGTAATTACACTACTGCTGTAGCCAGGTAGTCTTTCTAAAATATCAAGCACTGTGCAAGAATGCCCACCACCGAGATGTTTTATTAAACCTGGGTGGTTGATCATCAAGTGATATTAGTCTTGACTTATTTTTTTTTAATTTGAAAATAAATTATACTTTGACCACACCATAATAGATATTACAAAGTGCATTTACCAAATAAGAGAGGTGCTACATTACAATGAACAAAGCAAATGGCAAAAATAAAATGTTTACAAAATATATGCCCATGTTATTACCTCAATTGGTTTGGATGATTAATGTTGTCAGAAAAATCCAAGACAAAAGTACTTAACGCAGACACAGGCCACCAGTTATTCCAACTTTATATAATTTATTTGATGGAAATTCGCCATCTTCTAAACCTGACAGCAGCAGTGAAGAAAATGATTTCTGTGTCTACATTGTGTCAGAAAAAGTTTAAAGTATCACTTGATTTGCAACCTGAAGTTTGAGCAGCCTGCTGGTGGCTCCAGAATGATTTCTAATCCAAAGAAAAAGGGATCTGTAGATAAAAGATTGCAAAACAGATCCCAAATGTTGAAAATGCTGTACACAGAAGTTACATATGAAAATAATGAATTACCACAAAAGTTCTTTATGATGGCCGTTGCTTTTTCTTGCAAATGTCCAGTCTTGCTTCATTTTTGTGAAGTATTATTATTATTATTATTATTATTTATTTCTTAGCAGACGCCCTTATCCAGGGCGACTTACAATTGTAAGCAAATACATTTCAAGTGTTACAGTACAGGTAATACAGGCTATTATATAATGATGGCCTCTGGTGGTTGCACAATTAATTGCAATATTAACCTTAGAAACATCTACCAAATAAAAATGAACTCCTGTCCAATATATATGAATCATTATCATGTCATTATTGGATCAATGGCTTTGGTTCTTGGTCAATGGTGCTTTGAGAAAGGCAAAGACAGGGGCTATTCACAGGTATACTTCAAACGCAATAGGAACCAAATGCATACCTATGCCAAAAGTTAAATAATAACATGAGCAAATCATCTCTTTACAAATCTTCCAACTGCAAATACTGTAGATGCACTAGTCAACAAAACCAATTTAAGCCTTTCTAATGGCAAGAATTTCATTGCCTTCGGAATGCTTTTTTTCTCAAGGTAACATTATAGAGACACTAGGTGATACAGCCTCATTTTAGGCCTCCATTTATCTGAGAACAGCAGCGCAAGTGCTTAGCAAATGTCAACACAAAAAATGCAGACACGCAGGCAATCTTATTTGTTCAAGAATTGCTCTAGGTCACAGCAATTCATGCTGGCGTGCAGAGCACTGCTTACAAAGTAACTTTCTTATGTGCTGCACATTCTATTCAAAACATGTGGTTTGTATGGGCATTATAAAATCAATTTACCTCTGCATTCTACCACCTCCTCAAACTCACAAAGTATTTGAATGAATGAATGAATGAATGAATGAAGAACAAGAACAATATAAATGCAGTTATTGCTTTTTCCAAATGAATCAATGTAAATCAAGCCCCTAGTATTTCTAGGCATTAAGAATTCACTGTACGTGCATGTAGCTAATCTAATAATTAATTGTTTCTATTATTACTAAAGATGTCTAATTCTATAAAAAAAAATACATTTGTATTTATAATATAGATTCAAGTTTTGCCTTTACTATACTATTGAATTGTTCAATAAACAGTGCCCTACTATTGTGATGTACAGTATATCCTCAAGACACAGCTCAAGACACGGGTAGCCAAAGTAGGCCCTTCCAGTCCTGGTCTTTGTTCCAACTCTGCTCTAAATTTTCTAATTGAACCAATTAAACCTTTATCCACGCCCTACAGTAGTTAACTATTCAATTTTACCTGTTAAATCTGGAGTGGAATAGATCTCCAGAACCGTGATTGGACGTTTAAGATATACAACCAAACAAGAACCAATACAAGAACGGTTGGAAGAAAAAAAGAGTTCCAGTTGAGTTGTCCAATGAGCAATCAATTCGATTGATGCTCAGCGTATAGGTTACTTTATCTTTGAGACTATTTGTTGTATTGACTTGGGCGGTACAACACCAATGTAGAATTAACTGAATGACCTAGGATAATAAGTTTATTACAAATGGAAGTTACTTAAAGCAGTGATTCCCAAACCTGGTCCTGGGGATCCACTGTGTTTGCTGGTTTTCATTCCAAATGTGCTCTTAATTACTTAACTAGACCCTTAATTGAACTGATACTTTGCTTAATTAGACCTTTTTAACTGTTGTCAGTTCTTAAACAGTTGCAGATTTCAAGTTAGCTATAACATTTTAGAAGTAACTTGAACTCTGCAAGTTTAAGAGCTGAAAACAATGAAATGGGTTAATTAAGCAAATTATCAGTTCAATTAAGGGTCTAGTTAAGTAACTGAGAGCTCAGTTGGAATGAAAACCAGCAGACACAGGGGGTCCCCCCAGGACCAGGGTTGGGAACCACTGACTTAAAGGATATATATATGTACAGTACTGTGCAAAAGTTTTGGGCAGGTGTGAAAAAATGTTGTAAAGTAAGAATGCTTTCAAAAATAGACATGTTAATAGATTATATTTATCAATTAACTAAATGCAAAGTGAGTGAACAGAAGAAAAATCTCGCCCAGTTTTATTCCTCCTACACAGCTGTTTCTGTTAATGATTGTGTTTCAACCTACATATTGAATTGATGATCGTTAGCACCTGTTTGGTATAATTGTTTAATCATACACCTGACTATATGCCTACAAAATCCCTGACTTTGTGCAAGTGTACCTAGAAGAATTGATGCTGTTTTGAAGGCAAAGGGTGGTCACACCAAATATTGATTTGATGTAGATTTTTCTTCTGTTCACTCACTTTGCATTTTGTTAATTGATAAATATAAACTATTAACATGTCTATTTTTGAAAGCATTCTTACTTTACAGCATTTTTTCACACCTGCCTAAAACTTTTGCACAGTACTGTATATATATATATATATATATATATATATATATATATATATATATATATATATATATATATATATATATACACTCAAATAAAAAAATAAAAAACATGACATTTTATATCAGTGTTCAGATATCATTGTTTACAGATAAGCTTACTCGTAATGCCCATCCTTAAAGCTATATACTCCCTTTACGTTTTAGTGCTCATATCATTTGCAATGTCATATCTAATACAAAGTAAAGGCATCATTTAAAGTACCACTTTATGTAATAGAACTGGGAGTGTTAAGGCTAGCCCTGCTGCATTCCTTCATACCATTTATCACTGATATTGAGATGTACGTTCCTTGCTGATCCTTTATAAGAAATGTGAGATACTGAAATTCTTTATTAAAAAACAACCCTAAAATAATTTTAAAACTCATAACTCAAATGAGAAAGAAATATCAAGTATGAAACTGTTTCAATAAAATGCATATTATAGGTTCTCATGATGCTGTCAATTATTTTATTTTTTTAGTATCTACAGCTTTACAGTTACTTAAAAATCATGACACACTAATCAGAATGGAAATAAGTCAATGCACATTTAAAATTGTAGAAGTTGCTAAACGTTACCTAAAGCAAAACGGCTAGATTTACAATAGTTCTCAGAGATATTAAACAAGGAAAAATGATTCCTGAAAAACATTTACCCTTTGCACAATAGATCATTGTAAGTTAACAGAGGTACAGCACAAAACTGCTGCTTTGTTTGCCAGTTTCCATGCATCTTCTGTAATGTAATTTTTACACTGTTTAAAATGATTGTATAATTAAACAAACAAGAGCATTTTTTTAAAGGTTAAACAAGCTTTGCCTGTGAACAAACTGTTTCATAGCATCCACAAGAGAACTGCTTAGCAACACCTATATACTGTACAGTACCCAATTGATTTTTATTTTTTCAGCAGTTGGTTCTCTACTGGCTTAAAAGCACTATTATCTTTTTAGGATTTTAAAACATTACAGGCGGAATGTGTCAACAATGTGTCATCAATCTGTTATTGGACAGTCTCCACCCTGGTTTATTATATGTACAGTATATTGATTCCAGCTGGATTATTAATAATTGTTGTTGTTGTTGTTGTTAATGTATGTATGTATTTTCTTATAACAGACGGCCTTATCCAGGGCGACTTACAGTTCTTATAAAAAAACACATTACAAAAAAATCAGATCAGTCCAGACACGGAGCAACAGTAGTTTGATAAGCGGTATCACAGCTAATACTGAGAAAGAAAAAAAAAACGGATGGTACTGTAACAGAAAACAAGAAAGTCAAACATTTGAATCAATTAAAATACGTAACATGTACTCATATTTGTGTGACACCTGTCAAAATTATGGAGACAGAAGTAGAGAAATCATAAACTCACTTCCCAGCAAACAGTACAGCACAGATACATTTGTTTGAATTCCGTAGAATCTGTGATGGCCCTTTAATTATTTAGCTTATTAGCCATGCTAATGCCTGTGATAATGATAAACATTAGATACAAAAGTATGCATGTACGCAAATTTCAAAATGATTTGAATTGCTCTGAAGGCCAAATTTGAATGAAAAGGCTAAGTTTTGCGATAAACGTGACAGGCTTGCAATGCGCAGAATGTTTCCATTACATGCGTTTAGCCACTCACCTGGTAATTTCACTTTCAGGTATAAGGACACAGCTGACACTTTTTTTTTAAAAGTTTTGTTATTTGTTTCTCATTGATTTCAGAAGCATACTTTGACACTCACGATCCGCATTCCATGCTACTGACTATGCCATAAAGGTGTGGTAGGAGCAGTGTGCATGGTGAATGGGGGCAGTTGGAAGGGGCTTTCAGCATCCACAGGTAGCATTCTTGGCTGGCTCCATGCTGAGATTCACGTCTTCGGGGCTTCCAAATAGAGTAGTGTTTTCAGCATTGTGGGTTTGTTTTACAGACCACACTTCTGTAAATATGTTGATGCATAGTGTAAGGAGCACGGGTCGGAGCTACTCAGAACACCGGCTGACAGGCGCATTTCTGTAAAATAAAGAGTGGAGTTTGATGCTACAGAGATACTTTGTCCGTCTCCTTCATGTTGACACTTATCCAGTTAGCAAGTCGCTACAGTATATTTTTATTTAAGCTATATGTTAAATAGTCTACACTATCCTGTGGTCCACTGTTTCATTTCTCCATTTAGTAGCTTATTTATATATTTGTGGGGGTGGGCATGCAACTTCAGGTGTGCCAATGCTACCAATGTGTGTTGAGCTTTGATTCTGCATTCCATGTGCAGGTTACATTTGAGTGTAGACTCGTCTGAGGAATATTGGTATGTACTGTACACCTATGATAGCTGCTTGGCAGGGTATTGTTAACAGTCCATTGTCGTGTAGTATTCCAATGCTGCGCAATCACGCGTAGCTCATGTGCATTTCTGCTATATTGGTATTGAATGCGCAGGTGGTTTTGCGAGGCACAAACACATTTGTGAAATGAGCACAAAACTGCTATTTTCCAACTTCACGCAACTACTTTGTGCCGTGTTGGAAAATATCAGTTTTTGTGCAAAAGCACTCATTTTTGCGAGGCACAAATTTTGCGACGGGATTGTACATCGCTTTGAATATCTGGGCCTATATTTGTATCATTAACTAGCAGTACTGTATTACTGACTTCAATCTGCAATAAACCTTAAGTTCCTGAAGTCAGAGAACCCGTGGAATAGCCTGTGACCCAATATTCCTCCCTGCATAACTACAAATAACCAAGGACAACCCACCATCTCCTATGAGTATCATTAGATTCAACAGGAGATTTTCTTGCATTAGAAGTATACTCTAGGGACAGGTCATTTCCATATGAAGCAATCTGAAAGTAATCAAGCAAAATGAGTGTCTGCCACTCACAAAGAAACAAACCATCATTGCTCTGCAATTTTCAAGAGCGACGATCTTCCATCTGCTCTTGCGGTCTAACCGCACTGGACCTTGGGAGGGGTAGCTTTTCACCTACAGCATTTCTCTTGACGAGAATGATGCTTTCATCCCATTTCAGGCTGGTATATGATGTTTTTATAGGTGACCTTTAAAAAACCTTGGGCCTCTTTTTACTGTGACAGTTCAGATATGGTCACGTCATTAAATCCTGTAAACTATATGCCCAATTACAACAGAATTGGATAAGCGGTTCCATAGATACTGTACTAGTAAAATGTATTTCAAGTAAATATGATGTATTTTGTTATTACATAATATTTACAGCAGCAAAGAAACACTAAATACTATTGAAAAACATGCAAAATTAAATACATTATTAAAGAATAATTATTTACATAAAATATCTAAATACTGTTTCCTAGGTACAAATTTAAGAAAGAAATGAAAAAGAAAAGAATAACCTTTTTTAACCGAGGGAAGGGAGGGGTTATACACTGGTCCCTGCTGATCACCGGTGCTGATAAATCACTAAACTAAATGCATCTTCAACACTAATGATAGATAACTGTTTAAAACTGTAGAGGACAGCAGAGAGCAACAACTGTCAGAACTGGACCCAGGAATTGTAACCTAATATGTATTAAGCATAAAAGGGTTTTGCTACACTTTAAAACACATATACACTCACAAACTCCAGTGTGCTAGCTACAGTAGGTTTTATTCGTGTTACCCTTGATAAAATAGTGAGGACTGATTTGGTTTACGATGTTGATAATCTTGGTAAAGTGAAAATAGAGACCCATGTCTTGAAATATACAGTAACAGACAGCATCAGTATTTCTACACCTGCAACATGCATCTTTTGGCATTAATCGTGCTCAAAAGCTACATGCTGCTCCATACAGTATCTGATAAAAAAAATAAAATAAAAAAAAAACATAGTTGGAATAAAATTATCTGGTACATAAAATGCAGTACTGTATCAACAATAGGACACAAATACAAAACAGATACACTTAATAGAGATTGATTGATACAAATGTGTAAGTTAAAGGCAATTGTGGCTAATATAATTGTGAGCCATGTAGTACATATTGACCTGCTAACTGAGCAATGGAATTTGTCCTTGGAATTGGACACATTTCTTTAGTCTAATTCACTGGAAGAAAGAGAGTGGGTTTTTAGTAATGATTTAAGTAAGAATCTGGCTCTTCCACTTTAGCTATGGCAAAATCTCAAGACTTTCTCCCATAAACAAAGTCAAAAGAGGCTTTTTATGTGCCACGCGAACAAATCAAAAGCATGACAGACAGTAAAAAGTAACACATTTGTTTACTGTCTATTATACTTTGTCAAGTCAAAGAAGTATTCACAGACACAGAAAAGTAAAAGGTGCCTAGAGTATTAATTCTGCTTAAAATCAGTTTCGAGTGAAAACTAAACCTGTGCTTTACAGTCTCCAGAAACTTGAGTTGAAAACCAAAAACACTAGATGCCATTTAATTCAATAATACTCCCACTGGTGTTTTATTATGAAAATCACTAAATACAACAGTTAATAAAGCTGATTTTTCTGCTGTTTAGAACAGCGTTTCGCCCATGTGGCCACCAGAGGGATTGTGTGCAGCTACAGCCCTTCACCATTAACCCCTTAATCAACCTTTCAATTGCAATGGTAACGAGAAAACCTGTCCACCTTTCCTTCTGGCCATGCCATTGTTGTAAGCTTGCATTCTGATTCATGTCTTTATCTTGACTTACACTGGTGAGTCATAATAAAAGCACAGGGTGCTGTCAACAATTACATTTTTGTTTTAAAACTCTGGTTAGATCTTTAATTTGATATTGGGAAAATATTCTAACTCTAAAAAAAATAAAAAAATAAAAATGTTTACTAGTAAAATACCTCTTGGTGATGTTGAAAATTTCAAGCACAGAAAAAAATAAATATTTAATTTAGTGAATATATCATTTAAAACTTCTGCAGTGCTGGTACATATTAAACAACATTAAAAAGCAATGCATATTGTCAACTTCCTTTACCCCTTTAATACCATCTGTCATTGTAACTAACTTATCAATTTAATAAAGACAACAATGTTAAACCTCTAAAGAATGTATGCAGTTGCATTTAATAATTGAGAAAGGCTGTTTATGCAATTGCAATATTGTTTTGTAAACTTACACAATGACTCAAAGTGATTGTGTTGAATAAAGATTTGCAAACAACGCCAAGGAGATTAGGAATTCAAAAGTTACAAGAAGAAATATAAATACGAATTACAATACAAGACATTAAATAGTAATCAAGACACATGCACAGACTTTAGTTGCATTATGTTTCCAAAACAAAAATCTTTGTCATCTTTTTAAAACACAAGGGAAGCAGCTACAGTGGATTTATACACAAACACACATCTGTTCCTAGAGTTGCTATTAAGCGGACAGCACCTTTTTTTTTTTTCTTTACAGTTCCTCCTAATCCACGTTGTTCCTTACTAATTTTGACAAATTGTAATGTAATCAGAACATTTGACAGCAGTTTGCTAAATTATATTGTTTTTTCAACTAGAGATACACAATTACTGCATTTAAAATAAATACAAGTTCTCATCTTTTTTTTCCATTATACAGTAAATGCTTACCTTGCGTAAGATTCCCTGGCTCATAAACATGTCACTGGAATCTATTAAGAAATCCAAAATGTCAATCCTTTACTTAACAGTAAACAGTGTTGAACCACTTACGTATAACTTTGACTACTAAAGCATTAAGCTGTTGCATTAAGCATTTATGAGAGATATTTATTGGTATGTAAAGCATATTTTTTTATATAATCTTTGCATATTAAACTTATTTTACAGCTAATTAACTTTGGAAAAGTGACCATTGATCTGAGTTTAAACAGTGCATGTAAAGACATAATTTATTTGTTTATTTTTAGCAGACGCCTTTATCCAAGGCGACTTACAGAGACTAGGGTGTGTGAACTATGCATCAGCTGCAGAATCACTTACAATTATGTCTCACCCGAAAGACGGAGCACAAGGAGGTTAAGTGGCTTACTCAGTAGAGTCACACAATGAGTCAGTGGCTGAGGTGGGATTTGAACTGGGGACCTCCTGGTTACAAGCCCTTTTCTTTAACCACTGGACCACAGAGCCTCCTTATTAAACATGTGCTTTTAAAGTGTTCCAAGAAAAAAAAAATATCTGTACCATTTTCCAACTACCCCAACCAATAAATACATCTAAAGTACCATTCAGTACCAGTCTCCCATTGCTAGCAGTTTACATTGTTCACACTACCTAAATACTGCACCATCAATCACGTTATCAACACATGTTGATAGCACACCATTTAGGTACATGTATCGTGAATAGGAATTTAGAAAGAGCTAGTCTGATTAGGTTCAAGCATAAAAGAGTAACCCTAATATAGCTTCAACGGCTATGCTGTGGAAGTCTTATCTGTTTTCTTGTGAGTGGCAAGAAATGGGAAATAAATCATTCAATATTCTTAGAATTTTTTGGGGGGGGTACTGTATTTGTGAGGTGAGCTTGTTTATTGAGTCACCCACAGTCTGCATATATGCATATGTACCAGTATCTGTATATTTTGGGTAATGTACAGTATATTTGTGAATAGCGCAACTATGCTTTTTACAGGAAATACTGTACACACAGTTTTAACAAAAATGCTCAATATATTTTCATAAAATGTTGTCATAAATTACTAGCATACATTTTAAATATCTGGTCATATCCAGCTAGCAGTCAAACTACTGCGTTATCAAACCGATTACACAAAAGATTACCTTCTTTCTACTTCAATGCTTCCTTGGGCGAACCTTCTGTTTCAGTATGCTCCCTTTCAAGTCTTCAGAATTAAGACTTAAGAAAACTAAAATGTACCTTTCATGCTCAAGCATTAAGGGACACCATAGCAAACAGAGATAAGGAATTTTCTGCAGCTGAGAAGAAAAAGGTCACTCAAAGACTTGTCAAGGTCTTTGGTTTTAAATTCAATAGAAAGGCATATTGCTATTCAACGTGGCACAGAGTCCTTTAAACGGCTGCATTTCTATCGTTCATCTTGAAGAAATACTCTGAGCAGTGGTAGAAGTAGCAGTTTACAACTGAAAAAATACAACTGAAAAAAGACAACTGCTTGTAGACGCATTTGTGATTCACAAGCTTTCGTTTGAGCAATGGCAGCCATCAATCACGCCTAGCCAATGCTGTAGGCATTTTTCTATCATTTAAGTGGTCATCTCAATTGATGGAGATGAGGAAGCGTGAATATGCAACACCTGTTTGTGGCACGTAGGGCATGCAGAGGCATTCATTAGTGTACCACAGTTTCTAACAGGACCAGATTGATGACCTTTCTTTTGAGGCCGGCGCTGTCTGACTGCACTGAAGCTTGCCCCACTTTGCCCTTGGAAAGCGCCGGTCAGCATTTCTTGTTAATAATTGATTAAACATGTATTTCCATACCATTCATTTTCCAGACGTTTGAGAATGATAAATGGCATTATAATGCAAAGGGGTTTTCACTTGATGACATTGAATAACAAGCAGAAAACCTCCATACTTCTATACTAAGAACACCATTTTGGCACAGGTTATAACATCTAGTTTAGTCTTATTTAGGTTTCTAGTCCCCAACATTATATTACAATTAATGACATACTGTAGTCTTTCATCTAGTTCACAGCTTGTGCCTTGTGCAACTTTGGAAGAATAGAAAACTCCCAATTCTAAAACAGCAGAGCGGCAAAAAGGATGTAAATACTGTAAGACTCTGACAGAGAAAGAATGAATCTTAGTAATAAATCTCTCTCCTGACCTGTGAGGGCGCTGTGTAAAGGGAACAGTGTGCCCCGGACTGGATGGTTTGGCAATTCATTCCAGGGAAAGGTGGAAGTCGGCCATCTAGAAAGGGGGAGGAGCCACAGGACTGTAGAGTAACCGTGAGTGTTTCGTGTTTGCTTAGTTGTCATTCTAATTGTACTCGTTTGTCATTATTAGACGACGAACACGTTCCGGGAGCTGTCGCTAAAGGCCAGCACCCCGGACAGCACTGCAGTAGCTAATTAAAAAACTATGCCCTATGTATGTATGTATTTATATCTATATTACAATATGTATTTAATACAATACATCTACATAGCCTCATCCAGTGATCAGGCAGGCCAAAGTTTTCAATTGAAGAAAAGTTTCCAGGGATTAACTCGACTGGTCTTGGGGCAAGGAAACCAAAACTTTATTTTCACAGACAAGGATTAGCACTAATCTTGAACTACAGTACCTAATGTTATTTTAGGTAAGACAGTCCCAGATTAGTGTTCAACGGGGTCTGAAAACCCCCCATATTGTACAGATGAGCTCAACATTCCAAAACCAACACAAAATGGCATGCTGATACATTCCCTCTGAAATGCCAAACTCATCATGAATTCAAATAAAATTAAATATAAAAATAGTTAAACACTTCTCAAACGGTGTTAATTGTCCTCGTGAATCATCCTCACACACAGCATTTCAGACTATTTATACATGGCTTTTAAAGATCAGAACCCAGGCTTTACATATCTTTCAGCCTGATGTAAACCGTAAGATGATAAGATTTGTTTGAACTCAGTCCATTCATTTTTGTTTAATTTTAACACATAACTTAACACACAGCTATCTTGAAGACAACTCAACAGCTTAGGACAAAAATATATATATAGATTTTAAACTTGAGTGATGTGTTAAAAGCCAATTTGACTCGGTCTATTGATTTCTATTGAATTTGAACACCTCAGTTTATAGGGGCCTGTACGTGCCCTAGCTTTTCAAGTCTTTGCTGTCTATAGATTACAATAATTACTCTGCAACAGCACATATTGCTCAGCATGGAACATGGTTTGTGTTTGTTTTATTCTGTGATTATTGCTAGAAACATCTAAAATATGAAAATAGGTGGGTAAGAAAACTGGCTTAATTAGGTTAATTCACTGAAAAAACAATTTTACAGGTGAAATGTAAAGACAAGGGTGTTTTGTTATTTTTGGTTAGTTGATTTTTGTTAGTGTGTGGGAGGGGGTTGGTTTTACATGATGATAATGTTGGATGTAGGCAACGGAGGTAAAAAATAGAAAAAACAGCAACTTTGTTTGGACAAGTAGGGGTTAGGGCTCTGGACTCTTGACCGGAGGGTCGTGGGTTCAATCCCAGGTGGGGGACACTGCTGCTGTACCCTTGAGCAAGGTACTTTACCTAGATTGCTCCAGTAAAAACCCAACTGTATAAATGGGTAATTGTATGTAAAAATAATGTGATATCTTGTAACAATTGTAAGTCGCCCTGGATAAGGGCATCTGCAAATAAATAAATAATAATAACTGTAAAGTTTACTAGACTTTGTTACAAAACATCTACATTATTGAGACATTCTACACACAACGCAGCTTTGAAATAGAAACACGAAGTAGAAACTTCATGTCAGGCAATGGCAAAAGCAATGGAGAGTGCTCTGTCTCAGTGATGAACAGCTGTTGGGTCTCCTGAAAGCAGCTTATTTTTAAAGCACCTCCAGTGTGAATGATGCAGTAAAATATATATAGTTTTTTTATATGCAAAAGTGCCTTTTTTGCCATTCCCCCATAGGAGGCCGTGTGGTCCAGTGGTTAAAGAAAAGGGGTTTGTAACGAGGAGGTGCCCGGTTCAAATCCCACCTCAGCCACTGACTCATTGTGTGACCGTGAACAAGTCACTTAACCTCCTTGTGCTCCGTCTTTCAGGTGAGACGTAGTTGTAAGTTACTCTGCAGCTGATGCATAGTTCACACACCCTAGTCTCTGTAAGTCGCCTTAGATAAAGGCGTCTGCTTAATAAACAAATAAAAAATAATAATAATAAAATGTTGGAACCCCCTCCTCCCCCCATTGGCTGTGCATAAGAAGGAAATATCCCCAGCAAATTCAAGCCCCGCAGCTCCCAAAAATATGGAATTCTTACTTAGTACGAAGATGGACAATCTCTCCTGCTCTGGCTATAATGATCGTATTTTCGAATTGCTTAGAGCTTCTTGCCATTGTTTTTCCTGTAGCCCACATTAA
Source organism: Acipenser oxyrinchus oxyrinchus (assembly GCA_030684275.1). Classification (NCBI taxonomy): domain Eukaryota; kingdom Metazoa; phylum Chordata; class Actinopteri; order Acipenseriformes; family Acipenseridae; genus Acipenser; species Acipenser oxyrinchus. The sequence goes on along the minus strand of CM060260.1, from coordinate 24,783,708 downwards.
CATATATACGTGTCCCATTTATGTTTTATGCTTTTTCTTTTTTATAGGCTGCTGACTAAATTTGAACCACACATGTATTTTTTGTTTTGCTTGTATTTGTAATTGTTTTATTGTCTAACAGGACCCCCTTGTAAATGACGCCTGTGTCTCACTGGGTAAATCTTCTGTGTAAATAAATACATTAAAAAATAAATAAATACAATTGTCATTCAGCAAGAGAATATGTATGTATTTTATGTCCAAACAACAGTTCCATTGCCTTTTAACACTAAACAGTAAAAGTAGAGGTTCAACATCGTTATAAATGAATAAACACAATAACTACAAACACTAGCATGTTGATCCAAACATGGGCTATATCTAAATATTCTAATACCTTCCAAGGATCCACGCAAGCATTTTAAGCAACAAATTAAACATTTACATTTTTTACTGTGCAGCGAGGCTTAATATTGCCAAAGCTTCAGAACCAAAGTAAAGCCCCAAGGGAAGCCTCTCTACTGACAAATTAATACCTCTGAGAGGAGAGCTGAATGGTGGCAATAAACTCATTTGTTCCCCCAATAATGAAGAATGACTTTTTTCTTTACCACATCTGTGACTGTTGCCATGGTGACCCTGTCTTACCTCATTGCTTCTCGAAGTGCTCCACGCTCACTCAGAGTCGTGTGTTTGATGTCATCGAAATTGTTCTCCAGCTTCTCACAGCTCTGCCGTAAACAAAAGGTACAGCCGTTTGTCTCTGAAGCATTTCAGTGATCAGGGAAATTATTCAGCTATACTTTTACAAAGAACAGCGACATAGCTAACATATCTTATCATCATGCAAATGACACATTGTGTTTTCTTTGCATATGATTAATCAAAATTGACATTATGAACTTATGAAAACAAAAGTCACTTTTATGTTCATCATGCTGTTGTCATGGCAATCCTCTTATCAATGTCTCAACCTCAGAGAGAAGAGTCCGGTATGCAGAAAAAGCTGCGGATATTGACATACTCACAATTAACACAACCAACTCCCCCACCCCCCACCCCCCCTCCTCTTTCTCTGGAGATAAATAACATCCAACCATGTTTGAAATCTCTTTTATTACAGAAACCTTCAGCTGCCACCAGTACTGTGCACTGCACCCGGACAATGTTACTATTATTAATCAGTTTTAAGACACCTTCAATGCTGGAATTTCATTTTTACAATCACTGGTATAGTACATTTAGAATAACACTCCTGAATTTCCAGTTACTCCATGCAGTAAGCTTTGTACAGAAACTTTCAAGTTCCATGTAAGTTCGCTTGTGTTTGCTGCAGGCTATTTTATTTTATTTTTTTTACCGTCAACGGAAAAGACTTGACAGATCAAAATGCTTCTTTTTGTATGTTTTAAGAGACAAATGTGAATTTTAAAAAAAAGTAAAGAATTGAAGTCACAAGCTGTATTTCAACAATCCAATCTTTATACAAATAACCAATTTGCAATAATATCTCAAAACTGTATGAATGAAGTAAACTTAGAACAGATTACTGTATGTTTATTGATTTAAGAAAGTTGTAAAAATAATTATTCAAATTAAAATCAGAAAAATAAACAAAAGATAAAAAACATTGAATTTTAACATAGAGGGTGCAATTGAAGCCTAAGCCTTTAGCGGGTCTCAAACCTTATTGTTCTTTGCCGTGCATCTTTCAGCTAAATCTATTCACCCTACAGCAGCATCACAACATAAAATATCTAACAGCTTCATACATAAACTACGTGAAACTAATATAATAATACTGGGAGGCAAGTGGTGTTATCCATATAGATAATGATTATCTCCCTAAAGCCTTTTTCCAGCCGCTGATTAGAACACCAGCCTTATAGCGTTAATACACAAGAAAGCTAATTCAGTTGTATGCAGGGTTAGGAGAGAGACACAGTGGGGCTCGTTTTATTTGTAACAAGGAAAACACACATTTTTAATGACACCTACTTTACATCACAGCAAAAACAAAAGTTAATGCATTCTAAATTGAATTCTGTGAATTTTCTTCGCAAAAATCGTCATTTATTTGGCTAGTGCAACCAAAGGTTTACATTACTAAAATGATAAATGGTATGGAAATTGATAATTATTGGGCCATTTTAGCTTATATGATTTGTATTTAAAGATGATATGTATTTAAATAATTTTTTTTTAGCTTTTTAAGTGAGCCTCCAATGTCCTTTTAAAGTAATTGTAGCAAACAAAAATACTTCCTTAAATGTTCTCTGCCATGCACAGCCTTTCATTATACAGGTCTCATAGGTGCAGTTTTAAAAGCAACATGTTTTAGCAAACATGTATTGTCATTTTGGTTAAAGAAATCTCTGTTGGCAAGCCATGCTTTTAGACATTTAATAGGTCATTTCTCCCAGAGGAAGATATTGTCCCCACCCCTTCAGTGGCCTTTTCCCCTATCAAAAACTAATCAGCTGCTTCCCCTTTTGACAGGTATGCTTTCAGCCAGTAACATTATTATTATTATTATTATTATTATTATTATTATTATTATTATTATTATTATTATTTATTTATTTATTTCTTAGAAGACACCCTTACACAGGGAAACTTACAGTTGTAAACAAACAAAAAAATACATATCAAGAATTATAGTACAATTAAGAGCAAGAACACACAATGACTTCAGTCCTAATAAGAGCAAATGCAAAACACAGTACAATTTGATATCGGGGCAGTTCAAGAGCAGATACCAGTGTTGATAGTTACATCACGGTTAGATATAAGTATAATACAAAATACTACAGATTGGATTAAGTGCAGGATTAAAATACAGTAAAATAGGAAGCAGTTAAGTGCAAGGGAGTCCACGGAGGGGGTGTAGAGAGAGAACAGGAGAGGACCCAAGACTGATCCTTGGGGTACTCCTGTTGAGAGAGGGTGAGGTGTGGAGGTTGAGCTGCGCCAGGTTACCTGGTAGGTGCGGTCAGAGAGACAGGAGGAGAACCAGGCCACAGCAGAACCAGAGATTCCCAGGTCAGCGAGAGAGGATAGGAGAACATAGTGAGCGACAGTGTCAAAGGCAGCAGAGAGATCGAGGAGAATTAGGAGAGCGACACAATTAGGAGAGAGAAGCAGCATGAGCAAAGTTTAGTGAGTTAGTGGCAGACAGGAGAGTAGTTTCAGTGGAGTGAGCAGAGCGGAAACCAGATTGGAGAGAGTCGAGTAGAGAGTGGTTAGACAAAAAAGCAGAGAGCTGGCGGTTTACTGCCCGCTCGAGGGTTTTAGAGAGAAAGGGTAAGAGGGAGACAGGATGGTAGTTCTGGAGCGAGGTGGGATCGAGGGTAGGTTTTTTGAGGAGGGGGGTGATAGAGGTTTGTTTGAAGGCAGAGGGAAAGTGGCCAGAGAGGAGAGAGGTGTTGAGAAGGGAGGAGATGAAGGGGAGTAAAGCAGGAGCAGCAGCTTGAAAGAGGTGAGTGGGGAGGGGGTTCAGGGCACACGTGGTGGGTTTGTGGCCCTGGAGGAGGGAGGAGAGGGCAGAGACTGGGAGGGGAGAGAAGGAGGAGAAAAAGGTGAGTTAGTAGGGGAGACAGGGGGGGTTGGGGTTGGAGCGGGAGGGGGTGGGGAGGAGGGAGAGGTGTTAAAGAGTTTGCGGATATCAGAGATTTTAGAGGAGTGACAGAGAGGGTGTAGGGGCAGCAGGCCCTGGAGAAGGTGAGGTCCAGTTGATGGCCAGCTTTGTGAGTAGGGGGGGATGGAGAGAGAGAGAAGTTGAAGGAGTGAAGGAGAAGAAGGAATCCTGCAGTGGGTGGGGTTGGAGAGATGGATATTGAAATCACCTAACAGGATAGTTGGGGTAGACAGAGAAAGGAGGGAGGAGAGGAGATAGTCGAATTCATTGAGAAAGTGAGCGAGAGGTCCAGGGGGACAGTACAGTACAATTAGCAGGAGTTGACAGGGGGAGTTTAGTTGGACAGCGTGAAATTCAACGGTTTTAACAGAGAGTGAGGAGAAGTCAGAGGGGACAGAAAAGAATAAGGAGCAGAGAAGACCAGTCCCGCCTCCCCGTCCAGTGAGACACGGAGTATGGGACAGGACATGGAGAGAGGACAGGGCAGCAGGAGTTATAGTGTTATCAGGAGAGAGCCAGGTTTCAGTGAGAGCTAGGAAATTGAGAGAGAGGTGGGAGGCAAAGGCAGAGATGAAATCAGCTTTGTTAGCAGAAGAGTGACAGTTCCAGAGGGCACCAGAGAGAGTGCGGGAGGGGAGAGATTGGGAGGGGGGAGAGGCAGAGGGATGGGATTAGAGGGGTTAGGGGAGCAGCGGGGGAGAGAGGACAGAGGACAGGAGCGAGGGGACAGAACAGGGATGTGACAGACAGTCAGAGCCAGACAGGCGAGACAGAGAGGTGCAGTAGTAGTGGGAGGGTACAGATCTGTCTAGTAATTGCCGTCTTCCAGAGCGCTGCTAGGTTCAGATTTTCTCCAACAGCTTCTCCTCGCACCCTCACTTTGCAAGGGAACTGGTTAACAGCTGCTAAATGCGCTAAGACAATACTTAAGTAATACAATAGTTTCAATGCACTTCAATGGGATCACACAACTACAAAAGCTGTGTGGAAACCAATCAAATTGCAAATCAACCTCTATTAAATTTAACCACACTCACTTGGTACTAATCACAACAGTGGATCACCCAGTTTAAAACACCACCTTAATAATGTTACTTAAATATAGATAATGTAATGAGTTGGAATAAGGCCTCTAGTAGCCTCTGGGAGGAATATGGAAAAGGTCCACGCTCCTCCTGTCCATGCTTTGACCCAAACACCACACTGGAATTACAACTGCTTATCAGATTTATGTATTTCATTCAAAATAAGTGGGATTCATAGCATGCTTTGGTGTATATCTGTGATAAACGTTTTAATGGATTTAACACATTTCCGTAGACCAAGTTTAACAACATTAGAGATGTCAAAACATTTAACACAATGTAATACTTTACACACTTAAGTGACTTATGATAATCTGTTTAATGAGACACCATGAAGAAATGAGACTGCCTTGAAAGGAGCTAGTCATATTAATACACACTGTTCAATGGTAAATCCAGAGAGCCAAGCAGGCATACAAATGCATTGTACATGCTATTGTAGACAACACAGCATGAAAATGAGGTTGGATTTCTTTATTAATAATTAAAGCAATTATTTTGTGTCCATCTCTCCTCGTTTTCAGAAGGGGGTGAGGCTTGTTATCATTCTTTTTTACATTCAGCAGTGGTGTTCTGCATCTGTAGTTATGCTGCCACACTTTATGAAAAACAAAAAAGAAAAAGAAATCCAAGAAGCTACTGCTAATTTGAAAATCCATTTACTCAGAAGGATAAACCAGTGTCCCCCCCGGGGCACAGTAATGCAAATATTGTGAACACTTCTCTGGCCCTTGATCTGGTGAAATGAATAAGTAGGATTTGATCAGTGGTTTCTAATTATATTGCACTAGCATGAAGAGTGCTGGACTGAAAGAACATTGCACTGTAGTGACATTTTTGAATAAAAAACAAACAGTTAAACAAAAAGAAATGCCCTTTTTTGTACGAGACGGAGCTTAGTGAACCAAGTGAAGGAGAAATGGTTACTACATCATCTTCGCCGTCATTCGGTATGTATATATATATATATCTAGAGAGAGATTTGTTTTCCATGTTTGCTGTATTTTTTTTTTTAACGTATGCACTTACCTGACCGATGCATTTTTTTCGACTGATTTTTTATTTATTTTTTTACATATAAGAGATAACTTGTTGAGAGAAATTGTTAATTTATCATTCAGGTACTCGTTACATACTTTGAGTCAACAAATTATTATTATTATTATTATTATTATTATTATTATTATTATTATTATTATTATTATTATTATTATTATTATTATTATTATTTGTTAGTAGACACCCTTATCCAGGGCGACTTACAGTTGTTACAACATATACATGCAGTATTTTAAAGAATTACAGTACAATAAGAGCCAGTACAACAAACAATAACTTCAAGACCTAATAAGAGCAAGTACAAGACAAATAAAGATTAAATTAACTACTGTTTCTATTAAGTTTAGTAGTACACTTTTGTGGTATTTTTTATTATTTTTTGAGTGGGGTTTTATTTATTTAATTCATTGTGCAATCTTACTAAAAGCTTTGACCAGCAGGCTGGTTTAGCACCATTTATTTTTACTGTATTTTTTGTAAAAAAATAAATGGTAGTTTTTGAGGGAAACTGTAGTTTTTGAGGGAATAAATAACTTATAAGCTAGGCACAAAAACACTTATTTTACACTAATTAAACTTTCAGTATCTGGTGCACAGAATTACTTTGTAAATTTGATGGGTTTTTTTCTTCTTTTTTTTCTTTTATTAGCTGAAACTGAAATAATGCAGCCACCAAGACACAGCACCGGACAACAGAGAGGTCGAAAGCAGTCCTGTTCAGGAACTTCAGTCGGCCATCTTACAACAAACCTCTTAAATTACCTGAAGGATTCTGACAATAAATTCCTTGAGGCTGAAAAAGAAAGAAGGGAACACCAGGCCAGGATGGAGGCAAGCCGGATGGAACATGAAATGTCATTTGTACGGCTCTTATTATCTGCAAGATAATCCACAGTCCCCGAAGTGCCCACCCCTGTCTTCCACAACTCAGAGACAATTTACAACGCTGGCAGTTTTTCACCATGAGTGTTCAACTCACAACCTGGAGAGAAGTCCTTCACAATGGCAACCCCAATAGACATTTTGCACTTTAGTACACATTGCACTTTTTCTTATAAAATAGTTTCTATTTGTTAAACATGCTCAATATGCACTTTTTTTGGTTCTGTTTATTGAAAAATGTTATGCATCTTGTTGCTGTGCCTCAATAAATTCCTTAAAACAAACATAGTTTCTGTGATGAAATTAGACACCAAGAACAATTTGTTGGTACTTTGCTTTTATTAAATGTAACAAATTATGCACACCAAACTGTACTTAAACATAGGATGAAACATTACAACAATACACTTAAAGAAAATGCAATTAGTACAGTTTATTCATAAAAGGGACTAGCCATACTTGCATTAAGATAACGGTACTGGAGGGTATGTTACTAGTGCAATACAAACTGCGTGCACAGACACAAAGGGAGTCAGTTATTGTCCATGTGACATCAGGTATTCCAGAAGGGTCTGACGAATGTGTGTTTCTGTGCCCCTCTTCTCCAGAACTAACAGACACAGGCTGTGGTAGGTCTGCATTAGCAGCTTCAGAAATCCAGGTGCTACTGAATGTATCACTGTGTCGTTCACATAAATTGTGCAAAATGCAGCAGGTCAAAATCACAGTTGGCATGAAATCAGTTTTGGTATCATTCCTTTTTAAAAGACACCGCCATCTCGCTTTCAGTCTACCAAAAGCATTCTCCACAATACGATCACTAGACAAACAGTAGTTGTAGTTAAATTGCTCTTTTGTAAGGCGACCGGTATCCACAAAAGGTTTCATTAACCAAGGTATCAGCGGGTAGGCAGGATCTCCAATCAGGTGAATTGGTGTAGTGACATCACCAATCTTGTAAGTACTGTTGGGGAAAAGTGTCCCCTGACTGCCAAGTTTGTACAATTTACTGTTGCCAAGAATCCTGGCATCACACACTTTGCTTGGCCAACCAATATTTACATCCCAAAAACAGTATTGATGATCAACCACAGACTTCATTACCATAGAATACTATCCTTTGTGTTTGAAATAATCACTTGTGTTTTCACTGGGTGCCAGAATAGGAACATGGGTGCTCTTTATAGCACCTGCTGTTTAAGGTATTCCATATTTTAGATCAAAACCATCTATTATGGTTTGCAAAGCACTGTCTCTTGGTATTGCAATGGTACAGTATTTTAAAACACTATGGCATTGCACACATCTTGGATAGCGAAGAACACCAAAGATTACCTGTGGACAGATGCCACAATGTGATTCCCAATCGGATATCTACAGGGATGCAACAGCGCATTTGTGTGTTTTGTCACTTAACAAATGGAGAAATCTTTTGCACTACGTAATAAAACATCTCTGTGATAAATTGCTTTAAGTATAAACACTTAAAGCAATAAATTTAGTGAAATTATTTAAAGTTGTTTATTTACTTTTTCAATATACTGTATGCTTAACATAGTTGTGATTAGAGATTGTTATTCATCAAAAGTAAAATGCACTGAATAATGATTAATGTGATGATTTAATAATAACAACAACAACAGCATGTAGCGTCTTACCTGTGTGTGTGTGTGTGTGTGTGTGTAGGGGGGGGACGCTATTGTAATGAATGTAATGAATGTTCTACTTTTGTGGGGGGGGTAACAGAGTTCAATGCACAGTCAAATGTCATATTATGTTGCAGAACTATAATGATTACTCGATTGTCCACATGCAAACTTACTCGTTTCAAAATATGTTTACGTTTAATTTGAAAAGTGCGATGTACAAACAACCCTCTCCCATTAACGATCGATTAAGGTACAGTATTCAACAAAGCAATTTCTGCCATACGTTTTTAAGATAGTTAATCAGTAAGTAATGCTACTAAATATTCATTGACACACATCCCATAACCGGTAAAAGAAGATTAATTATAGTTAACCTTTCCAAATTTCTTTCTACAGTCTTCAAGGTCCACTGCTTGCACTGGAGATATTTTCAAATGATGGCGCTCGTTTATGTTGTCACTACAGCAGGGCGTCAGCTTCTTTCTTTCCCCCTCAAAGTACGCATGCTCAGAGTTTGCTCCTGTGAGAAGTACCCCCTGTATGTTTCAAGCAAGTGTAAACGCACCGTTCCGGTACAGACTGTCCCAGAATCTTATGGAAAGATTCCGGAACGCTAGTGTAAAAAAATGGCTCAGCCCTGCTCCTAATAAAAAGGAGGTCCCACAGCAGGAACCTACACAAGACACCCCTAACTAGACGTAGGTGGGATTTAAAAATCCCCTAATGTAATCCCTATTTTTTGTTTCACTAAAACCGCAATCCTGGTTGAACACATGGTGGTCAATGATTTTGCTCACAGTTGTAACATCTGGTACTTTTAACAATTTTAGTATTTTAATAACAGTCGCCACCATTTTGAATGGGCGCGTTTTTGTTAACGTGATTCGCCCGCAGTAAGCTATGGAAGGTATAAACTCCCACACAATAACATGACATTCAAAATGTTCCCCCAATCACCAGTACAGTAAACAAAACAAACACGCGTGTATGCAGTTAAAAAATCTTTATTAAGACACACATTACACTAATAAAAAAATGTATTAAAACCTATGAATACAATAAAAAGTAAGTGCAAGTGCAGAAATGTACAGTACAGGCAGGCTACATTACTGCAAATTGTTTACAGCGAATAACTCTGTGATATGCATGTGGGCGGTCTTTTGTTGCAAGTATGGACGACTTTTTTTCTAAAAAAATCCCAATTCGGCTCTATATTCGAATGCTGCTCCATAGCACACCTCAGTGTTAAAAGCACAGCACGCACATGCGTAGCCATTCAGAAAGAAATCCCCCAGTCATCCAGGTGGTTCTGTTGGCACAGTAAAGGTGGTGAACTCCTCCAAAACAACTTGGGGTTTTCACTGCCATCCATATTACAGCAAAGCAGGACTGAAATTCTTTCCTTTTCTCTTTCCAGCCATGCTTGTGTGCTGTTGCAGTCAGTGCTGTAAACTGTAAACCCGACACTGCATACAGGGATTAAATAGCCAAGGTACAGTACAGGGGTAATCGCTCAGTAACGAGGTGCAAACAGCTGATTGATCGATCTGTGAAGCTTTTACTACAGTAAAGTGCTGCCTTTATATTGAAATCTATGTGAATGGCAAAGTTTACGACTGTAAGTCGCCCTGGATAAGGGCGTCTGCTAATAAATAAATAATAATAATAAATAATAATAAAAGTAAACGCAAAGTACAGCTTATTTTTTAGGTTCAAGTAGCAGGAAGAACACTTTTGTATTGGCAACTCCAGTTTGGCAGCACAAAGAGGTGCAAATCTAATCAAAGGTACTGTACTTTGTCTTAAAGGATGGATTGTAAATGTTTCTATACATAGGAATAAAAATGCATCTACTTGTAAAAGTTATTTATTACCTTCACAATGTTTTTTCCAACCACTATTCATTTACAATAATATAACAAAATAACATTTCTGGGAGAAGCTGTGTGTTATACAAGAGATGTAAGGCAGGGCTCTTCAGCCATGCACTTTCTACACAGGGTATGCACTATATAAATAGAATTACTGTGTTTATTTATTTATTTATTTATTTATTTATTTATTTTCTGAAAGCCTGTCCCTAGAAATTAAATATATGATTAACTTTTAATGTTTGAACTACATTTTTACACTACAAAGGATTTCTGTTAAACCAGTGCCCAGGGACCTTATAATTATTAATTAGACATTTACTGTTACTGTTGAGAAACCCACCATCATTTAAGCAGCTTAATAAGTACAAGAAATCTCTAGAAATGTTTGATATTTTTAATTAAAAAATTACATTGGGGAAATGTTTTACAAGGCCCAAGTTTGAACGTAATTAAAAAAAAAGTATCCTAGATACTTTCAAACATTGTAACAGTTCTGTTAGTTTATTTTAAAAAAAAAGAAAATTGAGAATTTAGTAAACAACTGTGCCTGATACACGATAAGCATGCAGACATTAAGCTCCCAATACATCAGAACAAGAAGGATTATTAAGAGGAAAGAGAGAAATTAAATCTTGTAATTTATGCTCACAATCAGACATGGGGTCTAGCAACTGTAGTGCTATTCTCTTCAAGCTTCTAGGTTTTATAAACCTCTCCACAGAGTTTCGGCTAATTTCACAATGCCCTGTGAAGCCAAGTACTTGGATTGCATGGAAAAATAACAGAATTTATTACCAAGGGTATAATTGTAAACCCTTAGATTGCTCATTGTGTATATCTTTTTGTCACAGTAACTTCTGCTCCTGCAGCTGGCATATTACCTACTAGTTATAATACTAGGGGATCTTAATGCAATCTGAAAATGAATAAAAAATGGCTTATATGCAGCAGACAGATTATTAAAAATAGGCCAACAGTCAACAACTGAAATTAAGCAATACATTTTAATTAATTTTCTGATTTGTATAGTATATTTTTAAATGGACAATTTAATTTTCTTTCCATTTTTAAATCGAGATTGAGGGCTAAATAATGCAATATTCTCCTTAAGTATTAAGGCAGTACTCCCTGATACAGCATACTGCATCCTTACATTGTTTTGTTATCCCGTTCACATGTTTCTGCCCTAGTCTCCCAGGATAATTTATGCAGCAGAGGGAGGGAGGAGTCTCTTTTTACCTACGCTAGTCAGACGGACTAGCCTTACTATACCAAACAACTGTAAAAAAAAAAAAAAAGAAAATTCAAGATTTTAAAACCCACGCTTGTCAACACACAGAGCGTATTATGAACAGCAGAAACTAGAAATTATAAACAAATATGTTTCCTTTACCCAGTCCGTTATTTTACAAAGCATTTCAAACAATGATATCACAAAAATAAGATTGTCATTATATTTTGTAAATATGTATTAATTGTTATTAAAATTGATTAAACCAAAATAAAAAGCAATGATTTTATAAGAACATCACTGATCTTTTTTTTTTTTAAAAACGTTGCTGAATATTATTAAACACATTATATGAGTTCATTTTGAAACTCCAAAGAAGCGCAAACTATATACAATCATTTTTCTTCAATGTGGACAATTGCTGTGTGGTCCAGTGGTTAAAGAAAAGGGCTTGTAACCAGGAGGTCCCTGGTTCAAATCCCACCTTAGCCACTGACTTGTTGTGTGACCCTGAGCAAGTCACATTACCTCCTTGTGCTCTGTCTTTTGGGTGAGATGTAATTGTAAGTGACTCTGCAGCTGATGCATAGTTCACACACCCTAGTCTCTGTAAGTCGCCTTGGATAAAGGCGTCTGCTAAATAAACAAATAATAATTTACAGGCTGTTTGCCAGGAATACAAGCCTGTCGTCCTGCTCTGGATCCAAGACGCAACGTTTTTTTTTTTTTTTTTTTTTTGTTTACGTTGAATACACAAAGGGGCGTACTTACATTCGCTGGTAGGATGGGACCAGCAAATCAGATGCTAGTTAAAACTAGCAGGAAAAGAAGAGCATGCCCACTGCTTGTCTTTGGTAGAAATACTTGATATTTCTACCAAGGTTTCGTTGATACACTTAAATAATGTTATTTCCAACATGTGTTCAAATATGTAATTATTGAATCGATTGTCCAGTATTTACAGTATATCGATGTATATAATGGAGGAATGGAATCGATCAAAAAATCGTAGCAGCCCGAATACAGAATGTCAATTTATGTATGTATGATTATTTGAAAATAATTCATTTAGAAGGTAGATCTTTAAATGACAGTGTAAATCGCCTTTCTAAAAAAAAAAAAATGGGTCCAATGCAGCTATTGTTGCCTTCTAATGAGAAAATGAGAACAACATTGAAATGTCACCAGCTCAATTAAAAAGGTTTTAATAATTGAGAGAATGAATAATAATTGTCAGCATTTCCAGCTGAAATGTAACTTTTCACATCACACATTGCTTGAACTTAATTGACTGAAACTACTGAATATGTTTAGATGTAGAACCCTGCCATTCTCATGGCAGCAACCTGCCGCTCATTCTTTAGGCTGCCACTAAATCTGAATTCCAAACACTTTTTGCTTTTTGTGTATTGTAGTTGCCAACTGCACATCAACATCAAAACCTGTGTAATGGCAGTAGGTTACAGTGTGTTATTTCAGGACAAAGCACTGAAAGGATACAACATTTTTATATGTCGTGTTTCCCCCACAAAACTGCCTCAGGCAATAATGATTTCCTTTCTATTCCACTGAATCAAAGTAAGAATGGGTCAGGCAGCCATACTTCCATACAGTTCAAGCTCCCGTTTGGAATCAATGAACATTTGCCTTCTTATAAATGAAGTTCATGACCTCTGTAACATCCAAACTGTTCCACAGAACAATTATGTCAATGCTGCTGAGCCCGATACAACATAAGGATTACTGATATGTTCATTAATGTTTTAAATGTTAGCTTGCGTGGTTCAGGGGGCGTGGAGCTGGGTGGCTCCTAATCATCTAATCCTCTAATTTTCTAATTTCCTGCTAATTAGCATCTATTTTCTATTTAAGCCTTGATCACCTGCAACTTTTCTGTCGAGTGTTTCGTTTTCCTCCTCCTCCCCTCCTCCACCTTCTTACATGCCTTCGCATAGGTCGTCTCTGGGGGCAAGTGAGTCTCACTTCCCCGACCTCAGGGCTAGGCATCCGCCTCCCTTACCTTCAGGGGGTTCTCACCATGTGAGTCAGAGCGGACCCCGGCCAAAATCAGTCCTGTCGCAGCTCCTGCGCTTATCTTACTTCACTCGAGGCTCTGTTCTATTCTGCCTCTCGAGGGGCAGCTCTCCGAGTCATAACCCTCATACGTGTTTTCGGTTGCTGGGTCCTCTGCCCCTGGGATATGTCGGCATCGTCGCCCTCAGTCAGCGACCATCTTTTCTATCCCGTTTCGGTTGCTGGGTCCTCTGCCCCTGGGATGTGTCGGCATCGTCGCCCTCAGTCAGTGACCACCTTCTGTCCTACTAACTCTCCTTGCTGCTTCTTCTGCCTTCTCCTTCACCCAGCTCACGCCCCGTGAAGTACAGAATAAATCTATTGTGTGTGATCAGTATATTGTAGGGCTGTAATAGTTATCAAAAGACATAACTCAGTTTACATTGGGAAGATTGCAAGTTATCAAGACACAGCAGAGAATACAACAGATATACAAATATATCTGTATGGTCTCATCAATAAATGGTGAGCATTTTCTTATAGGTTGCATTAAAGGGTTGCTTCTCATCCTTCAAATGCTCTAAAAATGGGCTGGTGGTTTGATAACAAAGTCATGAGACACATGACAATTCTTACTCCCGTTTGTATTCATTTCAATGGAAAAGGCATGAAAAGGCACCATACAGGCTGTAGAAGAATTGATTTTTGATGTTACAGACAGATTTGTAAAACTGAGCCACTGCTTTTTCTTTTACTGTACTGAAGGGATCAAGCGCGCCCTGTTCCATTCGCATATGCATGACACGTTTCAGTGCTACTCCACTGTGCCATGTTATATACTTCCTACAGCCACCTTTTAACCCTTTCCTCCTCACCACCTTGTTAAAACATTCATTTGAAAGTAGAAACAATATAATATCTGCATGGCAAAGTTACCTTTATGTATTTAAAAAGTTTGTTCACCTTATAGTCTTTGGGGGCAAAGGCATTTTTTGTAAGCAACATGTCTGAGCATGTAAGTACATGCTTCTGTAAGGAGTTACAACAAACAATATTGAGGTTCAGTATACAGCAGCTGGACTTATTAGTATACATTACGTGTCAGGTGCACACTGTCAAAACATTTTAACAAAACTATCCAGATTATGGCAACTGTCAGTGCTTTGATTGTTTTTATAACATATGCTGCCTGTCAAAAAGGTTCTTAAACTTGTAAGAGTGTTGAATGTATAGTTTGTTTACCCTAGTACATAAATCGGCAGCAATAATTATGAAGTCATTTTATTAAAACATACCGCAAAATAAAACATTTGTAGCATTTCTAAAAATCATTATATTTCTCATAATGGATAGCACCTACTTCCAGAAACATATTGGGGGGGGGACGGACAACTGTCCAAAAATGTGGTGACAAGTAAATACTTTACTTTAGTGACACACTAGCAGGAATCAGAAGTAGCTTTTCATCTATAGTGTTACATTTTCAACAGAAGAAAATATAAGGATTCTAGAGCTTAAAGAGGAGTTTAAAAAAAAAAATTATTACATTGGTTTGCATTCCTTTACCCCAGGGGTGTCTTAAGACTACTGGTCTTTGTTCCAACCCTGTTCTAAAATACTGTATTTAATTGAATCAATTAAACCTCCATTCATAATCTTAAGCAGTTAATCATCTCATTTAACCTGTTAAACCAGAGTAGAATGGCCCTCCAGGTCCATGTTTAGAGAGTTTATTCACAACTGACTTAAACTAAAAAGACTTGAGAAAAAAGAGCTATGTTGTAAGTAAGTGAATAAGGAAGCAATAAATGAAAATGTTGATCAAATTTTTTATGTTTTTTTTTATTTTTTGCAAGCGTAGTGATAAAAGGGTGAAGTACAGTAAGGACTTACTGAGCAGTTCCTGTCAGAGTTTCTCTTAAAGTGTTTCTTAGCCTTTTTTTAGTTGTTGTCGTTGATCACAGGAAGGCATGTGTCTTTACACGAGGATTCAAATCCAGAATACTCTGAAATTTTTTTTTGACTGAAACTTCAGAAATGGAATACAATTAAACACGAGTGTTTGAGTAGGTTACAGTATGCTTCTCATTGAACCTTCATTCTTTGCAACGAAATACAGGTCTTCAGTAGTGTGAGCACAAGTTTGATATTTCACGAACTCTTGTCTTCTCAACATCCAGTACACACTGCATGACTAGTTAACACGTGCTGCATTGCGTGCAATCTGGACAGTCAAGATTTTGACACATTTTTGACAAATAAGCATGCTTAGAAAACACTAATTGATTAACTGCTTGTAACAAAAAAAACAATGCAAAGTTGAATACAATCCTAGGAAGTGATTACAGCGCTGTAACCTTAATACAGAATACAGCCTCAGCCAGTGTGTGTCATGATGAAAAAGCAGGTCACTATAACATAAATCCCAAAAGTAACAACTAAAGCTAAGGTTTACAATTTTAAAAAGGCAAACTTTAAAAAGGCAAACTATAAAGGAATGAAACAGAGACAAACAGAAGTAGATTGGAGTAAAATAGAGAAAACATCCACAGAAAAATTATGGTTATTTTTCAAAAATGTAGTACTAGAGGCTCAAACCAATTACATCCCAAAAGTAGACAAATCACAATCTAAAACAAAACGGTTTAATAGATCAATTAAAACAAATATTCAGAGAAAAAAGGTACTTTAAAGAGCATTTAAAAGGGACCAAGATCAAAATACACAGATAGAGTACTCAGAACTGCAAACGCAAGTCAAAAAGGAAGTTAGAAAGGCCAAAAGAGAGATAGAAATGAGCATTGCCAAGAGGGGTAAAACCAATTCCAAAATGTTTTTCCATTATTATTATTATTATTATTATTATTATTATTATTATTATTATTATTATTATTATTATTTATTTCTTAGCAGATGCCCTTATCCAGGGCGACTTACAATTGTGACAAGATATCACATAGTTTTTTACGTACAATTACCCATTTATACTATTATATGCAAACTTATGGAAACTATAATAAGATCCAAAATGGAAAATTACCTATATGGTAACAGTATCCTGGGAGACAGTCAGCATGGTTTTAGGAATGGGAGATCGTGTCTAACTAACCTGCTTGATTTTTTTGAGGATGCAACATCGACAATGGATAATTGCAAAGCATTTGACACGGTGTGAGAGACAGCGAATGAATCCAAGTCAACAATCTCCCTCCCGACCTGTGAGGGCGCTGTATAACAGGAACAGTGTGCCCCGGACTGGATGGTTTGGCAGTTAATTCCAGGGAGAGTCAGAAGTCGGCCATCCAAAAAGGGGGCGGAGTCACAATACCACAAGTCATCGCTTAATGCGGTAGGCAATGTGTCAGTCATGGATTGGAGGATACGTGATTACACTCACGCCTACAGAAGGAGGCATGACTGAAAGTATATTGGGGATGTTGCCAAGCAATCTGTGCCTTTGTTATGGTTACGGAAAGACCTGTAAAGGATGTACTGTTGCAAAAAGAAACCATGAGTTTTTGTGTTCCCTTTCAATTCGAACATGACCGCCAAAACAATACTTTTGGGATATGCCTGCTTGTCAGGTATTTACTGAGCATTTTATATCAAAGCTGCTGATAGGCCCCTCCGTGGAGTGACAACCTCGGTCTTGCCTCCCAAGGCGGAGGCTGTGTGGTCCAGTGGTTAAAGAAATGGGCTTGTAACCAAGGGGGTCCCCGGTTCAAATCCCACCTTTAAATCCCTCCTCAGCCACTGACTCATTGTGTGACCCTGAGCAAGTCACTTAACCTCCTTGTGCTCCGTCTTTCGGGTGAGACGTAATTGTAAGTGACTCTGCAGCTGATGCGTAGTTCACACACCCTAGTCCCTGTAAGTCGCCTTGGATAAAGGCGTCTGCTAAATAAACAAATAATAATAAAAATAATAATAATAAATAGTTACTGCACGGAGACTTCAGTCTCTTTTGCCTTTCACTTCAGGTGAGTAAACAAGGTACATATAAACTAACCTTCTCCAGTTGTGTGATTGACTCTTAAGAGCTCTCTCTATCTAGTTAATCTGTAGTTCCCTTGCAATTTTATTGCTGGAAGTTGGCTGCACAGTAGAGTTAGTGAAAACCACATGCTGTGCTCTTCGTGCGGCTGACACATCTGCTGATCATAAAAAGGTAAGAATGCTTCATTGTGTCGTGTGGTGTTGAGGGGATACGTCTGTTATTATATGATAGAGTGTTTTTTGAGTATGACCCCTCCCATGTGTATGATGCGTGTAATAACCCCCCCTTCCCCCACCGGTCCTACTATTGAGCAGACTACACACATTCAAACCACTCACCCATAAAAGCAGTCTGTAGGTCCAATAATAATAATAATAATAATAATAATAATAATAATAATAATAAAAATAATAATAATATATTTTTAAAGTCTCTCTCTCTCTGTCTTTTTCTCCCGTATTTAGGCTGTGCCACCCCGCTGCAAGCTACACACTGCACCGATTGTGTGCTGCACGCGATCCAGACACCATCTAAGGTGCTTCACTCCACTGTAAGCTTCGTGCTGCACTGGTCGTGTGACTACACTACAACTGTCTAAAGGCTATGCTTCACAACGTTGCAAGCTACACGTTGTGCTTGGTGCTTCAGCCCCAGTGTCTAGGCCTCGTCACTCACGGTACACTTGGGTCCTCTGTGCCTCAGAGCCTCGGTGCTTCGGCACCCTTGGTGCACTAATGCCTCAACGCCTCGGCGCCCTTGGTGTTCAAATACTCCCCGACATCGGTGGCTTCGTGCCGATACGACTATATACCTCGGTGCTTCGATGTCTTCTGGCTTTTTGAGCCCTGTGCAGCGGCGCCCCAGAGCCTTGGTACCTCGGTTTCCCTCGACAATCTCGGTGCCTCGACACCCTCAGTGCCTCGAGGACTCCATGCCTCGGCCCCTCGACGCCTTCGAGGCTTGTAAACTCTGCGCATCGGGGCCCTCGGTGCCCCGATGCTCCATAGCTTCGGTACCTCTGCGCTTCGACACCCTCGGTGCCTCGAGGACTATACGCCTCAGCACTTCAACGCTTTTAAGCTTGTGCTGCAGTACCCTCAGACCCTCAGGTCCCTGGTGCGCCATAGCCTCGGTACCTTGGTGTTTCAACACCCTCGATGCCTTGAGGACTCGACGCCTTGGCGCTTCGACACCTGCGGCACTTCACAGCTCCCTGCAGTGGTGTCCTCGGTGCTTTCGGTACCCTCGGTGTCCCAGGGCCTCGAAGCATCGACGCCCTTTAGTCCCAAATCACTTATTGCATCAGCACACTCGATTCCCTTGAGGTTTTTGGTACCTCGGTGCTTACAGCCTCGACACCTCGACGCTTCGGCATTTGTCGGCCTCAATGTCGGGTTTTCACCCGTGCACGTCCTGCAAACACACATTGTGTGTCAAGTGCCTGGGCATACAGCAAGCCTCTGCTCCTTTGGCAGATAGGACGTTCTGCATTATTTGCACCGGGTCCAAGGAAAAGACCCTGCAGAGTAGAATGTCGCAGTTCAAAGATGAGACCTCTGCGGCCAGAGTGGGAGAACTGTCTTCGGCCTCGGGGTCCCAGCTCTCCGTCCTCCACCTGCCCTCGAGCCCAGCGCAGAGTATATCTTGCGCACAGGCTCCAGCCTGTTCAACTCACAACTGCTCTAGATCTCCTTCAAGGGGTAGGAAGCAAGCGAGAAATGCGGACCAGGCGAGGGATATTGCTGAGTTAAAGGGCCAGATGGCCCAAATATTCAAGCACTTGACTAGGCAGCAGGTTCTCTCCCCTGCACCTGCCCCAGCTCCACCCCACCAGTCTGGCCCAGAGCAGACCCCGGCTCTGCCGGGGGTCGCTCCAGACATTTCAGAGCATTACGTGGTCATTAGCGAGGAGGAATAGGACGTGCTTTCTTTAGTGGCTTCCTGGGATGAGGAGTCCTTCCTACAGGAAGAGACTCAAGGTCCTGACCCAAGAAATGGTCCCCAGCACTGATGCACTTATGGAGTGAGCCGCTAACTTCCTCCAGATTCCCTGGAAGGCAGTCTCTGAACAGTGCAGGTCTGTATTCAGACCAGCGCAGTTCGCGACCCCCCAGCCTTTTCCAGTGTTCCCGGATTTTCTGGAGTAGGTCAGATCCTCCTGGCAACACCCGGCCTCAGTGTGTCCAGTGTGTCCAAGAGCGCACTTGCTTCCATGGAAGGTGCAGAGGCAGTAGGGCAGTACAGTTCCCTCCGGTGGACTCCACCGTAGTGGCCCTAGTGTGAGCCCCCCAGTAGGAGGCCTCTCCAAGGATCTTGTATGCCCTAATGGCCAATGCAGGATCATGGAAGCCCACCTGAAAAAGGCGGCTGAAGTGCAGGTGACGCACCTTGCAAACACAGGAGGCCTCTTGACAGCAGTAGTGGAAATACTGCAATGCTCTCACAGGACTGAACCCTGTGGTTCCGACTGGCTTTACACATCACTGTGTATAGTCAGTATTATTATTTAAGCAAATAATAAAGCGTTGTTTTTCACCATTGAACTGCTGTTGGATTGTTATTGCTGAGCACCGCATCACCTCTATACCTGCGCACTGCAAACCACTTTGCCACACATGGTTTATTTAGATTTCCAGAAAGCTTTTGACAAAGTCCTGCATAAAAGATTAATTCTCAAACTGAGTGCAGTAGGGATTCAAGGAAATGCATGCACATGGATTAGGGAGTGGTTAACATGTAGAAAACAGAAAGTACTGATTAGAGGAAAAACCTCAAAATGGAGCGAGGTAACCAGTGGTGTACCACAGGGATCAGTATTAGGTCCTCTGCTATTCCTAATCTACATTAATGATTTAGATTCTGGTATAGTAAGCAACCTTGTTAAAATTTGCAGATGACACAAAAATTGGAGGAGTGGCAAACACCGTTGCAGCAGCAAAGGTCATTCAAAATGATCTAGACTGCATTCAGAACTGGGCAGACACATGGCAAATTACATTTAATATAGAAAAGTGTAAGGTACTGCACGCAGGCAATAAAAACGTCCATTATAAATACCATATGGGAGATATTGAAATTGAAGAAGGAATCTATGAAAAAGATCTAGGAGTTTATGTTGACTCAGAAATGTCTTCATCTAGACAATGTGGGGAAGCTATAAAAAGGCCAACAAAATGCTCGGAAATATAGTGACAATTGTTTAATTTAAATCAAGGGAAGTAATGTTAAAACTTTACAATGCATTAGTAAGACCTCATCTAGAATATTGTGTTCAGTTCTGGTCACCTCGCTACAAAAAGGATATTGCTGCTCTAGAAAGAGTGAAAAGAAGAGCGACCAGAATTATCCCAGGTTTAAAAGGCATGTCATATGCAGTCAAGCTAAAAGAACTGAATCTATTCAGTCTTGAACAAAGAAGACTATGCGGCGATCTGATTCAAGCATTCAAAATTCTAAAAGGTATTGACAATGTCGACCCTGGGGACTTTTTCGACCTGAGAAAAGAAACAAGGACCAGGGGTCACAAATGGAGATTAGATAAAGGGAGATTAAATTGTGGGAGTCTGGAACTAACTCCCCAGTAATGCTGTTGAAGCTGACACCCTGGGATCCTTCAAGAAGCTGCTCGATGAGATTCTGAGATCAATAAGCTACTAACAACCAAATTAGCAAGATGGGCCGAATTGCCCTCCTCTCGTTTGTAAACTTTCTTATGTTCTTATGTTCTTATGTTATAAATCCACAGTATCACATGGTCCACGCAAACCCCATCCAGGATGGTTCAGTTTATAAATGCGATTAGTGGAGACCCCTGAGAAGCAATTATGCATGTTAAAATGACATGCCTTTAGGAATATTTAGAATATCTGTTACTGTAGGTGTTTGCAAGTTACTGATCTTCATAAAAGAAGTCCATCAATGAATCTATCGACAGCGGCACCTGGCTGGACAAAAACATCAAGGTATGTTTAACAGAGAGGGATTCTACTGTACAAAGTTAAAAGAGAATGCTAAATCTGTCCAGGTGGTTGTCTTGACTTTTCTGGCAAACAGTTTTGACATTTACTGACTGGCAGCAAGTCATGTTTTTAGATGCCTGTACATTTTCTTTTATCCCTTAATCATAGTGGTGAATCTAACAGTCCTCCAATGTTAACATCTGTCAGATTAAAACCACATTGGTAATGCTTTGCCTTTTTTTCCTCAAATTTTATGCTAGATTTTATTTTGTATATTTACGGTTGTCCAGCAAGCAAGAATATATTTAACACCTTTAGCATGCAACATTTAGATACATCTTTGATTGGTTTATTAAACAATAAATTATGATGACTAATTAACACGATTGATCAAAAACAGAACGTCAGAGACTGGAAGTAGTCATGGTAATATTGATCCTCGACATCATAGAACGAGATAAAAAGCTTAATCCAATGAATAATTTACATTTAAAGCATATTTGAATATACTGTAGAAGTAAATCCACACAGCACAGATTGAGCTACCTGCTGTGATGTCCTGATTGGAACAGGCAGAAATTCTTGTTCCATTCAAAGGAATTTTTGGGGGGGTGGGGATAAGCAAAATTGCAGTGCAGTAGAGTTTAAATAAAGCCTAATATGCTTTTATAACTACAACACATGTAACAAGTGCCCATAAAATTTTAACAGCTCATGATACGATTGAACGCAACAATTTTCTCTTTCTGTCAGCACAATTAGATCATGCCAGCCAGTTCCCTACTGTTTAGAGATACTTGTCAAAAGCCAACATGCAAGCTGTACAGCTAACAGGGTTTTCTGTCCACTGGGCATACATGGCCTTTACCAAATAAAACAGGGAATCTGCTGTTCTTGGTCTTTCCACAGGAGTATTGTTTTGTGCAATAATAATAATAATAATAATATGATGTTTGGCCCCATATCTATCTATCTAATAAGAAGATGAAGAAGATGAAGATGTTTGGCCTCACATCTCTCTCTCTCTCTCTCTCTCTCTCTCTCTCTCTCTCTCTCTCTCTCTATATATATATATATAATTAGCTTGTGTATATATACACCACCCACTCGATATATCGCTGGTGTCGGGGTCCAATATAAATCCGCTATATCTTGAGGGCCGCGATATATCGAGAGACCTATAGAAAAACAAATAGGCTAACAAATACTGTACAACCACTCCCTTGTTTAATTGGGGGCATCAGGGTCCAATATAAATCCTCTATGCAACCCACTTATTTTTCATAGGAGGCTTGTTGCTAGGGAGCTGACGTCACTGCCCTGTGACTTTTGCTAGTGCTGCCACACGTGAACACCTTGTTGGCTAAAATAAAAACTGCTTCAGTAAGCACATATTTAATTTGCTTTGTGTTATTGTTCAATGCGTGTGTATATGATAACAGTACAATAGTAATGCTTTGTTTTTAATTGTTTTATATGTTTTTGTTTGTGATGTGCAGTACGAAATAAAATTAATGGTAATTCTAAGTGTCTATGTATATTGCATCTATGGCATACGCAGTTAGACAGTAAAAATGGGGAGCCAACTCCAGGACTGCGGTATATCTGAATCCGCAGTATAGCGAGGGGTAATATAATAAGGGTGGGTGTATATATATATATATTCACTATACTAAAATGTAGTTAAAGGAGAGTGCACTTAACAAAACCTTGCTGTTTTACTATGTGCTGAAGACCGTATTTATCCATTCAGTTATTACAATTTAGATAAACATTTGTGTTTATGCAGAGGCCCTCAAGGTAAACTACCAAAAACTGTTGGCAGAAACATTTAGTCAAGCAAACTTAACACTGTCAGGATCGACTAAAAATAATGATACTGGGGAGTTAAGGATTACAATATGACCACCAAAATCAAATATAAAGAACATTAATTTTATGTTCCAAGAAAGAACACTTTTAAATTGAGGTATTGATAAAAGTGCCCTCTTGACAAAGCAATTACAGAGTAAAGAAAGCTTTTGTTTCTGAAAAACACACATATATTGCATGAACCGCAGCAAAGCCTGCAAATTACAACCTTATACTGCTCAGTTCACAAGAGTGGGAAGGACATCTTCAAGGAGGTGGGAATCACGTGTGACTGTAGATGAAAATACCAGTTGCGGAGGCTAAACAAAGTAGAAAGTTACAGAAGGGTAAAACTGGGGAAGTGTGTAGTAGGTAGTCAGTCACCAAGCAAAACCACCAATCAGTTGAACATGAACATGATTGTGTGACACTGAAGCTAAAGATAATATATGTGTGACAGTTACTAGTAGGGAAGAGAAACTACAGCATGGCTTCAGTTCCATTTTTACAAAGGGCAAAACCCCAGGGCAGGACTGCAGAATGTTCATGCTATTAGTAGGGAAGAGAAACTACAGCATGGCTTCAGTTCCATCTTTACAAAGGGCAAAACCCCAGGACAGGACTGCAGAATGTTCCTGCTATTAGTAGGGAAGAGAAACTACAGCATGGCTTCAGTTCCATCTTTACAAAGGGCAAAACCCCAGGGCAGGACTGCAGAATGTTTGCGCCGAAGGATTTGGTTGGGAGCTGTATTCCCCTCCCTTCCCCTCCCCTCATAGTAAAATTGGTTTACTTTATGTTGTTTTTCTGTGAAAAAAAGTTGCAGTTAAAACAAAGTGTGATTGCACTGTCCCAAAGATTTTGGACATTCTGCTACCCTGCTCAGGGAGATTGGTTTTAAACCAGTTAGGAGTCCATCATGCCTTTTGAGGGGTATTTAAACCCAGTGCTGAAGTATATGTAGATGTATTGTATTCATAGGTGTGGACTATATTTTTTGAATGAGGACTCTAATGAAATAAAATGCAATAAATATACTTTAGACTGTACTTGAATCGTAATCCGCCTTTTTACTATGAGAATTAATTTAGCAGTGTTCCTCTAAAATAAAAGCGCAGACCCTTCATTTATATCCATGAATCACTCTGCTTCGCTGCACTTAACAGATTAAAACATATCCATTGTAAAGATTCATGTGAATAGTCTGCAAATTCTTGGAAATAATAGCAATGAATGCCATTCATATTAGGGTAATGCAACAAACAGCAATATGCCTTTCATTTTCTATAAAAAAAAATAACCATAAAATATATTTTTAAAATTGCATGTATTTTCCTGCATATTTAATATTAATGCGGTAGCAATTTCAATACTGCAAAATAAATACTGGCCATACAGCACTGATTTATTTAAATAATAAAAAGTACCCAAGGACAAATTTATCATGATTTCCTCAGCAAAGCCCCATTTACAGCCCAGTATTGACCTTCTCTTCTCAAGTGGAAAATGTACAAGAGAAACAACTCCATGCTGCAGCTCAGCTAAAAGAGACTCTAATAATGTTTGACAGAGTATAATGTACTGTTGTTATAAAATGTTTAAGCAGAATAGAAAAAAATGGATATTGGTATTAAACCTGTAGCCATCCACCTGCTGATTCATATGAAAACGGGTGGCATACACAAGTCAATGATTTCTCATGGCATTATGGATGGAATCTATTATTAATATCAATATTAATATGAAACAGGTGTAGTTGTGCTCTATTATACCAGAGAGGATACTGTAATTTTTAACACTGCAATAACAGCATTATGTTATTAACAATGTTAAACAATCATTTATTTCGTTTTTTTTTGTACTTTTTGCAGTTCCAATCTAGTACATTAAATGTATCTCTCTCTCAGCACATAACTAGCTCGAAATGATCATTACAGATTGGATAAAAGTACAAACACTAACATATATAACCTAGGGATGGGGCATTGTAGTCGAATACACAAAATTAAAAATAAAACTATTCGAATAGTTCACAAAAAATACTTAATTAACTACAAGTAGAAGCAAACGTGTCTTTTTTTAAAACTGCTGCCACTTGACAAGTGTTCAAAATCAGTGTTAAACCCTATGTGTTCATGTGAATGAGATTGGCATATTAAACGTAAGGACACTAATCATGCAATGTTTGTAACAGCAAAATTATACAGTTAATGCATTCTGTTTGAAATTGTTGCCAATTTTGTTGCCTTGTTTTCAGCTAATGTTAACAGATCCCCCGCTTGAATTCCCCTGTTATGACTGCACGCAGCCGCTGTTGCTAGGCAGTCGTGAAACAGCTTCCGGGAGCATGGCACCGGCTAACTTTTAATTTGTAAACAAATGGATATAACAAGTCCTTAAAAGGTAGCCTAACTTTAGTAACATTGAAATTAGAATGCTAATTTAGTTTTATGTTGAACCCTAAATGCTAAGCAGAACACCACAATGACTGAGAAAACAGCGTGGAAGTAGTTTTTTTTAACTGTGGACTGCAGTACAATGTAAAACCTCTACTGTTGACTTTCTGTGAATGGATGGAGTAACGTCAACATTTGCATTGACCATTAAAAGTACAACCAGGTATGTTTCTTGTTTTGAATTCTTTACAGGTTATTGAATAAACCAAGTAACTTGAACAAAGAAATCTCAACCCGGCCAGCTCCTCTGAAAAGTGAACTTAAACTTTAGCGACTTTCTATGCTGTCTGCTGTAGTACACATAAATATTTGCCTTTTATTCTTTATTTCGGGTATTTGAATACATGAAAATGTTGGCCCCCGTGTATTTGAAAAGGAAACTATAAAAAATTCACATCCCTAATATAATGTCACATGCACTGTATCCAGGATCATAGTATCTACAATACTAGTGCTTAGTTTCTTTCAGTATAAATGCAGATTTTGTAGTGGTCTATGGGAAAATATAAAAAATTAAAGTTGGCAACCATTGTAATTGGATATGTGAGCGATCTGTTTTGATTTAATGGAACAAAAAATACATACTTTACGTGTATTAACATTTCACGGGCTGCCTGCCAGGACTATACTGTACTACATAGAAGGCAGAAAGGAGGTGTTAGAGCGACAGTAATGGGCGAAGGGGCCCGACTTAGAGAAGTGGACTGCGGCCCGAACTTCTGAACAGACTGCGGTCTGGATAGAAAGAGATCCCGACCAGAGAGCCAGGGTCCCCTCTGACTCATGCGGTGAGAACCTCCCTTAAATAAGGTTGAGGAAGTGCAGCTTACCAAAGGTCGGGGAAGAGAGGCTCCCTTACCCCCCAAAGAATGGGCTCTCGGCTCCCCGCAGAACCTCACCGTGAGACAGACAACAGAGCACATGCCAATGTATAACATAAATTCAAGGATGAAATGACATACGAGACAAACAGAGAGGGGTTAGAAGGGTTAGTGTGTAATGGTTTATGTGTTTACCTGCTGCTCAGTGGAGGAAAAAACAACCCCTTCTAAAAGGGGAAAAACCTCTGGTAACCCCGGCAGTCAGGTAGCCCCTACTCCGGGCATGCTAACAATTTTCTGATGGGCTGTGGCAATGTCGGTGGGTGATGGCCAAATGTATGTATCTACTGCTGATAAAGTCCAGCACCCCATACTCTTGATTAGGTGGAGATTGTTGTTAGCGTCGGCTGCTGAGGTTGCTGCTCCTATCCTAAACGAATGAGGGGTATAAAACTGAGGTGAAAGACCTGCTCTGGAAACGAGAGTGGATGAATGTGATGACCTATCTTGCCGCTGGGAAGGTGGAAGCTGATGGGATGGTAAAATCTGAGCATCTGAGGAATCTGAAAAAGCAGTAAGACATAGTACTTCTATGGTCAGGTCATTGAATGGACAGGAGCAGCATTTTCTGAGGGTAGAGATTAAAGTGAAGTATGTGTATTGATATAGAGCCGGGAGGGAGCAGCAGGGGGTGGGGGGGGGAGCTCTTGAGGATCCGTTCAAGTGTCAAGCAAACTGATGGGATGGATAGGAGTGTTGGGGAAGAGACGGAGTTGAGGCAGTAGAAATACTGAATTCAGTATTAGGCTTTAATGGTAGTAGGGGCTAAGTGAAGAGAATCTCTTGCATGGGCGATGGAGGCTAGAATCCATTGCTCATTGAAGCAGAGTGGGATGGATTTGGTTTTGAGTGAAGAAAGTTGTAAATGCTTTCCATCCGGTGCTGTACAATGATTTGGTCGCTGGGTTAAGGCTGTAGCCCTGTAGTGGCGAGCAGAATGAAAAAGGTTGGAGAGTGTTTTATTTAGTTGAACAACAGATGTCAGTGCTGCAGAGTTTGATGAGGGCTGAGGTGGCAGCTGGAGCTGAATGAATATATGAAATCAACTGCTGAGGAAGCTCACCATGTATTAATACTTGTAGTATTTGAGAGGATGAGTGGACATATGACTAGATTGCTGAGGAAGTCAAGTGCCCCGTATTATTTGATTAGATGGGGATTAGTGTTAGCCTTGACTACGGAGATGGCTGCCATGAACTGAGTATTGGAGGAATGCTAGAGTGTTGGAAGCGCTGGAGGAGGGCAGTTGCAGATTTAAACATTAAACTAAAACAACTTTTGCATGCTACAATAGTGAGCCGATCTGAAGAGGGAGCCAAGATCTACTGTAGTGAGGAGCAATTAACAGTAGAGGGTGGGATCTGCTGAACGGTGCAGAGATCTGAGGAAGTAAACGATGGAGTGGGAAAAGAGTTGAAATTGAAGAAAGTCAGTTAATATAGGTAATATAGGTAAGCAAAAGGTTGAGGCAGGAGGGGACTGAGAATCCCTCGGAGTGACAATGAACTGCAGGAATGGATAGAAAAGTTGGTGTGTGCGAGATTCGCAGCAATAGCAAACCAGCTTACAATATGTATAACTTGTGGTGTTATACTGCAGACCTGTAACTCTCCTGTATTCACCGGGAGTCTCCCGTATTTTGGACCCTTCTCCTGGGACAGATTTTGTCCCGTATTCTACTGTTAAACCTCCTTATGTCAGCATAATGTCTACAAAATTCATGGCGGGTGTGTAATTACTGCAATCCCCAACATGCATTTAGTGCACATACTTAGCAACGCACCTGCACCCCCCGCCCCCCCGCTCTACAGGGGAAACAGTAAAAAGGGTATCACGGATTGCATTGAATCTGCCTGGTCGCCATGGCAACTTACCACTCCTAGTAGTCACTCAATGAGGCATTGCTGTGGTAACCATGGTCTGTGAGGCACCAGTGGAAAAGAGTTCAGTACAGCAGTGTCGTTGGAGCATGTTATGTGACCTGTGTGACGGGGGTGTAATAGGGTCCCACTGTAATCCGCCCTCCCGATCTCTTGTGGCGTTGCATAGGGCAGCCCGAAGTCGGGGCGAACGACCTGAAGACGATCATACTGGGAGTTCTGGTGTGGTTGGTCGTTTTGCTCTGACGCGGGGCTCACTTTCTGCAGTCAGCTGTGCTGTGTCCGCCAGTTGGCTGAGGCGGGGGCATTAGCTGATTGCAGAGGCGGGGTTGGGCAGTATTTAGGCTGTGCTGTTTCTGCATTCGGGCTCTCTGTCCTGGGTTAGCAACAGGAGTACGCTGTGCTGTTGTGTGTGGTGTGGCTACTTACCTCTGCTCCTATTCCAGAACCCTGAACAGGTGGCTGCCTGCGTCCCGACTACGTTCTTCTTCGCTTCTCAGGTGTGTGTTTTGGAAGTACCCGGAAGTCTCGTTTCCACTCAGGGCAGTGAGTGCTGGGGTATGCCGCAGCTAGTGTGGGAAGGAGCCAACTGCAGACACAGCGCCACCACCACTAACGTGGCCATTTAAAGAATGACAGCTACTATCTTTTGTGAGTACTACATTATTATTGTGTGGGACTTGTTTGTTTACTCTTTTTATTTTTAACCCGGTTCTACCATAGTTGGTATTACCGGGGGTTGTTGTGTTTGTTTTTGTAATACCTGCTACTCTGCTGGGGTACTGACTGTGGCTTTGGCCCTGTTGTTTTCTTTATTAATCAATAAACCTCTACTCAGTCGCCAGGTGGCACTGAGGTTTGCCCACAAGCTTCCTGTGTGTGTGACATCATTTCTGGTCCTCCCAAAGACTACACCTACTACCCTCTAACACCTGTCACAATCACGAGCTGCTGCTTGTTGAAATACAGTTTGTAATGGGCTGGATAAGTATTTAAAATGTTGGACGTACCTGATGGAAGTCCAGGACAGGATCTTCTGGTGGAACTGTAAATTGTGCTGGCTCTGTGGGAGCGGGTGCTGAGTGGGGAGCTGGGGAGGGATGCCTGATTGCAGGCGAGGAGTAAAGACAAATTCAGTGGACAAAGCTTTGTGGTAGATTTAAATAGAGCTAAGGCAAGGCAATTGCTGATGATGGTGATGTCAATGTCTTGTCGACAGAGCTTTAAAAGTTTTAATGGAGGGCCAGTCTTTCTAATGAAGACGTGGACAAAGAATAATAATGGAGCTGCACTTTGAACGGCGCTGTTGCTGGGCTGGAGACTTGATGGAGCAGGAAAGACTAACGATGGAGCTCCTGCAGCCGAATAGAGAAGCTGAATAATGAGAAGAATCACCGGAGCAGGTAGGAAAATAGTTGATAATATCTTGAAAGCGGTATGCACAGAAATGACCTGCAGTGAAAGGAGAGAGTTTAGATATTAGTTAAGACGGTAAGCTGAAGCACGAATGACGGAGTCTGTATGTTTGCTACAAAACAAAAAACACTAGACATGGAAGGTGTGTGTGATTCGGGTTTAAATAGGAGATTGGTAATGATAGGCAGCAATTAAGGCCCCCCCCCCACCCGAATTCCGCAAAAAGGCTAACATTTAAAAAAGGCATTGATAATTTATCTGTGATTTTACCTGGATTTAAGTTAAAGCATTTTCTAAGAAGCATACTGATTATTTCACAGCACTTGGACCCTGGATTGTATTAATCATCTATTAGTGTTTATCCTAGGATTACCCCTAAAACTACTGTAGGTGTTTGATGCAATTTCTGAGGATTCACCAGTGCTGCAAAATGCACTAATAGAATGCATCAGGGTATACTACATGTTGATCAAATCAATCCCTTAACTATGTTTTTTATTTATTCATTCTATCTCTGTTTTCAATTGTTAGATACATTTGGCAAGTTATAGTACGTTATAACCGTAATACAGTAGATTTAAATTAATAAACACCTGCATTCAAGTAACAGAAGAATAATTAAGGCATAAATAATGACTTTAAAATACTTGTAAGACTTTGCAAATACTTTTTACCAGTTTATTAGAATCATTATTTCTCTCAAACCATTCACATCCATTGAGGTAAACAGCGTATTCGGTGTACTTCTAATTAATACAAAATTAAGAGAAACATATGTAATCTTCCATACTGCGTAATAGATGCAAAACTGAAAAAAAGAAAAATAAATGTCACATTATTATTATTATTATTATTATTATTATTATTATTATTATTATTATTATTACTATTAATTTATTACCAGATGCCCTTACCTAGGGCGACTTACAGTTGTATACAAAAAATACATATCAAGAATTACAGCACAATTAAGAGCAAGATACAAAATACAATGACTTCAGTCCTAATAAGAGCAAATACAAAATGCAGTGTAGTGATGGCTTTCTGCATGAGGTATTAATTATGTTATTAATTATAAGTTTTACATTATGTGTATATCTGATACAAACATATGCACTGAGCTGTACTGAGGCCTCATCCAAGGTCAGTTTAAATCTCGTGCTTATATGATTGTATTGGAGGTATACCTTTCTTCTATATAAAGTGTTTTTGAATCAAAAACCATTTGTCAGCTTAATTTTTTCACTGCAACAGTACGATTTGATATCAGGGCAGTTCAAGAGCAGATAACAGTATTGATAGTTGCATCAGGGTTAGATACGAGTGCAAGTGAAATACAAAATTCTACAGATTCGATTAAGTGCAGGATTAAATACAGTAAAATAGGGAGCAGATAAGTGCAAGTTAAACTGCATTAAAGGCATAGTGCTATATAGTCTAGAAGGGAAGAGTTGAGTTTTACAGGTTTGTCTGAAGAGGTGTGTCTTGAGGAGGTGCCGGAAGGTGGTCAGGGACTGGGCAGTCCTGACATCAATAGGAAGGTTGTTCCACCACTGCAGGGCGAGGGTGGAGAAGGAGCGAGCTCTGGAGGCAGGGGTAGAGGAGGTACAGCCAGTCTTCTACTGTAGGCAGAGTAGAGAGGTTGGGTGGAGGTGTAGGGAGAGATGAGAGTCTGGAGGTAGCTGGGTGCAGTCTGGTCAAGGCATCAGTTGGCAAGTACAAGAGTCTTGAACTGGATGTGAGTGGTGATCGGGAGCCAGTGGAGAAGCAAGGCATAGAGAACACCAGGCGAGCAGCGGAGTTCTGGATGAGCTGGAGTGGAGATGTGGGTGGGGGGAGGGAGAGGTGTTAAAGAGTTTGCGGATATCAGAGATTTTAGAGGACAAGAAAGAGGCAAAGTCGTCAGAGGAGATAGAGGAGGGGGGGGGGGGGTTGAGGAGAGAGGAGAAGGTAGAAAATAGTTTCCGGGGGTTGTTAGTGGAGGATTGGATAATAGATTGGAAATAGGAGCATTTAACAGAGAAGAGAGTAGAAGAGAAGGAGGAGAGGAGGGAGTGGTAGAGGTCTAGGGCAGCAGGGAGTTTGGTTCTCTTCCATTTGTTTTCAGCAGAGCACAGTTCGGTTGTTGCTGAGCGGAGCACAGAGGAGAGCCAGGGTTGGGGAGGGGAGGGGCGGGCAGGTCGGGAGGTTAGTGGACAGATGCAGTCGAGGGATAAGGTGAGGGAGGATAGAGGGTGGAGATAGCAGTCTATAGAGAGTTGGGAGAAAGAGTCGATAGGAGGGAGGTGAGAGAGAGCGGTGGAGGCAAGGACAGGGGGAGAGAGAGCGGAGGTTATGACGGGAGGTGGCAGTGGGGGTAGGTGGAGTAGGAAGAGAGGGAAGAGAAATGAAATAGTGATCAGAGAGGTCCAGAGGGGTGACAGAGAGGGTGGAAGGGCAGCAGGCCCTGGAGAAGGTGAGGTCCAGTTGACGGCCAGCTTTGTGAGTAGGAGGGGATGGAGAGAGAGAGAAGTTGAAGGAGTGAAGGAGAGGAAGGAATCCGGCAGAGTGGGTTGGGTTGGAAAGATGGATATTGAAATCACCTAACAGGACAGTTGGGATAGACAGAGAGGTCCAGGGGGACGGTACAGTACAATTAGCAGGAGACAGGGAGAGGTTAGTTGGACAGCGTGAAATTCAACAGTGTTAACAGAGAGTGAGGAGAGGTCAGAGGGGACAGAAAAGAGTAAGGAGGGAGAAAGGAGAAGACCAGTCCCACCTTTCCGTCCAGTGAGACGCAGATTATGGGACAGGACGTAGAGAGAGAGGACAGGGCAGCAGGAGTTACAGTGTTATCAAGAGAGAGACAGGTTTCAGTGAGAGCAAGGAAATCAAGAAAGAGGTGGGAGGCAAAGGCAGAGATGAAATCAGCTTTGTTAGCAGAAGAGTGACAGTTCCAGAGGGCACCAGAGAGAGTGCGGGAGGGGAGAGAGTGGGAGGGAGGGGAGAGGCAGAGGGATGAGGTTAGTGGGGTTAGGGGAGCAGTGGCGGAGAGAGGACAGAGGACGGGAGTGAGAGGACAGAATAACTGGGATGTGAGAGACAGTCATAGCAGGACAGGAGAGATAGATAAGTACAGTAGTAGTGGGAGCAGGAGCGGTAGGGGGAGGGTACAGACCTGTCTAGTAGTTGGCGTCTTCCAGAGTTTCGGATTTTCTCCAACAGCCTCTCTCGCAGGTCTCTCCTCGCTGGACTCCCACAGCTAGACTCCCACAGCTAGACTCCAGCTCTTTGGTAGAGAGGCTGTTGGGTTGGCTGCCGCTTTGTGTTGGCACACAAATAGTGCTGTCTATAATATTAAACTGTGCTAAAAGACAATACTTAAGCAGTACAATAGTTTCAATGCACTTCAATGGGATCACACAACTACAAAATGCTGTGTGGAAACCAATCAAATTGCAAATCAACCTCTATTCAATTGAACCACAGTCACCTTGTACTAATCACCTCATTAAAACAACACCACCTTTATAATGTTACTTAAATACAGCTAATGTTAAGAGTTGAAGGAATGAGGCCTCTAGAAGTCACTGGGTGAGAATATTCTCCAAGTTTAAATCAGAGAAACGTTTTCTCTTTATAATATACACACACACACAACTTCAAGAAAATAATAACTGCCACTGTCTACTGTACATAGTAAATAAAGTATAATGACTGCATACCTTAAAAACTGGGATTAAAAAGGTATGCTATGTATCTATTGAAAGACCTTAAATCAACATCATGCTAATCTGTTTTACCAAATGATACAAACACATTTTCTAAAGCACATACCATTTATTTGATTTTATTATTTTTCTTTACAATTGTTGCATGAGGTATTTTTGGGAATGATTGAAATCCACTGTATTAATTAAGCGTTTCTTGGAGTTCAATATTAGTATCTGTTTGTTGTATATGTTCCCTCTTCTTATTTTCTTTATGACCACACAGATAGGACATTTATACGGCTATTAGCAAAACAGGAGGGATTTCCTTTTTCTTTCTGAACGATAGCTGTACAACACTGGCCAATAAATTACCTTGACCTTCATTATCTCTTGAAATACAAGCACACTGGGGACTTTGTATGCACCACAAACAGTGTAATACTTAACTCCTTCCTTCATCCAGCAACACCCTCACTAAACTGCCTTTCCAGTAACGAAGCTCACAGTTAAGCATGAGTTGGCAATTCTCTGGCATGAGATTTGTCTTCTGCTTTAATCATTAAAGGAATTTCCACATATTGATCCACCTTTAGTGAAATAAAGCATTGCCTTTGCGTCAGCAATAATAAATATAGAATCAGAATATCATTCAGTTTCCAATATAATTAGATACAGTGCATAGGTACAGATCACTAAAAGATTCCCCAGAGAATACATCTATTTGTCCAAGTACTTGAAAACCACAACAGTCAGCACTCGCATATCCAACCCTATAAAATTTTGACTTCAGTGACGGTTAAACAAGTGTGAAGTATATCTGATTATTTCATCTGATTTGACGTGTATGTAGGTGAGCACGTTGTAACCTGCCCCCTACCACCCAAACAACCCCCTGCCCTGCACACACACACATTTCGTACTGAAAGAAAAAATATAATTTGGGTTTGAGGAACTGTCGAGGGAGAAGTATATTGTAGTGCATGTTTTTCTTTTCTTTGGCACTGTTGCCATTTTCTTTTTCTTATTTCTTTCTTATATCTGACAAAGCACAAGAGTTGGATCATGATGATGGTAGATCATTCGTGGAAGATTTCATTCAGCAGGGTCAAGGTAGGATATTTACAGCAATTTGTCTTGAATGTTTAAATATTTGAAGACGATCCTCCTGTTAGTTTTGTTTTTCATTCAGAGGGGTCTTTCATTGATTCTTTCATTGAAATTTGTTAGCACACGAGTTGGGGGAATAACACAGCAGTAAAAGACAAACACTTGTCTGTTTTTTCAGGGAACACATAAAAGATACAATGTCAAAAATAAGTAGCTGAAAAGGACTGTGCTTTAAAATAAGTAGGCTTCCATTTAGATGTACTGTAGTTGATTTTGTTGGTACAATACTATATTTTCAACAGAAGAAGTATTTTAATTCAGAACGACATGATTCTGAAAATACCACTTGCCAAAAGAGATGACATTCTTTTAAATATGGTACGTATGTAAAATTCCCAATTAATGACCCAACAGCAAAATGAAATAAAAATGTTACCCACAGAACTGTGTAAAACATAAAAGTCTATGCAATTTAGCAAAAGATTACAAAACAACACCAGTTTCCAAAATTAGTATCCAAAGTCAGTATTCAAAATTGCAGAATATAGTGTTCAATAAGGCCCTAATGTCACAGTTCACTTTCAAATGAAAATGTAGAAAAGCAACTACATATCACAGATTTTTTTTTTTTTAAATGCATCACAGTATCTAAAACTGTTTAATGGATTAACTTTTACATTACCGTAGCTTGTCTCTTTCCCTTTGTTTTGGCTGCATTTTCATCAGGTGAAACTGGAGGAAGCGCTGTGTAACTGCACAAAAGACAGACTGATTTGCACATGCAAGAAAAAAAAACGCAGGCTGTGACGGATAATTAAATTAATTGTAACACTGAAGAGATGGGCTTTGTATCAGAAAACTGGTGATGGAGTCAGAAATCGCACGTGACAGGTAAGTGCATTAATTTGTTACATATATATATATTATATGTAAAAAAAAAAAAGGACTTGTAACCAGGAGGTCCCCGGTTCAAATCCCACCTCAGCCACTGACTCACTGTGTGACCCTGAGCAAGTCACTTAACCTCCTTGTGCGCCGTCTTCCGGGTGAGAAGTAGTTGTAAGTGACTCTGCAGCTGATGCATAGTTCACACACCCTAGTCTCTGTAAGTTGCCTTGGATAAAGGCGTCTGCTAAATAAACAAATAATAATAATAATATTCTTAATGCAAGGCTGGTAAAATGTGACTGACGTGTATCTGGGTAACGCATATCCGAGTGCTGACTGTACATTTCTATTTTAGAGTGAGGATCAAAAATCAGTGCAACATAAAACAATATAGGCCTATACACTTTGAAATATTGTGTATCTGAATTACTTTCAATTATATGAGTGATAAGATAAAGACTTTAGGGTAGTATCCGGGATTTAGTCCAGTTTAAATTCAAGAACTCTGACTAATAGCTGCTTTCACAGACCCTGATTATCACTAATTGTGGACTCTCTTAGTTAAATTAACATTAATTTGTCCAAAATGAGTGCTGATCAGGGTCTGTAAAACCCGCCAATAGCAGCTGACTTATTTGTGATAGACTTTATGAATGTGTCACATATTTTGTGGTGACAACATCATGTATAGTATCAAATCAGGAATTGAATTCAAAATAATGTAATATTATCACATGAGCAAAGTGCCACGCCCTCCAGTCAAAAGCTGCTGAAGATGGGGGGGGGTTCTTGCTTGGCTCTGGACAGAGATCCTGATTGTCAAAAATGTCTGGAATTAAATGAAAAATATATGAAAGGCGCCAGATCTCTGTGCCTTGAATGACCGACCTCCTAGAAGAGTCTGGAGCTGCTGCAGCATAATCCACTGTTAAATGATGTATTCATGGGGATGCTGATCAAACAGGGGTCAGAGAATGCCAAGTACTGTTAAAACAGGGCTGGTACAATCTGATTGTGAACCTGCATTTATAACAAGCAAATCTCCATGAGAATCAGGATGTGTGAAGTTAATTGCATGGTAATCTCTGCTTCACCCTAGTCGTGCCTGGCACTTGATGCTTCAATTTCAAGGCTTTGGCTGTGTGTGTTGGGGGGGGGGCACAAGTTTGACAGCTATTCTAAGTTGTTACAGTATATCTCAAACAGTTTGAATGTGTAAGTCACACAGTAGCCAGTAACTGACTGAGTAAACAATAAGAATAGTGTATGGTCTGGGGCTTTGACTGTGGAGTACCATTACCTTGTTACATGACAGAGCAAGGACAATATCCCTGAAGTAGATGACCTCTGAAGCAAAAAGTTTTTCAAAACACTGTTTGACTATGGAAGCCTGAAACAAACAAGTGCAAAATATAATACACAATCACATTTGAAAAATGGTTAGATTTCATTGGTTTATATTTGCAATTATTTTGTGTTTATAAAGAGTCAAAATAACTTGTCAAGATGTTTCCTTTAAAGGTTTCATATCCATAAATGGCTTTTTTACTTCTATTAACATACAGTACTGGATACAGTCTTCAGATAAAAAGGATATTTGGTGTGTTTTCTCTTCTAGCCATGTGACTCAAAACAGTCCCAGCGTCCCTTCACCATCTTTGTATTCAGCTGCTACTGTATAGTCTTCTGGGAAGCACTGCACTGATATAAATACCCTTCTCTGAAAATTTGTGCTTAGATAGAACTGGGAGACCTGGCAAAAACTTGTTATCTCTGTAGACAACCATGATATTGTAATGCATATTAAAAAGGAAATAGCCTTGCCATTCAAAAAATATGACTTTGACTTGTACTGCATATTTCAGTGTATTTATTTATTTAGTTATTCAAATAAATAAATAAATATAGATAGATAAATAAATGTGTGCAAACCCCAAAACTCCAAAGTTATTTAGGTACAGAGGTGTTTCCATTTAGTACTGTATTGACGTGATTTTTATTACATGAGAGTAGCTGTTATTTATTTCATGTTAATATTGGACTCGGACTTCGCCAAGATAAAATGAGATAGTAGTGGTGGGGACCAACCAAGACATAGCTTCGCTGTAATATACAACCCTTCAGTGCTTGTCCTCCGCCAGGTAACATGGATTTCCTATTGGCCCGGTGTTAATGGCTGAAGTGTAATTCTGGCTCCAGGGATCAGCCTATTTTTGGCCTCCCTGGTGCATCAGCACACACTGCTTTACAAGCCTATGTGCTGTAAACAAAAATCCCTTAACCTTTTATTCTGACAGCCTGCCTACTGTATGCAAGAACATGCTCTAATGTTCCCATTGAAGATTGTAAGTCAGAACACTGCCAGAAACAAAAAAGTTCCATTTTTTACTAGCAGGGTTTTCAAAAACAAGCCAAAAATAATGTTTCAGAAGTTGGTTGTAATACATTAAACGTATCTACGCAGAGTTCAAAAACTAGAGAACTACAGATTTTATGTATAATAATGCTTCAATTCCATAAAGTGTATCAAATCCGCAAACAGGATTGTAGGCTTTTATTCTGTTGCATGTGATTTTTACATGGAAAATACTTTATTTCATTTGAAAAAAGTTGAGAAATTACTGTACATTTACTAAAGTACATTTAAGCATGTCATATGAATGGACAGAGAGGCAGGTGCTATAGCTTTCCTCACAAATACTGTAGAATTTTAACATATTAAAATGTTTGTTAGTGTTTTTTTTTTTTCTGTGAATCCATGAGTAGAAAATTATTGTGATTCCAAAACTTAGTTGCAGCTTCAGCAAAGGTATTTTTTATTAGCATAGTAATGATGCTGGGGACTCCCCTCCCCAAGCACAGGCTGATAAGAGTCCACAAGACAATACAATGTTTGAATTAATATTGGCTTCCCTTATGACATCACCCCTTTTTAGTAACCTATCAGAAAAGACAATTACATGCTGACACAAGTTTTACAAGCCTCCTATCAACCAATAATATTATTGATCACGTGGGGCCCACTTTTCTCTATCTCCAAGAGAACACCTTCAAAACATCCTTAGGTGTTTCACTCAAGACAATAAAACTATAGTTAAAAAGGGAGGAAGAGAGACAAATAAAAGAGTAAGCCTTTTGCCTATTTTTTTTAAGTTTATACTGTGGGAAAGGAATGGTTTTGCCAAAGGTGTCACTTCCCTAAGAACAACGAATACAGTGCACCTTTCAAGTTGTCATGAAGTTTAGGGTATGCTAAATCTTTCCTGCCATCTTGCTGCTTCACTTAATATTGAAACCAAATTGCCTTCATATCAGCTGTCTATGTAACCTAGCTAATTTTTAAACTATCTCTAAAGCATATTTCCATCCAACAATGCGCACAACTTTTTTTCTTTTCTTTTGACATATGTACATACTATCTACTGAGGGGAATAATAGGGTCATACCAACTCAACCAGAGCCGTTGCCCGACCGTCTCAGATTTTGCTAGAAAAAACCGTCTCAGATTTTGCTAGAAAAAACCGTCTCAGATTTTGCTAGAAAAAATCATCTGGGTGTTTAGAAATGCTAAATAAAAGGGTTTTTAAAAAAAAAAAAAATTAATTTCCCCTTTGAGTTGTGACCTGGCAAAGGTCAACCTAAAGTGAAAAAGTGTCCCTGACCAGAAAAATCACCGTGGGCTCAACTAAGGATGACACAGTATACTGGTTTTACGGTAAACCGCGGTATAAACTGCCACGGTTTTGAAACCATTTTTCTATACCATGATTACCGAGTTCACACGGTTTAAGGTGATATGGGCCCGTTTTTTTATTCACCATTTGTCCGTCGGTGAGCCACTGTGTTCATTAGAACTAACTAATCAACACAGACATCTCAAGTTCTGAAAACTGCCATGCATGAGATTATCCAAGTAGGCTATTAAATAAGCAACGTCATATTTAATATAAACCGCCCTACTAAGCAATGATCGCTAGCAGACGTGATTGTCAGTAAATGAAACACAAATACTCGAAAATATCAGCAAGAACAAGGCACTGTAACTTTTCATCACTACCTTCCTATTAATTTACCAAACCAAAGAAGTAACAGCAGCTATTATCTATCGTACTGGTTAAGAGAAACGCAGTAACCACACACCAATGCTGAGAATCAAAAAGTCTGTTTACTACTATATAACTAAGTCTAAGATGCTACAGGCATTTGTATCATTTTTATTTTAAACGGTATTGTAAAGATGTTGCCTTCTCCTCGAGTTGAGTGTTGTAGGGATTTTCGTTTCATGTATTCAAAAATTAATACAATTTTATTCCCATTTAAAATGAAAGTCCCCTAGATGCTGCTTAACTTTACAACGGTGTCATACCCACCTTAATCCTTTGTGTTCGTTGCTGTTAACATGCAGTCCAAAAAAATTTGCAGGCGCCGTCTTCTCATCATTAAATTTTGCACTGCATGTCTTAAAACACACTCGATTGGCTACTGCTAGGTAACACTTTGCTTCTCTTAACTAATAGGATGTCGCCCAAACTGATAAGGATGAAGAGGGTATTCAGTTGCTGTGGTCACATCCTGTGTGAGCTGGAGTGAACACTACTTCCAGTTAGGTAGTGCCTGATAGAACTATATGACCAGTTTGTTGTATTTGTTTTAAAACTTTAAATTAAAGTTATTTTTCTCGTTAAAAATGTACTTGACTTGAGTGTATTTCTTTAAATAGCCATTTAAAAATGCATTACAAAAAAATAACATTATACCACAGTACAACGATAACTATAGTATATTTTCTGACGGTTACCATACCGTCAAAATTTTATACCGTGACATCCCTAGGCCCAACTTAGATGCTACCATCATGTGTAGCACCTCGCTCGACTCATAATCAATAGGGCTTTCGAGGAAGAAAATACCAGGAGCACCTAACTCACTTTTGACAAGTTGCCAGACGAGGGGTAAGTGACAAGTTTTATTCAATCGTCTACCCAACCCTTTACCCGAGGGGATGCAGGTCCTAAAATGTTAGTATTGCTGTAAGAACCTTGGGGACCACCCCCAAGATATTTCTATAAAGTTTATGCCGAAATAACTCACGTTGGGGGGGGTCCAAAAAATCACCCAAAGATATTTTTGGATAGATGTTGAGGAGGTCTACAAGCTGATTTTTGAAGTTGCATTTGTCATGCATATATAATCGAGCATTGCTTATGGCCACTTTGGTGAGGCTAAAGTACCACATAGTCCTAACCGAACTGGTGTTATTCTTCAATTTTACATTGTCTGGGGTTAGATCTAGAGTAAAAAGTGACAGGGTTGCTTCCTGTTGCACTAGCTTGGAGCTGAGGGGTTATGAACTTGCGTGTGGAACTTAGATTTCTTTGTTACAGTGACACATTTGAAACTACCAAAACCTAAATTAGGCACGTTTTAAAAACGACAAATTGATAGAAAACACAAATAATAGATTACCATGGTAAACTTAAGGCACTTGAGGGGTTGGGCTGAATTTCAGGCAACTTGCCTCTTCTGGCAACTTGCCAAAAGTGAGTTAGGTGCTCCTGGTATTTTTTTCTGGAAAGCCCTATTCATTAAGAGTCGAAAGAGGAGCCACACATGATGGTAGCGCCTAAGTTGAGCCCAGGGTGATTTTTCTGGTCAGGGTAACTTTTTCACTTTAGGTTGACCTTGCCAGGTCACAGCTCAAAGGGTAAATTAAAAAAATTAAAAAATTGAATAGCATTTCTGAAATCACCAGGCCCGAAAACCCCCTGGTGTATTTTTCTAGCAAAATCTGAGATGGTCGGGCAACAAAATGCCCCTTTTCTGGTTGAGTTGGCGTGGAATGACCCAATAACATAGCGGGAGTTCTACCCCACCTTTTACTTGACCATGTTCACAAAGTGCATTTCAACCTCCCATTATAAGACAGCACCAATATCTTGTTGCCAGTGTAGTCATGAATACACACCACTGTTGAGTTAGCCTTTGTTGATAAGTAATTAATTCAAACCAAGAAGCTGTCACTCAGTGGCATGTGATTCAAGTTATGGTGCTGGTGGAGTCAATTTCTTCTCCACACACATATGTTTAACAGAGGTACAAATCAGAAATGTGTTTTACACACATCTTCAAATCTGGCTGTAGAGACGTTTTGGTTGAAAAATATAAAATAACAAATTAACGTGGTCATTTAATAAGTGGATTTCAGAATACACTTTGTTTGATTAAAAGGATGTCCATTAGGAATCTGGAAGCCCACTTGCAGGAAACATATTTTTTGTTTCTATACACAAGCATTTCTGATGCAACCCTAGTGTGCTTCAAATCAACCCCCTACCCCTACATTTCAGAGAACTTTGAATCATTTTAGCGTTTACGTGAGAGTTTATTTAGCCATGCCAAAGATTAATTAAATTCACATTTTACACTGGTATCATGTTACCAGTCACGCTTGTCGTTTACTTTAGATACATGGAGATACTGAAGTTTGCCATCTAGTTCTAAAAGTATAATCTGTATTTGTTAATAAACCCTTAAAATGTTTTAACAGTTACGAAGAGCTGATAATAAGAGGCCATAAGCTTAAACACAATTTCTACCACAAGAATGAAAAACATCCATATCCTTAGAGTACTCAGAACTTAAGGCATCATCTATTTAGCACCGTGAATTATGTTGCATCATTCCATAACAATAATTGATTTGTATTGCGATAAATGCTCCATCTGTTAATACACAAAACATACAACCTAGAAGCTGTTGGTGCAAAGTACTGCATGCAGATTGAGAAATGCATTATGCTTTACATAACATGGAGGGGCACACTGGAGATCTGGGGGGAATAAACATTCATTTCCCAAAACTGATTAAAAAAAAGAGTGAGGATTAACGTCCCGGTGTAGGATGCAGAAAACACTCTAGAGTGTTTTGAATGTTAAGTTGATAACACTGAGTGTAATGAGCGTATGTTCAAAATGCTCTGCTGTGCTTTGAATTCACTTTCAAATCACTCCCTTTCAAGACCACAACACTATAGCTAGCTACGCCGAAAACACTCCGTTAAACACCATCGTAGCAATAAACAGTGTAATACCAATACGTACATATACTATATTTTCTAACAACTGCTTAAATAAATAAAAACAGATACATTTAATACATTTTAGCCTATTAGTTTTATTTCATCAATGTGTTTTGTTGTTAGTAGCCTATATATATTTTCTTCTAAACATGCATAACACGTGTCTGTGTAATAATACTGTTAATCTAAATTTGTCTAAACGAGAC
Organism: Acipenser oxyrinchus oxyrinchus; assembly: GCA_030684275.1. Classification (NCBI taxonomy): domain Eukaryota; kingdom Metazoa; phylum Chordata; class Actinopteri; order Acipenseriformes; family Acipenseridae; genus Acipenser; species Acipenser oxyrinchus. Next base: position 24,740,888 of record CM060260.1, on the reverse strand, counting down.
TAAATATGAATTTAATTCTGTATTTGACTAAAAGTTTTTGAGCAAATACTATTTAGCTAACTAAGCTATACATAAAAGACTGCAATTCTGCCTCAGGTTTATTGTTGATATTATGTGCAACATCACAATACAACCACGTACAGAGAGCTTCAGGGCTGGCCTTAGGGTAAATTTTGTTTTTGGCACCCCTGTCAGTATTTTAATGAAAATGAAGAATAAGAACTAAGTATAAGAAAAATAAACTTTGAATATTTTTAACATGACTATTTATTCATCTTTTCAAGCCTTTGTTGCAGCAAAATCAGCTATGGCTCCGGAAAGATCGATTTCACGAACGACATTGTTTTCAATAGATAGGACAGCTAGCAAAGAAAGCCATTCGTCTCCCATAGTTGATCGTAGAAAAACTCAGCTTGCCACTTGCCACTGAAACAGGCAAAGTTAATAATAATCTGAGTGTTACCCAGGTGTTCGGAAAGTTGTCACTCAGATTATTATTTTAAATGAATTGGAGTACTTCTTGGGGAGTACTACAGTCCTGAGGCAGCAAACTTGTTATATATCCTAGTTCTTCACTGAGGTCCGAACCATCAATGTCACAGCTTTCTCCAGTTTTCAAAGCGAGATGAAGGTCTTTACAGCATTTTGTTAAATTATTTCTTTCAGGAAGTTGCTTTAGATTATAAAGAAAGTCCCAAAGTTCAACATGATCCTTCATTTGTTCAAAGCATTCCTCTATTCTGACCCTCACTGTATCTACGAGCTAGTAGAAGAAATCAACTTTAAACTTACTTTCGGGATCAGTAATCACTTCATCTTTACCCTCATAGCTGAACTGGCGTTTTCTATGCCGAAGGCGTGAAGTTGTCTTAAATACAGGGTCGACACACAGTTTTTCAGCTAATTCTTTTGCTTTTATCAAAGCATCTTCATACCCTTCGTCTCTGTATTTTTCATTATTGCAACCAGTAATCATATTTGTAGCTGCAACAATATCGCTACCTTTGCTTTGCATGCTCTTGCTTATCAAATTGACCTCGAAAAGGATATCATACCACACCACGATAGAGATGAGATAATCATAATTAGTGAGTTGGTCTGCGAGTGTAAGCACTTCATGACGGCTGCCAGCGTCTGCTCTCTCCGATTCAGCCAATGCAATAAAAGCATCGTAGACTTCAGTTGTTTGGTATTCGATAGCTCTGAGGCTGTCTACTCTGCACTCCCAACATGTTTTGCATACTGGCTTCAACGTGAGATCTTTGATGTGGTTTTTGAGAAGCCCCCAACGATAAACAGAGTCCTTTGGAGACTAAAACATCTTGGATTTTATGAGTCAGACTAGGCCATAAGGTGGGATCGGAATAGATCATGCCTGTTGATAAATTATCACTGATACAAATTGCTTCATCATTGTTTTCTGAAACTTCTGAAACTATCGTTTCTGGGGAGTATGCATTACGTTGAAAATCAGAGCCGGTAGTTGTTACTAATTTTCCTGGATCATCCATGTCATCATCATTTTTTTCTTCAACTCTAGTTTCTATTTCTGGTTCCACTGCAACCAGCATCGGCATCCTCAGTCTCAAAGTTTTCGATTGGTTTAAAGAACTTTTTTAATGCTTCCGCACTTTTCTTATTTTCAACCTGTATATAGTTCAATTTGGTCATTTTTATTTTTGTTTGCTTAGTATTTCAAATCTCCGTATTTTGATATACAGTATGTTTGTACAGTTACAGTTTCTATTAGTGAATTGTTTGTTGGTTAATTCAATTAGCTTTAGCTGAAACATTTGGGGATAAATACAAATGTAATAACATAACTGTAAACATCTATGTAAATGCTTTGAACTTCATGTACTGTAAAGTGTTGTGCGCGTAAGAGTGTGTAAGGAGTGGAGATAGCCATGTGGGGATTTAACGTTGTGTTTGCCAGGGTTCATACTGGTTCCACCTGCCCAGGTAAAGTGCATTAGAGGTACTCTATTGGACTAATTAAGAGCCCTATAAAGACGAACTGTTGGAAGGCGAAAGGGGAGAATGAGAGAGAGAACCAGTGCAGAAAAGAGAATCAGAGAGAGAACCAGCACAGAAAGGAGAGACCAGTGCAGAGAAACCAAACAGGCACCACGGAGAGCTTGGAGTGGACGGCCGGGAGTCAGCCAGCCAGCCAGCCAGCCAGTGAGAGAAAGACGGGGACTGAGAGACAGAGATCGTAAGGAAAGGAAGGGAAAAGCCTGCCAGAGGCCTGGAGTGAGCAGAGTGGCGGAGCTGACGCTGCTGCAAGAAAAGAAAGACGGGGACTGAGAGACAGAGACCGTAAGGAAAGTATACAAGATTGATTTGTACAGTACCTGAGCTGACTGACCGCTTGGCAGCTAATCTGGCCAGTGTGATAACGACATTGCTGGGTTAGATTTGGGACACTAATTTATGCCGTGCATTGGCACAGAGTTTAATTGGGTTAAACCCAATGAGTAATTATCATCATCTATGGTTGCTAAGGAATTTCTTAAAAATGGCTGGCATTATATGAGGTACCCTGGTGCTTGAATCTAGCGCCATAGCGCCAAATGTGCACCCCTGCTTTGCCACGAGACAGAAGCCAACCTATTGCATTTCAAAAGTAGCCTACTCAAGTCCTGAAATTTCAATATCTGGATTTCACTTACGTTTTTTTTTTTTTTGTTAGCCTTCTCATAAAACTGGCATTTACAGCATAAGCAATCCTGGATAAAACCTATTTCCGTGAAATCAGGACAGATTTAGTAATCAGAAGATAATAGACTTATGAGGCATCCCCATTGTAAATCTTGAATATTTAAATAAGAAATTCATTAACATCTTTAAATGCCTTAATGTGGGTTTGCATTTGCATGTGACTTGCCTGCATAGTATCATTGTGTAAGGGATGTGGACATGTATATGATTATCTGTGCATGCCCTGTAAAACATTGCAGGATATTGCCTTGGAGCTTTAAGTATACTGTATAGTAGACATACAATTGATTATTGTACTCTTGGTAGAACCTTTTGATGGTAAAACAACCAACACACTTATTTACACTTCTGTCTCTTCCTTTGAGAAATCTGTTGACTCTGAAGCAAGTTGTTTCTGGGGGTGGCCGTGGTGGAATGTCTGGCACCCCCCAATTATTCGTGGCTGGCAGCTCCCTCTTCTGGGGCTCCCACCACACACTATCCTGCCACAAAAGTGCAGCTGGGGAGCTGGTCTCCCTACCTCCCCCTTCTTTATGGCGGCAGTTCCCCTCCGTGGGGCTCCGGCCAGCCAATTCCGGCAGCGAAACTGCTGCAGGGGAAGCTGGTCTCCTGACCTCCCCTCCTCTTCATGGCGGCAGCTCCCTCCGTGGGGATCTGACCACAGTGTTTCCTGCCGCGAAAATGCAGCTGGGGGAGCTGGTCTCATGACCTCCCCTCCTTTCTTCATGGCCGGCAGCTCCCCTTCATGGGGCTCCGGCCACAGTGTAGCAACCCCAGGCGACGGCAGCAGCGGCGAACCCTCGGGAGGCGACGGCAGCAGCGACGGACCCTCGGGAGGCGACGGCAGCAGCGGTGGACCCTCGGGAGGCGACGGCAGCAGCGGCGGACCCTCGGGAGGCGAACTCAGGAGGGCAGCCCCTGGCCATGGAGGCGGCAGCGCGAGCTCCACTTCTCCCTCGTACCCTGTACCCTGTGCAAAGCAAAAGGCAGCCCCAGGCGATGCGGAGCAGCAGGCGGCCCCAGGCAATGCGGAGCAGCAGGCGGCCCCAGGCGATGCGGGGTTGGCATCCTTGGGCGGTGCGAGGCTGGCATCCTTGGCGGTGTGAGGCTGGCATCCCGGGCGGTGCGAGGCTGGCATCCCGGGTGGTGCGAGGCTGGCATCCCAGGCGGTGCGAGGCTGGCATCCCAGGCGGCGAGGCAGGTACCTGGGCTGTGGATGTTTGGGTTTCCCCCTCTTGGGCTGTGGACGTACCGACTCCGACCTCTTGGGCTGTGGACGCACCGACTCCCCCCTCTTGGGCTGTGGACGCACTGACTCCCCCCTCTTGGGCTGTGGACATTCGGGCTCCTCCCTTTCAGGTGCAGGACATTCGGGCTCCCTTTCAGGCGCAGGACGTTCGGGCTCCTCCCACTCCAGGTCTCTGACCTGGAAGACCTCCAGGCAGTGGTGCTCCTCATGCCCGTACCTCATGCAGTTGGTGCACCACTCCTCTTCCCCTCGTTCCATCTTTCCTCTCTGCCTCCTCCTCACCTCTGTCAGTGTCTCTTCCTCCTGCCAGATGGGGAAGGTGCCAGGGGAAATGTGCCATGGCTCCCCACAATTAAAGCACCACTCCTCCTCCAAAAGGCAGGTAAGGCAGGTAAGGCAGACTTGCTGCGGCTGTTGCTGCTGCAGCTGCTGTCTCCTCATCCTCCTCTTTCCTTTCATCCTCCTTCGCCCCTTCTTCCTCCTCACTCCACCAGAAAAACGAAAAATAAAAACTGCAGTACCCTACTTCCGTCTGCATCCAGGAGGCGCTGGTGATCCCACTCTGGACACCACGTGTGACAGGGTGACTGGGCGGTGACGTCAGACAGAAGCAGGAAGGAAACTGACACCAGGGAAGTACTGCAGTTAAAGGCGCTTCAGCGCGTTTATTTTAAATAAAAAAAATAAATCAAAGGTTTAAACAAAAATAAACTGTGCTCACAGAGCAAAATAAAAGGTGTAAACAGAACAAATCTCGAACACCAAATAATACGAAATACAGGTCAGGCTGAGCTGTAGCCTTCAGTGATCCTGTATCTTTTTTTTAAGTTTCGTTTTAGCTCTTGCCTTGGCTCACTCGTTCCTCCTCTGAACTCCCACCACGAGTGCCGAGAGCTGCCGGCTTTTATAACAGGTGACCATCTCCCGATTAGCAACAAATTAAATCACCTAATTGATTCGGGAGATGGCCACCTTCTGCATGAGTTTTTAAATTATTCCTGGCAGAGGACGAGCACCAATCTCGCCTCTGCCAGAACACGTTTTTAATAAAAATAAACAAAACAATAACACGGCAGTACGCCGTCATATAAATACATAAATAAAACAAAATACGGGGCGCTTCGCCGTCACAAATATAATAAATAAACCATACTACTACTAATAATAATAATAATAAAATACAAAATAACACGGGGGTGGAGGGGGAAAACCCCGTTCTAAAAATAAATAAACAAAACAATGTACAGGGCACCTCGCCCTGTTACAAAATACATAAAATGTTGTATTTGTGTTTTTTGATTTGTATTGTGTTTTTCAATTTGTATTTGTATTTCAGTTTTTTTGCTTTTGCACTTCAGGGTCACCGTATGATATATTGTTAAAGAAGTGCAAAAGCAAAAGTGTATTATATTTAAAAATCATAATAGCACATATATAAAATAGAGATTCCAGCCCAGCTGTGAATTCCATCAAACGCCAGTGTGTTAGTTAATCCTAGTAATTCCTGGGTTTAAGAACGTGCATTTGCTGGTTTCTTGCAGACCAATCAAAGGGTTTAAAAACAATATCAAAATAAACAAACAAAAACATAACCCTATTTTGAAGGCAGTACATGAACAAAATGAATGTAATGCATTTTATGTAAATGCAAAGCAATACAAATGTACCAGTAACAGGGCAGTGGCTGCACACATAACACTTTTATTATTGATTCCACTGTGACAGACATTAACTAAAGTCAGATATAATTGTGTTAGTCTGGTATATGTTCACATCATCATGCAAATGACACAAAAATAATGTATGAAATTTTTGGCCTCATTCACAAAGACCAATTATATTGCATAAATCATAACCCATACTTTATAATGTAAAATACATATCTTGCAAATTAAATGCATGATGAATATTGCATTATACAGAGAATATATACAAATACATGTATAAAGAAAATCAAGTAGCATATTATGGTTTAATTGTTATAAACAGGACATTGTTTATTCATGCAATTCAGAGGATAAAAACGCATCTGTCAAAAAGCGTGCATTTATATTGAAAGTGCTGATGCTTGTGAGAGCTTTCCTATGTGCTGCAGTTATCTTGTGCAGTCCCAGAGCTGCTCTTAAGTCGCACAAGCAGATAGGCATCATGGATGAGGGGATGCCTGTGATTTGGTGGAGGAATTCATTAATACAAAGTGCCTATAAGATAAAAAAAATGATGGTAAGGTAGCATATCAACAAAATGGCATTTCATGTCTGAATAAAATCAGTATATTAACCTTTTCCATTTGGCATTACTTGTATTAGAAATAAATTCAATTCAAATGCAGGACATTTATAGTGATCTTGCAGAATAATTTAAACAGCCCAGTTTTAAGACAAACTTTTTCCCTGGCTGTTATAGCTCCTTCATAAATTGTAAAATATCACATATGTACTGCTTAGTATTGAGATGGCCTTTCTTTCTTTAGTGCCTGAAGATTCCTGGACATGGAGACTACTGTATGAGGGTCCATTGCAAGGTCCGCATTTTTTTAAGGTCCAGCAGACTATCAAATTCATGATCAAGGTATGGTACAGTAAATGACTGTTTCTGCTCATGTATAGTAGGATAACCCATATAAAAGTACACTGTGGTGTCAGCATCATATATTATAACTTGGATCTGTACTGTAGTGAAAAGCATGGTAAGCTGCCACATTATTGTACAAATTTACCAGTTTGGTGGGTTAAATAATCGTGGAAAGGACCTGTATAGATTTTTCAGCCAAGGATGGGTTGTGATAATATTTGGAAATTCTGGAAGACATTCCAAACAATCTCCAGAAACAAGAATTCAGATTACTGTGTTCAGTGCTGCACACCATGCTATGCATAGTTTATGTACAGTATTTGTATTACTGGTACTTAAATTCAGTGTTAACAAAACTGCCACGTTAAGTGAGTAAGCTTAGGGTCGATTGCAGTGTACCAGTGACTTAGTCCGTATCAAGTGGACTAAAATGCGGTCTAGCAAACCCTGCAGCTTTGTACTAAGTTAGTCCTGATTGCAGCGTACCAAAAAGCTAATCCTGAAAATTGGTTTAGCTGACCTGGACAAGTGGAACAAGTTAGACCGATAATGAGGGCTAACCCATAATAATCCATTACAAATGCGGATGGAAATTTAAAGACAAACTCTGACATTTATGTGTACATTGTCATTACTAGCATTTGATAAAAAAAAAAATTAATTAAAAAAAATACACTGAAGATATTGAAAGGTATGAAAAAAGCAAATAATAAATACATTAATGATAAAATGATAAAAGCATTTTTTATTACATTAGGCGTGAATCGGGCAACACACATTTAAGTAAATACAATATATTCATAATATAATTGTCCTTTTATGCACATTCCACACACGGATCATACTTGCATTTTAACTTGCCGGTAGCCTTTTGCTGTTTGACACTGAACGTTAAGTTCTACATTTGTTGTTTATATTTAATACACATTACACTGACATTCAGTTTAAACTGAATACATCAAACGTGCTGCTTTATTATTATTTAAATACACAGTATCTTATTGTGCAGCGCTTTATTAAAGTTTGTACAATATTTTAATGAAAAAACAAAAACAATCTCTTCAGAACACTTTGTTCCTCAACCATAATAAATTAGACAAAAAGGGAAAGGGTGCCACATTGCCATAATAGTTTATTTAAACTACTGTATACATTCCCTGTCTACCTAAGAAAATGAATAATTGCTTAATATAGTGTATCAACAATGTATTATGGTACATTATATCATTACATAGTGCAATTGTCAATTTTATTAAGGATAGTTCTGTGACTCGGCGAGCGAACCTTACTGAACCAAATGCTTTAAAGGCTTCACTTTTCACTTCACTCATTTTTAGACCTCATTTCAGAGAATAATGGCGTTGTCTTCATAATAAAATGTGCTGTACATACGTAGGACAAGCAAGTCTAGTCTTATACTTCATAGTACTAAGTTAGTCCACCTGAACATCTCACATCCAATTTGGTAAGCTGCAATCAGGATTTTGTTTAGTCCGATTTAGCGGATGATCCACCTGTGGTGATTATCTTCTGGTATGCTGCAATCAGGGTTAACAAGCGTACTAACTTTAGTCAAAGCAAGTGGACTAGACCTGCTTAATCCGCTAGTTAGACCCATCAAGTGGATTAACTTTGGTACATTGCAATTGACCCAGAGTGTACACCAGAGCCACACTGTTGTTTACAAGATGATCATGACTTTGCAGTTCAATGCTGATAACAACAGACATCCCTGTTGTTAAGATATGAAGGTTGGTGGAGATTGCGTGGAACTATTTTTGCTCATACCAAAAATTTTTCGAACCAAGTACTAAAAATTAAGCATGCATACAGGAGAAACTTGTATTATATTTATTTTCTGTTAAAGCATACCTGCATAAATCTTTTAATACTTTGTGGGGCTGTTGAACAAAACCCTGGACCAGCTACGATTGGTGTCCAAACATGGCCGAATAATAACACATTGTTATCCAGTGGTATTCAACAACATGTAAATTGGTCCTCAGTGAAGGGCTTAAAGATTTTCCACATAAACATTCGTAGTATGTTTCCAAAAATTGATCAGATTAGAATTTGGATGGAGACCCATAAGCCTGATGTGTTGGCTATTTCTGAAACATGGTTATCTGGTAAAGCTGACAATGCCCAAATTGAAATAGAACATTTTAAGATATATCATATGGTGAACAAAGAGTGGTGGAGGTGTAGCTTTGTTTATATCTAATAAGTTGCAGTCCTCTGGCTGTCAGTTGGCTGTCTTTACAGATCTCCTTAATCTGATCCATCTACTTTTGAAAATGATATGTAGAGTTTTAAATGTGTATTCCGTGTTTTTGTGTTATGTAATTTGCTGTTGGACGCTGTTGTAAACAAGCTAATTATAGCTCATATATCGCAGGCCATGTCCCAAGCAAAAGAAGGACAGCGCCTCAGGTGGTGAGGTAGAATAGGCGCATGAGCTGGGCAAGGATAGTGTGGTCGGGGGCCTCCTCTGACTCACTTGGTGAGAGTCCCCCTAGTGCGAGGACGAGATAGTGTGGCTGACCTAAGGTCGGTGGAGTGGATCCGCACTTACCCCCCCAAAGGATGGACCCCCGGCTCCCTGCAGAGACCCTCACTGTGAGACAAACAACAGAGTCGCGCCAGTACATAACATAAAAGAAACAGCTGGAAAAGACAGGAAAGGAAGGGACATACAAGACAAACTGGAGAGGTTAAAATAGTGTTAGTGTGGTTTGGTTATGTGATTACCTGCCGCTCAGTGGAGAGGAAAAAAACCCTTCCTAGAAGGGGAAAACCTCTGGTGGCCCCAGCGGTCAGGTAGCCCCCACTCCGGGCATGCTAGCTAGTCTTTGAAGGGCTATTGCTATGTTGGTAAGAGATGAACGGATGTATGAATTGACTGCAGCAGAGGACCAGAGCGCTATGTTTTTGATTAGACAGAGGTTGATGTTGGCTTTTGCTGCGGAAGTAGCTGCTCCAATCCAAAATGAATGGAGGGGTATAAGATTGAGGAAAAAGGCCAGTTCTGGGGATGAGAGTGGTGAGACCATCCTATGTGTTACTTAATACGGGATCGATCAGTGGTTTGCTACTATCATGTTTGTTTGGAATGGAAAAGGTGAACTCGCATTCGGAGATTTGGGTTTCGCAACTCCAGTCATTCTCCTAATAGTGGAACTCCTTAACTCATAATCAAGACAAATTTCTAGACTCGTACCAAGTCTCTCACTATGTATTAATGTTTGTAGTATATGAAAGGATGAGCGGATTTATGACTAGATTGCTGAGGAAGTCATGCGGAAATGGCTTCCACGATCTGAGTATTGGAGGAAAGCTGGAGCGTTGGAAGCTCTGTAGGAGGGCAGTTGCAGATTTAAACGGTAAACTAAAGCAACTTTTGCCTGCTGCAACAGTGAGCAGATCTGAAGAGGGAGCCAAGATCTGCTGTAGTGAGGAGTGATTAACAGTAGAGGGCGAGATCTGCTGAACAGTGCAGAGATCTGAGGAAGTAAATGATGGAGTGCTGTCAGTAGTGTGCAGTGGCCCAGCTGTAGAGCGCAGAGATCTGCTGAATGTGGATATTAGTCTTTGAGTGATAAGGCGGTTTAGGAGCTGAAGATGGGGCTGCCTTCGGGCAGAGATGACGAATACATAGATCTGAGGCTGCTGCAGAACCCGAGAGGGTGAGAATGTGTTGCTCTGAGGCTATTGATTTGATCAGGAGCAATCTATGAGTGTATTGGCCATTGCAGGGTAGGAGGACGCTTTGACTGAAACGTTGATAATTGTAGGACATGGTTTCCGTATCTGACAGGTGGCTCACATCAAATGAAATATTAACTTCCGAAGTAAAATTGATCCTGAATTGACTTTCGCAGTGAAAGAGGACCCGCTAAAATATATAGAACTTGTGGTGTTATACTGCCATCTGGAGGTTATGATTAGAATAAAACCATTGACTTTAGAAAGTGATGCACGGTAGAATATTTGATTATTGTGATTACTAACCCTTATGATTGGAATGTTTATCTTAAATGCTCTGATGCTGTATCATGATTGTATTTTTTGACTGAGGGAGGTAGAATAGGCTGTGAGTCTGCAAGCATTGGCTTGCAAACCTCTGAAAATGCAGTTAGAGAGGACTGAAGCGGGGGAAGACCGATCGACAAAATGGTTATCTGCTGCTGAGATGGCGGTGGCTTTAGTGGAGAATGTTTTATAGTACTCATAGAACATAGTACCCCCTATCTAACTGGAAGCTTGACAGTGTAGAATAAATATTGATCCTGCTATTGATGGTGGTGTGGAACTTAATGCCACGTGACTTGAGTGTAACATTGATATCTTTACCGTCGATTATTTGATGCAATTGCTGATGCTAAATCGTACTCAGGCTGTACTTGATGGTTCCTTGCAGTGTGAAATGGACTGTTGGGATAGACAGCAAGATAGGGGAAAAACTGCCAATAAACAATAGTGATACTGGATCCCACTAATGTATGATTTAATGCCTAGAGTGCCTAGAGCCAGATGGAGAGAGTCTCTTGCGTGAGCGATGAAAGCGAGGATCCAGTCTGATTGAACAGATAGGAAGAACCCAGTTTTGAGCACAGAAGACTGATGGCAGTTACACAGCCTGTGGTGCAAGACAACCTTGTGGATGGAACGCCTGCAATGGGACTGGAGCTACTGCTGGGATGAGCTTGCGAAATCTGGCGTTTCGTGAACCCCTGAATCATGTAAAAAGGGACGAGTCGTGGGGGGCTGAGATGTAGTCTTCGTAGAATAGTGAATTAATAATGCACTCATTTTGATGTCCTTCCTGGATTCCGCGGATATGCTTTTCCTAGCTTCCTGGCTTGATGCTGTAGAAAAGGAGTGAGGAGATGTGAAATGAAGGTCCTACCCTGGGGGATGATGCGAATTGCAAAATTGAAATGGCCCAGAGAGGATAGGAGGTCCCATTTTTCTGATAGAAATTAAGGATCTGAGGTTGCTGAGTGTAAGTTATTGCGAATGTGTGATGATACATTATGAAAATATCTTTAGTTCAGTAGCAATGAAAACTGGAAGTGTACAGGATGGGAAAGTACAGTACAAATAGCAGTGTGAAGCCTGTTTCCAAAAATAAACTTAACAGAAACAACAAGCCATTTATTTTAGTACTTGCAAGCAGTCTAAATTAGAACTGTACTTGAAAATGTTCCCTTTCATATAATAAATTAAAATGTTGCAAAAGTATCGAAAGTAGAAGCCATATGTGGTCGCTGGACTTGATTTCTAACTACAGGCGTGCGCTATGGACCATTGAGGGCGGCTGATGCCAGGTTGTAAGTAGGAACATCAGCTGTGGGGAAGTGCTGAACTGAGACGACGACCATGATTGGAGTGGCGAAGTCTGGGCTTGAAGTAATAGAGATTGCTGCAGCGTTGGAAGCGACCTGTTTGTCCATATCGTTGAGCCGTGTATTAATTGAAGCAATTGAGATGACGATGGAGTGAATGAGGGACTTCATGTCCTCGAAAATGTTGTTTATGAAGCTGAAGGGTGGGATCTGTTTCGGCTGCGTCTCCTGGTTTCTGCGCTGGGAGGAGACGGTGACCATGACTGGAGAGGAGGGTGGTGCTGCCGGGCTGTCCTGGAGCTCTAGGCAAATGAGTTTGAGAAGCAGGTAGCATGGTGGAGCAGATATAAAGGTACAATAAATATTGAACAATGCCATACTATCTCTTTAAGCCGGGATGTTGATATTGTCGTTGTGCAGGGTTTTTAAAAGTTAGGCCAGTGGCCAATCCTTATTTAAAAAATTAAAAAATTAAAAATTAAAAAATAATAATAATAATAATAATGGGCTCCTGAGTGGTGCATCCGGTAAAGGCGTTCCACGTGGAGTGCAGGATGCGCCCTATAGCCTGGACATTGCCGGTTCGAGTCTATTTCACTGCCGACCGTGGAGGGGAGCTCCCAGTGAGCACCGCACAATTGGCGGCGCCGCCGGTGGGGAGGGCTTAGGTCGGCCAGGGTGTCCTCGGTTCACCGCGCACCAGCGACCCCTGTAGACTGGCCGGGCGCCTGCAGGCTTGACTATAAGCTTCCCAAGAGCTGCGTTGTCCTCCGACGCTGTAGCTCTGGGCTGACAGCACATGCTTCGGAGGACAGCGTGTGTTCATCTTCGCCGCTCCTGAGTCAGCTCAGGGGTGGTAGCAGTGGGCTGAGCCTAAATACAATTGGGCGTTTAAAATTGGGAGAAAAACGGGGTATAAATTAATTTAAAATAAATAAATAAATAAATAAATAAATAAATAATAAAAATGTACATATATATATATATATATATATATATATATATATATATATATATATATATATATATATATATATATATATCAGTGTTCGCTAGGCAGCCATTGCGTAATGCCCCCTGAAATAAAAATGTCCCGCTGAATTTCTCTTAGCAGCCCGTATGTCCTCTTTCCCAGACGAGGCCTTAATACCAATACGCAGTAAATTAATGCATTTGTATTAACATGACATGTCTGACGACTGGCTAATCTTTTTTACTTGTTTGTTTACACTTGCATTTTCATAATTAAACTCTGGTGTTTTATTCTCCAGTCCAGTAGAATGCGCTCGCACCCTCCCTGGTTACAGGCTGTTTCACAGTAAAGCCTGGACGACAACGTCATCAGGCTTGTTAACAACATGGCCCGGCGCAAATATAACCTTGTATCCCTGTTACACCCGACCATTACTTCTGGAAGAGTAAGTAATCAGCTTCGGCAGTGACTGTTGAAATGTAGGCTATGTATTATATTTGTGCTTAAAAATACTGTGAAATTCATCCGCTGTTAACGTATCTCTATTTGCATGTGAATGGGAGAAATTTGAACTTGTGTGTACTGCTATACAGTTTATAGACGAAGTGCAGTAGATTTGTGAAACGAAAACTGCATTGATTAAAAAAATAATAATAATAGTAGACTACGGTAACGTTATAAAATATGTGAAATGTGTCTTTTCTATGACAAAAAATGCTAAAATGTGATTTTATACAACACTGTATATAATACATCTTGCATTGAAAACACCCCTGGAATTGGAATAAAGGAAATTGTTGTAGTTCACATGCAGTCACGGTTTTGGTAAGTAGCATTTTCAAAACCATATCATTATGTGCAGTATTAAAATATAGCAAGTCCACAAAACCAACGAAATACATATTGTATATTTGACATTTTATTTTTAGTGTTCTGTGTAACACGGGCCATCGTTTAACCTTGAAAAAAATTCAATACAGTACCTGAAGCAGATACACGTTTATCATATCAACATCATCAATAAAGCAAACATTGCTTTGAAAACTGTACAAAATATTTACTTGGGTGCTAAGAATGAAAAATGTCAACAACAAAAAAATGCCATTTTTGATATGCCAATTGTCAAAATAAAGGGGCAGCTGAAAGGTAAGAATTTACCATCAGGACAATGGCATTTAAATACGACTATTAAACTGTATCTGTTGGTAATGTGGTTTCTTCTAATGCACCGGTTCTGAAACTGAAAAGTTCTGAAATGGCAGACAACGCATTTTACTTAGTACCACTTCCCAATCTATTGCAAACTTTTATCATGTAATCAACGTTTAATTTCTAACACCAGACTGCTGTGCTGTAACAGAGCGTTCAGTGCACACATGGCTAATTTACATATTAAATATGTACGTTATAAATAGACCCTGTTTAAATGTCATATAAACAGTTGGGCGGTTACTGCAGTCTGTCTTTGGGATAAAAAAAATATATATATATACAGTATATATATATATACATGTTTTAAAAAACTAAAAGCCTAGTCTTTAACTCATTTTATTTCCTGTGTACGTTCATGCCTGCAAGTCGATATATATTTTTTTAATGACCCGATTCAAGTTTATTGTAACTTAAGTACTATTGGTTCATTTCAAAATACATAATGTATGGCCAATCAGAAACCTAAGTATTGCCATGCAGTCTAATTTGACAAGCCGTTACGTCTGGTGTGAGAGTTTTTAGTTTTCAATACAGTGAACAAATATGGATTGTTGGCTCAATACTAGTACATTACTAGCAAAGGGCGATCATGACGAAATACCGTCAGAGATTAAAAACGCCAAAAATGTCTTGCAACTGAAACTCTCTCCAATTTCCCTGCCATCATCAGTGATTTGTGTGGTAACAAGCAGGGACATCCATCACACTGATACTAGGTAAGCGTTTTATTATTGTTTTTAATTAGCATCAGTACTGTACATTTTAGTCACCAAGAATTAAGAATTATCTTTGCCACCTTTTCTGTAATTTTATTATCAATAAAAATACATGATTGCCATTTGCTATCATGGAATAGTCCTATGTCATTTTGGAGTGACTGAGTTTAGCATGGAGGCTTCGTTAATTTTAATTAATTAGTAATTACAATAAAATTATGTTGATGTTTCCAACAACTAGAAACCTGTTTGAGGGACTATTTTTATCCAAAAGTAAATATAATATATATTTTTTCCATTATAATACTGTAACTTTTATGATTTTATCCATCACACACTCCAAGGCTTGTGTGTTTTGTTGTATCATGTTATTGTACAAACCTTTTTTTTCTGTTTTAATTTTATTATGACTATCTCAGATGGGGGTATGCGGTGGACTACTTTTTTTGGAAAGGGGTATGCAGCTTAAAGATTGAAAACCCCTGTTCTAATGTGATTTGGTACAATGAATATCCTCTACTCAGTGGTACACCAGCATCACTGTGACACATTAACCAATATTTTCCCCAAAAGTAACAGTGAGTATTGTAGAGACACCTTGGTTGTATCTACAGCTTTACAGTTTTATTTTTTGTTCTTCAGAAACAAAAGGTCAGTAAACTCTGCTGGCATATTTAAAAACAAACACAAATAAGAAATGGTGGTTGGTTCTGAATTATTATTAATAATTATTATTATTATTGTTCAGCCATAAAAGTTTGTGTTGAGACCAGACAAACTCAACACTGAGAATCAGGTAAAGTTCAGTGCCCATAGCAGAGACATTTAAACAGCACTAGCCAGGCATCCATTAACCTATATCTATTGAAAGAGAGGTACAGTGAGAAATGATGATATGACAATGTAAAAGAAGAATTGGTTTAATATAATAATGCATTAATAATGAATAATGCATTAATAAAACACAGATTACCAAATGTGCAGATCATTTTCACTCATTGGTTCCTTAATATAAAGTATTATTTGATTATTCCTTTTTAAAATAGATATTCTTAATATTCTAAATGTTTAAGTTACATTAGAAAGCATATTTTGTGATATCATTAGATTAATTTGGTAATTTATCCTGAAACATGGTACTTATGTGAGGCTACAAAGGCAATTTAAAGCTGCTGTCATTAAATGTTTCTCCTCCCTTTTATTTAAAAATGCTTCTGCCGTGAAATTAAAAAGTAATATGACCTCTCGTGAGAATCTGACAAATTAAAAAAGTTTAACTATTTAGTTATCATTTATAAAAATAAAAAATACCAGTATTCATAATGAGTAAGCAGGTTTGGAAAAGTTATCAAAATATACATTGTATGCATCAGAGTAGTTCACTTTGAGACACAGCCTATTTTGACAGGAATTAAAAGGTATAACATTCATAAGGGAGATCACCAGAACCCATTACCAGCTTTTTAAAATCCATCTGTAGCAGGACAAAAACCAAACAAATATTTTCACTGAGGTTGGACAGTAGCCTTCACTAAATGTTCAAAATCAGTAGACAAACACCTACATCAAACAAATGATTTGGCCCCTTTTATACATGTGGCCAATCCCCAATTAGCACTCAATGACCTAATTGGAGAACGGCCACACCAGTGATTGCTGGCAGGGACAGATTTAACCCCATCCCTACCAAATTTACATTCCCCCACACACACACACAATTTACATTAAGGGCTTTAGCCTCGTCACACCATCTATAAGTTTTTTGGTGTAGTTTAAACCCAGTGAAATGGTCCACTTCAAGTACCAAGCTCACATCAAGCATTAAGTATCTCTTTTTTTTTAAGACCTTCAACCAAACTGCTATTGGTAAAAACTGGAGCATGCATATTTAGTAAAAACTGGAGCATGCCCCACTTAATTGTATATTTTTTAAGTGTATATCCAATTTTAAAATCCTAAACTATTACCATTGCTACATTATGAAATTTACCCTGTTTAAGTGTAATATTATAAGTGTATATTCCTGTTTTACTGCATAGCTGTGATATGTATATACAGTTAACTGAGCATGTGCAATGTAATGTGACATGTATCAGGCAAGTGAATGCTTTCAAGATATTCCCGCACTAAAATGGCAGCCAAAAAGAAGCTAAAGGAGCTTACCCTGGCAGAAAAAGTTAACATTTTGGGGAGATTAAGAAAAAAGACACTGTTCTGTCTGAATGGGGGCACAATTCCAATCCAAATCAGAAATGTAAGCGAGAAGGAAAGGACAATGACGTTGACGCGGCTCGGCTACGATGGTTCCAAATGGCAACAACACAGAGTGCTTCAATCACTGATGCAATTTTAACAGGAAAAGTGGAGAACCTGGCAAGAGAAATCTAGATTACCAACTTTTATGCAACAAACAAAACATAAAAGTTCCAACGTACACATGGAGAAAATAATGATACCGACTCCCCTGCTGCTGAAGACTGGGTGAGCACTACTCTTACTGCAATCCTTACTGATTTTGATGAAGACAACATTTACAATTGTCATGAAACGGCTCTATACTACAGAGCTGCTCCATATTATTATTTGTTTATTTAGCAGACACCTTTATCCAAGGTGACTTACAGACTTATGCATCAGCTGCAGAGTCACTTACAACTACGTCTCACCCAAAAGACGGAGCACAAGGAGGTTGCTCAGGGTCACACAATGAGTCAGGGGCTGAGGTGGGATTTGAACCGGGGACCTCTTGGTTACAAGCCCTTTTCTTTAACCACTGGACCACACAGCCTCCTATGGCACCTTGGCATTCAAAAACAAATTGGAAGCAAGAAAGTGTAAAATATGTATAATATTGCTTTGTTGCAATTTGACTGGAACCGGCAAGCAAAGTTCTTTTGATTGGAAAGAGCAAAAACCCAAGATGTTTTCGGGGGGCTGCAATGCCAGCTTTGCCTGTAACATATGCTGCCAATGCAAATGCCTGGATGATCGCTGTTGTTTTCAAAGACTGGCTATTGGAATTTGATAGACATATGGGAGCAAAGCAACGCAAGGTTGCACTTGTTTTGGATAACTGTGCTGCGCATCCCAGCCATGTTCCATTGAGAAATATCCGTCTAATCTTTCTGCCTCTGAACAAAACATCCCTAATTCAGCCATTGGATCAGGGGATAATCAAGACTTTCAAAGCCCTGTATCGCCACCGTATTATACTAGATTGATAACGGGTCCCGAGACAATGCGGCATCCATTGTAAAAAGGAGGCTGTGTGGTCCAGTGGTTAAAGAAAAGGGCTTGTCACCAGGAGGTCCCCAGTTCAAATCCCACCTCAGCCACTGACTCATTGTGTGACCCTGAGCAAGTCAATTAACCTCCTTGTGTCCCGTCTTTCGGGTGAGACGTAATTGTAAGTGACTCTGCAGCTGATGCATAGTTCACACACCCCAGTGTCTGTAAGTCGCCTTGGATAAAGGCGTCTACTAAATAAATAATAAAAAAACAGTTAACTTGGCTAAAGCAATACACCTGCTAGTACGTGCATGGGCAGATGTGAAGCAAAGCACCATTGTCAATTGCTTCAAAAAGGCAAAATTTGTGAAGCAGACAACTAAAGTCTTGCAAGCACCAACAGCAATCCCAATACCTGAGGAAGAAGTCACTCCACCTGACGGGACGACAGCACAAGATTTTGAAACATTAGTGCAAGTTGACGAGAATGAGCAATCCTTTGGTGAACTATCCGATGAAGCAATTGTCAGAGAACTTAAAGCAAATGCCGAGATGCAATAAGAGAAAGAGGAGGATGCCATACCTGAACCAAAACTTTGCGATGCACTGACTGCTGTACAAACCATTTGCTGTAGTTTGGAAGTCATTGGAGTAAGTGAGATAGAGGACACTTGAAATGGGCATGGTGCAAAGATCCCAACAAAAGAAAATTAGCAATATGTTCAAGCAAGGAAATTAAAGAGTAATTATTATTTTCTTATCTGCCTGCTTTGGAGACACTGTTTCTGTATCGTATTATATTTTTTATGGCGATTTAAAATTATTAGCATATATTTCTTAATTTTTTGCAACTTCTGTTTTACCACGTATCAGCAAATGAAATGCATAGCTTTTTTTGTTCCTCTAAAATCAGCCACATTGAGAGACAGTTACATGGTTAACAGACTGCTGTGAAGGACTATAATGTGTTAAAATGAACTAAGCATTGAACCAAGCATATGTTTTGTTGTTTTTGTTTTAGATATAGCTAAAGCTCAAATTGAAAAAAAGGTTAAAGTAAATGACCACCAGTAGACCATGCAAGATTAAGATGAAAGAATAGCAAAGTCAATAACAAAAGCACACACTGAAACCTTTATTGTTGTAACATGTGATACTAGTAATTAGCTGGCAACTATTTCATAAGGTGCAGTATGAGGGACTTCTAGTTTCTCACTAGAGTGCCATTTGGCATTTAAAAGATGTGAGGTCATGAGTGATGGCACACAGCAGACTCCATGGTGACATTTTGTGCCAAATAATTCCATGATTAATGGGCATACTGCATGATTTAGACACAGCCTAGAAATGAGTAGGAACTTTTTGATGGTGGATAAGACTTTTAAATGAATGCATGTTGCCCGAGTATAGCCATAAGTGTTTTTTTTTTTAATGGTCAATAATAATAATAATAATAATTATAATAATTGTAAATGTGCTCTGGTATTTGATTTATTATTATTCAATGTTGAAAAATCCCATCTGAAAGAAAAATGCAAAGCATCTCATTGAATGTTTTAAGAAAATCCCAAATTTCTAGTGACCTGGACCTAAGACTAAAGTCCACTCTAGGGTCTGTAAGAAGACTTATTTAGTGTTGAGATCTGGAATGTTGAGTGAATTGACAGCATGTGAAAGCGTGTAGGAAACATACACCAGTGTACAAATGCCATAAAATCGTTCAAAATAATAGAATACCAGTATAAAAAAAAAAGTAGGGAGGTCTTTTTTTCATGCTCACATTTTTTTTCACCTGCTATTATTTCATTATATTTCATCAGTTTCATATCTTTTCAATTAAACCCACAGTAAAACGGGTTCATTTGTACTCCACACGAACACCTCAGCAAGCGGAACTTTTCGGAGATAAGATTTTTCAACAGATATATATGCCTTCTGAATGTAAAATACGGTAAGTTCTTTTTTTTTTTTAAATTGATACACTCTTGTTTTCCCTCTTGTCCTCAGGGCAGTTATTCATGAGCTTTGCTTTGTTTTCTGTATCCCTCTCTCAGTTACATACTTGAATCAGGGCTTTAGAGTGCAATAGCAAACACTTTAAAGCACATTATTTATTAATAAATTGCACTAGTCTTTTTAGCATTCCCTTCAAATCTGTTAGGTTTTAAAAATGAATAATATAAGTCATAGACCCAAACATATAGTGCTCTTTCAGATTTATGTGCAGCAAGGTTTGTTTCAAATATTTCAGATAGTTTCTCCGCCACACTAAAGAAAATAATTATTACTTCAAATAATTATTATTGCTGTTTTCATGTTGCACTACTAAAGTCTTCTCTCGTTCATCAACGAATCAGCACTGACACAAAGCGAAATGGGCGGAGATTTGTGACTCACGCCAAAATGAAATTTTGGATGAAAGCTCAGCCAATCAACATGCAGTGATTATACTGACGTTAATGGTGGCCAATAGCAGCTAACAGAAACAGAAGCAGTATGATAAAAAAGAATGCAAGCAGCACGAACTGTGCCAAAATGAAAGCGCATTTAAGAAATGTTGCACTCGTGGACTGTGTGAGTGGATGGAATGCATCCGCGTTGGATGAAAAGCAGATTAAGTAAATCCCGGTACCCAGTACCAGCATCAAAATAAGTCCCGGTACAGAGTACCGGTGAGTATCGGCAGAATTTCACCCCTGCCTGTAACACAGCACATGTACAAACAAATATGCACACAGTTACTGTACACCCACAGTGTGCTTGATTCACTACAAAGTAGGTTGGTGCAAAGTTTGTGTAGTCATTTCTGCTGCTCATTCTGAACAATTCAGTTTTTTCTCCTCCTCGTCTATCTATTTTACGTATTTAATTACTTATGTATTTATTTATTATGTGATTCCCAATCAATATTGCTACACATAACAATTTCTTATCCTATGTTTCTTAACTTTGATTGCAAGAAGAAAAGTGTTCTGTAAGGTCAAACAAGAATTCAAACACACATATTTATATAAAAGCTGTGATTACCTTAATGATTTCCTTTTGAAACAGTTTTGCAATTACACTCAATTTTGAACTTACTTAGATTATATAATAAGTCCTGCTGTTCATGGCTCATTATATAATCTCTATTGTTAACTGAGAATTATATAAGTACATTATTTTCTTTCATCACCCACAGTACATTGAAACCTGAATTAGCTGTTCGGAAAATGATCTGAACATTTGTGACAGCTTAAGATTGGTGGCTGCTTATTCAAGATGTCTTTTATACAGTTGTATTAAAAAGGAAAGAAAATCTGTTCTGGGTTTTTCATGCTGGTAAGAGCAGTTGACCAGTTAGTACTGTATTTGAATGTAGAGCCACAAGCTACTGGAATTAACGACCCTGCAATATACAATATTTATACCTTTACAATTCCAATTCATGCAAGCAGAAATGGCTTGTTCTACCACAGTACTGGCCTTGTGGCAATGAATAGATCAATTGAAGTAATAACATCCCTGCCAGTAATAATGATTCCCCACTATTCTCTGTATCTAGGGTTTTGGTTTTTTTTGGACCAGATCTCATTTAGGAATCAATCCTTGCATTCATTGAAATTCAACTTATGCTGTGTTGTTACACAGCTTGCTCTAAGGAGTACTTTTTCCATACCTGATATTTGATCAAAAGTGCATTTTTTTGGTGTTGCTTGTTTGTTTTACATAAAATATTTGCAATATACAGATATTCAATTACTGTTTCTTCTCCACATGACGCTCTTCAGCACAATAGCTGAAATGCCATTATTCCAGGCTGTGCAATACAATTAGAACAGGTGCAGATGGGCACAATGGATACAGAAATTGTTTTAATTGGCAATGGTACAAATAAAGCTCCAAAGTGAAATAATAATGTTGATGGTTTACTACACCATTTATTTTAATATGTAAACTTTAAAAATACAATATTTAAAAGATTACAATTGGAGTGAAATGCTAAACATTTCTTGTGATGTTTATGTTTATTTAAAGAAAAATAAAAGTGGCTCATTGTTCTCAGTTCTGTACTTGTGGTTCTTTCAAGCTACTGCATCCACTTACCTTGAACCGAGGTGGCATAGTCATCACAGATGTGTACATTGCTTTCCTGTATGTTTTTTTTTTTTCTCGGACAAGCAATCTGCCAGTGTTTCTGTATGAAAAGTAACATATCTTTGTTTCAAGTGAGATAGAAATGTATGAAGACCAATCAGCTACCAAAAAAGTTTACCTTTGTGCAAGGGACGTGTTAGTAGCTGGTCTATGGAGAATTGACAAAAAAGATTGTTAGGGTTGCCTTTTATTGGACAAAAAAAAATATATATATATATATATATATATATATATATATATATATATATATATATATATATATATAAAAGCAGCACTTTCTGTTAGACCCTCACTGCAGCTCCCCCTTTTACATCTGCACTTACCTTACCTCAGCACTCACATCTTCACTGAGATCCTTCATCTTTCTGATGGGAAGTACACATCTATTTAAATGCCTGTAAATCTACAGCACAACTCTGCTGTACATACATCTGCTCCCTTGTTTGATGGAATCATTGTCTCAAAACAAGGTATTTCTAAATTGTTTTGGTGGTGTAATAAAATCATACTACAGTATTTTTTTAAAAATCCATACTTTATATATATATATATATATATATATATATATATATATATATATATATATATATATATATATGGTTTTATTTTTTGACTCTTTGACTCTATAATCTGACCGGCAATTTTTTCTACCTGCTATTTAAAAAAAAAAAGATGTTATAAACACAAGGATCAACTCGATTGAATTACATGCTGAGCTTCAAGATAATTACCAGATTTATGTATGCAGTTGAAATCATTCATGCTGAAAGAACTACAGTTACAGAAACACTTTTTTTTTTTTAACCTTAAATATAAAACACTGTCGTAAACAATATGAAACATGTCAGCCCAGGATGATGCTGCGTTGTGACTTTTGTTCTGTTACTTTACTATCAAATCCTACTTTTGTAAATTGAGGATTTGATTGATTGAATAAGGCACCTTATGACATCTGGCTAGTCTAACACAATAATAGTTTTTTTTTTTTATAGCAACAAGGAGCTCACGTATTGGCGATGTCATAAAGGGAAATACGATTAAGAGATACTTTTCCTTTCCTTTCTACTAATATTGTGTTGCCCCTACACATGTTCCCAGAAATAGTTCTCCAATCAATAGACACACGAAATATGCTTGATTTAGACTATTATATAAAAAAGAGCAGCATATCTGAAATAGCTTTTGTTGGATAATTAAGTAACATAGTGGCATTATATTTCATTATAAAATAAAGAACTTAACTTTTGACAGCAACAGAGAAATTGGAAACTGATTTATTATAATAAATAATGCCATTAAGCGAGGAGCTGACCAAGAACTATTTTGTGCATTTTGTAGCACAAAGGCAATTCCAAAAATGTTAATTTGTCATAATAACATATTTATTTATTTTTGTGCAATATTTTATTATACTCTTGCAAGCTTTCTTCTATGTATTATAACTCACAAATGCATACATGCCACTGACAGTTGAATTCTGTCTTGAGGCAGTTCTTTCAATAAAGACCCCGTTTTTGCACTAAATAGGTATTGCATATGTGTATGAGGTAGAGATGGAAGCTATAGATATCTCATTGTACATCTCATCTTCAATATCTAGTGGCCAAAATAATAGAGGCTCTAGAAATATTGGTGTCAATTGTTGTCCTGGAGTTGTTGGTTAGGTCAGTAAAAAGCAGTGGCAGCAGGAGCTGTGCACTGGCAGAGCCTGTAGCTCACTAACCCGCTTTGTGGAGGTGATGGCTAATAAAAAGGCAATCTTCATAGAGAGATATTTCAACTCTATGGAAAATATAGGCTCAAACGGGGCCTTAGTGAGACTCCAATACCCCATCTATTGTAGACTCCTCTCGAGGAGGACATCATTTCTCCGAGTGCCCTTCAGAAAATGGGTCACTAGTATATGAGGCAGCAGTGTGGAGTAGTGGTTAGGGCTCTGGTCTCTTGACCGGAGGGTCGTGGGTTCAATCCCAGGTGGGGGACACTGCTGCTGTACCCTTGAGCAAGGTACTTTACCTAGATTGCTCCAGTAAAAACCCAACTATATAAATGGGTAATTGTATGTAAAAATAATGTGATATCTTGAAACAATTGTAAGTCACCCTGGATAAGGGTGTCTGCTAACAAATAAATAATAATAATAAAAAGGTCCTCCAATATAGCAAATGGGTTATGAATTGGTGATAAAATGTTACTACGCCTGACCTGCTTTCTGTATTCGATTGAAGACAAATCAAACCTTTTCCACCACAGCATTGCCATGTGTGTACTCTCAAGTACTTGATCCTCCTGCTGCTAAACCAGGTGGTTACAAGGTGATTAAAGGTGGTTAAACTTTACTAAGGTCCAGAATGGAGATAAATTTGGCCTTTATTAATATATGCTTTAATATCATTGTCACCATGATTTGAACTCCTTGCTTTTGGAAATGACAGGGAACCTTATAGGACCCTGCCTCTTCCTTATAGTAAAAATAAAACACTTGCATTGTATTAATTTAGCTGAGTGATGATTATTAAAATAACTATAATAGGATGGTTTGCATTGTTTAAATATACATGCTGTCCATATAATCCCATTTAAACACACATCGAGTACAACCATTAAATGCAGACAGGTTTGTCCTTTCCAGTCCTTGAACTTGCTTTTCTTCGTTGCTTTCCGGTTTAATCCATTCCTTAGCGCTTTCTAATGTCTGCCGTAGCTTATTGGCTATCATTTAAATTGGCATTCTGATATTGATTTTTGGATATGTTATGTTTCATTTTGTTTCCTTTTCATGCACTCTCCCATGATTAAAAATGTTACTGCTCTCATTGTTCTTCTCTCACTGATATGGGTGACTTGCCACTGCATGATTGAGGTCCAGTTATGCACACAGTGGACCTGTATTGCCTCTGCTTTACATAAGTGCCAGACCAAATTACGCTGCGATTACTTTATACCAGTAGTCTTTCCAAGTATATTTCCAATGTGTTTGACACTTTGAATGTTAAATACTGCATAAGATCATCCAGGGCTTGTCCCGGAGAAAACCAAAAAGGTCAGTAAGGACTTTTATTGGTCTCTTTCAATGTTTTATTTATAGAAAAGAAATATCATTATAGCAGCTCCACTGGGATCACAGGGAAGCATTGCAAATGTATACTGCATCTTATTAACACGTACACAGCAACTTAAACCTGTTTGTGAGTATAGAACAATTCATCATACATTTATATGTTCATAATTCACTTAAGGCAATTTATAATACCAATTATTTTTTGTTATAAAATAATTGCAACAGGTCCCATCTTGTCTTCATCATTCTTAAAGAGCACAATATACGGTTACTACACAATTTATTATTTAATATCATGCATGCTTAAAAAACATATGCTGGTATAATACTGTTATTTTTTGTCCCTCATGGAAAGCATGTTGTACTGAATAATCTTTGTTATTACTGTAATATACCAACTAAAATATATCCTGTAATTCTCCCTTAATGTACAATATACAGTACTTCATAGTGTTTACTCCAGTCTTTAAGGCAACCTGTTAATTTAACTACAAATTTAAAAACACACTCTTTAAGACTTGGTTTGTGTTACTTTAACATGAAGCTTTCAAAAAGAAGGAGTTAATAAAAGAAAGGAGTAAACAGTTTGACAGAATGCTGATCATTTCCTTACAGAACAAATCAGTGCAGTAAAGAATTTCATTGTATTTGAATGCAGTCTCTTCATGTTAAATCCCTGACAGTGTTCCTAATTTTTTGTTCAATCACGTGTACAGTATTTTGGTATTTTGTATTGCACAGTCCAGGTAAATACATATATAAATTAAGGGATTTAGTTTATGGAACTCAAACTTATTAGCATATAATCGGCAATTGTCATTGTGCTAAAATAACATGACACATTTAGTAGACTGTAAATCCCCACCCGTAGTGATGACAACTTGTCTCCCTCTGAGCTTTCCACCTCTGCTGGGAGAGGTACAATGACATTTCTCCAGGCTGGGCTGCATATGATCAGTAGCCAGCAACACTGCATTTCAGGAGGCAAAGACCCAGCACTTCCTTCTCCAACAACAAGCAACAATAAGCAGTGTAATTCTCTGTTTGTATCTGCATTTAAACAATGTCATTTTAATTTATTTTTTGGTAACATTTGATTCTAATAGGAATTTTATTTTCAAAATGCTGTTAAATGACTCAATCTTAATTAATTGTTAGTAATTTACTTTACACACCTTAAATAATAAATCGTGAGAAAAAACCACCCCAGCTGACTCGGGAGAGGCGAAGACAAACACACATTGTCCTCCGAAGCGTGTGCCGTCAGCCGACCGCTTCTTTTTCACACTGCAGGCCCACCTTGCAGCCACCTCAGAGCTACAGTGTCGGAGGACAACGCAGCTCTGGGCAGCTTACAGGCAAGCCCACAGGTGCCCGACCAGACTACAGGGGTCGCTGGTGCGCTGTGTTCTTTCAAACAAGTAAATCCAGGCCTGCTATATTTCACACCAATCCTCCAGTTTGTAATGGATATTTCCACATTTAAATATTGTTTTAATGTTGTTTTTAGTCAGGTAATGCAGATGTCAACTGGGAGGTTCTGAGGCTCAACATACAATTTGAAAGCATAATCATTGAGTTTCCTGTCTTTAGACCACATTCTAATCTAAATTCTAATGTACAAAATATAACTTTAAGTCCTGCTCTACAACAATGGGATCAGGAGCTCTTTGATAAGTGTACAAGGCACTGGGAAATGCTTTACATTTCCAAACTGCTTATATATTGATTTGGTATTACAGAACAAGGTCTTATATGCATTTAATTTAATTGATTTTAAAGTTGCTGTATTAGCTTATAAGGCCCTTCCTGGATTAGGGGCATTCTATCTCCAAGAACTACTAACTGTATATTTCTAGTCATTCTTTGAGATCAGAAAATGCAGAACTTCTAGTTCCAAAAAGTCGACTTAAAACAAAGCTTTTTGCTGTTGTGCTCCTCGGTTGTGGAACTCTATTCCGATTACCATGAGGCAGATTGAAACATTGGATTCTTTTAAATTTAAATTGGAAACATTTTTTTTGTGTGCTTTTAAGTAATTGGTTGTAACGGGAGTCTACAGATGAGCTATTTTGTTTTGTTTTTATCTTTGTACAGTGGCGTGAAGGGCGCGATATAAAAATAAATTTGTATTGTATTGTATTGTACTCTGAAAAGGGATTGCTGATCCAGTATATTACAGCAAACATCTCTGCATTCAAGGTATGTAAAACAAATATGGGAGTTTTAACAGCATCATGAAATGTATCTGACTTCTACATTGAATTTCACAATTCAGTAATGGTCTAGGCCAATTGTAGGCCTCACTTCTTTTTATACTGTTATAGTCTGATTATGCTGACTTTGCCTGGAAGACTCGTCTTGGGTGGTTGGAAAGTGGGGCCAGCTGCATACAGAACAAACAAGCTGGCTCCAAAGGAGTTCAATTTGTGAACCTGATGACCACAGCAAGTAAAAAAAATCAACATTTTGTAGCACTAGATAATCCTGGGTGAGTGTGTAAATGTGCGTTATCCTTTTGAAATGTAAAGCT
The DNA here is from genome assembly GCA_030684275.1 of Acipenser oxyrinchus oxyrinchus. Lineage (NCBI taxonomy): Eukaryota > Metazoa > Chordata > Actinopteri > Acipenseriformes > Acipenseridae > Acipenser > Acipenser oxyrinchus. The sequence goes on along the minus strand of CM060260.1, from coordinate 24,713,136 downwards.
ATGGGTGGGCCTTAGGGGGCCTGGCCAGTCCAGTTTAGGTCCCGTGCCACCCCAGTTTCAGATTCTAAATCGATTCAGTACCGTCAGCCAATCAGCTTCCAGTTCTAGCAGCAGATGCGCACTGGAATGTCTCAGCACCGACTGTGAATCAAATTTAAAATCAATCGACGCATATGCTGGCTTTTTCTTTTTGACTTGCTCTATTTTTAAGCGTAGTTCACATCTATCGGACAGTAAATACTAATCAAAGATACAATTGGTCCAAATTAATTTATTATCCATCAAAAGCAGCCAATCAATACTTTGCGTCGACGAAAGCAACCAATTCTGTACCTGAAACTGCCGAGAGCCAATCACAGACTGTCAGCCCGACTGGAGCACAGACACAACATCTTTCAACAACAACAAAGCGAGATGCTGACAGTTTCGTAATATTGCTTAATTCATATATAGATTCAGGAGAGAAAGGCTTTGGCTGATGGTAGAAACATGGTGAGTTAGGAAGCATTTTAGAGTGGTATTTAATGAGAGATTGTATTGATAGTTCAGATTCCATCATACACGGACTGTCCAGTAATTGCTCTGTTCATTTCTTAGGCAATGCCCAGTGTCCAGATCATAAATAGGGGTTTAAAACCCTAACAAGTTAATAAAATATTTAAATCGATGTACTAATTAAAAATGCATTGTCTTTCTCTTTATATGTATGTCATCCTTGTTTTTTATTTTTTTTTAAATGTTCGGGACTATTTTCTAAGAACGTCTTTACTCAGCGGAAAGGTACCCGACGAATCAGTACAAGTTTAAGGTAAATTTAGGTTTTAAGGGTTTTTTTTTACAAGAAAACAGTGGTAAAAATAATGTTCTAACAGAGATAATGCACTCCCGATGATGGCTCCACCGTGTGATAGTTGACCTTGACTTTCGTCAGCTCAATCGCCTTCGACTTGGGATGCATAACTTCCGTCGGGGTCAACTGTCAGACGGTAGAGCCATCATCGACAGGCACTATCGCTTAAATAAAACATCTATGAGAAATCATTAAATCAAATTAAAGTAAAGCACAATAATAATAATAATAATAATAATAATAATAATAATAATAATAATAATAATTTTAAAAATGTCCAGTTGCTTCTGGTGTTTGGAAACCCCTTAGGGTCGCCTTGTCGGATTGTTTACAAGAGCGTCTGCTTTTTATATTCAGTATTGAACAGCCAGGTGAAAGTAAGCATTATAATATGTACATGCGTTACTTTTACAGTAATTTGATGTGTGTGGGAATCTGTTTATTGCAATCTCTGTAGAGGGCCTGCTCACTGTATGATTGTATTCGTTTCAAGTACTGTTGCTCAGACACCCCGTTGTTGCTAATGCGGTAATAATAATTTAAAAAAAAAAAAAAAACGTCAGAAAAAGCTGTGGTAATTAATGCAGTGTGGATAGTTAATAATATTGTGCGGTCATGTGATTTTTTTATTTTGTTTATTGTCATCACAGTGAAGTAAAATAGTAGAGAATGTGAGCTAATTGATTTGTCTTTTCCAAAGCGAGCCCGTCCTAAATAAGTTGATGTCCCCCCACAGCGTTCATGCTGCCGCTTGGCCCATGCTGGATGACAAAAGTCTTCATTCTTCCGGGAAGTCAGAGTACCTTTAAGAAAATGTAACTCCTTAGACTGTACCTTATTACATATCTATTTCCTCTGCCTACTGACACAATGGCAGAGGAACGTGGTTTTGTTTAGTTTGGAAAGTTCATAACATATTCCCCATGAACTTGGAATGTACACAGGCACAAAGAAAGTGAGATGCCACGCTATGTTTTTGACCTGCAAAAATATGTAAAATATGTGCTACTTAAATGACCAGGGGCCGTATTCACAAAGCTAAGTCTAAGACCAAAAAATGGCCTTAAGTCGCTTTTACTGACTTTGTTATGACCAAGTCTTAAGTCTGTTTCTCAAAACGATTTTCTGGGGGCTCTTTTTGTCCATGTGACGTCTTCACTTTCTTCCACTCGAGAAAAAGCTGTTGCCTGAGGGACAGATTGATAATTTTGATAATTTTGTTTCTTCACAGGGACTTTAGAAAAATCATCAATATATATGTATATATTTATTACATAATTCCGTAATTTTCTATTAAAAAGATATTGTTATAATTGTATTTAAAAGTATGATTATACTGACCTGTTGAATTATTTTACAGTGGTTAGGCTCTCATTGATTACTTAAGTCAACACTCAAGCTGCTTACCCTAAATGCTCCGAAAAAAAAAAAAAAAAAAAACAGTAAGTGGTGGTGTTTCTCAGCGGAAAGTAATTCTCAGTGACAGAGTAAATGTACACCTTCGCTACAACATCCCTGTTGGGGTTGGGTTCCTTCAAAATCAATCGGATATGAATCGTTTCAGAGGCCACCAAATCTTAATCCAACATACAAGAATCCCAAACTGATCTTTTATTCCAAATCAACCCAACATGAAAAGTTTGACATGAAAAGTTAATCAGATCCTCAAGTATTTTTTTCGTTTTATTTTCTTTAATCAATTTTGCTTTGCGCACAGTTGCTGAAAAAGCCAAAAAAAAAAGTGCCTTTGACAACCTATATTCACGACAGAGATATGCCTGCGTTAATCGTTTTTTCAAACGATCAATATAGTTTCCAGATTTGTTGCAACATAAAATGATTTTCGTTTCGGAGGCATAGTTACATACACATTCTTATTACGACAAAAGAGCTGACTTCACTGTGAGGTTGCATCCTATACAGACCGAGATGTTGGCAGTGTGTGTATATTGTAACAAAAATCCTTAATGCTGTAAGAATGAGCCTTCAGTCGATTCAGGGCTAAACTCGATATTTATTACACTAATAAATGATCAAAGATAATCTGCCAATTGTTAACTAATAATTAACACGTCGCTGTGGGCCACGACCTACGCCGCTAAAAGTAATTAATTTTTAAAAGGAATCTCAGGGTGGAACTATTCTTTCTCTGTTTATTCGATTCCTCTCTGCTTCACAGCAACAAACACTCTGCGTCTTTAGACCCAGTTAGTCCCTCCTCTTCTCACTTCACTGCCAATCACCAGCAGCTCCTGTGGTCCATGCCTGTGGTCCATTCCTGGTCCCCATAGACACACAGCTGCTCCTACTCCTACTGACTGTCATACTTATGACTTAGCTCTGCTGAAGCCTTGTGGTAATTACCTTCTCTTCATGGCTTTAAAAATGACTTGGCATTCAGCTTGAATATGGACAGAGCCATTGCCTTGTTAATTGCTGCAAGTAAAACTAGGTATCCAATAATTTGCTTTTAGTAAATTTGTTTTCATGGAATAGTTGGTTTTAGATATCTTGTTTTTAATCAAGTTCTTTATAATCCTGCTATAGTTGTTTGCATTTAAATTAATATTATATATAGGATATCAACAAGTAGATTTTTTAAATTGCCCTTCCTATTTTTTATTTACTTTCCCTACTCTCAGAATAAATAAAACTAATAGCACGGTGGAAAACTAAGCGCCCAAGGTAAAAGTTGACTATAATTGGTTATAGACGATTGCCTCTAATTAAATACACTGCCTACAGAAAATGCCCCATTTGCTACACTGAGAAAAAGGTTCAGTATGTGAATATAGTAAAGATAGTAAATAATAGGAAATTATGTTAGAAAGGGAGAAAGAGATTGTATTGTATGAAAATGGTGCATATGACTATTTCCCATAGACTACAAATGAATCTCATCTTTTCAAAAGGACCCCATTATGTCCAAAAAATACAGAATAGCACAGACAGTGTAATTTTCAATTAAAATGTTTGAAGGTGTTTTTGTTTTTGTGAAAACAACCTTGTGATTGAACAAGATTTTACAGGTTCAACATTAAATGTTAACTTTAGTGGAGTTGAGCGTGAGCTAGGGCTTCGCCTCTTCCTAATTTCACCTGCCTATCATCATGAACCCCCAATTTAAACCCAGTCACAGCTCTGCTCTTTCTCTTGCATTTGCTTTTTTCACTGCACTTTTTTTTATATGTCGCATGTTTCTGTGTCGGTCCCCTCTGGGGGGATAGTGAGTCTCACTTCCCCAACCTAGAGTTCCAGTAACTCCACAGGTACTTCGTATGGTCAGAGGGGACCACCGGCCACACTATTCTTTCGCAGCTCATGCGCTATATCTTGCCTCAAGAAAGAAGGCTCTGTCTTACTTCCTTCTTTATCCTCCTGGGACGTGGCCCTCATACTCTTAGTGCTTGAGTCCCATAACTAACAATTATTTGTGTTCTTTCAGATTCTTGAAATGTATTTGTTTACGACTGTAAGTCGCTCTGGATAAGGGCGTCTGCTAAGAAATAAATAATAATAATTTTCTTCTCTTCCTTACGTCAACGCTTCGTATGAGCCATTCCGTCCTCTGAGGGTCGAACACGGTCAGTAACTGGGACCCAGTCGCGAGGCTCCACCTATAACGACTCTCCGAGAAGTCAGAGGACTCTGTATTTTCAGGGACCTGGAGGCCGATAAGCCTAGCCTTGACTCCATACGGAAGGCTCTCTCAGTTGGAGTCTGGCACGTCCTTTTCTCTCTCCCCTGTTCTAGAGGCCAAGCCTCCAATCCTAAGTTGCAAAAACATTCCCTTCCTATCGCAGCCCTGGCTCCCGCCCCATGAATTAAAACAAATTATTTTAAAAAATAATAATAATTGCAGAAATACTCTTTCTAACTCTGCTAAAACCTTTTATATACTGGCTTCTGTTTTAGAGCTCTAAACAGGGGTGGATTTAAATATTGACAAACTTTAAATCTATAGAAATTGAAGGGTGGCGGTATTCAAGTCTGATGCTGTTTAGATCATTAAAAATAATAACCTACTGACCCTAAAAATGAATTCCCTTTAAACATAAAACATTATATATATATATATGGTTACAAATTGTCAGTATGATGATTTTTCCTCTCTATTAATTTCATAGCAATGATATCTACTTTTCCCTTTTGTTTTGTTACAGGCAACAGCAAACGGAAGCAGTCTCGGCTAATTAAGTAACTTTTGTATTGATTCATTGATCTTATTTGTGAAAAACGTTATGCTTCTGGAGAAAGCAGAGAGCAGCGAGGGGATCATAAAAAAGGTAAATTCCTCTGGGCAAGGATCACATGATTAAAGTAAAAACATTAGGCTAAGCATCCCAGCAGTTTTATTAAGAGTTTCTTTTCTTACTTTTCATCATTCATTACACAGTAACATACACATTAAAAACACATAATAGGCATCAAAAGACTTTATGCACAGAACAGTAATGCGCTGTAAAATGCTTATGCATTCACCAGTACGCTAATGCTTTGCGATTACACCCATTAGTTTACACCAAAACAATTATACCGTTAATCAACCTATTTTACCTATCTACACATCAGCAAATTTCACAAATGTATTTCAATTACTCAGTAAAACATACATGTACAGTATAGCAGACATCATGGGAAAATCTGTCGCTGTGTTATCTTGTATTTTGCTATAGTTGAGGAATGGGAGCCAAAGGCAACACAAATATTTCAATAATGATTCCTGTGAATAAAAACAATACTGTCCAGATGTTTACAGTAGTCATTACTACCACTATTTCATCTTGTCAAAATACAAGGTTAATATAACTAAAACGATACTATAACAATGCTTTTTGCTTTTTATACATTGGAATAGGCATTTCATTCAAATTTGGAACCAATATTGACATTAAAGTTTTGCTCAGCGCTTGTTGAGTATACTTTGTAACATGCAATGCAGAGCTCTATATAAATACTGCTTGTTATAAGATCATTGTGTCCAGCCTAGCCCCTCTACAAACCAGCATTCAGTATAATTCATCATTATTTTGGGGTTCTGACCAAATCCCTCTTGAAATAAAGGTGCAATGCTTGACAATATACTATGTAAATAAGTCATGTGATTTTTGTTTTCTTTATTTACAATCAAGTATGTTGAGTAAGTACGCACATGTACATCTATAGTAAAATCCTTGTTTATATAATGTACTGTAATGCGTTGGTTTTTTAAAGTGTTCAAAGTGTAGTTTGTCATTTAAATTGTTTTAGGTACAGCATTATATTTTGCAATACTTCCATAATTCATCCTACTGTATAATCCAGCTCAATTTTGTGGCCCCAAATGATTCTGGATTAGACAGGTAAAGAGTAACCTGTAAACTGGTTGACCGATCCATTATTCATACCTGCCTGCCTGTCATCATGCATTTGGCTTTATCCAAGGCATGACCTGAATGTAATAAACACAAGTCTTAGTCCTTGAGTGCTAGCTTTTTCAGGTTCTGCTGCATTGTGTGGTAGTTTTGCGGTCTGATTAGCTACTGATTTATGAACTAAGCCAGATTCAGGGCAACATCAGATTTGTTTTTGTATTGAGTGAAGACCTGGCAATGTCTTTCTTGGGGACATCATACAGTACATAACACATTTATTGAAATATATATGGCTTGTAAGTGCATCCATTTTAAAAAATAAATCTCTACTGTTGGAATAAGCTGCCTAATAATTTAAGACTGGCTGTAATTCTGGTAAAATGCAAATCCACTTTGATCTGAAATTTGACAATACCCTGTACATGTTATACCGTAAAACTTCAATCAAACGCCTCTTGCGTTTATTTACAATATTTGCCAGCAGACCCGGCGCGTAATCGAGACCGGTGATTATTTGAGACCGGCGTTTATATCAGATCTCTAGTTTCACGTGCTTCATGCGGTCATTGAGAAGCCGCTAACACACCACCTTGTAGCAACATCGTAACTCAATTTAAACATTCCAGCAACTTTGTTAAAAGGTTGTGTGTCAGTAGGAACTAAGTAACAGTTTTGTTTTATAACAGAATTACATTGTATTGTACATCCTCAAGTATAAAGCGAAAGCATTATTACGGTCTTTTTATATGCACTTGTTAACAAGGATACCGTATGCAAAACGTTGGAAAATGAACAAGCAGTAAGAATTTGTATTTAAAACGGAATTAGTTCTACCATTAATAATAATAATAATAATAATAATAATAATAATAATAATAATAATAATAATAATAGTTAAATCCACTAAAAGACAGTCCTGTAGGTAGCAGAACACACCCCCGATACGCATGCCAACGCCAGTGAAAACACTGTTGCTGGAGGTGAAAAGCGCTCAGTGCCTACTGGCGCTGGTGTATAACACCTGTAACATGTTAAACCAGCGCTCAGTGCTGCACCGCCGCGGACCAGCAGCCAATTGCAAGCTAGCAAGCCAATATAGAAAGTGTCACGTGACAATTGTTCGTGTGCTGTTTTAGTTTGCTGAAATCATCTTCTTTAGAAACTTTTTTATTTTATTTTTGATGGCGCACATTGTAAGTGATATTCTGGAAGAGGAGACTCCCTTTTCAAAGCACGTAGAAACAACCAATCAGCAGTGACAGTGCTTCCCGGCAGCTTTTGTCGAAATTCTCTTTTTATATTTATTTTCTGTTAACATTAGTTTATGGATAATCTTGTTTGCTTTTAAACCAATTCAATTTTATTTAAAAAAAGAAACGACTATTCTATAGTCCATTCATTTTGATTCTCTACATGGTCTTGTTGTACTAGTGCTAAAATATGCACTCCCTTTTTTCTTTATATATTTACCCGAAACCTCGCTTAATATAATTTTAGGAAATGACATGTCAGCACTGTACTTGCATCGAGAGCGCGTCTGCCGATGAAAATAAAAATACGGCTAAAAACAAAACAGTACTCGGTTCAACAGAGACAGTTAGTAACTTAAAAACAAATAAGCGAAATGCTCCGTGTCTGTGTGTAGTTTGAAATTTGAATGTGCCGCCACTGCATGTTCTGCGACGCTCAGCCAATAGGCGGGGACGGGACGTTGAAAAGAATTGTGGGAAATGTGGGATCGAGGCACAGAAGCAAAGGTATATTTCAAGGTCTTGGCTGAGGGACAATAACAATGTATATGTTCATGTTTATCTGTGTCTAATGCCACAATGTATTGATTGATTTCAGTAGTTACCTGTGAAGAATGATAATGTAAATCTATTCACAAAGCCTTAACTCAAAAGGTATTTCAACTCTATTTTGAAATACATGAAACTGTTTTAGTCTGTTATTGACCATCAGCAGTCGCAATTAACTTTATACACGGTAATTCATAGTGTAATGCTTTGTGAATTTGGCCATGTGTATAATTTCACAAGCTCACAACTCTTTTAAATGTAATAGATATTTTGTATTATGTAAATGAACCAAGTGGTTTGTTTTATGTTATTATATATTTTATTTATTCGTACACTTTCATGTTTATTAACTGAAAATGTCTCTTATATTTTCCTATCACTACTCACTTTGTCATCTGCAATTCTAAAATCAGATTATAAATATATAATCCTTAATACAGAAACATGAGCACTATTGGTAAATAATTGTAATTTTGTGGTTTAAATTACTGATTTGAATTTCACTTGTATATCAATACTATATAATATAAACATTCCAAATGTTAGTTATTTATGAAATTCGACTACAGCATTCGACCCTACACATGAATCAAAATAGTATAGCTAATTAATGTGTATAGAGTTCAGTATCTCAATTTAAATATATGTCCGAGCCTTTTAAATTGTTATTAATATATCCATTTTTGTTGCATTTTTTTAATTTAAGGGTTAATAGTTTAAATGCTGTTCATTATTGAATAGTAGAACTATCTTAAATCCTTTTAATAATCCCACTTGAGGGAGAGAGTTGTGTACACTTGGTAGTTGACCTTTATGTGTAGGTAGTACAGTACCATACAGTGTAATCAATGTCAAAAACGCATTGATTGTTTTGAGGTCTATTAAAAAAAAAAAAAAAAAAAGGTTCTGCTAGTTGTGGTTGGAAACAATGCGAGATAATGCTGTGATACTTACATTGAAAACTGAGAACATACAAAAAGTAGTATACTTCTGTATACTACTGCATAATGCACACTATAATACACTATAATACTATAAATATAGATTTGTGTATATCACTAAATTTAAAATATTAAAAAAAATATTGTATACTAAAACAAATAACTCCCAGGTATGGATTCAAGTACAAAACATCACCTGCAAAGGTCCGCCAGTGGCTGGAGGAATAGATATGATTGTTATTAATAATAATAATAATAATAATAATAATAATAATAATAATAATAATAATTAAAATCCCTGGGGTCAAGAGAACCGGTTTTCCTTAATTGCAATATGTTACCAATACAATTCTTTTTAAATATAGTTTATAATATGCATACACAAATTGCATATGTATCTGTTATCCAGTAATTAATTCAATAGTAAATTATTGACATTAATGAGACAAAGAAAATTCATTTTCTTTAAATAGGGTAACTGTCTTCATAAAATAATATACTGTATGAGAAAAAATCTGTTAATTTGCTTACAGAGAACTGACAGAATCTGTCAATGCAGAACATGGATTTCACAAAAACAGCATGTCTATAAAAGCCTATGTATTGAAAGTTACAGTGTCATTATTTGCATTTAAATGGCATAGGCCATAAAAGCTCTTACTCAGCTGTGTTTTAGATAGCTAAAAGCAATCACTGTTTTATGAATCTGACATTTCAGATGCTATTTACTATGTCTATATTGTGGACTAGAAATAACATTATATATGCTGATGTATGTTTAAAAATGTCAAGATCAAATGAACACACTTTTCATTGCACTTTGTACTGTACTAATCACATTGTGAGAGATTTAGGAAATAATACAATTGTTAAGTATGCTTGCAGTATTTTTACATTGAAAAAGGTCTAGCATGCCTACATGAGCTTATTTTGTAATTTCAGATAATTGTGCTGTTTAATAGTCATCTAATCATTGCATCAACTGAGCTGTCGCAAGCATGGTGGACATTTTGTTTCATTGCCCTTGTGATGCAGCAACCATCCAGAGCAGATACTGTGGACAATAAATTTAATTTCAAAAACAATTTGCACAGAAATACTGAGAGATAATGTGTACATATGGTATATGATGTTATAGAATGTATTAAAAAAAAATCCACGCAGTATGGCAGTCATTATTGTTTCCTTCCTTTTCAATATTTGAATATAAAATAGTATAAGGTACTTACATTTGAAATACAGGAGAAAACACAAAAATGAAATTGTGTTGAATGGTAAAACATGTTTAATTGTTAAAAAAAAAACTTGTCAAGAGATCAACACAAAATACAAGTGTGTCATGATGAGGGAGAAATACACAGCAGGGGAAAAAAGTAGAAAAATATGTAACAGAAATAAACTAAAAATAATAAAAAAATAATATTAATAACAATCTTTACATGCACATGACTAAGAATACAATAATAATAATAATAATAATATAGCTTAAATCTTATTCTGTCTGGTTACTTAATAAATGGACCTCATTATCAGTGTTAGTGTATCTGTAATTGCCCACAGTATAAAGAAACCAGGCAGGCCAGCCCTTTAGGATAGAACAGATTTAAGCTCCTTGAAGACGCTGAAGAAAGTACTCTCCTCGACTACGCGTATTCTTAAGCAATAACAACGTAATCCGTATTATCCACCCAAGAATACCCGTCACCGAAGAGAGCCTTAAAGAAGGAAGCAATATGCATCTAAAGATAGTGCAAGATCCACAATCATTTGCCAACAGGGAAGTTTTGAAAAGATTGATTGAAGATGCCTTTTATCGCAAAGGAAAGGCCCCATCAATGGTTTTTCTGCAAACAGAAATTAACACAATGCATTTTGAAGTAAAGTAAGGCTTTTAACAGGAATCCACTTTTTTTTTGTTCACACACAACATTGCCAATACTGTATTCTAAATTAGCAGGCAGTTAAATCAAGGTTACAAAACGGGAAGAAGCCCATGGGAAATGAGCTTACCTGAAGCATCTGCATTCTAAGGGTTCCCTTTCGCAGTGATCTGTTGAATGTCCATCCATCTGATTTCCATCTCCAGTCCGCAGTTGCTGTGGCTGTACAGTTACATTGGCAGCTATCCGAGAGTACTGAGCAATTCTGGAAAAGTGGCAAAATGGTTAGGGTGAAAACTATGGCCTTTCAAGCTCGTTGTAAAATGACTATTGTCTACCACTGTAGCAAGGTATACTGGCACAAAAAAAGTAATTCTGTACTATACAGTACATACAATAGATGGCCTTGAGAAGCAGTAGATTAAAGGGATTATGTTGTTAAAATAATGTTTAAAATGACATTTATCACCCATTAAATATGAAAATTAATGATTCCTTATTCTTAATCTGATATTTTCTGATACTAAGCAATTGTAATATTAAAAATGCTTAAAAAGCAAATGTAGTTTATCATATTTCCATGCCAATGTTAAAAAATTATATATATATATATATATATATATATATATATATATATATATATATATATATATATATAGTCTAAATAAGCTTTTTCAAGTATTTTTATAGCAATATTCAAATTGCAGACATATGTTGTTTAAATAATACTATTTAAAGCTTGTGTTTCAGAGCATATTATATATTTAGCTTTATAATTCATTTGTAACCTTTTCAAACCCACTGCATAAAATGTAGTATTGTCAGAATTCAAGTTGAGTAACTTGTGCTGAGTAAAAAATATCATTTTCAGGCCAGTTTTACAGTTACTTTCTCTGTGGCCTTAAAGTATAATTTAACATTAAAGAAATATCTCAAAGTGCACTGATGGAAGTGGAAACAGAGTCTTTATAAATGTAAAAATAAATAAATAAATAAATAAATAAAGCCAAAACAGAACAATATTTCCCAAACATGAACACACTGTGCATGAACAAGGATGCAATGAAAATGTTGCAAAGGGGTTAAATTCTCCTTCTTTTGGTTGGTGTTTCAATAAACAGTAGCAAAAGGAAATCAATATCTCTTTTTCACTACCCCCGAGGTCTTTCCTTATTCAGTACCATATAAGAAGTGGTAAATGAGGCTTAAAAATGAAGGACTTTGCATATCATGCTTAGTTTCTTAATATATACCTTTTAGCAATCTCTCTTCTATCAGTCCTTATAGATAATGTTGCAGCTGAAAGCTGTCATTTATGAACAAAATGTAACATAGTACCACAGCTATATTCTGATCAAGGTATACAGTTAATGTAAAAGTGTTCACTTTCTCCAAATGGCCTTGAATATGAAAAGATACACTGCTTAAAAGAATGTAGACATTTAGTGAACAAAATAAATAAATACCAGAAGGCAATGTACATTTTAAGAAATCAAAAATCAAATAAATACTATATATGAAGATATAGATATATAAAAAAAAGATTCCAGTACAGTGTATCGATAGTATAGGATTACAGCTAGAACATAGATAGATGATCATTTGTACTCAAGACAGCAAACCTGCAACAACCAGGCACCCAAATTAGAATAAAAATGAAAACCATACCAAATACAGGCTGTATCCACACTAACACAAACTGTAGTCAATTCAAAACAAAATACTTGAAGATTTTGAAAAGCCAAGCTTACCCAATGTGTTCACCATGCAGGGTAGAAAGCTCATTCCTAAGAGGCGCGCTCCAGTACAGCAGCTGCACTGAAGCACTGAGTACAACAAAAGCTCTAGTGCATCACAGCTAAACCAGACTGAACTACTTACTATAACACCATTTCCTGTGAGACCACTGCCTCCGAGTGCATAGACAAACCCCCTCCAGGCTATGGTATCTCCTCAAAAATGACTGTCAACAATACTAATAATCAAGATAAGTCTTATTTTAGGTGTTCTTTTTTTGGTGCAACACTATTAATGGCAAAATAATCTATGCTTCAATTAAAATAATGCCTTTTAATTCCTGTATTCCATTCTGATAAAAGTTGCTTCAGATGTATTATTCATACATTTCATTTTGTACTATATTCCTGATAGGTTGCAGTTGGTACCTGCTATGTAGCATTGTGAACTGAATGAACATAAAACCAGAATTTCTTCTTTTTTAGTATTACATTTTTTGTCTTGAATATCTGTGAATGAATCTGTGCCTTCCCTGTTCTGTCGTGTCGTCCGCCACCCCACCCCTCCTCCAAAAAAAATCAATAGATTGCTTTTTATGAACTGTAACAACATAGGAACTTTAAAAACCTGTGATCGCCATTTAGATTAAAAATATTAAAACAGTACTGTAGTCAACACAAGTCAGGAAATCCTAGGTGAAGCAACATGACAATGATATGATTACAAAAAACCAGCGTAACACTATCTGCTGCCCAGTAGTCAGAAACATACATTTGTATTTGTAATACTAATATTACTGGCAAAATAAATAAATTAAAAAAAATAAAAATATTTTCACAAATCCACCTATATTGAAGCAGCTTACCCTTTCAATCCAGGTTTAAAGGCAACCTCCCGCTGAGCACAAAGCCAGGGTGTTGTCTGATGTTTAACTGTGATATGCCTTGGATTATAAGGTTGCCTTGCCTCAGTCCTCAGTTGATTTATATGGGTTACTGTGCTAATAAACCCAAGAAAAGGATATCGATGCAGTCTGCAGGCGTTGCCTGCGTGCTCTGAGCAAAAGGCTGGCTGCAGCTTCAATAGAGTCCTGGACACTATAGCAATGAGCTTCTGAATCTGCAGGTAAAAACAACCACACAGGTTTTCAACAAAAGGATCAAAATGTTCTAATCTTAGCCAGTTGTTAGTTTCCACTGCAAATAAACAAAAAAAGATACAGAGAAAGAGAGAGAGTAAATCAGCTACAAGGCTAGCTCTGCACAGGACTCTCTTTCTTTTACCCACAGAAAGAGAAAGAATAATTAGATTTGAGCAGCACACAGTTACAAAAAGCAGTGAATCGTGGATCCCAAGCAGGCTAATGGTGGATTAATTGAGGAAGATCTGACGTGCATGCTTCATAGTCTCGTATTCATGACTTCCCAAAGGGAAAAGGCCAATGCCTTATGGGACCTTTGGTAATATACAATCACAAAGCTGCTATCATGAAAATGGCAATGTGTTCATAGCCTCTGTCCCTGATCACCAACATATGTTGACTGAAGCTGTTTAGTTGGTTATAAAAAAAAATGCAATTTTCTCTTAGAGTCGTAAAGACCCTGTTATCTCTCCTTATGGAAAAAAGTAAAATTTGACATGCTGTCTTCAGCTACTGTGCAGTGTAGTTAAAGATAATTTTAGAATCAAGCATTCCTCATAAGATACAAAAGTAAGAAATATTCCTCTGTGAAACATTCCTTTCCCAGCATTTGAGAGACACCAGAGAATTTCCTCTTAGAACCCAAATGCAACTCATTTCATTCAGACTGATGCAAGGTCGTTTTAATGCCAAGAACCCTTTTAACTTCCCATAGCAGGGGATGACTTTTGAAGCTGACATTTTCAATTACAAAGACCTAAAATGATTTGAAGGAAAAAATGTAATATTTGTACTGCTCTGAATGTCTTAAGATCAGAGACAATCACTCATGAAGATACATCTGAACAACAAACAAAATCATGCGTCAAAATTAAGTAATCTGAATTTAATCTGAAAATCCTCTACTATTCTGTGTTTTAAGTGAACACTGGCTTCACGCGATGAAAGGGAGCTGTTCATTGTAGTAGTGCTGAAATCCATCACTATTGCATATAACAGACCAAGAATAGTGTATAACCATCAGAACTGTTTTTCTTTATTAAAAAGCAGGCTAAACACATATTAAATAATAGCCAACTCTTTTATTGCAGTGCAAACAATATTCATTATTTTTATTTTACCATAGCAATATTCTGATCAGCCGCAAAGACATGATTCAAATGGGATAATCTGTCGGACCACACAGTTATAAGCATCCCAAAGCTGTACCGAGTGTTTGACATAAACAGATCCAGTTCAAAGCAGGGGGCTGTTTATACTTTCCAATATATAAATGTTAGTTTAGATTTATTTTTTACGTTTCTTTAAAATAAATCTCAAGGGAGAGATTGATCTTTTGTAAACCTAGCATGCAGTTAAAATATGTATTTTTTATGGTAAATTTGAAAAATAAGCCCTTCTCTTGTCAATTATTGACTGTCAATATACAATAGAGAGGACAAAGGGATAGTTCTTGCTTATGCAGCCTTATCTCTATTATGCAGCTGTGTACTGCCCCCTACAGGTAGTGATTATTTATTTATTTATGTATGTATGTATGTATGTATGTATGTATGTATGTATGTATGTATGTATGTATGTATGTATGTATTTTTATCTACGTGGTCTATTGTTTTACATGTGTTACATGGAATTTGCCTCAGTTCAGCACAGCTGCCACTTATGACCATTCAGCAACATGACTGGTGCACCTTTACATTCTTCATCGTGTAGTTAATGTAGATGTAATGAGCACGGATTAACATAGCTAATACAGTACAGCAGCTTTCCATTGTAGCGTCATTGACCTGATACTAACATACTTATCATAATGATGCACAATAGCTGTTTCTGAACAGTTACATTATTGCATTGGATATATCTGTTGTGAATAGAAATTGCAAAGGTCTAATCTGGATGTCAGCCGTTCAGAGATCTTGATGAAAGCAGCCACTTAAATGATTCAAGTAATGGGTCATTTTTAATATAGTAAATATTCTGTGTTTCTCTGTTTAGATTTTTTTGGCTTAGTAACTGTTTAGTTTGTACCCCAAAAAAATGCAATGGATATCATTTGAGCACAGAAATACCTTGTCCAGTAAAACACTTCTCTAACATGCCTGGACTATACTGGGTTAAATCTAATTTCTTTACACACTCTCTTTGTTTGCTTGCTCTGAATGTAATAATTGAAATCGACTTTTCGGAGCACAGACTGTGATGCATTAATTGGTCTTTATTGAGGATGATGGCTGTACATTTGTGTTGAGTGGTGTAACCCTAGATATTCCGGGCAGGCTGGCGACATTGCCTCTGCAGTAATCTGCTACTGAATTTCTGAAGAAACGGGGGGACTTTTCAATTAATAATATGCTAAATATTGAATAATTGTTCTGGATCCCTTCAATTAGTCTGAAGATGCTAGGGACATCCAACAAGATCTTTCAGGTTTAGAAAACATGAAAAAAAACCACACGTCTGTGTTTCATACTCTAATTCTCTCCTTGTCAAATATGTAAATCAAACATTGATCTGTAAGTGATAAAAGAGCATAACATCATTCAAAGGGGTATGGACTCATTATTATAGTGCCAAAAGGAAAAGTACTTTCCAACAGGAACAACAGTAGATTTATATGTAAAATCAACATGGATTTTTAGCTAAAAACAAAGCTGTCCCATGTAATAAGGAGACTTTATGCCCCATGTTATTTTAATGATTGAAATGTACTTACAGAGGTCAAATTATAAGAAACTATTTTAAGACACACGTTCCAGCTGATGCCTTTGTGACAAAACCATTAGCTAAAATTTTTCAAGTTTTAATTATTGCCTTAAAAGTTCTTGATAAATGTCCTGTAATTCCAATACAGTACATTCTTTCCTCAGCACCTTGCATAACTCCTCTTCAGACACCATGGAATATAGTGCCCTTTAAAAACGCATTTTCTTAACCCATGATTTGTAATTGTTCACAGGTTGCATGAGGTGTCAGGTTAAATCATGGATGAGCTCATGTAATCACTGTGATTATTATTATTATTTTATTAATTTGTATTATTTTTAGAGTCATTGTAAAATTCAGACATTAATCAAAAACAACATCATAAACGGAAACCATGGGTGTTACTACTTCAGCATATACCACAAGAACACAGCGTGACACTTGATTGTGAGTACAGAATGAAACAGTGCATATTAAATCCATGTTACAGGTATTACAAATCAATATTAACTCAAGTTGAATGCCTTTTGTGTGTCCTAGATTTACTGGTGGTATTAGTGTTTTTAATTATTTATAACAAACCATGTAGACAGATATGCATTATATAGATTAATATAAAAACAAACAACCCAATTGTTAATACATAATATACTGGAAAAAATGACCTTTAAAGGCTTGGTTTCTGTAGATCGTACATTTTTAAACGGTTAACTGCTAACACTGTGTGCACAAGAATTGATTATTGAGTTGGTCTTGCTGCAAGCTGTTTGGCTGCACTGTTGTAATCAGACAGAACGCTGGGGCCCCCTTCTGGTCAGGCAGGAGGTAGCACACAAACGATATCCAGCCACACACAGGGCTTCTGACAGTCTCATATCCACATCATGGCCTAGTAGGATGGAAAGAATAATTATTAGCATTCCAGAATACGTTCTGTTATACAGTATTAAACAAGCATGACTCTCTGCCGGTCATTTGAAGTGTCAATGGTGTTAGTAATAGCTTGTTACTTCACGTGCATGTTGTATCTGAACAGTGCATAAAGCCGAGGAGTCAACTTGTGGCGAGCATTCTATAATAACAATCACTCAACAACCACAAGACTAAATATCTAATTTCCAACTTCAGTATATGTAACTCGAAAAAATGGACCCTTTTAATAAATAAAACTGACATATATTGTTCAGCACTGATCATATAAATACAATTGCCAATGTTGCAAAACTAGTGGAGAACTGAGAATTAACTTTGAAGCTCTTACAAGTGGTTTATTCTTACTAGTTAAACAGTGTTTTACTTTCCCAAAAACTGGCAAGAATTGTACCCAACTGTACAACAATCTATGGCAATAATCTAAACTGCTCCTTCCTGCGACCTAACTTTTCTTAATAGCTTTATACTGTTACAATAATCTTAGCTGACAGAAATTGCCCTAGTAAGGTATTTGTTGCAGTGCAGATTTTGGTAGACTACTGTTAAAGATGGTACTGTCCTCAATTACCTTACAGTGAAAAACAACTAAATAAAATCCAGTTCAAATTTGAGCTGATGACATATATATATATATATATATATATATATATATATATATATATATATATATATATATATATATATATATATATATACACACACACATTGTGGGCAACATTTTCAGAAGGTTGCTAAACCAAAAGTAGATGTAATATTTTAAATTGATTCATTTAGTGATTTAGTATTTTTTTTAACAAGTACCCAATCACCTGTATTATTTTAGTACATTTTCACATAACAAACAACATAAGTATGTAATGAGTGCTGCTAGAAGCCATAGGCCTGTGTGTTTTTGTTATTGATAAGCTGAATTGGCTTTCGTGTGCAGGCATCTATATCAAACCCCTGATGGTTTCCCCTTGCAGCTTTCAACATGGACAAACACAGACACTGTCAGTTAAGTATGATAATTCCTTGGGAAAAGGATAATTAATAGACACCCTCTATTTAAGTATGCAAATAGCTCATTATTATTAACATATCGTAATGAATCATCCAAACGAAACTCATAAACCTTAACAGGATCTGCTGTTTACCTATAAATCTAATTTGAAAAAAAACCATGGTTTTCTGAGCTTTTTGTTAGCTATCTGAACTGTAGTACAGAAGGGCCATATATCACAGTATTTTTAATAAAAGCTATCATGTCATAAATTATTTACTTGAAGTCTTACGGTTGGATACGTAGACTCAATTAACAGTAGTTCAAGATTAGTGCTAAATCGGGGGTACCAGAAGCAAATTTAAAACAGAAAATCCTCAAATATTTAAACGTTAAAAACAATAGCTAATAAACTCACCTCTAGTGCATTCTTCGCCTAACAAAAAGCACTTTTCAAGTATGCAGTCTACAACATGAACACAAAAAAGAGATCAAAATGTTTTTCAAATGTTTTTTTTTAAATTATTATTATTTTTAATTAGAATTCTGTAAAAAATGAATATGTTTATACATACCACTGAGTTCATTGTGTAGAACTTCTTCACTTCTGAACGGTAATGATTTCTTTGTGAAAAATGCTAGAACAGTTATGTTATTGTTGTACTTTTGAGCAGACTAATCACAAGTTAATAGGAAGTACAGAGTGTTGCCCCTTGATTGGCAATACTAACCTAAATTACTCCATAGGAGAAAACTGTAATGTACATTTCAATCTGTTGATTTACAAATCCCATTGTTAAAAAATAATAATAATAATTTAAAAATGCAATAAATATATATGGATACAATTAGACCATGAACAACAAAATATGAGCAAACATGTTGTTGCATTCTATAAATATGAAAAGAGCTGTTCTACTGTAAATTACACATCAGGGGTGTATAGCATCATACCTTAGAGTTAGAATATGTCTAAAAACACATCTTTTAAAATACACTGCTTGGGTGCAGTTATCTATCAGTTATAACATGTTTTATCACCATACCTATCAGGTCTCATATATGCATTCATCTGTCAATACTGACCAAAGAGAATTATTACAGCCTACTAAATATTAATAGTGCATAAGCTTTGACCAGACAGGATTTTTCCATATTATTTGTGTCTGCTGTCGATAACTTGAACTCAATTGACCTCTGGAAGCTGTTATAAGCTTTGCCACCTCGAGAAGCTGACATTTTCAGATAGGAGCTGCAGCTCCCATAAATCAAGCCACAAACAATGCAAATGTATCATTATTATCATTTGAAAACAATGACTCATTAGTAAAATGTACTCGCGTAGATCATTTGCATCATTGGAATCACATCCAACAGCTAATCTCTATTACAAAGCTTTCAACAATTTTTAAATGTACTTTTTTGTTAATTAACACATACTTTGGCAGCTTTTAGTTCATTCTTTATAACTGTTTTTAACTTGCTGAATCCAAAGCACTTTGGAATAATTGCCTTTAAAAGTGCTACTGCATATAAATGTTATTTTATTATATTGAGAATGGGTTATAAAGTGTGTATAAATACACATAAAAGAGCACATGAAGCCCATTTAAGGTCCATGATATCAAGTTCATATTTGTACTTTAACAATCGTGCATGACTCCAAAGCTAAGCTATTGTACTCAGAATGCCAATGTTTAAATAGCAAACAGCATTTGTTGAAACTTTAACATTAATTTAAAGGGTATTTGAAATAACTGTTTTAATTATTTGAAACTCAAACTTATTAATTCATTATTTTCTTAATTGTGTAGTGGTTACTGTTGCCCATGCTTTTATAGCAATATAGAGTATGGACATATTTACCATATAGAAATTCATAAATGTATGATACATTTCTTATTATTATTATTATTTATTTCTTAGCAGACATCCTTATTTCTTATTTCTTACCTCTTCTGTTCTTCAAATCCAAATCATTTTTAAATCCACCCATAAGCTCTGTACAATAGAAACATATCTGATTAAAAAGCCTGAAACATACAGAAAGAATAATAAGGAATGCTGTTTTATTTTTGTATAGTCTTACCGCCCATGGTGTTGAGGATAATTACAGACACAAGAGCCACAGTTAATACCAACTTCATGTTGACTCTGAGTTCCTGAAAAGTGGTAACTGTTAGGGCTGTAGCTCACTATTTATCATCCTCAGAGCAGACGTAGCAAGCACGATATTGACATTACAAATTGGGATATATCACAGTTTAAGGAATCAATCCTTAAAAAAAGAAAAAGACGCACAATTATCGATTACGATTTCAGCTTTACCTGATTTAAAGTGTCATTTCTGCTACTGTTTTTCTCTCTAAGTTTATGAGTGTGATGCTGGGTTATTCTAACTTCAAACACCACAAGCAGCCACCATTGCAGTTTATAATTCAAATTCCAAATAATGCATTGCTTATTCTATACAGAAGATTCTAATTTGACTGTACAACATTGTTCAAGAATAGCCTAGAAAAAAGCATGGTTAGCGATACTTTGAACCAAGACTATTGTATTTAATTAAAGGTTGTTAAGGCAACATATTATAATCTGTTTATAGCAGCTTAAAATACAATACCATGTGGCCAGTTTGGCAGAAAAGGGGTTAAGTTAGAGTTCTCTGGTGGACACACCCTGATTTTTATTTGTATTAATTGAGAACACCTGTTGTATTGGGAAAGCTTTGTTTGGAAGGATACCTCAGGTAAGCCATGTGCTTTAACTGTTTGAGAATGTTTTAAACTGTGTGCTATGAATTAGATTAAGGAATATGTTTGTTGCATGCTGCTTGTGCTTTTTTGTTACAATGTAATTTGTTTTTGATAATGTAGTTGTGTATTTCTTTTCTATGTTTGGTTTTGATAGTGTATATTTATACTGATTTTGTGTTTGCTTGTTTACCCCAGATTGGCCACTATTGCCTTTTGTTCTTTACCCCAATAGTAATTTTGCACATTGTAATCGTTTTGCACAAGTTTGGGCACTTGCCTAGGTAGTAACCACTTGTTAAAAAAAAATAGCATGCAAGATTTTAATCTAGGGACACTCGTTGTAATCAAGAAAGATCAGCAGTATATATTGTAAATTTATCCCATATCTGAAAAAATGATTTAAATGCACCACATTTTACTATGTTAAATAAAATAGAGAACTTGACCTTTTAAAGAAATTTCTCTGCCAACCATATTGCACATTAATATCTGCTTGGCAACACATATGTCACCAATAATGGTCCATCTTCACCATTCTACCATCCATTTTCTTATTCAAAAAGAATCACAGAATATACACTGTACTTGTCTTCAGTTTCCTGATATTTAGCAGTGTTTATTAGAGACTTACAGCTATGGCCAAAGGTGTTGTAACACACTATATAATAGTCAATTAAAGTCTAATGAAACCTGCTGAATAATGTTAAATTGAACTTGCATACTGCTTTGTAGTTTTCCATATACTCAATGAAAAAACTTCCAACAATTGAAAAATTTGACATTTTGAAATCTAACATTAAATACTATACTACTATTATGGCTTTCGGTAGACTTTTTGCAATATCATTTTGTAGTTCCTTTATATTACATGATAAAATATCTAAATTAAGTTCATATATATAATGTTAAATGGTCTCAATCCTAAAATTCAAGGTGATGCAAAACTTTTGGCTGTAGCTCAAATACAATTTATTAACACAACCCACTGAACCGTCACATTACCTTTCAAAACACTATTATTTCCAATGAGATTGGTTTGGCAATCAATGCAGGAAGGATGTGAACAGGGTCTGCTGAATCAAAGCAGTTTGTGTAAAAAAAATCACCAATAAGTAAAAACCTATCTGGACTTGAATGGAAGTTATTGACTGGGATGCTACTGGCTGCTTGTTGAACAGTTCCAGGTCAGAACACATCTGTGTTTGTCCAATCAGGAACTGTCAGTCCGATAATTGTGCACACACATTTTTAAACCATAGTGGCACAATGCTACTATTATCAAGACATATGTATTCCCTTTTCAGGTATTACTCTGTTACAAGATGTGAGGTTTAATCAGCCTAAGCTATTATTAAAATTAAGCTACTTTCCATTAGAAGCATCACCGTATTTCTCCTAAATGATGGTAACTTGTCATTAATATTGTATGGTGTACATCATGATGAGGTGATGCTTTTTCCAGTAACTCGTTTGTGACTCATTGGTGAAGTGGCAGACACGACACCTCTGGGATTTCACTGCCATGATCGTCGTTACCAGTGTTGGTCTGGCACACTGCCCTTATAGTCATTGTCACTTTGCAGCTTTCCTTTTCTCATGATGAAGCATATTTCATCTGACCATGAACAACATCAGCCAGCTATTAAAAAATATTTTTAAAAAGAGCATGATGTTATGAATACAAAGAAACTGCTGCAATTACATCAGTGAAAGTAACACCCAGTGGGCCCAAGGAAGAACCAATGTTAATGTTCTAAAACTTGGATTTTTTTGCAAATAGATCAAAAGTAAGGCTGATCCCAAACCTGATGTTTATATGTGGCAGTACCATTTTCATCACTGAGAGAGTATGTGTGTGACTATGGGGGCAGGGAACAGTAGTGGTGTTAGCTATAAGTAGGCCTCAGCAGCTCCAAATGGTTTCAAAGTTACATACTGTAGTCACTGTGTGACAGGACAGCTGAGTGGTGACGTCCCCAGACCAGGAAGCTGACAGAGAGGTACTTGCGGGTTGATGCACTGGTGCGTGTTTTTATTCCAACAAAAATAAGTGTATATAAAAACAATGCTCAGAGCAAAATAAATATTTAATCACAAACGCATAAAACAAGACCTACCGTAGGCCAGGCTGGGCAGTCCCCTTCACTGGTCCTATAATCCAGTTTTCTTTTCTTACTACTTTTTACTTTAGTTTTACCTCGCTCTCTTTTGCTCTCGTTCCTCCTCTCAAACACCCACTGTTCAACCAAAGCTGCAGGTTTTTATATATGTGACCATCTCCGGATAAGCAATAAATATCAATCCGGAGATGGTCACATTCTACATGTGTTTAGAGGGATGGGGCTTTAACCCCATCCACACTGCCAAACAATAACACACATTCACCCGTTCTAAATAAACACAATACGCTTTAAATCCTAATACACCCCACAATAATACATTGAACAGCAGGGCTTTGCACAGCCCCACTAATGACGTGCAGGGCTCTCCTTGACATGTCAGGGGTTCCAGAGAAAAAAGGGTACAATGTCCAGGAACCCTCTTTTGTAAGATTTTAGCACTAGCATATAGAGCCAGGCAGTGACTTGATGACAGATCCTTTATCCTCTAAACTTGCTAATATAAAACAACAAATCATCCTCTTCTGTTACAACTCTCTGTAGTCTGAAGAATTTACATGTTTATTGTTGTGGTTTAAAAAGATCAACGGAACATATTCTGTGTTCACAGGATATCTTTATTTATGCTTATTGTACTTCGTTTTAACACTGTGTCAACAGCAAGAAGTGAATTGGTGCTTATGTTCCGAGCCAGATTGCTCTTGTGAGTGATTTCTTTGTTTTATCAGTTCTAATTAAATATTTAAGCCCTCAAGCTTCCTATTGTTATGTTTAATTTCTACTAAATCCAAGTCTTATACCAAAGAGGTCTGTATTAGTGGCACTACAAACAGTGTGATAATGTGTAAACAGGATAAAGACCAATTTTAATACATCAAGAATGACTTCAGCATTATGAATGGAAGCTTACTGATGAAAACGGATGGCTGAGTTGGGTATTGACCCACATATTTTTCTGTCACATTAAGGAAATCAGAACTAAGCTCGTAACTCGGGGGATAAATAGGAACATTTTAGAATATGTTACATAATGTAAACAAGAGGGAATTATCAGGATCAGGTAGTAAGATTTTGGATAGCAGTGTAGCTATTTCTTATCCCCCTAAGGCAGTGGTGGCCAATACTTGGATCTTGGGACAAATCAGAACAAGCACTAACATATAAGCATACAACAGTTTTTGTTACGGCTGATGGGGAGAGCATTCTGTGTCGTCCAGTAGCACAGATGAAAATACCCTGTTCGAATGTACATTAATTTAGGGGTGCGACTAGAAATTCATAAAGGTTGACTATAAAAAATAAACGTTTCAGTTGAAAGTATCAAACAAAACAAAACAAAAAAACCTCAGTTGGAACAAAACTCCCTGCCCACTGTTAATCACACATTAAAAACTACAAATCCCATACCCTGCCAATTTCACTGATTTATCAGTGCGATGGGGTGCCTTGTTAAATTCGCCACTTTATGCACCGATGTAAAGCGGATTCACCAAACCGTTGTTAAATTCACCAGGAGTTGCTCAACAAACTGTTAAATTCACCGGTGCATCAACGCTGAAGCAACGGATTCACAAGGGTTGAGAGTCAGTGAACTGCAGCAAAACCAAAATGGCTGTTCCCACTGTGGAAGTTTGTTTTGTACAGAGATACTATTATCAATGTAAAATATATATAATAGCGCTAATAAACATTGATAAACAGTATCACATTTCCCATCTTAACCAGAGTAGCTGACTGAGCTGGTGACATACAAGAATTCGATATGAGAGAGAACAGATTTTTTTTTTTTTAATTGTGTATGTTATTTGTCCTTTTATACTTCAAACAAATATGTTACAAAGTTGTGAAAAGTGGGCGAACTGTATTTGAAAGTGTATCCATTAATATATTCCTTTTTATAAATATTTAGTTGCAGGCTAGCTGCTTTCTACGTTTTAATGTAACAACTAGCTCCTAATTAGTCGGTTAATGATAACTAAACCTTCATCCCAGTAAGCTTTCAGCTCGCACAGGTCAGCCACAGCCTTGCATGCCGCAGCAGCAACCTTTCTATTATCAGCTATGTTGATTCGCCAAACTGTTAAATTCCCCGCACCGATGAGCACCAAGTGATGTCACTTCCGACTCAGCTACGCAGAGCACCGATGAATTTAACAACGCACCCATGGCTTCTTGTTTCCAGACAATTTGAAAACTTGTCAGACCAAGATGAAGAAAATAGCAAATTAATTTTAAATCTGATTGGAGAGGTTTCAAAAGAAAACTGTGATGAAAAAAATCCAGATATGTCGCCGTCTTTGCAAGAAATGGACAATTCAGCACGGAGAATCCGCAATGAATGAATGATTGCAATTGCAGATGATTTATGAACATGGTGTGCTTGCTGATGACGTGCTGGTCAGGGGCAGATTCTCTTTTGCAGAAAAGCAACCAAGTTTACAATTCAGCACGGAGAATCCGTTATGAATGAATGATGATGATTGCAATTGCAGATGATTTATGAACAATGGTGGGCACTCAGGGCCCGAGTGAAAGATAAATTTAGCCAGAGGCCTCGTCCGTGGGTGCCCCGATGGCTACCTGTGCGAGGCCGGCTGGAAAAACATGAACAGTTACATGTATCCCGGTTCCGCAGATAGGAAGTGTCTATGGGCCACCTCCCCCCCAAAAAGATGAGGCTGCCAAACCATGAATGGCGAATAATAAATAATTCACGCTCTCCACAGTAGTGCCCTGCCACCTATCCCCAAATATTGAATTTAATGAAAATCAGCAGCTGAGACACGGCCCGTCCCCAGAGCATGACTGCGCTGGGGGAGAGAGCCCAGCCTGTCCAACCCGACCACTCACCCCACAGAACCAAATATGAACTCGGGTAACGAAAAAAACCCTACTCACTTTTTTTATTTTTTAGGGGGAAACCTCAGGGAATCTGTGGCTGAGGGTAGCCCTTCCTCCAGGCTCTAAGCGGTCAACTCCCATTTCAGCTTCCCAGCGCTTGACTGAGCAGTCAAAACAAAAAGCGATATGAAAGAATAACACACAGAGCTTTTATGTGCTTGCTGCTGACGTGTTGGTTAACCAAACCAAGTTTACAATGAAGGTATGTCAAAAGATGAAAAGATTAAATGTTTGGAGAAGGGCTATGTTAGTTACAGCGTGTTCACAGTTGTAAGTAGCAAAAGAACATACAAGTTCAACCCACATGGCTAAAAGATTTTCCCTTGCTGGTTTTCGCCATGTTAAAAAATAAATAAATTATAATAATAAATGCCGGTAGTTTGCTTACTGTACTATATTGCTGTGTCTTGATAATATTTCATGTTATGTAGTTCTAAAGTTACCGGACTGTTGAATGTTTTTAATCAATACGTTTCTTTAGAGCGATGTTTCTGCGCATGCAACAACGAACGGAACAGTGCTCAGAAAATAGCATTTTTCATAACTACGTATTGTCATAATTGGCTAATGTTGCCGTTTTCTTCAAAAGGCCTTGGGCAAATGTGAAATCTACCTAAAATAAATGCATAAAACTTTTGAACATGGTGAAAACCAGCAACATTTCATACGCCTGCGTTGACTCTCCATAGAATTTTTTTGCCTAACTCTCTATATACCACAATGCTTTGAACGCAGTGAGACGGAAGTCTCCATTGAAAATCGACTCGAGTATCTTGTTAAATAGAATATCTTTTTGAAGCGCCCTTCTAAATATTATTGGCTGAAGCAGTTTTGAGTGAGGCTGGATTTTCATTGATTAAAATATTAGTGGGTGCTCCCATTGGCTAGAAAGGTTGCAGTGTTTTCGGCACAGTGCGAGATTGACAGTTGGAAGTTTGTCTGGTTGAAATTTGCACGTCCGTACAGCCTTTCGTATTAATTAATGAATTATTAGATGAATTAACAAATACGTTTATGAATTACTGTATGAATTGACAAATTTATGGACGAATTGCTGGACGAATTGACCAATTCATGAATTGACAAACAAATTGACAAACTAACGGCTGGATAGTTTTGGCACAAATGGCGCTCCATACCTTCCACCTATGGGAAGATTGGGGAATGGGGTCCACAAGTCTGCGGTAACTACAACTTTTTCTCCATTTGAAAGTTTTGTGTGAACACCTGCTGCACGATTTTCTTTAAGTTTTTCCAGCCTCGCTGTTATTGTTTTACGGGTCAACACACTATTGGGATAATCAAAACTGCTGCATTCACGATTCACACGCACTGTCCTCATAGGGGATAATGTGATCACGCCCTGGTCGGCCAAATCTATAGCAAATGTTGTTTTCGATGTTTGTTTGCTTTTTATTGCCATCAGTAGCTCCATTCACAATAATTCTGAATGTTTTCATTTCAAATGGTGAAGCTTTGAACTTGTGTTTTTGTGGTACGGCAATTTTGTTTGGCATAATTATTTACATACCACGGTTTTCTCGTCCGGTTCCTCAAAATACTACAAAAAGTGGCTTCCTTTGTTTAAAGATGCCATTTTAAATATAGAACAAACTCACAAAAAACGCTTGTCATTAACGTTATAACCCCGCTATGGAACTGATATGGAGCAGAATACGGAACCCCAATTTCTTGCAACAGTTGTGATGATGGTGACCAAACATGCAAGTACTGTTGTATAAAACAAAGTAGCTTAAAATGAACCATTGCATTTAAGAAACGTCGAACAAGAACAGCAACAAATACAAATACACTTAAGGTTTGTGTATTGCACACGTGCCATTAACAAATGCCCTGGAAACTTAAAATAAAGAAAATAATTAATGAATGGCTGTAATGCAGCAAAAAGCGCAAGAATTAAGCAAACAAGGACGTGCAAAGGTTACCGTACCACGCTGAAAAAAGTTATCTTTACGAACTCCAATAAACCAATGCTATCTTTCGCCAGTCAAATCGTAGTGCCTAAATAGTTGAGTCAACACATCTTTTGCGTCTTGCGTCCCAGATGTAATAGAATTAGTTACATTGTTTAAGTATGATTTAATTGCACAAGAGTCTAGATAAGCTGATATCTCTCCAGCCAAAGAAGCTGGCACAGTAATTTATGAGCACCGTTGCAATTATGTAAAACAGTATGTATCGTGAGTTTTGTACTAAAGCAGGGTCAGCTGCTGCAGGGAAAACAAAGTATTTCTCAAACTGACCATTTAAAAAATGTGACCGCAGAACACACACAAATAGTTGGGACTGTAATTAGGAAGTGTACTGTGTACTGCAGCTTACTTGATTGCAGTAAACAAAAAAACAAAACAAAAAAAACCCCTGCCATTTTCTAAATTTAGCTCTCGGATTGTGCTAATGAAAATATATGACAATGTGCTTGCTGTGGTGTATTTAATACATATAGCAGAACAAACCCACTGCAATTTAAACTTGTTTTACTGAAGAATAAACGGTATGTAAATCATAAGAGCTGTCTGTGTTACATGCTGTCAGATCAGGATGTCACTAACACTGAGCATGGCAGCTGCAGCATGCTGTCTCCATATTACTGTACACAATTAACGGTGCGGTCACCAATTCCATACACAACACAAAATATAAAAAATGGAAACCTGCGGAATGAGGCAACAAACAAGCGAGTACAGACACAAACCTGGTTGTAATGGGTAAGTCTCCGTTTTACAACAACAGTTTAAGATTGCACATAGTTACTGGTACACCTGGTGGTCCCTGCTGGAAACACTGGTACTAGAAATGAAAAGGTTGAAAACCACTGACCTAGGGCATACACATTCTCTTACAAAATGTATATAGTGCACACTCATACATGCTTGCTGTATATGTCTAGATATACCTTGAGGATTGGTTATCCAATTGGGATGAATATTGGTACATTATACACATCCATTACCACAGGTTATCAGACTTTAACACACAGTGACCCACATGGAACTAATAAAAAGAAAGTTTTTCAATCATTCAATGAATCCCCCAATTGCCGGCTTTTTTCAGTTACCCAGTGGTTAACCTCTCATCCAAATGGCCAGGTGATAGACCCTCAAACCAAGTGGGTTTGAGGGCAAATGTTTCATGGTATGCTAATAATTTTTTTTTTGTTGTTGTTGACAAATTCAAAAGAGCACAAACTGGCGTTAATTAAATTTAGGGAATACCCAAGACCATAACATGATTACGATATATTTATTTGCCATTAGTTTCTCTCAATTTTACACCATCATTAATAGGTTACAGTGTCCACACTTTTGCTCCCAGGGCATTTTTCATACTACAAAGAGAATGAGCTATGCATTTCAATGCTACTATATATCAAATGTTCCTAAACGAAACATCATACAAAAGGTCATAATGCACCTAGATGTGCCTTTTGGTGATGTGTCACTTTAACAAAGAGCACTCTGGCTTTAGGGGTAATCATGTCGTCATGAAGATGTATTAAAGATATCCTATTTAAAAATCCTGTTCCATTATTTGTCTGGCTTGTCAAATTGCCAGTATTAAATTTAGGCAAGCATTAGGGTGAGTTAAATAAAATTGTCAGAATTGTTTTAAACATTACCATCAGTTGATGTTCTTAAACTGTAGGTTGCATGTATAATGAAAGTGCTTAGAAGGCTTTATTTCAGACACACGACTTACTTATTTACACTAACAGGAACTAGCAGACTTTTTTCCCCTCGAAAGCCAGCATAAGCAAACTGTTCACTAAATAAATGTATTCCATAGTGTAATTGTGATCAATAGTGCTGTTTTGGCTTTATTTGATTTTCTTTTTGGTTTCTGCACACTGTCATTTCTCTTAGCCAAAGACGATATTTTTAGACATTGTACATTGTAGTAAAAGCTTGCAATAAGAAAGAAAATAGGTTTAACAAGGATGTCTGCTCTGTAATACTGACATTAATGAATGATGCTAAATGTACAGTTTTTAGCCTAGCAATATTGTATGACTAGCTAGAGGAAAGGAGTGACTTGGTATGGGTAAGACATTTCAAGAACCACTTTGGCCTCAGTGTAGCTCCCAGAGTCATTGTTGTGATGTTTATGGTTAATTAAAGATGCATCATTTTGTGTTGAAGAAAAAAATTAAAGATTTAACCCACTAAATACAAGTGGGCCCTGGTTATATGAATGCAAACCATTTAATGGGGGACCATTCAAAATAACAGGGCCCAGATTTGTATGTGTTATGTATACACAAAAGGCAGGTGACCACACTGCATTCATTTCAAGTTATTTCACTTTGAAAGTGGGTGACTTACAAGTTACAAGGTAACAGGTGAACCACTACTTGTATAATAGTTTTATAAAAAACATAAATCACCCCAGTGGCTTAAATAGTAAAAGCAGTTTGATTTGGAATGGGTCAGTCATGTCACCATGGTTTGAATCCCGCTCAGGCCAAGTTGTCGATCATTGCAGGGGACCCCCAGGCACTGTTACACTGGTCTTTGTGCTCATGCAAGGTTAGAGATGAACATTGGAAATAACTAGTTTATCTCATCAAGCTCCAGCGACCAACTGTGCAGTACCCAGGGTGAAAACTATACATCAGTGCACTTGTACTCCTGTTTTGGGGTCTTCAGAGGACAGTTGTCAGTGGGTTCAAGAGACCTGTGAGCACAGAGCAGTTCCACATTGATAACATTATGGGGGAAGCTGATATTTCAGGACCGAGGGTGAATTACTCATTTAAGAACCATATATCGTTATCTGTCTATCTTTTCTCTGTGTGAGGCTTAATGGCCCTGATTGTTTTGTAAATTACATTTAGACAGGGTATTACTGTTACATGAGCTCTCTGAAACCGTGCCATTTCCCTTGGTTACACACAGTACATCATCCTGCAGTGTCCATCAGCACAAATCTTTTTGTGAAAATGATTCTGTTGAAATCTTATGGCTCCATGAATGCTAGTTGTATTTGATGTCATTTTTTTTTTTTTTTTTAATATAGTGGGCCAGATATTTGTATAAGTTTCACAAGGGCAGTTGCTGGGATTTTCCCCCCTCAATTCTGCCTTGAGATAAAAGTTGTGTCTGCAAGTGAAATTTAAAGTGGGAGTTGTGAATCGCATCTGTTTTTTTCCTCAGCTCTGGAGAAGGAGTTGTGAATAATTATACAAATCCACTGCAAAATTAAAAGAAATATGCTTTCTACAAAGCACAATGTTAGGGAAGAAATAAGTCTGATAAGAAATAAATAACTAATGTGTAAACAAGCTAAAATACTATTTAAAGAGCGATTGAGTGTGTGACTAATTACAAACAGTCAAGATGGCATTTTAAAATGTATATTTTTAATGCAGACTGAACAACAAGAAAAGGTAAAGAGAAAATACAATTAAATTCCTGTTTATTCAGTTAAATGTATTCATTTCCAAAGTGTTGTGATATTAACAATTTCTCTGCAACTCAAATTTCACAGACTTGCAAATATGTGACAAATTCTTTCTTTCTTTCTTTCTTTCACCAAGACGAGCACTGATTATTTAATAAACCCAAAAAGGTTGTTACTGACAGCTTGAATAACAAAAGGTCAGATAAAGGCCGTCCCATGTTAATTACATGGATTTTGTGAATGTCAGAACTATAAAGGTCAGTCATTCTTAATCTCCTGTTAATTTCAACCTACTTTTAAATATAATAAACACGTGTCAAAATGTACATGCGGTTAGATATTTCAATTTAGGGACTTTTTATTACGAAGGAAGCAGTTTTATATCTACCTATATAATGTGTATTTATCACAAAGATACTGCTTATTCAGGAAAAGAAGAAATGTAAATACAAGTATAAAAAAAATACAAAACCAACAGCCTTATTTTACATAAATATAATATGTGTGTGTGTGTGTGTGTGTGTGAGATATATTGTGAGACAGCAGGGAGGGGGTTAAAGCCTCCCTGAAGGAAAAAACATGTAAAAATGCACCTTTGTTTGAGTTAATTGTATTTTGGTTTATTGTTTAATTTAATTGTTTAACTGTTTTATTATTTAATTTTCCCCTGCACCTGGGCGGTAATTGGGAATAGGGACCAGGTGCAGGGTATTTAAGAGAGGCAGCTTGTCTGCTCATGGCTGCTGAGTAGAAGGAGGCAGATGAGGTGCTCTTCTTCCGAGCAGTCGTTTAGAAGTAAGTGCTGTGAAGCCTGCATAGTTTTTGTTTGTGTTGTGGTGTCAGGTAAATGGCTTAGCCGTCCTGCAAGTTAGACAGGGAATAACCTGTTTAGTTAGAGCTCCAAAACCGAGCTAGGTGTTTTTGTGTTTTCTGTTATGTTTTTTTGTTAATTAAAAATAGCCCGTCAGCACAAGAAAATCCATTTCTGTGTACTATGTCGTATTTTTAAAGGGGCTCGAACTCGTGAGTGGTGCGAGTCGTTTACAATATTTTATATATATATATATATATATATATATATATATATATATATATATATATATATATATATATATATATATACATTTTCAAACACCGGCTGTCAAGGTCTAATAAATACAATATTAAAAACATGTCCGGCATTATTACAGTATTGCACATTTCCAGTCACATTATATATTGCATAGTTGCTATTGCAGTATATTCAGAGCTCTGGTTTATGTGCTGTATTAACGCTCTACAGCATACACTGTAGAACACACACACACACACACACACACCTCCAATATCATTACCACCACAACAGAAACACTTACACCGCAACCATTTAAACGTACTGTACTTTGATCTCCGTGGTTCAATAAAACTGGTGTGGAAATGTGTACTGGGTGTGGCTACCATTTGCCCTACTCTGCAATTTAGCATTATCTTGACTGCAGTGAGTTGTTTTGCAGGTAATTTCTGTTATTGTACAGGTCTGCAGTACAGCTGCTTTCTGTACAGCACATCAGCTGAGCATGTGGCAATGGGATTGGAGTTGATTGCCAGACTGTGATTCCTTTGCATATTATCTTAAGGCAATCTTTATCAAAAATGTTGTTCAGCATTCAAGTAGACCCTAAAGAGGTCATTATTATTTAAAGATAGAGATTCAGGTTGCATGTGGTTTGTAGTGTAGGCTAGTAAATTTGAAATATTTCATATGGTTTCAAACAGTACTTTGTTTATGGGTATGTAACATTTCCCTTATCCCTGGTAACCTCATTGATCACCAGCTTTCTGATATCATTGCTCTTTTTTATGACCTATACTGTACATTCACTTAAACTTACAAAAGTGTATTAACACTGAAACACTGTTTTATAAGACAGCCCATATTCATGAATTCCACCCCCGCACTGACTCGGGAGGGATGAAGATGGACACACGCATCCTCAGAAACGTGTGCCGTCAGCTGTCCGCTTCTTTTCACTTTGCAGGCCCGCCATGCAACCACCTCTGAGGTACAGCGTTGGAGGACCACGCAGTTCTGGGTAGCTTACAGACAGGCCCGCAGGCGCCCGGCCAGTCTACAGGGGTCGCTGGTGCAAGCTGAGCCGAGGACACCCTGGCTGACCTAGACCCTCCCCACCTGGGCGGCACTAGGACAGTTGTGCGGCAGTGGAATAGCCTGCACTGGAACTAGCGACCTCCAGGCTATAGGGCGCATCCTGCACTCTACGTGGAGTGCCTTTACCGGATGCACCACTCAGGAGCCCCCCTCATATTAATGCATTCTGTTGTAGCTGCTCCGCTGTATTGAGGTGCACATTTTAAACATTTTGTATTTTATAATATTGTCATTGAGCAAAATATACAGTATATAAAACCAGTTGTTTTGGGGTACTTCTATCAAAGAACTAAAGTTTCAGTAGTGTAGCTGAGCAACTGAAACAAGGATTGTTCAAGGATTAAAAAAGAAAAGATATATTGTATACTGTTTCAGATCATAAGGGATAAGCAATCTTATGAATTCATTAGGAGCCCTGAAAATATTCAAAAAACTCAAATCACTGTACTTCATTTACAAGACCATTTAAATAGCTGTTACATGACTTCTAATTGAGTATTTTCCTTTTGAGCATTTAAAACTAGATTTGAAGCCTAAAGCTTAATAAAAAAGGAGCAAAGATTGTATTTTTTTTTTTTTAATGGTATTTTTTAATTAAGGAAACTGTCTTGGTAAACTAAAAAAGAGTCAAGTCATTAGTTTCAACACTTATATGGTACACATTTAGACCAAGTAAATACATGGGTTATGGCCTTGACGTGTCATTCAAGCATTTGAAGGCCAATGTTCATTATTAATTATTATTATTATTATTATTATTATTATTATTATTATTATTTATTTCTTAGCACACGTCCTTATCCAGGGCGACTGGAAACCGGCCAAATAGCTTTGATTTAGTACTGCTAATTATTTCCAGATTTTTTAACTAAAAGTTATCACGCATAAGTTTGCATTTATTAATGGTTGCTGAACATAATAATACTAATACTCTTGGTACTACTATTAACTAGAACTGCCAGGCAGTTTTACGGCTTCCAAGCTCAGTACCAGAAATTTTGGCAAGCTGTAGCATTGCAGCCCAAGTGTCAACAACAGATCAGTTTTAAGGAGCAGTTTCAATTCAAAATACTGCATTAGTTCATTATCTTACGATGCTTTATAACTTTAAACACCATAGTAACAATGACCCTATCTAAACACTGTAAGGAGTTATAAGCTAATTTTACATGTAACCTTAAGGATAGGTCAAAGATCATGATCAATGTCATTTTTGAATGGAGCATATATGGGTTCCTAAATGTGTTATATAGTAACCATAACCCTATGCACACTTTAAGGAGTTATAAGCTAGTTTTACATTTTAACTTAAGGAGAGGTCAAAGGTTGCAGGCAAGGTCATTTTTGGACGGAGCACATATGGTTTCCTATTAACCATAAACCTATCTGCGCTTTGTAATGAGTTATAAGCTAGTTTTACATTTGACCGAAGATTTTGAAAGGTGGCCATATTGGTTTACGTACAAACACCATTTTTTAAAATGTCTATTGTACTGACACAGGTATGATGCTTGGCAACTTTGGACTTTGGATCAAATAAACCATTTTTTCAACTGAAGCGGTTTTAAATTTAAGAATTAAATGTAGGTCTGGTGGTTTTACAAAAGAACACCATTTTCCCTATTTCAATTCCATTGTCCTCAGGATGATGCCTACAAAGTTAACAGTTAGTTGGTTAAACAGTTTGCAAACAAGTTTGTTTGGGGTGCATTTTAGCGACTTTGGTGGCAGCCAATTTGATAGTAAAATTTATCGCAAACTTGAGGTGGGTTTGGTTGCTGATGATAGATGAAAAGTTTCAGATCAATTGGTTCACCGGTTCCAAAGAAGATTTTGAAAGGTTTTTCCAAAAAATGCGCAGGTCACCATCTTGGTTGACGCAAATTTTTTTGGTATCTGAACTGTAATCTACACGGGATGATACCTGCCAAGTTTCATGTTGATTGGTTACACCGAGTCGGAACAGGATTTACAATAACAATACGCTTCCCAAGCCAGCTTGGAAGCCTAATAATCTTCATCCTCATCATCATAATGAAACAAAGGGATGCATTTAAAAAGGGTGGATTCATTTAGACCTTGGGACAATCTCATCAGTAGCAGTGTGATTTAAATTGTTTTACTAATGTGATACAGGAAAAAAATAACAAACAGATTATATTGCTTTTCTAAACAAAGTTCACATTTAACACAGAGCTCCTGCTCAAATGCATCAAGTACACGGTCAAATGACCTGCTTATCAAGCAGAAAATACATTTTGTCAAGCTATCAGTATCTGTCCTGTCAGATGTAACATTTATTGGTTCTGAATGTGGCTGTATTGAAGATCATGAAGTATTGTTTGATAGTACAGCTGGGTGTCTCAACAGCTTGCAGACCAAGTATTAACTTGTCAGGCCTGCTGACAATTACACAATGCTGTAATACCAGCTGCTGTCCAGGCCTTCCCTGATCCTCTCTACTAGAAAGACCATTAAAATGACAATAAAAAAAACATTACTAATGGATGCAGGTTAATGTTTCCTCGGCTGGGGGCTAACACAACTGCCTCACAATTAAATGATGCATTTGGATCTGCTTCTGCCATTTCAGGATCCCTTTGTGTTTGAATTGGTCTCAATGTGTTCTTTATGGCTAACACTGTTCTCAACAACCTTCAGGAAAGCAGTGATTCATTAACATTTTAAAATGCCTAAGATGAAATGGCACTGTAATAGATGTTTCACAAAATCTGTTTTATATGTTGGTATGTACTGTAGGAATAAATGAATGAATGACACTGCACATACTAATTTTCTATTTATTTCAAAATACATTTTAGGAATATTTATCCCCGAAAATCGTAGGTCTAATGTAAGCCAGGCCTGCGTAAAGGGGCTACTAGAATAAAGACAAAGTGCTTGTGATTTAGTGATAGGTGTTTCCCCTTGACTACTCAGAGCACCGTCCTGGCGGAACCAATTGACCTCCAAGGCCGGGAAGCGACGGACTTCCCCCAAGGGGAAACTAAGGAAGGATAGGAGGACAAACCAAGGTCTCCCTGGCTTACTGAATCGTCTAGTCGAGAGAGGTCAGACTCGGCTGACACTTCGAGGCTGCATGGAGAGCCTCGCGATCTACGCAGGGAAAACAAAAGCGCCGGAAAAAGGGAATAAGAAATAAACAGATAGAGAGCCAAGGTTCCCCCCACCCACCGCCCAACTAAAACAGCCACCTTTGATAAGTTGAGTCAAATGACTAGCTCAAACGTTGGGAGCAAGCTTTGCTCTCCGAAGGGGGAGACTGGCACGGGTGCAAATGAATAGATTAGCATGAGAATGGAAAACGAAGGGATAGTGTCTAGGCGTGTTTCGGGGGTCCACCCTGCTTTCCCTGTCAATCTTCCCCTATTTCCTATTTAAGTCTGAATCTCGCACAGCTCACTGTCTAGCATTTTCAGTTTGTTTTTCTCTGCAAACCATCGACTCCAATGCTTTGCAATGTCTAAACTTTGTGTTCTCATTTTTCCCTCTGACTCAGATGATACTGTATTCGCCCCTGCTTTTCTTACCTGCTCCGATGATCTTGCAGGCCATTCAGCATCTCCAAATCCAGACCCTGTAGCTTCTACAATAACTCCGCTCCAAGCGGCCCCACTCGCATAATCCATTACAACTCCATTCTAAAGATTGGCCCATCACCAAACTGCTCCTTTATAAAAGGCATCATCATTCCGCTGATATTTGCCAGGAATTTTTTGGCGACATGAGAACTGATGCAACCAGTAGCAGACGCCATCGCCTCCATTAATATCAGGCTTGATGATACTGATAACCGCATTCTCGTATTATCGACAGCAGCTGCCATTCCTTAATGTTCTACCACAGCAGCTTGTCTTTCTACCCAGATTCACCGTAATATTATAGAAGGTAAAGATGTTAATCTTGTCTTCATTCTCATTGCTAGTTCTGAGTTCACGCGTTGTTGACTGTGGAGACTTATCTGTCACTTTAAAATCACGTGATTCTCGTTTGCTGAAGAACCTCACCTTGGGAGAAATTGTCACAGTTTTCAGGGATGTATTGTGCTCTGTCTACCTCCGACATCATCAGGAACTTGATCAATACATTGTTGAGCTTTCTCTCAGATATGGAGGAACAGTGTTCTTTGAATATCTCAAAGCATTTTCTGCCAAAGCAGCCTCTATTTTAGCCACGGATATTGACTGGCATTGACTGGTCCAGCTCTGACCCTGACCTTTTAACAGTATCTTTAGCGGTCTTCGTGATAATGCTTGTGCAGCTTGCGTCTCAACTACGCATTCCACTTCTTTGTGTCCGGAGACCAAAATCGCTTTCTTTGGCAAACTGGTTTGCAGTGTGCAGGTGTTGAGGTGATGCAGTGCTCAAGAGCATGACAAACAACAATGTACTGATGAAATGGTGGTTTATTTCTAAATCCAATTTTACTTGACAACAGTAAAATAATGAAGGACTGGCAATACACAATGATCCTGGAATTATATTATTGTCGCAGCTGCTCATATCTTGGGCCTCCGATGGTCAAGAAAATGTATAATTTTCTTCAGTGACAATAAATCTGCAGTCCACATCAATAAAGGAAGATCTTCCTCTCCCCTTATAATGAAGTTACTATGTCGCCTCATTTGGATTTCAGTGTCTACACCTCTCCGCTTCTACAATCAAGGCTCCGTTTCTACAATCTCCAGAATCCAGTTCTATTACCGACTTATGTCAGTATCCTCTCCGATTTTCTTCTGGCCATTCCAGCAGTCCGTCTGATGCTCCGCAGCATATCTAAGGGCTCTGCTCCTACTTCCCCATCTCGGCTTCCCATATCTTCGGATATTCTACTCTTGCTCGTGTCAATCTTATGAAAAGGCTGTTTCAACCCCTTTGACAATCTCCTCATTGAAATCATGTGCTTAACTGCTTTCTTTGGATTACTCAGATGCTCCGAAATATTCAGTCCCATCTCTTTCCAGCTTCCCTTCTCTTGGAATCTGTTACAGCGACATCTCCTTAGTTCCAGGTTCTCGGTTCCTAATTATGCTCTGCATCTCCAAGACGGATCAGCTTCGTCAGGGTCAATTTATACAACTGTCGAAGATCAATTCTCCAGGATGTCCCTACACCTCCATGTCCAGATCCATCTACAGCAAGAAGCTTTTCCTCTTGATGGATCCACTGTTCATCACCTCCTCCCATGCCGTAGTTTACAAGACATGGGTTCTCAACTCGCCTCGCCTCTCTCATCTCCAAAGCAGGCCTATCTCCTCAGTTCTACACTCCTCGCTCCTTTAGAATCGGAGCAGCCACCCCAGCAGCCAAAGCCAACATTAACCAGCATCTAATTAAGAGTCTAGGGCGCTGGTCTTCCTCAACAGTAGAATCCTACATACGCACATCTGTTTCTGATATTACTGTAGCTCACCAAAAAATTGTTAGCATGCCCGGAGTGGGGGCTACCTGGTCCACGTGGTTCTCGCCACGTGAGTCAGAGGGGACCCACTGCCACACACACACACTCTATTCTTTAGCAGTTCGTCCTCGAACTGAGGCTGGGCTCTGTTTCCAGCTCCCTCTTCATTCCTTTCCTAGGTTCTTCAGCACACAACCCTTTTCTTCCTACACGACTTCCACATCGCAGAGCCTGTCATGGGCTCCGCCGAGCCAATCTATCTTGCGTGTTTTCTGGTTCCAAGGTTGCTGAACAGCCAGCCTTCGAGGCTGCCCCCTCTCCTCTGGCCAAGAAGGCTCCTGCCAGTCGGGAACCTCTTTCTTTTCCTTTCCTTTCCTTTCCTATCCCCTGAGGCCGTTCCTCAAACTACCTCTCCAAGTAACAACTTTTCACTCCAGCCCCAGCTCGTGCCCCATGAAATATAGTTATTTGGCTGGGGGTCCCCTCTGGGTAGCGGGGAACCTTCCTGTCGGAGGGCGATGGGACGTAGTCGGCCTCTAAGGTCGGGAAGTGAGCTTCACTTACCCCAAAAGAGGACCCCCAGCTCCCCGCGACTGCGCCGCCAATGCAAAGAAGAGAGATAATTGTTAGTTAGAAAAGAAAGTTAGCAATTAATTACAAATATTGACTAATTACAGTTTATTTATGTATTTTATTTAACTAATCTAACCACTCTGCTGATATGGAATTGCAGTGTGAAATAAATAAAGCAGCCCGATCACTTCCTACTTCAATGGACAATCCTTTTTTTAAACAGAGCTTTCAGGAGTTTGTCAATGG
This sequence comes from Acipenser oxyrinchus oxyrinchus, assembly GCA_030684275.1. NCBI lineage: Eukaryota > Metazoa > Chordata > Actinopteri > Acipenseriformes > Acipenseridae > Acipenser > Acipenser oxyrinchus. Next base: position 24,673,228 of record CM060260.1, on the reverse strand, counting down.
GCCAATCTTTGCAAAAATGTTGAGCTGGAGAATCCTCTTGAATTCTGATGCGTTTAGAGCAACAAAGAGGAATGGCAGCAGGTACAGCTGGATAAGCAGAGGTTGAAGCAGCAGCATTGTCAGATGGAGGAGAAGCGGGATGGGAGGATTTGTTTGAAAGTTTTCGGTGGATTATTTGTTGGAGGAAGACCGCCAAAAGGAGAGAAATTCTTCATCTGAGTCAGATGAAAACGAAAACTGCCTCAGATGAGTAGTCATTTTATCCTGATTGAAAACAAAGATTTGTTTTAAGGTTGGTTCTGCAAGTCTGCATTTTAACCGCAAGATGAGAATTCGGAAGTTGGCTATGGTTTAAATAGGGTGACTGACAGGTAATTAAATGTTGACTGACAGATGTTTTAGCGGGATAACACAGGGGAGGAGTCTCTGTTCCAGCCCCCTGAAATACACCAGGGTTCTACGAATAATAAATACATATATAGTGATTTGCATGCACTGAGGTATCTCAAAGACAGTACATACAAAACCAGGTGAATTGACTGAAACAGGCACAGTACACTGTTGGTTTTGTGATGTAGGCCAATGGTCATGTGGAGGAATGAGAAAGGATGTTTTAGAGACATATTAATTATTCAACTGCTTTCATTTCAAGCCAATTTTTTGACGAACATAATTAAGATAATTAACAGAATGTGTTGGAATTAATTAAAGGAAAGTGGGGCTTGGAATTGAGAATTAAGTTTAAAAAGGAATTAGTAATTGGAATTGGAATTGAAAATCAGGAATTGACCCCAACCCTGCCTATATCATTGTTTTTGAATGATGCTGAAATATGGTTAGGTGATTGATCATTTAGAGATGGAGAAAACTAACAAAGTTGTGTAACTTTGTGTACGGCATGCATAATTATAAATAGTTATTTCATGTGACATTTGAAAGGCTGCAGTCATTAGAATTCAAAAGCATGGCTATTTGTGTACAATAGTTTTTCAAAATGCTAGTAACATCTAACTAGGGTCACTCCATTTGCCAACTCAATGCAATGCTCTGTGTGTGCCCGATCAGGGGGGCAGTGAACTTTGTGTCCTGCAGACGTCATTGTAAATTCAGCTATTTGCTAATCCAATACATCATACGAAAGGTTGAACTTTTCACAGCATCACTGAAGCTTAGGTATCAATCACGTTTTTCCAATACAGCTTTTATGACGTCTCCAAAGTGACACTGTACAGATAGAATGATGTATACCCGCTTCAAGTTTTAACTGAAATTCCTTAACGTGAATCCCATAATTGATTACTTATTCCAGATCATGTATTTTTTTGTTTGGGGTTTGAAACTTAGGCAAATTCCAAAAGATCACACACTGCAAAGGATTAAGTGCATATTCAAATGTGAAACACTTTCAAATAATTTACTTCCAGTAATTATGAAGTGTGATATATAATATATATATATATATATACAGTAGAATTACAAGCAAGCACGGAACAAAGGCAGGAAAACAATCCCGGCAGGATAAAAGAAATCGGGGACTCAACACAGTCGCAGATGCTGTTTGGAAACAAGGAGACAAACGTGAGTCATTGGTGGTATTCGGATGGACTGTTTTAGGCTCAGTGCGAGTGTAGCGCTGAGTTCTTCAGATATTTTTAAACAGGACTCAGCAGAATCGTGTGTAAGGAAAGGAGCTGTGGACGGTGTTTGTTATCCCCCTGCTTGTGTGCTATCGTTGGGGGGGAAAATAACAAACAACCTGGAATATCCATTGCAGAAGCCAACGAAAATCTGTATGGACTGTGTTGGAAGTGTACTCTTGTGCAACAAGCTTTTATATGGCGTGAAATAGCTATCAAAAATCCGTGAGCGCAGAAATGCAGTTTGTAATTGTAAAATGCAGTTTGTAAAACTGTAAAACTAAGTTTGTAACTGTAAATGGGGAAAAAAATACAACTACGGTTCTAATTTACACAAACGAAACAGTCTACGCTTACAAATCTGCTTTCAGCTCGCTCACCACTTTTGAGAGTGAAATTGCTCTCAAATACGAGCGCGCAGAACGCAGTTTGTAACCGTAAAATGAAAAAAAAATACAACCTCTCAATCTTTTTTTCACTTACGGTTCTAATTTACACGTATGGTTCTGTTCTGCGCGCGCTCAAGTCCCTTTTCACATTTACAGTTTTTTTCTGCGCACGCACGAAACTTCGGTCTCGGATTTACAAATCTTTTTTGAGTGATTTCACGCTCAAAAAAAAAAAACTGCAAATGCATAGCTCAGGCAGCCTAGTTAGTTGATTGTCTGCACTGTCGATCGGTCACTGTTCATCACAGCCAACATGGCGGAGGATGGGGTAAAAGACGGAATGAGACGGAACGGTACTTTAATGAATTCAATTGCTTTAAAAAACAGCATAAAAAGTTAGACATATGAGGAGAATATTTTAACAATCAGAACCGATTAATAACGCGCTGTCATTAACCCGTTCTGGGCCAGAACCCTCTTTTTGTCACCAAAAAGCTCCCGGAACATTGGGTTCCGAAGGTGCAAAGACGACGAAAATTATACACACAATACAATTAAGTGGGAACAACATAACACTATTGAAAAAACCCACTGAACCGACCTTTAACTGTCCATTCAGTGCAATAAACAGCTGTATAGACAAAACTGGCCGGAACACGGGGTTCCGAAGCTGCACAGAGTATGAAAATGATACACACACAATACAGCTAAGTGAGGACATCATAACACTATTGAAAAAACCCACCAAACCGACTTTTAACTGCCCATTCCGTACACTGGATGTTGTTGTAGACTGAATTATGAGAATATAGGGTTTAGAGAACATCAGTTTGCTCCTGGGTTCCCATGCGCTTCTTGGTCCATGCATCACTAATAGAGAGAGAATTCGTCCATATTACTGATGTACATATTTTAAGAGTCATAATATAAGAAATACAGTACTGTGCAAAAGTTTTAGGCAGGTGTGAAAAAATGCTGTAAAGTAAGAATGCTTTCAAAAATAGACATGTTAATAGTTTATATTTATCAATTAACAAAATGCAAAGTGAGTGAACAGAAGAAAAATCTACATCAAATCAATATTTGGTGTGACCACCCTTTGCCTTCAAAACAGCATCAATTCTTCTAGGTACACTTGCACACAGTTTTGAAGGAACTCGGCAGGTAGGGTGGCCCAAACATCTTGGAGAACTAACCACAGTTCTTCTGTGGATTTAGGCAGCCTCAGTTGCTTCTCTCTCTTCATGTAATCCCAGACAGACTCGATGATGTTGAGATCAGGGCTCTGTGGGGGCCATACCATCACTTCCAGGACTCCTTGTTCTTCTTTACGCTGAAGATAGTTCTTAATGACTTTAAGCTGTATGTTTGGGGTCGTTGTCATGCTGCAGAATAAATTTGGGGCCAATCAGATGCCTCCCTGATGGTATTGCATGATGGATAAGTATCTGCCTGTACTTCTCAGCATTGAGGAGACCATTAATTCTGACCAAATCCCCAACTCCATTTGCAGAAATGCAGCCCCAAACTTGCAAGGAACCTCCACCATGCTTCACTGTTGCCTGCAGACACTCATTCGTGTACCGCTCTCCAGCCCTTGGCGAACAAACTGCCTTCTGCTACAGCCAAATATTTCAAATTTTGACTCATCAGTCCAGAGCACCTGCTGCCATTTATCTGCACCCCAGTTCCTGTGTTTTCGTGCATAGTTGAGTCGCTTGGCCTTGTTTCCACGTTGGAGGTATGGCTTTTTGGCCGCAAGTCTTCCATGAAGGCCACTTCTGACCAGACTTCTCCAGCCAGTAGATGGGTGTATCAGGGTCCCACTGTTTTCTGCCAATTCTGAGCTGATGGCAATGCTGGACATCTTCCGATTGTGAAGGGAAGTAATCATGATGTGTCTTTCATCTGCTGCAGTAAGTTTCCTTGGCCGACCACTGCGTCTACGGTCCTCAACGTTGCCCGTTTCTTTGTGCTTCTTCAAAAGAGCTTGGACAGCACATCTGGAAACCCCTGTCTGCCTTGAAATTTCTGCCTGGGAGAGACCTTGCTGATGCAGTATAACTACCTTGTGCCTTGTTGCTGTGCTCAGTCTTGCCATGGTGTATGACTTTTGACAGTAAACTGTCTTCAGCAACCTCACCTTGTTAGCTGAGTTTGGCTGTTCCTCACCCAGTTTTATTCCTCCTACACAGCTGTTTCTGTTTCAGTTAATGATTGTGTTTCAACCTACATATTGAATTGATGATCATTAGCACCTGTTTGGTATAATTGTTTAATCATACACCTGACTATATGCCTACAAAATCCCTGACTTTGTGCAAGTGTACCTAGAAGAATTGATGCTGTTTTGAAGGCAAAGGGTGGTCACACCAAATATGGATTTGATGTAGATTTTTCTTCTGTTCACTCACTTTGCATTTAGTTAATTGATAAATATAATCTATTAACATGTCTATTTTTGAAAGCATTCTTACTTTACAGCATTTTTTCACACCTGCCTAAAACTTTTGCACAGTACTGTATGTGTGTGTACTTTTAAGATGTTGACTGTGTAACCACATAGAAATTGTTGATTGTTCACTTTAACACGCCAGTGCTATTGATGAGACTGTTTGTTTGTTTTTAGAGTGAGATGCAAAAGCAGCAGTAGTAGATGTGTGATATTAAGATTGCAATGTAAAACGAGTGAGATGTAGGTCCGCTTGTTAAACTGTATCTCATTTTTAACGTGGTATCTGTTGGGAATGATGAGATTGGGGTTTCATTAGCCTTTAATGTAAGATACAACCTCTGTGGGTACGAATGAGGCAGAGCATGTCAGATTCTTTTTTTTACAACACATCTCAAGCCAGTGTTTATTAAATTAATAAGAAAAAGGTAACAGAAACTTGGAGCCAATAAGTTATTTGTAAACCCCTGCGGCCACTACAAAGCCCAATAATAAACCCCCCAGATAACTCCACAATCACACTCCACACCCGCGCTCACAATATCCAGCCATTCAGTAATTGCTCCCTCCCCCCAACAATAGCTCCCAACACACCTTGCCCAAAACGTCTCCTCCTCCCTCCATTAGTAAATGTGCTCCCTCTGTGCACAGAATATTATAGGCTACAGTGTAATTATTAGACGAATTATCATGCACTCAGCTAAGAATGACATAAGAGCGAGTGTCGAGAAAATGTGAATTAGCAAGGTATTCGATGAAGCTTGGGTAAGGTGGCCCAGTGGTTAGACAAAGGCTTCATACCAGGTGGTTCCCGGTTCAAATCCCAACTCACACTGTGTGTGACCCAGAGCAAAAATCACTTAATCTCCTTGTGCTCCGTCCTTGAGACGTAAAACGAGGTCCTATTGGAGGTGACTGTGATGCATAGTTCACCCCTAGTCTCTGGAAGTCGCTTTGGATAGAAGCATCTGCTAAAATGACTAATAATAATGAATAATTAAGAGACAAAACTGCTTGACGCAGAGACTCCAGACCGCGCCCAGCTTCCCATTGAGAACTGGTAATAACCATTTGTTTTGACTGCTATGGCTTAATATTGTTTGGTACTGGATGTTAAATAATAAAGGTTTTGTTGATTGATGGGCTACACTTGCGTTAAGTGTCTGATTATTACTAATACCTTCCGGGAATATTCTAAAACATATTTGTGAGGTTTAAAAATCTTACGCTCTTGAAAAAGTTATTCCAAGAAACCGTATTTCAGGGGTTCCAAATAGTATACAAAGAACCTTTTTTAAACAGCAGAATAAACCACCATAAATACACGTTGAAATCTCGAAGGATTAATAAGAAACTGTAAAACTCAAAAATAACCCCCAGGGGTGCTAATCTATAAAGCCTTCTAATACTGAAAAGCCATGCAAATTGATTAAAAATCACAGGTTTTGTGCATGGCTCCACATTTGAAAGCCATACATTCAGACTTCAACAGTAAATACCGCGTTGGTGACTAAACATTCCGCTACTTATTAGCAATAAAGGTCATACTGTAGCGAGGGCTAAACTGGGTTTAAAATATAATTTATGGTCGCCGTCTATGCCACTGAAGGCACTACCTTCAGATTAAGTTAAAGATTTTAGGTTGTTTGTTAGCACCAGGTTATTTTATTTGGTCCAGAGGATAAGGTCTTGACCAAGTACAACACAAACACACAATAAAAATGCCATGGATGTAAAATAAATTTATTTAAAACACAATTTTGTTTAAATTCTCATATTTCACAAACTATTGCTGTCTGTTAGTTGCAGTGTTTCAGCCAAATTACTTCAATTCGATACATTGTTTCAAGGGTTCAGTCCTTCTTTCTCAGGCATTACATGGTTACATAGTTTAATATAGCAGCAACTCATTTAAAGCAAGAATACGTTGTTTCATTTCTCTCGTATTCAGACACACACACAGAGCACTAGACAAGACAGGAGGTTCCCAAATTAAACAGACATAAAAACGAAACTGTTTGTTTATTCTGTTTATTTTATTTATTTATTTATGCATATGACACACAATGTAAAAACGAATTAATTTTTTTGAAGAAAATGGGAAATGCATCAAGTTTCTGTATTTGAAGTCACCCTGCGTAATATAAAAATCTAAACTGTTTTGCTTTGTTTGCTCGTTTTTCCTTACATGTTGTAAACTACATAATTGTAAGGTAGTGTGTTTGCTTGCCTTTGCACTGTAATTGCATTGTATCCATTTTGTATCAAATATAGGCCTTTGTACATATATGAATATGTTAAATACATTTAAAGACATTTTTTGTATCATTGTAAGAAAGAACAACAAAAAAGTTGTGCAACAAATACATTTTGTGAAACTGTTGCAGCTATATATGTATTTTTTTTTTTTTTTATCGCATTTAACTCTTAGTTAGGGGCTACCAGCAATTGTAGACCTTTGCAATTGTTCTACTTGTGCAAATACTGTTACTTTATCACCTCCTTCCCTGCAAAGTAGAAAGAAGGCCTCACTATATTCCGCTATAAAGAAAATAGAAAAAACGATGTTAATCAATATGGTTCTGCTAAAATAATAATATATAGAGAGAGATCATACAAAATAAATAGTAGTGTTATGTTGTTCCCACTTAGTTGTATTGTGTGTATTATTTTCATACTCTGTGCAGCTTCGGAACCCCGTGTCGCGACGGTTTTGTCTAATATAGCTGTTTATTGCATGGAATGGGAAATTAAAGGTCGGTTCGGTGTTTTTTTCAATAGTGTTATGTTGTTCCCACTTAGCTGTATTGTATGTATAATTTTCGTCGTTTTGGGTGATAAAACGAGGGTTCTGGCTCGGAACGGGTTAATGACATATGTCTAACTTTTTATGCTGTTTTTTAAAGCAATTGAATTCATTAAAGTACCGTTCCGGGCCGTTTTGTCTCGTTCCGGTTTTTACCCCATCCCCTTGATTCCTCCGCCATGTTGGCTGTGATGAACAGTGACCGATCGACAGTGCCGACAATCAATTAACTATGCTGCCTGAGCTACACATTTTTGAGCGTGAAATCACTCCAAAAGTTTTGTGCGTGCGCAGAAAAAACTGTAAATGTGAAAAGGGACTCGAGAGTGCGCAGAACAAAACCGTACGTGTAAATTAGAACCGTAAGTGGGAAAAAATTGAGAGGTTGTATTTTTTTCATTTTACGGTTACAAACTGCATTTCTGCGCGCTCGTATTTGATAGCAATTTTTTCCCATTTTACAGTTGCAAACTCTGTTTTACAATTCCAAACTGCGTTTCTGCGCACACGGATTTTTGATAGCTATTTCACGCCATACTTTTACCTGTTTGTGTGGGACTGTGCCCACATATTGGAATGTGCTTAATTAATGGGAAGCAGTGTGGAGTAGTGGTTAGGGCTCTGGACTCTTGACCGGAGGGTTGTGGGTTCAGTCCCAGATGGGGGACACTGCTGCTGTACCCTAGAGCAAGGTACTTTTACCTAGATTGCTCCAGTAAAAACCCAACTGTATAAATGGGTAATTATATGTAAAAATAATGTGTAAAAAATAATGTAATTGTATATAAAACTAGTGTGATATCTTGTAACAATTGTAAGTCGCCCTGGATAAGGGCGCCTGCTAAGAAATAAATAATATTGGGAAATTTGCAGAAGTGTGTGTTGAATGACTGTTTTCAGCGCAGGAGTGTTGGAAACCAGAAAGTAATCTACAGTTCAGGGGGACTGTAGCCGACGGATATTACTAGTTGAAGCTGTGTGGTTTACCGGGTGTGTGCTATCCTGGTGAATAAAGAATACCAAAAGTACTCAGACGAGTTGAGGTGGTTTAAACAGAACTGCATCTTGTGTGCTGGCTACAAACAGTCTCCATTGTGTACGGACTGTTTTAAAAGAAAAACTGACAAGTTGAAGTTTGGAACAAGGGTTTATTAAACTACTGAGTCACAGGGTGGTCCAGCAGAGGGAGTCCGAAGTTGCAACGGACCAGGACCACAGGCTGCAGTACCGATGGTCTCTAGCAGAGGGAGACAAAATCTGGGCACTTAACTGTCGATCCAGAGACCTGAAAGAAAGAGGTGGATTAAAAGATGATGACACAAAACCGTGTACACAGATACTTGCTTACCTGGAGAAGAATCCAAAGGGGAAATCACGTGGAGATTTCCCGAACTAACTTTTTATGTTTCCAGTCCATGTTATATTTTGATTTTTATTAGTGAACAGAATACTGAGGGCTCAAGAAGTGAGTTTTTAGCGAATACCTGAAATTGGGTTAGGTTTTCTTCATCTTCATCATCTTCATCTTCTTCTTCTTCATTATATTTTCAGTACTTAAGCCATTTGTTTGTTTATTGTAAATTAAACTTGTAGGAATACATTTATTTAGAAGTAAATTGATTAGACTTTAGATTTAGTATAGAATGAAGTAATGTTTCTTGTTAATCGTGGGAATGACAGACAAATGGAGATCTGTGAGAGCTACTTCCATGAGGACTGAACCAGTTTTATGACTGTTGCCTCCTGTAGAGGTGTACCAGAGAGGTGACACCTCTGACACAATAGGTGTCTCTCATGGTGGAAACTTCGAAGAACTCCAGGAAGCTATCTCTCTTTCCTCCCATCAAAGATTTAAGAAAATAGGCCTCCATTTAGGAAGGAGGACATGTAGAGGCTGGAGGCTGTGTGGTCCAGTGGTTTAAAGAAACAGGGCTTGTAACCAGTAGGTCCCTGGTTCAAATCCCACCTCGGCCACTGGCTCATTGTGTGACCCTGAGCAAGTCACTTAACCTCCTTGTGCTCCGTCTTTCGGGTGAGACGTAGTTGTAAGTGACTCTGCAGCTGATGCTTAGTTCACACACCCTAGTCTCTGTAAGTCGCCTTGGATAAAGGCGTCTGCTAAATAAATAAACAAATAATGTAGGATGTGAATCTTTTGATGTAAGGATTGTAAAAACTTGGAAATGTGTTCTCTTGTGATTGGGTTTTAAGGAAAAATATGATGTCACAAGAAACCACATTTAAACTGGAAAATGCTCAATGTTCTTTGTATTACTCTCATCCGTGTTTGGAGAGAGGATACCTGCAAACTGTTACCATGTAACCTTTAAGATGTCTGGTTGTAACTTTGCAACTCAGAACTTTTATCTTCAATAAAACCTGGTGTCAGTCTTTTCGTTACTGCTTCTGCCGTGACGTCACCGCCCAGCCACCCTGCCACACATGGTGTGCTGCGTGGGATTGCAGCGCCTCCTGGACGCAGGCAGAAGCAGGAACGAAAAGACTGACACCAGGTACTGCAGTTTTCAAATAATAGACGCGGCTGGCCGCCGTTTTATTTAAATACAAAAATAAATCAAAAGTTTAAACAAAAAGAAACTGTGCTCACAGAGCAAAAATAAAAAGGTTAAACAAAACAAATCACGAACACAAACAACGCGATCAGGCTGGGCAATAGCCTTCACTGATCCTTAAGATTATTATGGTTAGTTTCGTTTCGTTTCGTTTCGTTTCTGTTTCGCTCTCCTCCTAGCTCTCTATGCTCCTCTCGTACACCCACACACGAGTGCCGAGAGCTGCAGGCTTTTATATTAGTGACCGAGGGATTAACTATCTATTTAATAATCCCCCGGTCACATTCTCTACAGGTATTCTAATTATTCCTGGCAGAGGACGAGCACCAATCTCGCCTCTGCCAGAATCGTTACATAAAACAAAAAATAACAAAACCCACTGCGCCGCCGTCATTTAAAATACATAACTAAACACAGAAATAACAGAATACACGGCCTCGCCGTCATAAATAATAAATACATAAACAAACACAAAATTAACATAGAGGAGGGAACCCCGTTCTGAAAATAAATAAACAAATGAATGTACAGGGCTCTCTACCTCCCTGCTACAAAGGCACATTCCACATCACAGTTGTACAGCCAAATTATTTAGTGTTTGTTTTATTTTAAAATGTAAGAAATGCATTTAACATAAAACATTATTTGGGAAAAAGTGCTCTCTCTCTCTCTCTCTCTCTCTCTCTCTCTCTCTCTCTCTCTCTCTCTCTCTCTCTCTCTCTCTCTCTCTCTCTCTCTCTCTCGCATTCTCCTTCACCATGTGCTGTTCCCTTTTAGTAATGGTATAGGCTATCAAATAAACCTCCCCTTACCTAGTTAGTTTGAGACAGTTGCCCCCGTTTGCGCTGTCATCGAAATCACGCAAAGCTAACATGCAAATTAGGCCACACCCCTAAAGTTATGCTGACCATTGGCATTAACTCAGACGGTAAAGAACAGGGCAAAACATGCCACCAAAGTTGCATTACAGGGGAAAGGCAGTTTGCTCCCATTAGTGGCAAGTTTAGTAATCAAAATCAGGGGCAAATGCCTTTTTACCCTGGTATTAGAGGTTTGCCCCATCATCAAAATCGAGCCCTATGTGTTTTTAGCTGAGCTATTTCTACACTGCGACACCCTGACACGTTTGTACAGTACGTGTTTAGAATCAGTAATGGTTCAGCAATTCCACAGCTCAGTGTATACTGAACTGTAACGTATCAATGTCGCCTGCAGGGAGGCAGATAAACAGAAGCGGCAAGGTTTTAAAATAAAATCTTTTTTTTTTTAAATCAGCCCCCGATCTTTTAAGATACATCTGTAACAAACCTCTGTTTTAATTTCCAATGGCATTATGCTTTTAATAAGCCTCTGAGGGGCTATACAACAGCCTACTTCACCATGTTGGTCGGCTTTATTTTCTGGACCAAGAGTCCCTTTGCGTGTTGTATGAGTCTCTTTACTGAAACTGTGAAATAGGTAATAAGCTATTTCAGTGAAATGTACATGTTGTATTGGGGACCTATAATACAGTATACTGCTTGCTATACTGTGAACCTCTTTCCACTGCATTTTTGTTATATTAAGGGGGCCAATGAATCACCCCTAAGGGGAAACACCAGTCAAATTATTATAAAGGATAGTGGTATTTAGGTATTTAAAATACACCCCAGGGTATTAGGAATGAAAAGTTGAGCTGCACAATAATTAGGATTCAGTGACAAGTGTAATGGAAAATGTATTTGAATTGCTTAGCTACTGTACCTTTAAGTAAACGCTCCTGATGCACGGTACTGGGGGGATGGGATGGTCAAAATGTTCATGTCAGAGCAGCTTTCCAGTGGAGATTCATAATATGCAAGCATGATTCACCAGAAGAAAAACTCATCATCTCTTTAATCAATTTCTACATTTTAGTTTAAATAAATCGTTATTGTATAGATAGAATATCACTCTTTTCCATGAGAATCATGACTGGAACAAAGACTGAATGCATTTAAAATAATCTAATGTAGCATTTTTATTTTTCACATTTTATACCAGAATATTATATTAAATCCTATCTACAGCTAAACATTGAAATCAAATTGGATGATGAATAAGAAAATGCAGTTACTTCCATTGATTGATTAATATTTAAAATATTAAAATAAGGAAAAATAAGCATATATTAAAATAAGCGTCTTCAAAAAAGGGACCAGAAACAAATAAATAAGTCTTCCTTAAAATATGTATTTGGTCAGGAGCTCTGGCAAATAAACTCTGACAGAATTAAACAAACAGCAAGGCATTTATAAATATGCCTGTTTCCTGGAAATGAGTCACCTGGAGGGATCTAGTGGGACAGTGTGTTCCTCTCTGAGATCCATAACAATACAATCATTTGCCAGGGTAAAAAACAGCTCTGCTTTTAGCAGGGGCAGCACAGAGAGAGAGGAATGAAAATGGGTTTGCTTTGATTTTTTGTAGTAACAAATGCATAACAGCCTTGCTTTCATACAGTACTGGTTTGAATGTAAACTTTCTCTGGTGGTGGCAGTTTTTTGTTTGTATTCTCAAAGTTTTTTATCCAAACAATTAGAAGTAATTTTTCTTCAAGTCTAAATCTAAATACTTTTCTTTAAATCAGTTACTAATCTACAAGGAGCAAAAAACATGTTCGGGCTGCTTACATGATGTTTATTTCTGGTTCGGTAATTGTGCATATTCCTTTCTGAAATAATCGCGGAGTAAATAGCATCAAGAATCAAGCCTATGGTATCAGTATAACCTGTTTAATTTGGGAGTCCACAAAAACAAACAAACACACAAGCAAAAAAGCCATATTGTGTGTATATATAGTATATACAATGTCTTAATGTCTTTAACCCCTTCTTTTAAGAACAAGTAAAAAGTAAGCAAGAGTAATTTGCTGGTATTTTTAATTAGTAGAAACAATTTAAATACATAGAAAATTGGTGAACAAAAGAAATGTATTGTAGATCAAGTAAAGATGATCAATTGTGTGCAGATTATTTTCAGTGTCTTGGACCCCGTTCACACTACTGTGCTGGCCCAGGGCCGCCTCAGATTTAGGTCTGCAACCCCGTTCACATTTGTGGTTTAAGGCGCCTTTGTGCATTCACATAGGTGACTTGAAAGCAGGTCTAAAACGTGGCGAATTGCTTTTTTTTTTTTAATGGAATGATAGCCTGCACTCAGAATGGAAGAGGTACTGGGATATACAGTAATCCTTGATTTTGTAGCAGATGTTTCTTATTTAATTTTTTTTTTCAATGCAGTACAGTATCAATTTTATGGTACATATTTAAAAAAAAAAAAAACAAACAAACATTTGATTTAATGTTATGGTGTGTAACGGGGTGACGTTCTGAGCTTACCCCCAACCACAATCACATTATTCTCGTAAGAACACGGAGGTGTTTAGAACGTGGGAAATAGCAATTTGCTAGTGTTCACAGTATAAATATTTATTTTTGTAATGGATACATCACTCAGATTGCAAATGACCAACAGGTTGTACATACAAGGACTGACATTCACAAGACAAGCTCACTACTGACCACCTAATACTACTGCTCCCTCTTAAGGAAAGACACATAATTAAATAAGTATTTAATTATTCAATAACCAGTTTGTGGCAGGGTGACTGAGCGGTGACGTCACGGCAGAAGCAGGGACGGACAAACACTGACACCAGGGCAAGTACTGCAGTTCAAGCGGCGTTGCCGTTTTTATTATTTAATAACAAAAATAAATCAAAAGTTTAAACAAAAAGAAAACACTGCTCACAGAGCAAAATAAAAAGGTTCCAACAAAACAAATCTCGAACACAAAAATACGAACAAAGGTCAGGCTGGGCAGATTGCCTTCACTGTTCCTATGTTCTTTCACGTTGCTCTCGCTCTCACAACAACCACCCCAAGCTAGAGAGCTGCAGCCTTTTTATATCGTGGCCGAGGGGTTTAACTAGCTTGCAAGTAATTATTCTATTACCCCTCGGCCACAATCTGCACGAGTTTATTAATTACTATGTGGATGGGGCTGCCCATCCACGTTACTAAACACAATCGGCTAAGCCGTCAAAATACAAAAATAAAACATACAGCACTCGCCGTCATGCAAATAATAAATCATAATACAAATACAAAATAACACGGGCGGAGGGGGAACCCCCGTTCTGAAACTAAATAAACAAATGAATGTACAGGGCACCTCGCCCTGTTACACAGTTACACCTGGAATCATTTTTACAAAAATAAACTATTTTACATTCATTCCATTTACAATAAACATTCATATAATTGACATTGCACATGTTTCTTCTCAGTTATACATATTTGTTTAAGCTGCATGAATACCGTCTTTGTTTACAAACACGTTACTCGTTCTTATTATCATTGTTATTATTATTCTCTAGTCCCTAACCATTACAAGTAAAGACTGAACATCAACATTACCCCTCCTCTTGGAAGATTACCAAACATATGGCTATAACAAAACCCTTGTTCCACGTGTAGCTACGGCAACTTCATTAAGGGAAGAGCCCTAATCTAAATATAGCAATACACCATATGTCAAATGTACTTGTACGATACATAATAAACTACTCTATCGCCAGTAGAATAACAATCACAATAACAGACATTGAAATATTACAGTGAAAATACTAATTGTTACACTTTCAAATTCTAAGCAAGTTACAAATTTATCAGAGCCATTAATCAATAAAACAAACAAACTTTTTTTACTTCAAATATTACAAATAGTTCCCTGTTGTAATTATATATATATATATATATATATATATATATATATATATATATATATATATATATATATATATATATATATATTAATGTTATCTCAACTCAGAGTTAGTCTTCGTCATCCGGTTATTGTAAAATAGAGCTGCAGTATTCTCCAGCCAGATTGCTGTGAGACACGAGTTGAGCACAGAAAAGAATCCCAAGTTTGCTGCTGTTTACATTTCATTTCATTCAATTTATGTTTAGCACTTCCCATGTGTTCTACAATCATCTGTCTACGAGCCTTGCTGCATGAAGTACAAAACAGTCCACGTGAAATTTGTCCTTGCCAAACTGGTTGATCCGATCTTTAGGGATTATTGTTATTGTTTTCAGCATCTTTGAACAGCTCTGCATACTAACTGAAGCCTCATTCAACGTTGAACTTGAATACCGTGTTATCATAGAAAATCAAATTGGTAATGTGATACGAAAGTCTGCTTTGCATATATATATATATATATATATATATATATATATATATATATATATATATATATATATATAGTACACGTAAAGGCCGGCCCTGGTCTCGGATTGCAGGCCCTGGGCCACATTGAAACTTAGGCCAGCCCTGGGCTGCCTTTTCTTTTTTGGAGCATTCACATATGAGAAAAGGCGGCCCTAGGCTAAAAGGCTAAAACTGTGCTTTTAGAATGATTTATATGCAAGCCCAGGAAGAGAAGTACAGTGGAGTACCATCCAAATCTCTCTGGCTGCTTTATTTCATAAATAATGCACAGAAATGCACTAAACATTTCCATCCGAGATAGCCTAGCGTTATGAACTGCAAGTTAATGGATAAACTAATTGCAATAAACAGAATTGGTATTTAATGCAGTGAATACTTTAATAGGGAAACAGTACTAATTAGTGATAGTAACTGATGTGACAGCAAGAACTGCAGCGTTCTTCATTCATCAATTGAATGCTGAAGCTTATGGCAGCTTTCTGATCATCTCCCTCACCACAAGACCTGGAAGCACCTTCAAAAAGCTTTTCTCCCATTGATCTGCAGTCAGAGCCTGACTGAGAGGCGAGGGCCATTGCCAGAAAACAAGATGGATTGACTTTGCTCTGTCAGGAAAAATATTCCTCTTTAAATGAAACAGTAGAGTTAATACACTGTGTCCAACAACAAGAGAATGTGCAGAAAAAAAGAACCTTTAAAAAGAAGCCAGGTGGAATGCGCTAAAGGAATGTCCACCAGATGAGAAACAGCAGTAACACTCGCACAAGAAGCTTATAATTGCTTAGTGTTGTCATTAAAAGCAGCAGATAAGCAATAACACTAAAAATAACCCAAAGTCAATGAATCGCAAACCACAACCTCTGCCAAATCAACAAAAAAAGATAATGGAACCTGTGAGCCTTCCTGAGCTGCAGTTATATTCAGGTGTATCGTGTGATGGTTAGAGAGCAACAGGAGCTCCTACTTCTGGCAGCTGATGTCATTGTACTCCCATAGTTCCCAACTCCATTTCTCAGGGAACAATGTCCCTTCTATTTGTTTCAAAACTGCTTTACTTTTTCAATGTACATAAAACATCAGCTACTGAATCACAATCCATAGTAATTTTGTTTTTGTTTTGCATAAAGTGATAGTACCAAAAAACAGACTCTTACAATAGAGGTCTAGCTGAGGCCTGGCGTTGGGAAAGTTGTGAACCAGTGACTTTAAACGTAGCAAGGCTGGATTCTCACTAATGTAGTCTCTGTAATATCCAGAAGCATGCAGTTAGTTTCTACCGATTTATATTTTAAAGACTGTTGAAAAGGGGAGCCAATTCCATAGCCGCAATATAACGGGATCACAGTATAGTGAGGTGCTATATACCGAAGGGTGGGTGTATTCCAAATGGTTTCAAGTTGTACAGTGTACTTCACAAATATTGAGAGATTTATCGTTTTTCTCTGATCTAATTGGCCGCCATGTTGTTTATAATGCTAAACAAATTTGAACACTACGCTCAAGGATGAAAAATGACCTTTGGTCACTACAGTCGTCAATTACTATTTTTTATAAATTGGCCTTGGCATGTGCAACTGGGCCTATAAAACAATGTGTCAACTCTCATTCAAGTAAATGGTAATACGATTAATTATAGGGGCCAAAAACTGTTGCTTTAATCAAAGAATAAAAATGAGAAAATACTGCATCTAAAAGATTCTATCTTTACCAGATTACTAATTAATGGACAGTATGTAAGATTTCTTGCAGTAAAGAAAAGCACCTCTAGACAACAATTAATCTATGATGTAGATTAATATCGCTCTGAGACAACCCAACACGGTTTATGGCTGTTCAGATGTATGCTAATTAGAGGCTAAGTTTAAATCAATACCATTGGGGAAAAACACTGCTAAGAAATCTACAGAAATTATGATTCCCTTAAAAGGGCTCATTATAGTAATTCAGTGCTATCATTGCATTACTGCTGAATTTGCTCTATTTACTGAAATCTCACTATGGTCTCTTAATGCACTGTTTAAATGTCAATGCTCTGTTCACACTCAAGGGTCTGGGACCATCAAGCACATCCTAGCCAGCTGCCCATCTCTCAAGAAGATGCAGAAGAATTACATTAGACAGTAAATCAACACTGCTTGTTAATTATTTAGGAAAACAAAGTGTTGTAGTCATACACTCCACTGTGCTGCTGCAATGTTCAATCTACATAATGTATGTGGGGGAAGGAAAAGCAGCAATGTGAACCACAGCTGCAGACACATTTGAGCTGGGGTTTGGTATATTAGTTTGTGGAGTACCTGTGAAAAGGAAGAAAGAACAGCAATATACTGTACAATACACAATTACAATTCACATTTCTGTAGCGCCTTTCATCACAAGGGTCCCAAAGTGCTCCCCCCCCCCAAAAAAAAAAACATTAGTCTAATGCAACATTGTATATTTAAAAAAAAAAATGGTTTTAAAACTAAGATAAAGAGCTAGTTTGTAAAAATAGAACAGTTAAGAAAAGTCTAAAACAAAAAAATACATAATTGAAATTTTAAAAAATGGTTTCGTTAATATATGAACCTCATAGGGGTTTTTCACTTGATACTGTATGTTCTCATTGTTTGTGGAAACACAAGTTCATTCTTATGTTAGACACCCCTAATCTAACATCACATGCAAATAATATTTTAATATCAGGGAATGTACTTTGTTTGAACTAGCACTTTTGTTTACCATGTTTTGTAATTGATTCCCTCCACAGCCATTGTATAATAATAATAATAAATAATAATACTACAACTAATAATAATAATGAAACACGTGTAGTTCTTTCGATTAAAGACGTTAGCACAAGCGGTTTGATTTCATGGGCGGAATGAACTGTCAGCGGAAGGCTGTTTTTTAAAAATAAATTTCAGCAACATTTAAGCAATAACTTCTACCACATGTGATGGCCTGACAAAAAGGAACCTTGTGGCTTTACAACTAATCCTTATACTGTATATGCAAAATGTGTTGCTCAGATTATATAAAGCTCTAGCTCAACCCCATATAGAAAGCAATACACTTCTGGTCACCTTGAGAAAGTAGAGCGAACAAACAATTGGTGAATCCCATGACTTATAACCTCGAGGAAGGGCTAAAACAATGTAATCTCTTATCTGTAGCATACCCTTTGAAACATTCAAATAGTATAGATAGGGTTAACCAAAGTTATTATTTTACACTTTTCAAGAATATCTAGTCACCTTTTTGAAGAGACTGAAGAATATCCTGAGCAAGAGGGAATTCAGCTAACCCAGAACTGGCTATTCAATTCAATTATTTCGGTGTGTAAGCTTTGTTTTACAAGCCTGGGATTCACCCTTTAAAGCTGCCAGTTGAGAAATAATCTTCAGAACCTTTTCGCTAAAAAGGTCATTACATTGTTAGAAAGAAGGTAAGAAAGAAGGAAAGTAACATACTTTACAAAACGTTAGTGCAATTTTAAATCCAAACACTTTTAGCATGGAGTATACAAGCACTGCTGAAGGCTTAATACCTGAGAAGAGGTTTATTAAGACAAGTCAGAGTGCAGGCCAGTCTCATGCTGATATATACATATGGTACTCCCATCCTACTTACAAACATCACTTTCAGGGTGAAGATTTATAGGCTGGCTGTGTAAAGGTACCTTGGCCATACAGTGAGTTTAATTATCACTGTTTTAATAACTCAAACTAAAGGCCCCTTGGTTCTTTTTCATTTGTTTTATAATCTCACTAGGTTTCTGATTAGAAAAGAATACAACACAATCCACGAACTTCAGCTCTCGTAGCTGGTGCTAACTGATTCTGCGCTACACTGACAGTATGCAATTTAAAGTGAGTGCAGTCTTCTCTCTTGTTTTATAGTGACAGCAACAACTACAAAATTGCATATTGTGGCTAAACTGAATTCACCTTTTAAGGTGTTATTGTTTAACTTTGATTTGAAACTGCAGCATATTTTTATTCCACGACTGCTGTTAAAAGAAGGCACATGGTCACGCTATTGTATAAAAAGTGTAATCCCTATGGTTTTGAATGTCACTGTCCTTTTCACCCTCCACATTATCAATGGGATATTTATATAGACCTGCATCTGAAAGAAAACGACGAAATAAAAATATAAGAAACCCTCAGCATTTATTTTTGGAGTGTTTGGTACTGTTTTGTATTTATTCATATACAATTGATCAGAAAAAAGAAAACTGCTCTTGCTTCAATGACACTGATGGCTGTGACCTGACATCATTGCATACCAGCCAAGCAAATGTTTCCTTTTGTGTAGCTCATCCAAATGTACAAGCAGATCCTCTTGCTTTGTCAACACCTACCAGGGAAAGGGTTAGGGTGACAGCATGTTACGTGTGAACACACTAAGGTACCAAAACAAAATGTACACAGCACAACAATAAAGTGTTAAACTGAAAATCTGAAAACTATCAAATATGCATAAAATTAAGCTGGGAAAATAGAAACCATTATTTCTGTTCAAAATAGATATAAGTATAAGTTCAAAGTAAATTTCCCCTGGTATCCAGAAAATTATCCTAAAATGAAAATGTATTGAAACAATAACATTATTTTTTCATTGCATGCAGAAATGTAAGGCTCTGTACTTTTCTAATTGTATTAAAAACATTTTTTTATATAATTATATTCATTACTCATATAGAATATTTTAAATCCGAAGTATTAATACAGAACATAAGATGGAGAATAATTTGTTCCTTAAAAAAAAAAAAAGCGGCTGGCATCATTGCCGTTTGTTAAGATGATGCACATGAAGTGCGTTTACGAATCTGAAAAAAATATTTTAAGTGGGAGGATTTGGCAAAAGGTGAAGAAATAATATGAGAATGTACGAATGTGCAGTGCACAGCAACCTTAAGCCTAATTATTTAAATAAGCCACCCCGCATTGGAAATGCAATGCTGATTAGAGTCTGGATGAATCCAGCAGGATCCGTCTGTTCACTGGTTCTTGTCTGCTTGCTGTGACTCACGCACTGACCCCCTCCTTCTGTCACTCATTAAAACAAAAGCAGTGAATTGAGGGGGAAAAAATGAAGCTGCAGTTTGACAATCTGATTTATATAAATTAAAGTATTTTCAAACGTGTACAGTTATATACTGTTTACTATGCCACTTGCATTATTTGACAGCATGTAGACGTGTAAAAGTTTCTTACCTAGAACCTTCATGCATCAGTGTGCTTCTTGGGTCTTAACATGACCGTGCATGGCTTTGCAGGCACTGAAACAACCAGATGGATTTAGACTTACAATACTTTAAAAGACGAATTGACACCTGCAGCAAAACTTTGCATTTTGTAATAAGTTTTGGCGCAAACCCAACACAGCGCATCACCCAAAGAACACCATCCCTACTGTGAAACATGGTGGTGGCAGCATCATGTTATGGGGATGTTTCTCATCGGCAGGGACTGGGGCACGTCAGGATAGAAGGGAAAATGAATGGAGCAAAGTCCTTGAGGAAAACCTGTTGCCCTCTGCAAGAAAGCTGAAACTGGGACGGAAGTTCACCTTTCAGCATGACAAAGACCCAAAGCACACAGCCAAAGCTACACTGAAGTGGCTCAGGAACAAAAAGATAAATGTCCTTGAGTGGCCCAGTCAGAGCCCCGACCTAAATCCAATCGAAAATTTGTGGCATGACTTGAAGATTGCTGTCCATCAACGCTCCACGAGGAACTTGACAGAACTTGAACAGTTTTGTAATGAAGAGTGGTCAAATATTGCCAAATCTAGGTGTACAAAGAGACCTATCTCAACAGACTCACAGCTGAAATTGCTGCCAAAGGTGCTTCAACCAAGTATTAACTCAGGGGGGTGGAGACTTATCAAATTATGATATTTCAGTTTTGTATTTTACTATATCATTTTTTTCTCAATAAAAACTTTTTTTCCCTTTTTTTAAATGCATGAAACTCTGAGGCACTGACATGACAAAATGTGGAAAAAGTTCAAGGGGGTGCAGACTTTCTATAGGCGCTGTGTGTGTGTGTGTGTGTATATATATATATATATATATATATATATATATATATATATATATATATATATATATATATATATATATATATATATATTATAATGTGTGTGTGTGTGTGTGTATATATGTATATATATATATTATTAATTACACATTGTTCATATCCTTTTTTTTTTTTTTTTAAATTGACTGTGCATACACAGTATATCTATATGGGAATCGTACAGTTTGCCATGCTTGCCCTACAATGCATTAACTTTCCTTTACCACAGTTAACATTGTTTTCCATTTTTCCTGTTGTACAGTGTAGTTTACATGATTGTCTTTTTTCTGGAGTTTTTACATTATAGTGGAGAAAATGCACCTTGGGTTTTCAACTCAGGGCAGTAATTTACCACCATAAGCCTCAATTCCAGTCAACATTTGTATATTGCTATGCTTTTACCACAGTTTACAGCAGTAGACTTGTATTAGGGTTGTTTATTTACCACTACAATAATTCCTAATAAATTGACCACATCCTGCACAGTATGTACAGTAGATTCAATATGCAAGACTGTTCAGAAAAAATGTTTAAATACTATCACAAAATAGGCTGCAATGAATAGCTGAAATATTCAGTATGAGTAACAAGCATACAGTGCCTACACTTGGTAAGGAAAGCTGGCTGAATTGTTACTTTATTTTTATTACTGGGTTATTTATAACGTGGCAGGAAATAGTTAAACTCCTGTTCTTATTTACCACAGCATTCTTTAACACTTAGTAAAATGCCAGTCTGCATTACAGTGAATTTGCAATATACTGTAGTACATCTATATTAAACCCAGCACTCAGTTAGTTTAACAATCTCGGCTGGTGAATTGTCACGTACCAATATGTCTTTAATGACAAATAATGTGTACTGATTATGTCGCAGTCCTAAGGTCATTCTGTGGAAACAGTTTAAAAAATACTATACTTAAAGCTACAGTTCATGGAATATATGTACGGTGTGTGTGTGTGTGATATGCATATATATATATAATGTGTGATTATATATACAGTACTGTGCAAAAGTTTTAGGCAGGTGTGAAAAAATGCTATAAAGTAAGAATGCTTTCAAAAATAGACATGTTAATAGTTTATATTTATCAATTAAAAAAATGCAAAGTGAGTGAACAGAAGAAAAATCTACATCAAATCAATATTTGGTGTGACCACCCTTTGCCTTCAAAACAGCATCAATTCTTCTAGGTACACTTGCACACAGTTTTTGAAGGAACTCGGCAGGTAGGTTGGCCCAAACATCTTGGAGAACTAACCACAGTTCTTCTGTGGATTTAGGCAGCCTCAGTTGCTTCTCTCTCTTCATGTAATCCCAGACAGACTTGATGTTGAGATCAGGGCTCTGTTGGGGCCATACCATCACTTCCAGGACTCCTTGTTCTTCTCTACGCTGAAGATAGTTCTTAATGACTTTCGCTGTATGTTTGGGGTCGTTGTCATGCTGCAGAATAAATTTGGGGCCAATCAGATGCCTCCCTGATGGTATTGCATGATGGATAAGTATCTGCCTGTACTTCTCAGCATTGAGGAGACCATTAATTCTGACCAAATCCCCAACTCCATTTGCAGAAATGCAGCCCCAAACTTGCAAGGAACCTCCACCATGCTTCACTGTTGCCTGCAGACACTCATTCATGTACGCTCTCCAGCCCTTCGGCGAACAAACTGCCTTCTGCTACAGCCAAATATTTCAAATTTTGACTCATCAGTCCAGAGCACCTGCTGCCATTTTTCTGCACCCCAGTTCCTGTGTTTTCGTGCATAGTTGAGTCAGCGGCCTTTTTCCACATCGGAGGTATGGCTTTTGGCCACAAGTCTTCCATGAAGGCGACTTCTGACCAGACTTCTCCGGACAATAGATGGGTGTACCAGGGTCTCACTTTTTTCTGCCAATTCTGAGCTGATGGCACTGCTGGACATCTTCCGATTGCGAAGGGAAGTAAGCATGATGTTTCTTTCATCTGCTGCAGTAAGTTTTCTTGGCCGACCACTGCGTCTACGGTCCTCAACGTTGCCCGTTTGTGCTTCTTCAAAAGAGCTTGGACAGCACATCTGGAAACCCCTGTCTGCCTTGAAATTTCTGCCTGGGAGAGACCTTGCTGATGCAGTATAACTACCTTGTGTCTTGTTGCTGTGCTCAGTCTTGCCATGGTGTATGACTTTTGACAGTAAACTGTCTTCAGCAACCTCACCTTGTTAGCTGAGTTTGGCTGTTCCTCACCCAGTTTTATTCCTCCTACACAGCTGTTTCTGTTTCAGTTAATGATTGTGTTTCAACCTACATATTGAATTGATGATCATTAGCACCTGTTTGGTATAATTGTTTAATCATACACCTGACTATATGCCTACAAAATCCCTGACTTTGTGCAAGTGTACCTAGAAGAATTGATGCTGTTTTGAAGGCAAAGGGTGGTCACACCAAATATGGGTTTGATTTAGATTTTTCTTCTGTTCACTCACTTTGCATTTAGTTAATTGATAAATATAATCTATTAACATGTCTATTTTTGAAAGAATTCTTACTTTACAGCATTTTTTCACACCTGCCTAAAACTTTTGCACAGTACTGTGTATATATATATATATACTGTATATGTATATATATATGGTCGATTTAAAAGTTGTTGTTTTGTTTATTGTATGCTGTTTTTTATTCCTGTCACTGAAGAGCTCAGTGGGAAAATAGTAGACCAACTGAGAGAGACATAAAACAGTATGGGAAAGGACAGGCAAGGAGAGATAGCAAGAGAAAACCACTGGAGGAAGAACGAGAAGAGGCAAAACAGCAGGGTAATAAAATAATGAAAGGGTAACAAGAATTTCAAGTAGTAGCACAAGACAATGAGGTTATAAACGTTACTGCTCTGTGAAACATACATTGACAAAGTTTGCAAAAAATGTGGGCTCTGACTTTATGAAAATACCGGTAGGTGTTTTTATAATCTCATAAGAAATACTGTGTCCTTTTTTGTGTGCCTGGTGACTAACCGCATGAAAAAAAAGTCAAATAAATCTGTGCATAGACTGCCTATCTGTATTTGTCAGTACTAGATCTACAGAATATTTGTTTTACATTGGTGCCTATTTGTACATTAATTTCCACTCTAATTAATTAGCGTTGTCAAGTGATGTATACAGATTTTGTTTTGCAATACAGTGTAGTGGCCATGGAGTTTGATGCATTTTTGTTGTAAAGGGTCAAGAAAGTGATCACTAGAGAGTTTTGGTGTATATGGCTTAATGTGCCCTACATAATCCATTTTAAGAGCTGCATTCAAAAACAGCAGCAATAAGGGTTTTTCTAAAGGCAGTCTGGTTTGCAACGCTAATGGACCTAACAGGAAGGAAATGCGATTTGAAAGAAGCTGATCTATGTAACCTATTGTTGAGGGGTAATGTTGATCTAATTATTAACTGTCAGTGATGGAACAGCAGAACTCGGTGGCTGCCAGAGACAGCTTTTGGGATTGTGCCATGAACTAAACCAAGAGTGTTTTGCGCAGGATTCATGATGCTTCTACTGACTATTGGCATGTACAATAGTTCTGGCAGGAAAGCATTCATCTCACTACCTTTTGTCACACATTTATTACATTCTACTTCTGTGTATTGTTGTAAGATGTTATCTATCAGTTTTGAACACTTAAAGTGATAGGGAGCTTGCATATATTCTAATTGTAATGTATGTGATGAAGAATAACTCGGCATACCGTTTGGGAATATAGTTAGATTTCAATCAGTGATGGTATGTTTTTAACATTTTAACACCAAAACATTTTGTATCTTTGTGAAAAAAATATACACTACAAGACATATGTTGGCCTTGTATTTTGGCTGAGCTAAAGGTCTGAAATTAGCATTCTGACAGTTTTTGAACCTTTTTTTAATACTAACTTTCAGCAGTGCACAGAAATAATGGGAACAGTTTAATTTCAATTCCTAAAATAGAGAAAATGTTATATGTCCTGTTAAAAGGAAAATTGTTATTTCAAAAGGGCTGCAGAGTATCTCAGCAACCCAAAATCTAGAAACCTAAAAGGTAGTTACATAACTTTTAAAAATATGTACAGTAAGTCTGACATGATTGAGTGGGAATGATGATGGGTTGGCATTGACCCAAAGAATATTGCAGCTGTGTTTTCAGAAGTATATAGCTGCCTGTATACTGTATAGTGGGCAGGTAAACACTGTCTATGCTATGCTAGGTATTATTATTTTTTATCTACTTTATTACAACATGGAATGTATTTGGATAATCAAGAGGCAGCTCTCTATCACACTTTTATTTCAGTAAAATGTACATTTGTCTAAAAAATGCAATGAAAGTATTTTTTTTCTAATGAATATCACAATCAATCAAACAAATTATTTTGGCAAAAGAATACAATTTGCTAGAAATTACCTTTTCGCTGTTCTGGGCATGGCAAGGCCAATCCAGAATAAATATAGCAAAGACCTGACCTTTGTAAAATTATAATAGTGTTGTCAAATCCGGACAACAGTGAAACAAGGTTTTCCAGTTTGTGTAAAAGGTTGCAAAAAAGTCACACCAGCAACTGAATATCTATATGGAATGCGTTTATATGTGTGCATTTAAATCAAAATCTTCACACTCCACTACATTATTATTCACATATCAAATGAATACTTTGCAAAAAGGTTCATGCATGAAACTGGAAATGGGTTCTTTGTATTTTGTTGTTTATCTCTTTTTTTCCATTATTGCTCCAAAACGTTCCTTATACCTTGCACATGGGCATTATTTTAAATGATCTGAAATTCAATTAATATTTAACCTTCGCATTCAGCACAGACAGTGGACTTTATGGTGGCTAGTAATTAAATTATCTTTTTATGTCCACTTGTACCTTTTTTCTATCATGCATTTCACTACAAAATGATGATTGCTCCTTCACACTTTAATCTCAAATGAAAGTATTACTTTAAATGTCTAAAGAAATAGTGTTCCCCTTTTTTCTTATCTAAAAATGTAGCGATTAAGACCTTTCAATAGTAGTATACAACATTACATTGATGACCCATAATTCAATTCAGCAGTTTATCCAGGGATCAGAGTCAGGTATTCAGGGAAACACAATATAGATGGTACAAACAATAGCAAAAGGATGCATTCCACAGTAAATGCATAGTTATAAAACATTCTGAAGTTTTAATTGTCATAGCAATAGGTATACATTTTTGATGTTCAGTTTCAATTTTGTAAGAAAAAACTTTGGCATAGAGCTATATATTTGTGTTTTAGTATGTTCAAAAAAAGTTAAAAGCCCTTACATTTAGGCCTACCAATTCATAAATAAAATAAAACATAAATAAATAAATACATTGAACTGCTATCTTTGTCTGTACAACAGTGACATCTTTTGGTTGGTCACCGACTTAAAACTTGATAAAAACAGATGAACTTTGCATTAGCATTAGTACTGCAGCATGATTTTTTGCTTGATGTAGACAAAGAGTTTATACCTATTGGAAGTATAGAGCATATTTTTTGGCATGACTTTAGAAGATGTGATTTTATGATGATCAATAAAAACCTGTTATTGAAATGACAGGCTATTTGTTTGAAATATTTTATTTGTACAGTATTTGTTTAAAACTGCTCTCTGGAGAAAGTAGAATTTGTGAACTGGATTGAATGAGATTTATTATTTAACTTCTGGCTATTATAATCCCCTGAGTTTCTGTTTTATGATTATTATTTTTTGCTCTCATTTTAGTACCTATACCGCAGAGATAGGGAGGCTTTCAAAAGATACAGATATTCATTCTTCCTTTCTCTCTTTCTCATACACATAGACACTGTCAGCAAAGTCTGTTTCATGGTTCCCATAGAAACAATAAAAATCAATGTCAGCTAAAATAACTATTGATTTCGGCTCTTTAGTTATTTTATTTTTATTTTAATGTAACAACTTGTTTTCTTCCTTAGTAGCACTAAAGCAGATGTCCAATGTGTTCCATCACAGCAAGCACAGCCTACATGCTGTGACTCAGCAACACAATATAAAACATGTTCAGAGGTGTCCATCAGTATTGACACTAGCAATGTGTCTCAATATTATTCCCCAGAGCTGAATGCAATAAATGTCCATGTTCCAGTACATCTCTAGTTCTGAACCCTATTAAGCACTGCTAGGTATTGTCGATGACGTTGGCGAGAAGAATGCAGTGAGCAGTTTAGTGCAACTCGTGGTAAAAAGTATGTCCTACATATTAGGTTTGTATAATTAACAAAGATGGTGAATGATTGATAATCTGAAACCACATGGTGTCAATACAATACATGGTAAACATTAATGAAATCAAAACTGGACTTACAATGTGTATTCAACCACACCATGGTATCACAACATGGTAGAAATAAAGAGTGCTAAAATATGCTGAGAAATTCAAACAAACGCAAGAGACAATGGGTTTCTACACTTCTGTATGGGTGACTTGGACCTTGCAGTTATGGGTCACATGACAAAGGGTCTTACTTTGCTTAGGAAGAAAGGATGGCTATTGTTTTCCAAACAGATTTGTTTACTTATGTCATTATGCAAATACAGTTCTTCTACACAATGCAGCGATGTTATATATGATATACTGGACAGTAGGCCCTTGCACAGACCTCATCTCACCTAGTCAAATCTAATTACAGTATATAGTAAATTATACAGTACTTTGTGTAAGACAGCCTCATTTAGAAGTGGTTTAATCAATAAACACAGAATTTATCCAGACTGAAATATAGTGAATATAATCATATCAACATAATAATGTTTGCATGTATGTTAGTTCCCATTGAAACTGCTTTGGAAGACAATTTGCCTAATGCTTTAGCATCACAAATACATTGGTTTTGTGTGATCAGAAGAAGCTTCTTTAATTTTTTTTTATTTTTTTTTTACTCATATTACTGCTTATTTAAATTAGATCTTGGTGTAAAAGGTGTAATTAAACTGTTAGAATGGTTTCTTGAGTAATCCTCTGATTACCTGCTTTAATGGTATTTGCTCTTTTTTGTTTTACCAAGAAAGGTAATAAAGTTCAGCATGGAAGCGAATTGTGTCTTTCTCATTTTGAATGCACCAAGACATTAACCATTGTTCTGAAAGCTTGCAAGAACTCCCCAGGTTGAAGAAAATTACTTAACCCCCAGATTTCAGGGTTAACTGAATATTGCTTTTCAAGTTTCTATACTACAGAAATGTCGTTGAACTTAGATATCACTACCGAGCCTAAAGTAATACAAACATGGACAATGCAGTCCTACAGTACAGATTTATCAGACACCATGCAGCTGATTTTCATCTAGTATGATACTTGCAATTTGACCACAGTTTAACATTATAATCCAGGGCTGGCAATGCAACATGAAACAAGCATGTGATTGGTCGAGCAAGGTTCCAGCTGTCCATATTCGAAATCACTGCAAGGCCTCATAATTCTAAGTTCCGGTAGCCATCTTGTTAACAGTTACAGATGTACAGTAACTATAAAATGGAGGCCCAAATTTATAAAGGAGGAAAAACCGACCGCAAAAAGCCACGTAATGTGCGTGTTCAGTACGACCGCACTCAGCGTCAAAATAACAACCTATTTTATAAGACTAATTAGGTGAAGCAGGTGATTCCGCAATCAAACAATTTAAATACCCCTCACCGCAATTAGCGGTGGAGAATTACACACCTCTCCACAATAAATATTGGGTTTGGGTCAACCCTGCGTGTAGGCTACACATTCCAAAAGAAAATGAATGAAACACAAAGACCTCAGCCTGGTACTAGCCATGATGAGGATGCTCAGAAGCAAAAACTGAAATTTACCAATATGGAAGTGGAGATTTTGGTACAGGCAGTACTTTGTAGCCTAGGTTTCTTATACATTACGACGCATCATCCAGTTACTGTGCTTCACATATTAGTTCAACTTCTTATTTCTTATAGAATAATTCCAGGCGTATAGACTTTTCAAACTTCAGAAACAATAAGTTTTATTTACTTACATCCATGGCAGTCAAACGGGTGGAAAATCCTTCCATTGTACAGCAATATGTTAAACAACAACACCATACAGCTTCATACGGGTTCACACAACAAAATACATTAAAGTTGAATCCAGTATCCTCCACAATTGAAATGTGTTGCATGCATGCCATTTGCGATCGTCTCAATAATCAACCGTGTTATGTTTTCAGCCCGAATTTTATCTAATTTCCTAACATTTCGCTTGCATGTCTGGGCCCCACCTCCTTCAGATAGCACAGTCTATTCATAAATCAATGGTTCAAGGACCTTAGATGTCAGTCTTTTTTTAATTTAATTTTGTTTCGTTTCAAAGTATTACTGTTATTGATCCTAGCACAGAAAAAAATACATAAATAAAATAACAAACGGTTTAGTCAAAAGTCCTTTTATAGTATGATGCAGTGAGATGCCAACATTTTATTATTTTTGTATTTATTACATATTTACTGCCGAAACAACCTCTGATATGAGCCTGAAATGTCTACATTAGTGTATACTGACCTTAATGTAATGTGTGTGTGTATACACTGTATACAGTATATGTGTGTGTGTGTGTTACACTCAGTCAGGATTTGGTCAAACACCGACAAAAATAACCATTTCGCGATTCGAGCATTTACAAATTATCAAAGAATGAAATGAAAGTTATTTTGGTCTTTGAGACAGCGTCTTCGGTCTTTGAGTAATGCTAATTTTCATACAAAATATATATAATACTTTAAAATCGATATATGGTTTTACAAAATACTGTAAATACATATGTGCATGCATGGATTTAATGTCTACGTGTATTTTTTTTCGCTAGTGGTTCAATGTGGGCCAAAATGATTCTAACAGTCCGCGTACGAGAACTGTTTTTTTTTGTGTGGTGGGGTGGGGTGGGGTGGGATAGGGGGGGTTTGAACCCCTGCATATAGTCTTGTGAGATATTAAACCTGGCTAAATAAACCCATATAATAACATGGAGATGAAATCGATCATTCACACCAAGGTACAGTTCAGAAGTCAAGCTACAAATATAGCCTCTTTTTGTTTCACATTAACATCTGTTACTATATGCAGCAAACCTCTCCAAAAAACGTATACTATGGAAACAGTAGGGGTATTCCTGTATCCCTGGAAACACTAGTATATATGTTATATTGTTGAAAATGAAAAGTACTAATTGTGGTTCCCTTCCTGGGATGATGCACTCGGTCCGGCCCACTGAGGGATTAAAATCATCATCCTGAGGAAGCCATTTCTCTTTTTCCTTCTCAAGATGGTACGATAAGACCTCTGTGTTGAGCTGAGCATGTTGATAGAAAAGAGCTTCTTGAGTCGAATTGAGTCGATTGTATTTCCCTTGCATTCGTGCTGAAAGCTGGCTCGCCGCTTTCCCGGAATCAACGACTCTGAAAATACCAAGACCTTTCGCCTTTCTGTCTTTCAGTGGCCTCCTCGCTTGCATGGTAGACCGCTCTTTGTTATCTGTCTGTCGTGTGTGAGCGACTGCCTGTGCAGTCACCCTTGCGAGTGGTTGTCTATTTCCTTCTTGAGAGTACACAGTTCCTCCACCGGGCTAGGCCTTGCTTCATCCCCACTGTTGAGTGACTCCTTCATCTGTGCTCTCTTCCACGGGGCTAGGCCTTGCCGCATCCCCACTGTCGAGTAGACCTCATCGGGTGCGTAGGCCCGCCCACCTCGGTGAGTCAGGCCTTGTAAACAAACAGTGTGCTCTCCCCTATCTATTTCTACTGTGGTTTTTGCTGTCCGCTTCCGACTTGCCCACTGCGGCTTTGGCCCTTGTGTCTCCCTGGTGCATGCTACGTGCTGACCAGGTGTGTGACCGTGTGGTTAGGGTAGGCACAGTTGCATAGCTGCCCCCCAGTGCTTCGGTACCGCAGCGCACTCACAGCCCTTGGTACTTTGGTATCTCAGTGCGCAAGGTGGAGACAACAACTGACTGTTGTTGCTAGTATCGTGGCAACTAAACAGAAAAAAGCGGTACGCTTCCTTCAGCACCTCATGCAATCCATTTTCGTTGATTAAATGCAGGATATCACCAACTGAACAGTTCTGAAACTGATCACCTCTGAAGACCACACCAAACTCATTTTTCAGACGATCAAAGTCAAAGTAGCTGCCGTACGAGTTGGAGAGCGATCGCGTTGAGTCTGACAGCTCGAGGAAGAGGAGGGCCCTGATGTCTGTAAAGAAATCTGGGCAACGATGTTATCGAAGATTTCAAAGTACAGTGGCAAAAACGTGTTCTGACTGTCTTCAGAGGATCCTTTCCTTATTGGCTTTTGTGCAGGGTAGTCGACGAGGGCAGTGGCTGCAGAATTAAACACTTCTTTGAACTGCTCTGTTCACCAATCCTCGCAATTGTTGACTTAATTTGCGAACTGCAGTAGTCTACATCGACAACCTTTTTCAGAAGGAAATCATACAGAATGCCGGTGATGCTGAAGATGTTACCGTTGGTGAAGGCCAAGAACAGAAACTGCAAGTCCTTAAGCTTTGCAAGGTATCCAAAGACTTGTAATCGTGATTCTACTTCCCAACCTCTGGCATCGTTCACCTTCTGAAACACTTTGCATAGTTTCTCTCTCTCAGAGACAACTGCATGTAGAACTCTGCTGTTAGATGTCCACCTTACTGCACACAGAGAAGGTATCCTTCTGTCCGCAATTTGGTCCAGTAGCTGTGTTTGCTAGAGCGTGTAAAAAAAAGTGAAGAAGCCTCGCAATGTTGCAAAAAAGCAACACATTTCTTAAATGCAATGTGCCCCTTGCTGGAGAACTAGATTCAGTCTGTGGGCAAAACAGTGCACAAACAGAGCCTGGGGAGCCTCTTTTTTAATAAGGGCTTGAAGATCTCCCAGCTCACTAACCATCACTGCAGCGCCGTCATAAGACTGAGAGACGAGTTTTGTTTTGTATCGGTATTTGCTTAACAACCTGCTTCAAAGCAACTGTGGTTCTGTCTGCACTGACGTCTTTGAAACCCATAAACCTCTCCTGTGTGCTCCCCTTCTTGTCCACGTAGTGTAACACCAATGAAAGCTGGCTTAACTGAGAAATGTCAGTTGTTTCGTCTAACTCACAATCAAAAAGCTGCACTCTTCGATCTCGCGGTCAATGTATGAAATTATTTCTTCAGCCACACACTCTATCCATTCATTTTGTATCGTCTTAGACAGGCCAGAAAAAACAGATGCATTTTTTTGCCAATAGGCTTTCAACTGTTGTGCCAAAAAAAAAAATCAAAATGCTCCCTGAAATTACCCTGGTTGTTAGAATCCTCTGTCTCACGGTGGCCACAGAATGCAAGCTCTTGACGAAACAGAACAGCTGATATCGATCAGCCTCTTCAAAATCTCCCTATCCTTCCTTGTGTTTTCATTGTGCTCAGTGACAGCAAGGCGCCTTTGCTCGCTGAGCAATACATCTATGGTAGTGCTTTCCCGCTCTAAGCATTTCAGGGAAACCTGATTCCTTATGTGCTCCTGTGATGAGCTCTGTTCGTGACAGATTTTTCCAGTCGCTGTAACCATCACTTGCCCAAACTGATTTTTTAATAGAAAGCAGCAAACATGACCAGCAATATAATTTGTTACTCACGGTGCTGATGGTCAGCCATTTATGTACTCCATACCAAGAGACCTGAAACTGCCGTGTTCTTTTCCCGTCTTTCTTTAAAACATCCAGCCCAGGTTTTATTTGCCCCTCCTTCACAATGACACGTCTCTCTTCATCAGATCTTTGAGAAAACCCACTTTTCTTTAACTCGTTTACTATGTCGTTCTGTACTGAAGCCATTTTTTAAATAGAAAAAATACAGTAAAACCAAAGATACCGGTATTCGAAACCACAAAATTGTCACGTTCAAGTTCAACTCTGGCTCTACTTCGTCACCCTCCATGCAGAGTACTTTCCCCTGATTGGCTGCTGGTGGTATACATCACGGCGCGGTGAAAGTTGAAAATATTTTATCTCCTGCGCTCCACGCTCTACTTCCCTCTTGCGCTGTGTGCCCACGTGCCTCACCAAGCTTTGTTTACTGTAGCAATGCCTTCACACAGGACTGCTGAGCCTGTTCCATTGCCATGGTAACACCACCGCTTGGTGAGGCACAGTGGGCTTTGTGCCTTTACATAAATAAATCAGCTTATTTTCTGCTCTCTGGTGTTGCTCTTCTGGTTTCGGGGAGGTTCCGGTAACTTTTCAGTATTGTCACTAGCACTTTTGGGAATTTATGCAATGAATATGTTCAACTGTAGTTAATTTTGTGTATTTTTTATCAACTAATTTAAGAAAACCGAATATGCAGGATATATACCTTTTGGAATTATAATTGAACCGTTTAATTCTTAGTGCCTCAGTTGCCTAATCGGACGGGCCGCCACTGTGCCATACATAATGTCGTTGGTGGTCGTCTTCTCTTTCAGAGAACCAGGGTTACGGTAAGTAACCTAACAAGTTTTAATGGCTAGTGTTTTGTTTGTTTCTTTTAATTGAGTTATTCTAATAAGCAGTAGAATGTGGACGGATTAGAAAGATGTGCATTCTGCATTTACGCGAGTGCAAGATGTCGATTTTTTTTTTCAAATAATACTTGTTAAAAAAAAGTCTTTGTCTTTGACAAGACAAATGTGCCGTCATACTGTGTAACAGTATATATATATATATATATATATATATATATATATATATATATATATATATATATATATATATATATATATAAATTTATAAACAACACACACGTAATAAAAGAAAACACACAAAGGGGGAAAATGCAGACTACACACATCTTATAATGATATACAGTGTGGTTACAGCTGTTTGTTGCTTTGGTTAGTAATACATATTGTAGTAGAACAACGTGTAATTGTGTAGAAAAATTTCTTTTGCACAGCCATTTTTTAGGAGTTTGCGGACCACCTGGATTTTACTCATGGACTACATGGTAACCACTGCTCAGGTTATGAATAAAAAAATGTAAGTATGACATATGTGTTGTTACCCTAGTTTGCACTTGCATTTGATAAAAACAAAGCCTGCAGTATTTTTTTAATTCAGTAACGGCAGCAGCCCCGTTCTTATGGCAGCATGTTCACTATGATTTGTGTTACAGTGTCAAGATCTGTTTTTTTTTTTTTCTTTCCTGTTTGCGAAGTTTCCGCTGTTGCGCAGTGAGACAGGCTAGCTGCAATACCCTGAAGTTTATATATACAGTACTAACTTGCCACACTCAGGTATGGAGAGTGAAAGCTCGTCTTCAGCTGCTTCGGTCAGCGGTAGCCCTACACAAACTGAAGCTGACCTGTCCAGGCACATGCTAGAACTAGAGGAAGATGACGACTTGGAAGTTTTCAGTAAGGTAGATAAAATTATATATATATATATATATATATATATATATATATATATATATATATATATATATATATATATATATATATATATAATTTTGTAAACAAGAGTTAATGATTCACATTTAAAAAGACTTGCCACGACTCCAACATATATCTTTGTATATAAACTTTGCGTGTTTATGAGACTTGTACACAGGGCTTTTCTTTTTAAATGCAGTATTGGGAAATTAACTATTCGATTTTATATAGAGATAATAAAACAATACAAAAAAAACCTATTCTAATTCAATTGAAAGTTCGGTCTTTACTGTCACGCGCAGACGACATACACAGGGCACATAAAGTTCACTCATAAATACGTCAACATACTCATCTGCACCCCCAAAAAAAGCAAAAAAAACGCCTGTTGTAGCTGTTGAAAGCAGCAGTCAAAATTATTGCATTGTAACCTCCGCCCTTGTTTCAAGTCTGAGGGATTAAGAAACGCGTAAGAGGATTCTGTCATTTCCCCACGTAAAAGTTTCGCATTGAAACGTTGTCTTCAGTTGTTACCACATATTCTAAAAGAACCGAAACAATAACTGCTGACTTATTTTGGTAAGTGTATTTGTTTGGATTACGTTATTTACGTAATACATGTCTCAAAGTTAAGATATGGATAGACTTTCAACTGAGAAAGATTATTAATTACAAGCACTGTACATGTTTTAATATAGGTATCAATATGCTATTTTGAACAATATCTCATATTTGAAGGAATATTGGTTGCTGTATAGAGATGCATAATACAATAGAAAAATGTAATATTTTAGAAGAAAGGATGCACAATGCTTCAGAATATTAATTTTCTGAGGTTGGCCTGTCAATTAAGTGGTGTTTACTATATTAAGTATAAGGAATGGGTTTCATCCAATTTAAATGTGTGTGCAGTTTCAATGATATATTTTGTAAATGTTCTGCAATCAACCAAATGCCAAAAATATATACAGTAGTATCCACTCCATGCAGGGCTAACCCATTTACGAATGTGCTGCTGTAGGCTAAATGGTCTGATGTTTACAAAGGATATGACAATTGGCAGGTTTTGCTATCTCATGCTGCACCCAGTGGAGTGTTTTCATTATCTCTGTGCTTTAATGATTGTAGACCAGGCATATCTGCTGTAATGCACAATCCATGAGCTAATACAGCAGCTGTAGAATCGCATCCATGAAATGAAATCTGTTGATTTGAAATGTATTGAAAATGTCACTTTTTTTTCTTTTTAAATATAATTAACAGTTGGATAGCCATGACAGTTGTCTTTGTGTATGTTCAGGATGCCACGTTGACCGATGCCAGCTCTTTTAGTGCTTCTATGCCCATGTCCCCTGCATCCATGATTAACCAGTATAAGCTTGAAGAGCAAGACATTAAAGATGTGTTCATCACAGTAGACTGCCCGGAGAGCCACGTCACATCCATAGAGACTTTCGTTACTTACAGAGTTATAACAAAGGTAAGACTGTTACTATAGCTACCTGCAGAGGCAGTTGTAAAGTGTGCATTGTTCATGTACAGCATTTTGAGTCAAATGTGTTTGTGGGGCTGATAACTTTTCCCTAAAAAAACGTTCTGCCAATGAGCAGTTTGTGGCCATGTTTAAATGTGTAATATGCATAAATTCGATGATTTAAAAAAAAAAGCTATTTATTTTAATTTCAATTCCTCAAGCTAAAAAGTTTGTCAAAGTGAATGTCCTATATCTTGAGATTGCTTTGTAAAATACATTTGTATTTGCACTTTCCTCATTCTTTGTAATTAAATATGGATTTCCTATGTAACATGTATAGCATCGCACAATCCCTTCAGCACTGCAGTAAGTTTTATCTAAATATCACTGTCCTTTGTTACAGACAACTCGCAGTGAATTTGACTCCAGTGAATATGAAGTTCGTAGGCGTTATCAAGATTTCCTTTGGTTGAAAGGCAAACTTGAAGAGGCACATCCTACTTTAATTATAAATGTATACACAGTTTACTGAACTTACTAAAACAAATGTTCTAATATTTAGTTGCTGTATTGTTTTAATTGTAAAAATAATTACTGTTTTTATATTGTATATAGTGGGTCCCATGGAAAATCTCCCTGGTACCGTGGTAAACTCACAGTAACTCGAGGTGCGTCGCAGTTTCCGTGGTTATAATCTGGTGTAGCTTGCAGTGTAAAATCGATGCTGTCTTTTTCCAGCAGTGTGCCAGAGAGACATTGTATTATAAAAGAGCTAGTGTATCTGTCCAGTCCTATCTGTAACAGTGTACTGAAGGAACCTAGATAAAGAGGCTGCCCAGTTTGAATTGCAGCCAAGAGAAAGAATGCGATTAGTTCTGTGTTTTGAGAATCTAAAAACTGTGGATGCCAATTTGAATGAATTTCTGTATTGCTTTATAAAATGTATACTTCACAGCTGCTTCTCTGTTATATCATGGTGGCTTTTAATTTATGTACCTTATAACAGCCTCTTTTCAAACCAGAGTACTTCAATATCAGTTTTTGTTTTAAATTTCAACATTGTGTCTCACAATTAGACATACTGTGGTTGAAATACAATGTTTCAATTCAAATTGGATGCAATGACAAGGGCTGGTACAATGCTGCAATACACAAAAGAATACACTTAGAAATAATTGTCTACACATTTGTATTGTGAGTGATTAATGCAGTACTTTTTAATCCCCGTAATTTCTATGCAGGTATACAAGTCCTGACACCATGCCCCACCCCAGCCTGCAGCAGGTAAAATAAAGTGATTTCACCTCCCACACTGTTGCTTTGAAGACAGGTGTTACGGAACTAATTCATGTTCCAGGATTGGATGTGGGTCTAGTGGGGCCCTAGAACATGAGACCAGTAATGTGATGCAGTGTTATTTGCATTATATGAAATGACACCATCTGGTGTCCAGCCAGTGTATTTTTTTTTTTTTTTACTTTCTAAAGAAAAATGCTCCTCCTGGCTGTTCTTCAGCGGATTCTTCACAAATGTAGTTGACACACTGTGGTATCGGTTACCGTGCCTACTGCGGTACTGGGGGGGATGTTTCATGGGACCCACTGTATATAACTAACATGTATTGGACAATATTTCATGAAAATGGCTACTATATGTTTTATGTGTTTGTTTGAAAATGTTCTATCATAATTAAGCTATATCAATGAGGTTATTCATTGCACAATGTTACATTTGTATTCATGCATTTGACAACTTTTAATCTTGCAGTATAAATAAAAATGACAGTGTACTGTGCATTAACTTTACTTGTTTCATTTTCTTTTAGCCATTGCCAGAGAAGTTTGTGATGAAGGGAATGATGGAACGATTTAATGATGGTTTCATTGAGACACGCAGAAAAGCACTTCAGAAATTTGTGAACAGAATTGCAGATCATCCTATTCTGTCTTTTAATGAGGACTTCAAAGTTTTTCTCACAGCTCAAGCCTGGGTAAATTTATGAATGAAACCTTAGTATCTTTTCTGATTTCTATTGAAGTGTGGTGAATAATAGAGATTATGAGAGCATAAAAGAACAACAATAAAGCCACCTGGCGGTAAGTAGGTAATTAAAACCTCATGTTTGCAATAGCAAAGCAAAAAATGACACGGGAGTTCCATTTTTACTTTGTCACACGGCACAGCAATGCCATTATCCCTTAATTACAGTTTGGTTTTCTACAACTTGAACCGGAAATCCCAATGCCAAAAAGCATTATCACTTATTCTTTCTCTTGCGCTTTCTGTTGTTCATCTAGGAGCTGGCCTCCCGCAAGAAGCAGGGCCCCGGCTTGCTCAGCAGAATGGGGGAGACTGTGCGGGCAGTCGCTGCCTCAGTCCGAGGAGTTCAGAACCGCGCAGAGGAATTTACTGCTATGAATGACTATGTGGAGACATTCGGCCAGAAAATGGGCATGCTGGATAAGATCGCTCAGAGAATTGTCAAAGAACAAAAGGGTAGGAAAATTGAGTTTTGAGTTTTAGATTGTGCCATTATTTGATCTAGAAATAAGCAGGCTAATGTAACTCAGAAATTAAAAATGATACACTGGTTATGTAGTCTAGAAAGACATTTTTATTGTGAGCCACAACATTCCACCCGAGAAGGTGTAGTTGCTCTTAAGTTGTTGATTTAAGAGGCGGGGCAATGATCTCATGTCAGATCACTGCACTCTGCATTTGAATAGATCACATTTCTTAGTTTACCCAAAATGAAGTCATTCCAATTATTTAAGCAAACATACAAGAAAAAAAAAAACTTTTATTTATGCTGCACTTCTACAAATTAAAATACAGAAGCTTGTGCTTGGAGAGGATTTAAATTCACAACCTTGTTTAAAAGTGTAATCTATTCTGGCTGCTTTGGGTGTGTTTGTTAAAGAATACATTACAAAACTTCTTTAAAACACATAGAAAACTTCTGACATCAATAAACTGAAAGAAATAGGAATGTAATTGCCATGTGTAATTCAATTAGTAGTCTATTTTGCACATTTCAAAGTTACTGGTGGAAATCTTAAACATTTGCTTTAGTGAGATTGTATTTTAAAGCGCCAGTGTCCACTGATATTGTAGAGTACCTGGAGGGAATGAAGGAGTGTGGTCCTGTGTACACCCTGTGGTCAGGCTCTGAAGATCAACTAGTGGAGCCTCTTAAAGCTATAGCTGGCTGCATTGACAACTGCTGCAAAGTGACAGAGGAGCAAGTGGCTGGGCTCTCTGAAAACCAAGTTCCCATCCTACACGAATATGTCCTCTGTGCAGAGACCTTGAAGGTAGGCTTTTTTTTGTTGGTAAAGCTGTGTATCCATTGTATAGTGTATGAATGGGAATGTACTGCATATTCAACTTCGTCTTAATGCATACCCATATGTACTAATGTGGAATGAGATCTTGCCACTAAAGTCCAATTTAAATGTTATCCATACCTCTGGTAATATTTTTACTTAATTGTGAGCATAATTAGGAAAATTAGATTTTTATCAGCACTTGCAATCGCATTGGCTAATGGAAAAGTTTTGCTTATGATGACTAAAATGCAGCATAATTGTATGTGTCTTGTATTTATGTCATTGTAAATGATTCGGTTTATATTTCTAACTACAAAATGATGAACAATTAGTTTTACTATTAGCTTATTCCGATTTGCTCAAGTGGTTTTCGCCATGGTAACTAGCTTTCAGTTTTTAGGCTGTACTGAGAAGACGAGACAACATTCAAGCGGAATACGAATCTAAAGTTGATGCTCTAGCCAATAAGAAAGCAGACAAGGAAAATGTAAGTTCTATTTTTGTTTTTCCAAATTCTGATGTCCTATACAGAATCTGTTGCCCACTTCACCAAATCCAGACACATTCATCACATTGGTAATAGGATCTGGTACAGTTCGCTGGTTAATTTAAAAATCTGCTTTAAGGTGCAGAAAACAATAAATGTTTTTTTTTTTAAACTTTGAAAACACGGTTATATCCATTTTCCTTCTGCTTTTTTTAGTTCTTACATAGTTTGTAGAGGACAATCAAATCATATATATTGCCACTTGTGTCAACTTGTTCGAAGTAAGTGGGAAGTCACTTTTATAACCTTAATGTAATAAATCATTTTTAAAGTAGGTGACCAAATACTTTGATGCAAAACTATACAGGTGTGTGTGTGTGTGTGTGTGTGTGTGTGTGTGTGTGTGTGTATACAGGATGATTTAAAAAAGAAAAAAAAAGTTGGGTAGAGCAGTTCAACAAGTTGAGTTTCGAAACTATTCTGTAGCAGCATGAGTGGCTACACATGATTGCTAGGTGTGGTCCTTTAATGTTACGTGACGGACCAATTTGACACTACTAGATACTGTAGAACTGTGGACACTATTCACAAAGCTCTTGTTTTTATTTAAAGTTCTTTCTAAATGTTTAAATGAAAAAAGTGTACATTTTTTTTATTAAAATGTTCTAGACTTAATAAAGAATTCGGCAGTCTAGACCAGTTTTGTGACGATCTGTATTTTATCTTTATAAAATAAATGATGGGTTAAAGCTTTGTTAAAAAGACCCTGATGCATGTTAAGTGCCCACCTTACCCATCTCTTCTATCCTTTGTATTTGCTCCCCATGTTGCTGAACTGTCATACCTATTTATCACCTTGTACACTTTACTTTATACATAAATCAGTTCAGCTTACACTGTTACTAAAGATTAACACATCCGCTGTGTCACTAGCTGAAGCACTTTGATCTAAGCTTTGTGTTTGGGGGTTTCCTCGGCAAAAACACAGAAGAAGCCAAACAGCAGAAGCAGCAGAGACTTGATTGTGAAATGAAAGAGGTACGGCGACACCACACTCAGTGCGGCGACACCACACTCAGTACGGCGACACTCAGTCCTGCTGGACAGCTGCAGCATTTGTCTTAAATTTCATATAGTTGACATTGAAGATGGTAAAACTTATATACAGTCAGCACTCACATATCCAACCCTATACAATTTTGACTTCAGTGACGGTTAAATGATTGTAACGCGTATCTGATTATTTCATTTTGGCCCGTTTCAACCCTTGTCCGTTTTTTCAGGGAACACAAAAAAGATACAATGTCAAAAATACTTAGCTGAAAGGACTGTGTTTTAAAATAAGCAGGCTTCCATTTAGATGTACTATAGTTGTTTTTTTTTGGTATAATACTATATTTTCAACAGAAGTATTTTAATTCAGAACGATATGATTGCCAAAAGAGACGACTGTGGACACATGGACTGAAATACAGTACATCCTTTTAAATCTGGTATGTATTGTAGCAGTATGTAAAATTCCCCATTAACAACCCAACAGCAAAAATAAATCAAAATGTTACCCATGCACAGAAGTGTGTAAAACGTAAAAGGCAATGCAATTTAGCAAAAGATTACAAAACACCAGTTTCCACAATTAGTATCCAAAGTCAGTATTCCAAATTGCAGAATGTATTGCTCGACAAGGCCCTAATGTCACAGTTTGCTTACAAATGAAAATGCACAAAAGCAACTAAAGATTACAGAGTTAAAAAAAACATGCATCACAGTATCTAAAACTGCTTATGATTAACTTTTACATTACCGTAGCTTGTCTCGTTCGCTTTGTTTTGGCTGCATTTTTGTCATGTGAAACTGGAGGAAGCGCTGTGTAACTGCACAAAAGACAGACTGATTTGCACGTGCAAGAAAAAAAGCAGGCTGTGACGGATAATTAAATTAATTGTAACATTGAAGAGATGAGTTTTGCATCAGAAAACCGGTGACAGAGAAGGAAATCACGTGTGACGGGTAAGTGCATTAATTTGTTCCATATACAGTGCCTATAGAAAGTCTACACCCCCTTCAACTTTTTTTTGTGTCACTTATCTACACACCATACTCCACACTGTTAAGGAGAAAAAAGTTTTTATTGAGAAGAAAAATATATAAAAAATACAAAACTGAAAGATCATAATTGGATAAGTCTCCACCCCCCTGAGTTAATACTTGGTGGAAGCACCTTTGGCAACAATTACAGCTGTGTGTCTGTTGGGATAGGTCTACCAATTTTGCACACCTAGATTTGGCAATATTTGACCATTCTTCTTTACAAAACTGTTCAAGCTCTGTCAAGTTCCTTGGGGAGCATTGATGGACAATCTTCGAGTCTTCAAGTCATGCCACAAATCTTCAAGTCATGCCACAAATTTTTGATTGGATTTAGGTCGGGGCTCTGACTGGGCCACTCAAGGACATTTACCTTTTTGTTCCTTAGCCACTCCAGTGTAGCTTTGGCTGTGTGCTTTGGGTTGTTGTCATGCTGAAAGGTGAACTTCCGTCCCAGTTTCAGCTTTCTTGCAGAGGGCAACAGGTTTTCCTCAAGGACTTTTCTGTACTTTGCTCCATTCATTTTCCCTTCTATCCTGACGTGCCCCAGTCCCTGCCGATGAGAAACATCCCCATAACATGATGCTGCCACCACCATGCTTCACAGTAGAGATGGTGTTCTTTGGGTGATGCGCTGTGTTGGGTTTGCGCCAAACATAACGCTTTGCATTTAGGCCGAAAAGTTCCATGTTAGTTTCGTCAGACCACAAAACTTTTTTGCCTGAATCTTCTGAGTTTTTTTTGCATACTTCAAACAGGATTCAAGGTGGGCTTTCTTGAGTAATGGCTTCCTTCTTGCCACCCTACCATACAGGCCAGATTTGTGGAGTGCTTGGGATATTGTTGTCACATGCACACTTTGACCAGTCTTGGTCATAAAAGCCTGTAGCTCTTGTAAAGTTGTCATTGGCATCTTGTTAGCCTCTCTGATCAGTCTCCTTCTTGCTCAGTCATCCAATTTGGAGGGACGGCCTGATCTAGGCAGGGTCTTGGTGGTGCCATACACCTTCCACTTCTTAATAATCATCGTGACAGTGCTCCAAGGGAACTGCTGAACTTATCCTGAAATCATGTGAATCACTACAATTTAACACAGGTGGAGGCCACTTAACTTGGTGTGTGATTTTGAAGGTGATTGGTTACACCTGAGCTAATTTAGGATTGCTATTACAACAGGGGTGGACACTTATACAACCAAGCTATTTCAGTTTTTATTTTTAATTATTTTTTTTACAAATTTCTGGAATATTTTCTTCACTTGGTGTGGTAGGATGTGTAGATAAATGAAAAAAAAAAAATATTTTAATGCATTTTAATTCCAGGCTATAAGGGAACAAAAGGTGAACATTTTGAAAGGGGGTGTAGACTTTCTATAGGCACTGTATATAATGGAGATTGATTTTATTCTGATTACAAAGGCAGTAAAACTTGACTGACTTGTATCTGGGTAAAGCATATCCAAGTGCTGACTGTAAATATATATATAAAACGGGGAGCATTTTCTACTCCTATAAGATTTGATTATTGACTATATATGACGTTTGTCAAAACCTTAAAGTCTT
Organism: Acipenser oxyrinchus oxyrinchus; assembly: GCA_030684275.1. Taxonomy (NCBI): domain Eukaryota; kingdom Metazoa; phylum Chordata; class Actinopteri; order Acipenseriformes; family Acipenseridae; genus Acipenser; species Acipenser oxyrinchus. The sequence continues at coordinate 24,629,683 of CM060260.1, read as the reverse complement.
AACATCATTCAAAATCACTAAGCCCTATCTGCAAAAAATGGAGTTAAGCTAAGTTAAGCAATCTGTGCTAAATGTGATCAAATGCAGAAGGCAGTGGCTTACTGGAGAGGAAATCCATTCACTTGTGGTTTATTCATTTCTGTGATGAATTTGTTCACAAGGCAGTGTGAGCTTTCCCTTAAGATCTTTTAGTGAGCAAAGACATGTACTATAATACAAATCTGGCATCAAATCTTTAAATGTAACTTGAATGACTTTAACTTGTGCGTAACTCCCATGGAAGTATATTGAGGGTACGGTATTGGCATGCTAAACTACACTAACTTTTTTTTTTTTTTTTTTTTTTAAAGACGATTTGACTACCCAACATCTTGAACATAAGGTTAATAAGCATATCACTATTGCATGCTGTTACCTTGCGTTCAGTGTTTTGAATGCTGGTATTCTTGGGTAGAAAGTGTTGTGCTTTAGCTTAGTGTTTGTCTTTGTTTTGTGTCTTTTGCTTATGTTCCACTAATTGTATACTGTCTTACTAATTTTATTGAAGCCTCAGTTAATGTATTTATATTTAAAGAATCAAATGAGTGTTTTCTGAACCCACATTTAGGGAAGTGTAATTGACCATAGTGGTGCAACAGAAAGCATGAGCTGTAGGTATTTCTTCTTAATGTTATAACACTGGTAACCATTAGATGGCAGTTTGATCAAAGCCAAGCCTCACCCTAGCACAGCAATTTAACAAAAAAAAAAAAAAAAAAAAAAGAGCTACACCAGTTTCAGTACAGGGTTTTCTTAAGTCTTATATGAGATTTCTCCTTACATCATTTTCCAATGATCTGTTATCAGCTTTAAAAATGAAAGCTGATTTAATTACCCAATGAGATGTATAAGCATGTGTAAGTTGTTTATTATTAAAATCCATAGGTGTACAACACCTATTACGGTAATGGCTGCACATACAATATTTTGGTTTGTCTGCGTGACATGTTCTCAATTACTTTATATTGTTAAGAGTTCATATGTGTAATTTTTATTTTAAGTGGCAGTTCACATTGTGTGTGGTACCTTAAATAATTAAAAGATAAAACATGCAGTAAAAATAATATGTCAAGATTTTTGGGGGGTGCTAAAGGCACAATATATCAATAAAAAAATCTAAGTAGAAAAATGCCAAGCACTCACCAAACAGCTTTGATCTGGAATTGTCACTTTCTTTTTTTTTTAATTCAGCTTTTGTTTTGAATTTTCTATTTGAATTATTTTTTTGTAAATAAAACATGCAAACATGATTGCTTGTGTTTGGTGAGTGCTTGTCATTTCTCTACTATTTTATGAATATGGCACATTCAAATAATAAGTTAATTGAAAATGAGCTAAAGTTTATATTTTTGGGGGGCATGTTTGTTAGTTTGCCAGTCCTGAGCAATCACTGTTACTAATTGACAGTGTTTCCTCCACTGGGGATTTTGAAAACAATCTAAGCCATCCAGTGGAGCAGCACGATTTATCAGTGGGCACGGTCTGCTGCTCCATTTCAGAGACTAGTATTAATGCTCTGACTGCTTGTGCTTTAATGCATAGCTGTTTTAAACCTTGTCTAATTAAAGCTGCAATAAAAAGTAAAGGGTGATTGTTGAGATGGCCATTAGTGTTATGGAAGCATTTCTGTATGATGCATAGTTGTGGGTGTATAAATACCCTATCTGCATTTGTAACTACAAAGGTATGTTATTCTATTGAATAGAGAATTTTTGTATGATGGAATTTTTTTACTAACAAAACTAATGATCAGTGTGCTAACCATGGCTTTCCCTCCAGCTCCTGTTCTTTCCTCCAGTGCTCTATTATGGGTGTATAGTGTTTGGTTTGGGTTAGCAAGCTGATTTTGGAAAATGCCCTAATGCTAACAGTTTTTAATATATTAACAAACACAAGAAGTACAATGTAAGCTTCTTCTCTCCGCCACCCAGCTCAAGGAAGAGATTGGAAGGCTGGAAGATAAAGTGGAATGTGCTAACAACACTCTGAAAGTGGACTGGGAAAGGTGGAAAAGAAACATGCAGGGTGACGTCAAATCAGCATTTGTGGACATGGCTGACACAAACATGAATTATTACAAAAAGGTGAGACATACATTTAAAAAGTGTATTTCTTTTTTTCTGTCAAAAGAATAAAAAGCATCAGCAATACATGATGTTCAATCTAAGCCAGTATCTACATTTGAAGAAAATGGTGTATTGAGGCACTGCTGTGTAATTTAGAAAGATTATTATTATCAATCAATCAATCTTTATTTTATATAACGCTTTTCATAGTGGACCACCATCACAAAGCGCTTTACATGATGCAGTAACAACAAGAAAATCCATAATACTTTAAATACAGAGAAATGCATTATACATTATATACAGTAAAAAAAAAAAAAAAAAAAACATAATACATGATAGTAGCATAATACATGAAATAGTAGCTGCAACACAGCAGATATCAGGCTTATTGTAATTTAAAATATTCTTATCGGATGTAATGATTTAGTCGAATCATTTTCACCCAGGAGAGCCACCGAATGGAATAGTTACTAGACTGGAATACAAAATTCTTGTACAGTATAAGGTTTGGATTTAAGCTAAATTACTTTTGTATTTAGAAGTCCTGGATACCAGTAAAAGTGTGGAACTGTGGAATGTCATTCCATACTGTGAGAACTGTTTTTGATAGTTTTACAGTATATATGACTGAGGTTTATGAGTTGACCACAAGAGGACTCTATCCTGTTGTTTCATTTCCAGACAAAGTTTTCAGTATGTGGCACTTTTCTGGAATATCCAAAAGGTGTGGTAATTCATTTAGCAAACCTGAAATGGACGACTAGGTTAGTGCTCATCTTTAGGATTCTCTTAAAAATTTTCTAGTATGTGTTCAAAATAGTTTGTGTCATTTCAGCCCTATTTTTGTATATTTATCCATATTTTGGTCACTTCTCCTTGTAATTGGATCCCAACATACTAAGCTAAAGGCAATCGCCGTAGCTATTGGGCTAAGCATTGTTTCCTTGGCAGTTATTCCAGTGGTGGAAACAGCTTATGTGTGGCATTAGTGCTCCAGAGAAGCCTACATTGAAGACTATACCAACTCAGGTCTACTGTACATTTGTTTCTTCAACCAGTCGAACAAGATTTCTCCACAATGAGTATAAAATATTTTACTATAAATACATAGATATGTGTTTTGAAGAAGGTCTGTAGTTCTAAGAAGTTCACCATAGCTCAAACTGCTATGTAATGGGAGTCTTTCCTTTTATGTAATAATTTGGTTTTATGCATTAGGTGATTGATGTAAGCTGATGTGACCCCAGTATAAAAGTATGGTGTGCTCATTGTGCCAAGAGCTGAAATATTAGAAATCAAACAAAAACAAAAAATCTATATAGTGTTCTGTAGTTTTCCTAAATCTTCAGAGATACTTTGGAAACTCTTATAACCCATATTCTGTGTGTGATCCAGGAGCACCATAGTGTACGTGCAGCCTCTATATATACTAGCAGCTATGGGGCATTGCCATGGAGACTCTCCATAGCAACAAGGATGCTGCCAGAAGAAAAGCACCCTCTTAATAAAGATCAGATTTAATAAACACTGTTCATCTGCTTGCCTTGAGTATTTGATTGTGCTCTACTTGTGTTTGGTGCATTTCTTTTTTAATCAGTATAATATTGTCTTTTCAGATTTCCATTTTGGTATCTCTGGACAATGGATTTATACAGTTTTTGGAAACATAATGTCTTTTTTAATACAGTGAAATGCTGTGCCAGAGAAATGCAATCTTAGGATATTGATGATATCCCAATTATCAATTATATTTACACCTGTGAATATGTTTATACTGTAGATCCAGGCAATTTGATAACAGGGTTCTTAATTTGCTTTTTCCATGTTTAATGGACCTTTGGCAATACAGGTATTACAAATATAGGGCCTATAGTTGGAAGAAGACTAAGAAAAACTCTTGGACCCTGCTGAAGAAGCTCTTTTAAATGACATAGCAGGGTTTGTAAGAAAGCAGGCTTGTCACACCCTTGGTTTTTAATGCAGTTTGATACCAGAAATGGAACTGAAAATTCCTAAAAGCATGTTTTACCCTTTTAGTGGTACGCGGCATGACAATTAAATGGCCACAACTCTGGAAGCAGAGCTACACACGCTGTTCACAAGGAAAGGTAAAAGCATGATTGTCAAAGGAGATTCTGAAGACACAGAGAGCTAAATGCTGTGAGATATAAAGATGGATAACTAAAGGCATTTGTGGGACAATTTTTGAAATACAGCTATGATTAATAGTAAAGAGGTAAACCGTATACAAGTTTATTCATATATCTGCTGAACCCCATCTAGTGTGTTCAAAATACCCAAATGTTTAGTAATATTCCTGCTGAGCAGTCCCCAATAAATGCTGACTTTGGTTTAATGTATTGAGCCATTGAGAAGGATGGCAGTAAGTATCCCCCCAGGTCTGTGCAAAAAACTGGTAAATGCTACTTCCCATCCGAGAAGCTGTGGTCAATCCAAATGAGGCATTCCAGATTCAAATTACGATTAAGACCAATGGTTCAATATGTCAACAGGACCAAAAGGCTTTAGGATAATTGTTAGTTCATCAAGTTTGAAAACGTGAAACGACATCTGAAGCCTAGGCTCAGCATCTCTGGATGATTAGGTACTGCCATTTTTAATGAAGGTGAGGCACCTTTTCCAGCTGTGTGATTTTGATCATTTGAAACTCAAAACTTGAAAGGCTTCAAGCAGCTGGACCTCCATATGGCTCTGTGGTAGACAAGATTAGATGTTGTAAAGGGCTTTACAAGTTAAAAAAAAAACTTTCTTTATATTTTTATGATAAGATAATAAAATTGTATTAAAGGTTATTTTGCAGTCATTCACACACTGTCAAATATACGATCTTCAGTTATAGAAAAAATGAACACTAAAAAAGGCTCTTGGATACAATTTTGCTTTACCTTTTAATTAATCTTTTAAGAGTGATTAAAAACTGTATAGTCCAGTAGATGGGTTGTGACACTGAGTACTGTATGTATCAATGCTATTTTTACCTTTGATTTAAAAAGTTTGCAAATGCAGAATAATATATAATATAAATAATAGTGAGTTGTTTTGTGATCTACATTCAAGCAACGTCTCTCCATTTAGTTTTACTGCATTATTTGGGGGAACTTGTTTTACAATTCATTGATCTTGTGTTTGGTTGAAAAGACCAAAAATGATATATTACAGTAACTGCTGAAAACAGAATGGGAATCTTAACTGATGTAAAGCAGGCATCACCAGAAACGGGAGGTAAAAGCCTGTAATGGGCACAGTTCTTGTGATAAATGGACGTCTTGATTAAACTGTTTTGACAGCTTGGCAGTTGGTGAGCTTTTGAATTCACTGTGGGTCCGTTCAGGATTTGAGAGATTGAACAGCCTGAAAATGTGTGGTGCCAGTGAAGGGCTGTGGGGCTCAGCCTGACCATTAATCAAAACCAGGCTAAGTGACAAATAAATAACACCCTGCTCTGGGCAGACCTGAGCTTGTGAATGAAATTGGGTATTAAATGGAAAGTAGCTGGATGACTGGCTTAATAAAGAAGAGCGTTTTGCTTCTTTGACACATTAATAGGGAATGGTATTTTAAATCGGGTGAGCCTCCGCTAATGGTGAATTTTTGCAAGAAGTCTAGTTTTATAATAATCTAAAACTGAAAGTAACAAACTTATATCCAGATAGACAGCACTGTGTCTGCAGGATCAATTGTATGATACATTGTAATAACTTATGAAAATGTAGATTTTATGTAACAGTATTTGAAGATACACATTTACAGCGATTAGTAACAAGGCTTAGCTAGAAAAGCTGACTGCTTGGAGTACCACCTCCATCACATTACAGTAACACACAAGGTGTGCAGTAGGAGTGCGACAACCCAAGCCTCCGTTGCGTGAGGCACAATGTCCAGCCCCTGAAAGTTGTGGTGTCTTTGTACATGTTCTGTAATCTGCACAGGTGCCTATAACATGGCCTGTAAAGTACAAAAACAATATAGATAGAATAATGTATCGGTCAGAATACACTGTATTATCACACAATAATATGTCTCAAGTGGCGCAGCCACGAGTACATTACCAGCCTCAAACCACATTTAACTGCACAAGACGGGCCTTACCAGACAGTAAAGCCCTCTTCTTTAGGTTATATTGCTTAAGTATAGACGTTGTTCAAAGACTTCCCCATTTTCTTTTTTACTGACAAGATGAAATATGAAAGGTGTTTTTCAGGTATCTGGTGAAGTTCTCTTGTTTCTCAAATATGACTGTGACGTTTATATCTGCAAATCTTTTTTTTCCCTTGTATTTTCATTTTCTTGATCTTGAAAATGTCTCCTTAAATTATTTTGTTTTTGGTCTGAATCTCATTGTTTCAAAGTTCTCATCATTGTTTGGTTGGATGCCCATGTCTATTTTGAATGTTTTATTTTTTCTCCGTTCTGTGCTTGTTGAAGAGAGAGTGATAATCGTGGTGGTTTGTTTTTAAATGAAGCTGCTGATCAGGGAGTGTCATGACTGAGGAACTTTATTTTTTGCATGTACCTACATATGTATAAGGTTACAAGGATATATATACAGTACTGTGCCAAAGTTTTAGGCAGGTGTGAAAAAATGCTGTAAAGTAAGAATGCTTTCAAAAATAGGCATGTTAATAGATTATATTTATCAATTAACTAAATGCAAAGTGAGTGAACAGAAGAAAAATCTAAATCAAATCCATATTTGGTGTGACCACCCTTTGCCTTCAAAACAGCATCAAGCATCAATTCTTCTAGGTACACTTGCACACAGTTTTTGAAGGAACTCGGCAGGTAGGTTTGCCCAAACATCTTGGAGAACTAACCACAGTTCTTCTGTGGATTTAGGCAGCCTCAGTTGCTTCTCTCTCTTCATGTAATCCCAGACAGACTTCGATGATGTTGAGATCAGGGCTCTGTGGGGGCCATACCATCACTTCCAGGACTCCTTGTTCTTCTTTACGCTGAAGATAGTTCTTAATGACTTCGCTGTATGTTTGGGGTCGTTGTCATGCTGCAGAATAAATTTGGGGCCAATCACATGCCTCCCTGATGGTATTGCATGATGGATAAGTATCTGCCTGTACTTCTCAGCATTGAGGAGACCATTAATTCTGACCAAATTCCCAACTCCATTTGCAGAAATGCAGCCCCAAACTTGCAAGGAACCTCCACCATGCTTCACTGTTGCCTGCAGACACTCATTCGTATGCGCTCTCCAGCCCTTGGCGAACAAACTGCCTTCTGCTACAGCCAAATATTTCAAATTTTGACTCATCAGTCCAGAGCACCTGCTGCCATTTTTCTGCACCCCAGTTCCTGTGTTTTCGTGCATAGTTGAGTCGCTTGGCCTTGTTTCCACATCGGAGGTATGGCTTTTTGGCGCAAGTCTTCCATGAAGGCCACTTCTGACCAGACTTCTCGGACAGTAGATGGGTGTACCAGGGTCCCACTGTTTTCTGCCAGTTCTGAGCTGATGGCACTGCTGGACATCTTCCGATTGCAAAGGGAAGTAAGCATGATGTGTCTTTCATCTGCTGCAGTAAGTTTCCTTGGCCGACCACTGCGTCTCACGGTCCTCAACGTTGCCCGTTTCTTTGTGCTTCTTCAAAAGAGCTTGGACAGCACATCTGGAAACCCTGTCTGCTTTGAAATTTCTGCCTGGGAGAGACCTTGCTGATGCAGTATAACTACCTTGTGTCTTGTTGCTGTGCTCAGTCTTGCCATGGTGTATGACTTTTGACAGTAAACTGTCTTCAGCAACCTCACCTTGTTAGCTGAGTTTGGCTGTTCCTCACCCAGTTTTATTCCTCCTACACAGCTGTTTCTGTTTCAGTTAATGATTGTGTTTCAACCTACATATTGAATTGATGATCATTAGCACCTGTTTGGTATAATTGTTTAATCATACACCTGACTATATGCCTACAAAATCCCTGACTTTGTGCAAGTGTACCTAGAAGAATTGATGCTGTTTTGAAGGCAAAGGGTTGTCACACCAAATATGGATTTGATTTAGATTTTTCTTCTGTTCACTCACTTTGCATTTAGTTAATTGATAAATATAATCTATTAACAGTCTATTTTTGAAAGCATTCTTACTTTACAGCATTTTTTCACACCTGCCTAAAACTTTTGCACAGTACTGTGTGTATATATATATATATATATATATATATATATATATATATATATATATATATATATATATATATATATATATATATATATATTTTTTTATCACTATAGTGTTCTGTTTCCATGAATTCATAGAACATGTTATAATATGTTAGTGTGATGAGGCAAATGAGATATGGAACTGCGTGGTTGTACTGAGACAATTGCATGTGTTTGAATCCTTTTATAAATACTGATGTGTTTTTTTTTTTTTTTTAATCGCAGCGCCTTGCAATATGGGAGTCCTTCCTAACTTCACAGAAGACTGATGTTCACTTGGAGAAAGACACAGATTCCTAGAACAGCATTCTGGTTTTCAACTGACCAAAGAAGTGTTGCAGGTTACTTGAGGACTATTTAACTGAATTTGATCTCTTTTCCTGTATTTTTAATGCAATATTACAGATTAAGGGTGATGCCAAACATTTGTTCTTTAAATAAAGTAACCAATCATTATATTTACATTGGATCAAGATGCTGTTTTCCCATCAGTAAACCTCAATAACTGCACACCATATGTAGAGTGTCAGTGGCGACTGCATGTAAAGAGCAAATATAGTGTCTTATTTCTGGCTAATATTTATCCTTTATCCTTTCCGTTGATGTATTTCTAAGCATTGCGCTTTTGGGGGGGGGTTTGGAGGGATTCATTTTCAACAACAAACATGCAATAAACAAACAATAAATCTAAATGTTGATAAACAAATAAAATAAATATGTTAACAAATACACCCAGCGCTCACCAAAACAGAAATGTGATACCTAAGTAACTCAACCTCTGGTGTCTGCCAAGGCAGGAAGATGATTACATAATTCATTATATAGTATCTGCCTTGGAGAGGGCACCAGGAACTTTGCATGTCAACTTCCACCCCCTGCAACCCAGTGAAGATTACTTTCCAGTCTGAAAACCTTGTATAGGTTCTGATGTTCTGAATGGGGGCAAGAAATACCAGCTTTAGGTAAGGGTATGGACTAGCCACAAGTAATACAAGTTTGAAGCTCTTGTATGCCGTTCCCATTATAAATTCTAGAAACACTACGTGATTGATTTCAGTTCCTAGATGGATTAAGGGCCAACATTTTAGCAAAGCCTTAATTGAAGTGCACTTAATGGATTACGTTGTCTTACTAAGATTGCCGATATTATTCATAATTAATTAAAGCACAAGTACCCATGCATGTCAGTCTTGTGTGTAATTAAGAGTTTTTAAATTTTCCATTCATGCATGTTCTTAAGGGTCAGCTAATGTTAAAATTACAGGGTCATTTACCTTTTATTCCCTTGGACTGTTTTAGAACAGCAGCTGAAGACAGAACAGTCCAGTGCTTGAATAAGTTAAATGAAAGCCTGAAATTTGCAAACAAAGGTCAGAATTGCCTTAAATTGATATTAGTTTTGAAAATAAGTTGTGGGGGGGGGGAACAAACAAAGAGCTAGAGTACAACATAATGGATGCAAAATCCACAAGGATGTTACTGACGTGTCTTAAACACATTCAATATTAAACTGATAATTGTGGATTACTTGGAGGCCTGAACTAATTCATTTTATCAGAATTGCAAATTCGCATTAGGAGATGAGATGCCTGCGTTGGGCCGTGTCTACAATTTATAATTTGTTTTTGTATTCTCTTATAACTGCAAATAGGTACAATTATTGGTGTTAATGACTTTTTACTGATTTCATTGCCAGAGATCAAACTGACAAATACAGACATTAATGTTTTTTTTTTACAAATTAAACTCAATAAAGGGAAATTATTAATACAATGTTGTAGTTTTTATATTTGCATTTGTAGTATTATCATTTGGTGGAAGGGTATTGTGGTGTATTTAATATTATCCTTGCTAAACTGAGGGTGTTGCACATCTGAACCTGTTATTATTTATTTCTTCACAGACACCCTTATCCAGGGCGACTTACAGTCGTAAACAAAAATACATTTCAAGAACACACTACAAGTATTAATACAATTAAGAGCAATATTGGTATTGATTGTGTACATAAAGTTCTGTTTGCAATGTAAGAGAAGTCTGTTGATCTTGTGTTATGCACTGATGACTATGTAGAGGTCAAAGGTCAATGTTGAAACTGTCAAGGGTTTTTGTACTGGACTTGCATCTTGTTTTCTCTTTGCAGACAGAAAGCTACATTAAATAAAATCTGTTAACGAGTCCTCTGGGGTAGCATGTGCACACATAGCAAAACAATTCTGATAATGATTTGAGGAATGCCAGGGAGGTAAGACATACTGATAAACACAAATGGAGATTACCGAACCAAACACTGCATTCCACAGTAAGAACCTCATACCAACGGTCATGCATGGTGGTGGTAGTGTCATGGTTTGGGGATGCTTTGCTGCATCAGGACCTGGATGCCTTGCCATCATTGAAGGAACCATGAATTCTGCTCTGTATCAGAGAATTTCAGGCCATCTGTCCATGAGCTAAAGCTGAAGCACAGCTGGGTCATGCAGCAAGACAATGATCCGAAACACACAAGCAAGTCTACATCAGAATAGTTGAAGAACAAGAAATTTAAAGTTTTGGAATGGCCTAGTCAAAGTCCAGACCTAAACCCCATTGAGATGTTGTGGCAGGACCTGAAACTAGCAGTTTATTATTATTATTTATTTCTTGGCAGACGCCCTTATCCAGTGCGACTTACAGTTGTTACAAGATATCACATACATTATACAGATAGCACATTATTTATTTATTTATTTATTTATACATACAATTACCCATTTATACAGTTGGGTTTTTACTGGAGCAATCTAGGTAAAGTACCTTGCTCAAGGGTACAGCAGCAGTGTCCACCAACTGGGATTGAACCCACGATCCTCCGGTCAAGAGTCCAGAGCCCAAACCACTGCTCGAAAACCCACAAATGTCACTGAGTTGAAGCAGTTCTGCATGGAGAAGATGGCCAAAATTCCTCCACAGCGCTATGAGACAAATCAATAACTACAGGAAGCGTTTGGTTACAGTTATTGCTGCTAAAAGTGGCGTAACCAGTTATTGAGTCTAAGGGGGCGATTACTTTTTCACACGGGGGCATTGGGTGTTAGATAACTTTCTTTAATAAATAAATGAAATATGTATCACATTTGTGTGTTATTTGTTCACTCAGGGTCCCTTTTATCTAATATTAGGTTTTGGTTGAAGATCTGATAACATTCAGTGTCAAAAATATGCAAAAATGCAGAAAATCAGACGGGCAAATACTTTTTCACGGCACTGTATTTAAGGTAAAATAACTCCCATGGAGTATTTTGCATCAGGGTTTCTTGTATCCAGGAGTGCTGAAAACTTAGCTTTTCCTGAATACAGATATCCTTGGTATGTGATTATGCTGAAACTTTGATTTTAAATTCATGTAAGCCTGGAAGCTATACTGTACATATACTTCTCCCAGAAGGACTGTTCTGATTGCTTTCAGTTTTCAATCATTACATATTGTTCTAGGTTTGCTGTCTGTGAGACCTGCCTTTAGTTGCTAGGCAAAACAATTATGGAATTCCCAGCTTATATTTGTCAGGACTTTGTTTCTTTACAATGAAATGCTAGTCTATTGCAAAATGGAGAATGTGTTATCTAATAAATAGGCTGTTATTATGATACATAATAATAATCCTTCATATGGCAGATGGGGCCATGTTTTGCTTCTGGCTCCATGACATCATCAAATTTCATATTAACACAACAGTAAACAAAGCAGCAGTTGCAGCATGTAAAATCGGGGTCAGAATCTGCAGGTTAAAACTTGTATCATGTTATTTGTATGAGCAGTTACACATGTATAATGTGAATGAGTTTAAATTGAGTACAGTAACTGTCTGGAAACCGAAGCAATAGGTTGGCAGCATGGGTGGAGACTGGGGGGTTGGTATAGGAGCTGATTTGACTGCAAAGCTGATCCCAGAGAAAATGTTTATGCTAACCGATGGGTTGAGAAGAATGCATTGATATTAAAGTAAGTACAAAAATTTGCAGGGTGATTAATCAGAAAGAGTAAACTGCATTTGCACTTGCTTCAAAACAGGGCCCTATGTGTACATTTGAAAAGCCGTATCAATGTGTTGGCTACATAGATGTTAGTTACACAAATAAAGTACATTATTAGATTATTTACTTTCCTGTTCATGATGCATTTTATAAACAGTAGCCACAGTAACATGCTGCCAAAGTAAGATCTAAATAAAGATAAGCAAATAAAAAGTTAACACGGTTCATGGAAATACAGACATATTTATTTGGCAATATCAAAGCAATGGTTATTTCTGTTATTTCTGTATAAATAAATCCTCTTTGTGTGTGTATGTCTGCGTGTTTTATATTTATCACTCAATTTTTCAGTGCAAATAAAAAAATCTTTGTTTTATTTACCTGAATTACACAAGTTTACTTGAAAAGCTTGTGAAAAGTCTTGTTTACATTGCGGAAAGGTCTTTGTTCCACACTGTTTATGGTGTTTAGTCAATGAAGTGAACTATATCGAAGTTCCTGGTTACAGCTGTGTACTGTACTAATTACACCCAAGGGAGCAAAAACAATGTTTCAATGTCACAGCAACCTCATATGGCTGAGATGTAGTAACTCTCCCGTTCTTCCTGGTGAGAGCAAGGGGTATGGCGGAGAGACACTATACTGAAACGCTGACATCTGCACCAAACAGGTACTCCTGTTCTACTTGTGCTGTGGGATTCTTGGGATTTGATGCAGTTAATTTAAAGTGAGAGGGCTCTTTTGCACCCTGGTCCATTGGAATAAATTGAATGTAGGCTTGTTTGGGATTTTTTTTTTTCATTTTTTTTTTTTTACTAATGCAATATATTTTTGTTTGCTGTACTTAAAAGGTATTGGATCTTTATGAAAAGAAAAAAAAAACACCCCTTGCAAATCTAAAACTAATACATTCATACATTCTTTATTTGTGTTTTGGTAGCTTTATAGGTTATGTTTTCCTTTTTGGTATTTCTAAAATGGTTCATTCCCCTCATCTTAGAGAATACAGGAATTAGGTTTACAAATTACATTTTTTTTTCATTCAGAATCCATAGTTGTATTAGGTTTTTGACTTATAATAGTTTCCAATATTATAATAATGTGATATGAACCTTAAAAATCACTGTGGATATGCAATCCCCCCCCCCAAAGGTATTCTGTATAACAGTGCTAGTTTACTGTAACACTACCAACAGTGGTACCACCACATTGGTGCAAGAGAGATACATGACTTGGCTAAGGGAAAGTATTATGAGCTGTGCAAGAGATCCAAATAGCATGGCCTAGTGGAAATTACATACGTGTATTGTATTGTTAATAATATGGCAGGGTTAACTGGATTGCTTTTAAGGGAATAAAGATGTGTTGCTTATTAAACCATTGCAGTAAAGCAACAGAATGTATGATGTGAAGAAGTGAAAAACATGTTTAATCTGTTTACAGAATGGATACAATTCAGTATGCTGGATGGGAGGTAAAGAATATTACTGATTCCATAGGTGAGTCATTAAAACTGTTGTCTTTGGTTGGAATACATAATATCTCTCTGTTTTAATTCATTGGGATCCATTTATATTCTAAGCAAGTGCACTCTGGTTAGATCTCTGTGAAAGTCATGCATTACATAAAGTTGGTCTTTGCTTGCCCTTATTGATGTTATCAAATTTGAATGTTAACGTTTTACATTTTTATAATTCCACTAAAATAAAATTTACGTAAATGGTGCACTAACTGATTGTTTAAGTCCCCTATGTAAAATAAATGAAATAGTGAATATTTGTGATATTTTTACATATGTAAATAACACAGTAGTATACAAAAATAAAGTTATTTTACACTACACAATGTTATATTGTTCGTTTACCAGAAATATGTCTTCATTTGTAATGTATTATGTTATAGGCAAAAAAAAAAACTACAGCACTGCATGTTACATTCCTATTGTATTCTGAGAATATATGTTTCTCTTTAATTTTCATGTGTAACAGTAAGGGTCAATGCACTAGAGGGTAGCTGGCAGTATATGTTGATCTGTGTCTACGGGGGTGTTACTGGATCTGACATTTCTAGTTATGGCTTCTGATTGATTATGGCCTTGGCAAGGCAAACCCAGCTCAGCAGTTCCACTGTGCTTGCTCTGGAACTCCTCTGAACAAGAAAAGAATTGCTGCCATCCTGTAAACCTGCAGCTTTTATTGATTTATATTCACAAGGGTTTTATTACATTGGTTTGCATTCCTTTACACATGTTTTTTAACTTGTATGTTTATGAAAATGCTAATGCTAGAAAGTCCATAGCCTTGTGCAATCAAACCAGTCCTGGGTGATTCTAAGAAACAAACAAATAAAACTTTCTGCGTTTTATTTCAGGTGAGATTGATCTCCATGAAAGCCAAAACCCTTCATCTGCAGAGAAGCAGAAATGCAGAAGCCTTGATAAGAACAACATAGTGATAGCATCTCATTTATCGACCATGAATCCTTCCTCCAGCAGCAAGGCAGCTCCTCACATGAAGGGCACCAGAGAGACAGACCAGCAGTCTGTAAGATGTTTCAAATTCCAATTATCTTCCACCAAAACTACCTGCTCCAGCAAGCAGTTAGACATTACACCACAAACTGTAGCCAAAGAGAAGGCATTACAGTCAACAAATCACATACCTGCAATTGAACAGTTCAGCAAAACTCAAAACAGCACCTCTTCTAATTCTGCAAGATCAAAACGACTTATATCTTTGGCACATGGTAGTGTACCAACAACATTTAAACAGCAAAATGTACAATCTAGTTTCATCACACAAACTGAACATACAGTGACACTTCGTCAAAACATTTCCGCTGATTGTAAGCTTGAACTATTCAGGCCAGGACGTCGAAAGGAAACTCCCTCACCAGTATACATCAAGATGAAAGACAGCCAGAAGAACCAATCTACCAACAGAACATGCTTCAAGTCTACGTTAAGCAGCTCTTTAATAACCAATGAAATGAACATGTCCATTAATAAAACACAATGGTATAGCTTTGATCACTCTGGAAAGAATGCTAATGGTGCTTGGAGAGTCCAGTATAGCTCTGACAATAGTCCCACTAGCACTGAAGTCTCAGATGATAGGAGCCCAGGAGTTTCTGAAGCCTCATCAGAAGACTGTTGTGTTCCACACAAATCACATTCACTGCCTTCAGCCAGGGTAATGATCAAGAGTCCCTATGACTGTGAGGACCTGCTTCAGAATTTGGAAACAGACTGTGCCAGATTAAGACGACAAAATTATCATGTGGTCAAAATTACTTTGCAAAGAGATCAAGGTGGATCAGCGAAACTCTCAGGACACTTGAATGAGCTGCACCCTCAATCTATGGTAAACACCTGCAGTTCAACAGGAACTGATTGAAGTGTAACATTTAGTAGATTTGTTGATAAATTCCAAGTTTATCCAAGTCAAATGTAGCAATTTTAGGAGATGGACATTTATACTGCATGTGGCCACAGGGCAACAGGGCTGCTTTTCTCCATTAGGTCGCTGTTGGACATTTTGCACAAATAAATGTAAACATGTAAAATGTAGACAGGAATGGTTCTTGCTCTCTCTTTATTTTAGTCTATAAATACATTTAGTCCTGTTATAGTTGACAAGCAAGCTTTACAACTGTGTTCATGTAAAGTATCTCAGTGGCTAATCGATACCATCAAATCGAATTTAAAGGAAAAAAAAGAAGCCACTTTTATAAACTCAATGGGTAAGTTAAATTTAAATGGTTTTGAGCACAGTAGGGCTTTTCATGATTGCTTTGAATGACTGCCAAAACTCAGAATGACTTGGAAATACAAACTCAAAAAACATGTAGTACAGAAACGTACAGAAAAGCATGCTGGAAATAAAAATGCTGCCCCTTTTTATTTCTGTCATGCTTTTCTGTATTCGCCACCCTTCTCTGTGAATTCGACATGCATCTTTGTAGATTTGCCTGCACTTTTTAAAATGATACTAACTAGCATTTTTGGGCCACCGTAAAAAGTATATGTGTTTGCGACCGGTAAATAGCTTAGCTGTCCGGTGATAGTTAAAAACTTGCAAAGTTTAGTTAGAACTCCTGGAAGGACTTAGGTTTTTGTTTTGTTTGATTTTGTTTTTGTGAAAATAAATAAATATACAGACCAGTCCTGTTAAAAACCCGAGTGCTGTTCCTTTTATAAGAACACAGTATGAAAAGGTCCTGCATGTGGCAAACTTACCCCGGTTTGTCACAATATATTTTAAAAGGTACACGCATATACCCCTGCCTTTCGAGCACACTCTTTGAATGCTGCATTCTATCGGACAAGAGAATCAAAGGTAAAGGGTTAACACCGCCGCGGGATTAATGAGATTTAAAATGTAAACAAATCTGCGTACTGTCAATGCAATCCAAACCCGTGTTAATACAAAAAAAAATTGTGTTTCTGTTCTACAACAAATAGAAGATATCAGCTATCTGTTGTACTATTAACGTATGAAAGCATTTTCTCATAGTCCCTTTTGCAACATGTCATACAGTGATGTCTTATACAGCAAGGGATGTGATCCTCAAAACAAGCACTTGTTGTTTGAAGCTGTTCAAATGTTCTCATCTTTTAGAAAGGGCTGCATGAGGCCAGAGTTTGTAAGTACTGTAAAATAAAATGCACAATTTAACAAGTCATTTCATGTTTAAGACATCTTCTAAACTATGATACAAATAAGCATAATACTTCCACTTTGGTTTGCAAACATTTGATCCCTTGAGACTGTTATGTAAGCCGTACCAAAATGTTTAGCAGCTGGCAGTAAAACAGTCTATTTATGTAAAGTCTTTATATAATTGCTTTAAAATATGTTGCTGTTTTATTTGAATTTGTCCAGGGAACTGAATCTGCTCCAAAGTACCAACACTTCCCACATCCTCCAGAAGCAGTGATGGAAATGACTGAGGGCAATGTTGCAGTGTCTCCCATACTCCATGCCTCTGACGAGGGATTGAGTCAAACCTGCATTGTGAGGAACCCTGTCAAAATCAAATGGTATGAGTACTGCTATCACTGTTTCTTAGCTTTTAACATAACTGCAAATCTTACATTAGCAGCAGTTCAAGTCAGCCTACAGTAGTTTCATTCCTTCCTCTCTCTGATATTTAAAAGAAGGTGAAACTGGCAACCTTTAAGTGTGCTGTAGTTCAATTCTGTACTTGCCATGAAGCTTTACAGTGGGAAGAGTCAGGAATCAACTTTGTAACTCCCTTCCAAAGCCTGACCCTTGATTTTTTTGTTTCTTTTGTTTTTTTGTTCCTGATGCATAATGATCGGTCTAAAGCAAACGATCACATTTATTTTACTGAAGGCTATTGAATTTACATACTAGTGACTTGACAATAAATACAATATAAACATGTTTATGAATATACTAATAATAATTCACATTTTAGGAAAGGTGCAAAAGTAAAGAATACACTTCAGACCAGCGGTGCTACATCACAAGCAGAATGCTGTCCCTCAGCCACAAGAATAAGCATAAAAGCCTGTGGAGTGCCTGGGTTTCCAGTAAAGAAAGACACGTGATTCAAAATTTTTAGCTATATATATATATATATATATATATATATATATATATATATATATATATATATATATATAACAAATTCACTTAAATGTGCAGCTTCCGTAAGCTGCTACTTTTTGGCCTGTGTACTTTAAACAATAAACTGGAAATGGATCCGTTTTTATAATGAATTTCTACAGGTGAATTCAGTCTACAAACAATGGACGAGATCTGTTTATTTACATTTTCTTTTTTATTTAAAAAAAAGGTCTTGAAACTATGGAATATCAATTTGTTATCTACAGTGTAAAAAACTAACAGTAAGATTGAGAATAATTTTAGAGTAAGGGAACATATTGAATGAACGATAATTGAGGACCCAAAACACGTACCATACATAAAGCAGCGGGAAAAAAAATCTTGAAGTCCAGTAGATATACAGAGAAGTTTTAAATAATGTAAGAAAACAATATTCAGAAGATGCTACAAAACTAAGCTATTCAAAGTTACTGAACAGGTTGCAAGGATGCTTTGAGCTAGTAACCAAAATCATTAAAGATTCAAATTCAAGCTGTTCAGCTTTCCATTATTGCTTTAGCTCTCTTAATACAACGTTCATAAGAGAAAGTAAAACTGTGTTCACAGAATAACATAATTACAAGCTGCCACATAATCAATGATTTATATTCACGACTACTACCACGGTTAAGTATTAAAATAAAAGGATGTGATTAAAGAAAGTAAAAAGGTACATTCCTGCATTTTCAAAAAGAAGCAAAGCATGTGTCAGTATATTACTGCAAAGTCCTGTAGAACAGAAAATAAATGGTAAAATGCCACTTTCTACAAACCAGGACTTTAATATGGAGTGACACAATTGCAAAAGCATTTTTTAATACCTGCATATAATGTTATAATTGTAATATGTACTTTACTTGAACTATACTATACTGCAGCAGGACCAGAAAGGATTAGACTTGCATTAATGATCCCATAAAGCAAATGCAGTAATAGTCCTCATTCTATTCCCCACCTAGTGAGATATGTTTAATTAAAGAGATAATATTCCTTGTCAAACAACCCCTCAAGGAATTCTGATATCCTATAAACTCAGCTAAATCCTGCATTTGTTTACATAGCTGGGACAGAAGCAAATTAAATTGTGTTATTGCTTTGCAGATTAATGTTATAATATCAAGTGAATTTGGTTTTGTGTTGCATAATATTCTTAAGAAGCTAAACAACAAATGACCCATTTTCAAAATATCATATGCTTAGAAACAAGATGTAGTATTTACAAAATGTATTGCTTCTGCTGTATCCATATAAACCTTATGCAATATATTGTTTCAGCATTTCTAATATTGTATTTCTTCTATCAAGTTGCAAGTTAAGCTTTTTAGCAGGTTTATGTGCCTGATTGGGGTATGTCACATGACACGAAACATGATCAACTTCAAAAGAACAAAGAACAAATAAAAACATTTGAATAAAGCAGAAGCAGCAACAGGTAGACACATGCTGTAGCTATAACAGTCTAACATTGCATTATTTAAGAATCATTTTTTATATGTCCTTTCTGGAGATTTGCTTTTAGAGAAAGATCATATTTTTGTGTGTGTGTGTAAATTCATTTGAAGGTCTCTGGTTATCAATCTGCACAGAAGCCTTGTTGGTGTTGATTGAGAGAACAGGGTTTTTTTCTGGTTCTTTTGCATTTTTATTTTCAAAGTAGATCCTTGAAAGTATAATTTAAGAATGTCAATATTCTTGCATAGCTTATGCAATAACGTAACCATGAACTATACATTATGTATTTGTTACTATGCTTAAACAGAACATCCATCTAAAGCAAAAGTTGATGTTACTGTATGCTGTGTAATATGCAGCCAGTTTGATAAAAATGTGACCTCACACAGAACCATTCATTACGATCACCCATTAATTCAATTCCAAGTGTTACATGAATATAAAGTCTTTTTTAAGATATATCTTATTAAATGTAGTATACACTGTATATTTTAATATGTATGTCCACATGTTGTTCACATTGTAAAATAAATAAATAAATAAATAAATAAATAAATGCATTTAACTAAAGGTATAGTAGTGTTATACAACATTTGCAGTTTTGGGGCTGGGCAATATATTTAGATGAATTCCATATACTGAATTCATTCTGAAGAAGTGGCATGTTTGATAGCAATCATGAGAAGAAGTGTGAATAAAATACAAAGTCAATGACTCTGTAGACAACTGGTTAAAAGCAGATTGTCTCTCGGTGCTTTTCAGCTTTCGGTCTGTATTTGAGAGATTGTTTGCTGATGTGTTTGAAGATACCATGATCATAAACAATTAGATAACCTCAGGTTATGTATTTCACACCAATTATGATGACTGAACCGTGAATAGGGAGGATGTCCAATGTGTAGAACGGACTCCTGCTTCAACGTCATGTGACTTCGGCAAAGGTGATGTGATTCTGAAACAGACATAAATGAGATTTAGAAATGTAAGATCATACTGTGCTTTAGAAAGAGAAGCAATCTAACAAGTACAAGTTTTCAATTGTGTATTGCTGTTTTTCCAAAAAATGATCTGAAATCACAAGGATTTATAATTTTTTTTTTTTTAAATAATAATAAAGTTTTTGTTTCTATTCAGAAAAAGCATACACACTACAAATTGACCAATGGGGTACGAGTTTACAGTCAGAGCTGTATTAGTTAATCTGTCTCATGACCACCCAGTGTTCTACATGCTATGTTAAACTTGACTGCATATCAAATCATCCCTTGAGTAATCGTTACAGATAAACTGTATTATTTCAACACTATCTACGAGTACATTTGTAGTCCCTGCTTGCCCTTCTGCATAACACCAGAGCCCCTATAAAAGCCTACCCTGTTAAAAACATAGCAAAGTGAAATAAAGCATAGTGAAAGCATGGTCAAGCATAGGTAAGCATTGCAAAGAATAGCAAGGTATAGTAAAGAATATTAATAAACATGGTAAGCTATGGTGAATGCATAGTAAAACCATGAGAAAAGCATGGTAAAACTGCAAAAATACTGTACATAAATACAGTGTTAAATGTTTATAAGGAAGAGGCAGTATAATAGTGCTATATAACTTTCCCCCCATTTTAATCATGTTGTATTTTACAATAACTTTCAGTTCCAGGTATCCTCTTACTAAACAAGCACAGCATGACAATGGAATAAATGTATGTGCTCTCCATTCCCTATGTTGGGATACAAAAAAACAGTTTTAATTCAATGCAGGCTTCACAGTTGTCACACATGCATACACTTCTAACTCCTTAAATATAAGTACATGCTTTTTATCTGACACTCCAAAACCAGAAGAAATTGTTTTAAATCACACACTAAAGGTGAAGTAAACACAGCAAAGAAACAAAAAACTCAGCATCATTGAGTGCTTATAAAGGGCCAATGTTAGGCCTTAAATGCAGGTTTTAAAAACAAAAAATGATATACAGCATTATTTATTTTCAATATTTATTGTCTGTACTGAGTATACCATCATTCTTTCTAACTCACCTAGGATTTCCTTTTGGACTTATATGTTTTTATTATTATTCTACAATATGCCTTATTGAGGAATAAACAAACAAAAAATAAATAAAACTTGTGAGAGTTTTTTTCAGAAAATCGTTCAGTCAAGACTTTGCCTATACTATGTTAATATATATATATATATATATATATATATAATCTCAAAACCTGCTGCTAAAGTTGCCAACATATCTGTCCTTTATAAAACACAGGGGTGCCACCTGATACGATTGTTAAAGAATTGTTCCGTTTTTAGGATCAATTACTTAAAAAAATAACTGGAAGAATACATATGGCTTCTGTTGTCCCTGCATGGGACTGATAGTAAATCAACTGGATTTACCAGATTACCAAATGATTTCTAATTTTGGACATTCAAAGGTAGCATCCCTATGTCCTCCACACAGGTGCGTAGCGAACATGCGTTTATTGCCTTGTGTCATGAAGGTGTTCAAAGCTGTTCATTCCAGTAATCCAGGAAAATAATCTTGCAAGGCGGACTTTAAAAGAGTTGGTGTGTGGTGTTTCTTCCTGGGAAGTTTCTCTAAGACAATTGTGTGATACCTACAGCATGCATAACATCACAGGTGATAAACATTTCATTAACAGAGTATAGAAACTAAGTACAAACTTTAAAATGCATTTCAACAGTAGAATGTGTTTTCTACTGCACATAATTACTCAATACAAAAGCATGTCCAGGATGAATAAACACTTTTTTTTTTTTTTTTTTACTTAGTAACAGGAATACAGTATGAACACTTTCATCTTTATCATTTTTTCTTTTTTTTTCTTTTTTTTTTACCTGTACTGCCGGCGGATATTTCTCCATTGGGCTTGCTACTCTTGGGAGGTTGATCATAGGTTTATTCCGCAGGTTGTCCAGCTGAGTTTTTTCACTTTCTGAATGCCTTCGCTTGAAGTTGTGCACCACACACACCGCCTTTGGAAGTGTTTTTAGGAACAAAAACAAATAATTGATTGAAGAAGATTCTTTGTTCTTAAACACAAACTCTCAGAAAAAATATATGCTTACTGCTATTGTGTTGTTGCCTTAACTCTTTTAACTAAGTAGCTTTACAGAAACACTGGGCACATTTAACATGTACATAGATATAGAGTAGTCTGTTAGATTAGTTTACTGTCGAACTGTTTTGAGTAGAGTTATCTTTCCTCTACTACTAGAGGGGTCTGCAGTTACAATAGGTACCGTCCACCATGTACTATAATATATAGGTAATGGACAAAAAAATGTAAACACCTGGGTAAATGAGGGACACCAAGTATATTGAAAGCATGGGCTTCCACACAGGTGTGGCTCATGCGTTAATTAAGCAAATAACATCCCAGCATGCTTAGGGTCATGTATAAAAATGCTGGACAGGCCTGGTTGCCTATAATTATGGCTAGCATGGCTGCAAGAGGAGACCTTGGTGACTTTGAAAGAGGGGTGATTGTTGGGGCACGTTTGGCAGGAGCTTCAGTGACCAAGGCAAATCAACCTGCTGATGTTTCACGAGCAACGGTGTCTAAAGCGATATCGGCATGGAACTCCGAGGGAAAGACAGCATCAGCAAAGGGCAACAGTGGTGGGAAGCGCATACTCCAGGATCGTGATATCTATGCATTAATTCGAAGTGCAAAAGCAAAACAGGCGAGCAACTGCAGATCAATTGACTGCAAATTTCAACCTGGGGCGCGAGCAGCCAGTTTCATCAAAAACAGTCCGCCGAGAACACCACAGAGCGGGATACCATAGTAGCCCAACGCCCTATTAAGTGACTTTACATTGGTGTTTCCATTTTTTTGTCCACTACCTGTAGTAGTACTTATGTAGCAGTTCCTACAATGTATTCACCTGGATTAAGGAAAGAAAATATAGAAGTGTATTACAGACATATATGCTAATGCTAATATGCTAATAAAAACTGTTAAAACTGGGATTAAAGAGAATTTGATGTGCCAGTCTGTCAGACATACTAAAGAGTAAGCAAGAACATTTCAGATTCCATTACATGCTCAATATATGCATCAGCAATAAACTGTTTCATGATCAGCAGAACCTCTCCAATGCACAGTTTAACCTTCCTTCACGCCTTATTTTTTCTCCTCACATGTCCCGGGAATCCAATCACCTAACCAAGAAGCAAAATCTTCTTTTTATTGCACATGATATAATTGCAAGATCGATGTAATTCAGTACCGATTGCTTTCAAATTCAATGGTATTCTAACTTTAATCATATTTTCTAGACCTAAAAGTACTTTGATTAAAATATATGCTTCACAAATATTGGTTAAAATTGGTTTGCTACTGAACATGTACCAAACTGTCATCAGTTTCACATAATGATATTAAATCAATGACAGGCGCTTCCTGTTAATTAACCCAAAAAGAACATCACAGTTTGTACACTCTCAAAAAACCCTATTAGCAAGGACTGAAAGTCTGAAATAATTTGTGTCAGTCTCCAGAGAGCTATTTTACTGACAAGTCACAACATTTTCCCCTCTTTAGTCCTTAAACAAACAAATTAAAGCCCATGTAGCAGAATAATGTACAGCCAGATAAAGACTGAAAAAGAGGCCATTACAATATAGATATATATGACTTGGTATTCTGAATCATGTATGTCTTAGGGAAATTCTGTTAGTCTTGGGAAAAACTAAAAAATACAGTAAATAAACTGGCTTTTTATATCCGAATATAAAAATGAAGCCTGGCAAGGATGCTAAAAATGATCTTGAATGTGCTGATGTATAACAGTAAAGCTAAATAGCAGAACAGATATATTCCGCATCTAATTTCACCACAGTATCTGGCATTAAGATGCTATTGAATTCACTCAGATCTGACAGTATCTTTCATAGTTCTATATATTTCTTCAAAATAAGCCCCATAGCATACACCCACACATGTACAAACAGATTATATTAATCTTTTGGATACATTACACTCCTATAGTAACAGGTAGGTCTAACAGTATGCAAATGTAGTCCATTTTTAAATTGCCTTCACTTTATATCAATAAGTACATGTGGAAGGGTGCTGGGCAATTCACTGACACACACGGGAGACAGAAGTTTTTCAGAAGTTATTTTGTCTTTTAGCCCGCAGAGGGCGCTGTTGTCCGTGGCCTGGGTACTGACAATGGTACACAGGACCACAGGAATACCAATACTGGTAAAAGGTAGACACACTATGATGAAATAATGATGAAAACAAAAGATGAAATGAAAAGGGAAAATAAGACTACAAAATAAAGGTTCTGCTTACGCAGTGCCCCCACTGCCGCTAAGCCGGTCAGTACGGGCCTCCGACCTACGCTCAGCTATTTCTATACACTGGGGTGGCCAGAGTTCCCCGTACAGCTAAACACGTCCCCTCGGGTACGTAATTATTTCTTTTACTTTGTAAATTATTTTAAGGAAGGCTGTCTCCCTCAGCCGGGCTTGCTTGGTCCTTGTTTACAGTGGCGTCTTTTGCCAGCGTCACTGTATATTTCCGAACACAGCCACCCGAATGCACTTTAAACAGGATAGCAAATAACCCCAATTATAAATACATAACTCAAATTATTCCCCATTGCTTTCCATTTAGCATCCAACTAGCCCTGTGGTGTTTCACATGTCAAGCTTCAATGTGGATGATACTGTACTTCTCCACTTTCCAACAGGGAGTAATGGCCTGAGCTTACAGTAAATGTCATCTCACCCAGCAGGTGAGCCTCTTATGGCTAGTCTTCTTGGCAGAACTTGAATTCAGGTTGTGTTACCTCAGGCAAGGAACAAAAGTTCAAACAACCATTTCAGCATCCATTGGGTGCTTAAATGAACACAGTTAACACAGCATGTGTTTTATTTTGAAGTGCTTAAAGCAGGTTGATTTCCTGGTGTTTTAGTCATACAGTTAGTTTACGCATGACATGTGTTTACTCTCTATCAAAGCAACTTGCCTTCCACCTACAAGAGTTTAAAGTATAAACTTGGTGTCACATACACATTTCAGTATTTGCATTAGTACAATATAGACACAAACAAAATAGTGGTATTGGTGGATGCCTACCAGGAAGGCTGCTATTGCCACGGCGATTATAAATCCTGCAATCACATCAGACCAGTGGTTCCGGTATTCAGCTACCCTGTTCACTCCAGTGAGAAACGCCATACACATCAGACCCAGGCACAGCACAGGCTTTGCAAGTCTTGATCCTTTGGCTTTCATTGTGCTAGTGATGTACATCTAAAAATAAAAAAGGGAACAATTTCTGTAAGCCCTGATACAATATTATAGAACAGTTTGAGCCTGTGACTTTATATTGAAAAAAAAAA
The DNA here is from genome assembly GCA_030684275.1 of Acipenser oxyrinchus oxyrinchus. NCBI lineage: Eukaryota > Metazoa > Chordata > Actinopteri > Acipenseriformes > Acipenseridae > Acipenser > Acipenser oxyrinchus. Next base: position 24,603,911 of record CM060260.1, on the reverse strand, counting down.
AAAAAACGTTGGACTGTAGCTGAAAAAAATTATCAGCTTTCAAAAACAAATTCCATTCTGTGTTCTATGTTCAAGCAAACAACAACAAACAAAAGATACATTGAAAGAATGCCTATTGTGCCTTACAGTCTTTCATCAAATCGATGCTTACCATGTGTAAGGCAGCAACATTTTTATCTGAAGCATTCTCTTCATAAGAAACTACTGATGTGCTTTGTTCTCCTGAAGACACTGTAGTGCAGTATTTAGAAGTTGCTGATGCTTGGTATAATAAGCAGTGCATTCAGAAAGCATTAACAATAATGATTCATACTGTATCTTTAATCTGAATGATAGAGGTGGTTTATACTTGTTTTAATAAGATTTATTTTTATGGGAATAATCAGAAGTGCATCTGGTGATGACTTTAAGTTAAAAAGGGAAAGCTGAATGAAATATAAATAAGCTGCCTACAGCAGAGGAAACTAGAAGCAGACTGACATGGGCTGGTTTAATAAAACAACAAAAGAAGATACTAATATCACACATGTTTTTTTTTATTACTATCATGAACTGCTGGATTACCTATCCTTCAACAATGAAATGCCTAAATTCTCCCTTTTGATGTACATTGGGTATTCTGTGCACAAGGACAGGATTTTGATAGTCTTAAGGTTTTAGCAATACACTCTCCGCCCCAGCGTAGTGTAAGGTTAAATTATGCAAGGTATTTTTTGGTTTGTTTCTGATAAGGATTTATACTCTCATGCAGGAGACTCATGTACTCGGACTGACCTAGTAAGCTCTGTAATAGTCTGTGAACTATGCTCTTTAGAGTAATATACATGATTAGGACTGCCTTAATAATCACTGCACAACCACTGTACATGTGTAAATTGTAATGAATGACCCTTAAAATAGGCTCTTACCAATGCCTCCTATATAGATCAATACAAATATATGTACTTTATTTGTTTATTTAGCAGACGCCTTTATCCAAGGCGACTTACAGAGACTAGGGTGTGTGAACTATGCATCAGCTGCAGAGTCACTTACAATTACGTCTCACCCGAAAGACGGAGCACAAGGAGGTTAAGTGACTTGCTCAGGGTCACACAATGAGTCAGTGGCTGAGCTGGAATTTGTACCAGGGACCTCCTGGTTACAAGCCCTTTTTTTTAACCACTGGACCGCACAGCCTCCTCATGTACTGTTAAATCGCAATGCTTTATTCTGTGTTTGTTTAGACACATTGATGGATGGACTTGGAAATACATCATTAGAAAGGTAAAAGGTGAACATGTTAAAGCGCTATGTCAAAGAATTGCTGACATGGATAAGGTAAAGATGAGAGTGGAGTAGATAGTGATCTTCCAGTGCAATGGGAGTCAGAGGCTGTAACTGCTGGCATTGCTGGGATGGGGGATGGTAGAGACAGTTGTTGTATGCGTTAAACAGCAAAGTTGCTGATCCTTAAGGGCTGGAGGCTGATTCTATAGTTAGGCTGCTTCAAATGGTTTCTTTGTAAGTAAAGGAAATTCACTGAACCAAGAAGACAACATAGCACAGATACACAATATTAGTTTGAGCAGATAAGGTTAGTAAAGTGTTTTCGGTTTTACTGCAAGTCTTTCTAAAAAAAAAAAATAATCCATGGTTTCCATGACAGTAGGTGTTAAAACTTCATGCTGATATTAGACTCAGCTCTCGCCAAGGTAAGCACCAACTAAGACCTAGCTTATTTTACTGTAAACTAATGTGATCCATCTGCATTTCCTTCCATCAGATGATGTATATATCCTTCTCCCTGGTATTGATGGCTGAAGTGTAATGCTGGCTCCAGGGATCAGCCTATTTTGCCTACCTGGCGCATCAGTACACACAACGGCTGCAATGCTGGCTCTATTTTGCCTCCCTAGCGCATCAGCATGACAACCGTCTGGACTGAGCTGAGTAGGGTACTTCTCTGGGGTCTTCAAGTGGACACCTTCCATCCTTGGTGTTTGGTCGACTAGCCCACACCACCTCAAGAGGGCTCGACAGTGATTCTGGCATCACAGCATCACCTCCCTCCACCCCCACTCAGCTAAGCTCAGCTTACTTACCTTCCTTTACATCAACTTTTTTTTTTTTAATTTCTACTGTGCTTGAGGTCCCCAACCAGAATCTTTTCGTCTCAACCAGAACCAGTTGCTGCTCCTCTGTGCTGCTTCAGATAAGTTCTTCACTATGCGTCGTAACTTTTGACCACTGAATCCGATGTCTCTGAGAAACCCTGGTTGTGGAGCACGCCACAAATCCTCGACAACCCAACTCCACTGGGTAAACCTGGACTCTCTATCCTTGCTGTTACACTTCAGTAGCTAGGTGAGCGTACCGATTTTCTTCTTTTCATACGCCTCATATACAGCATTCTCCCATGGCACTGTTAACTCTACCAGGTGAAAAAGGCATGCTGATCCAGACCACAAGACAATATCAGGTCGAAGGTTAGTGGTGGCAATCTCAGGTGGGTAAATAAGCCATTGCCCACCATCTGCCAGCATTTCCAGTCTCTAGCAACTTCCAGTTGTCCTAGACATGTTTTGGTTTTAATACATTTTCTTGGAGGTTGCTCCCCTGAATGGAGGAATGTTGTTCTTCGTGTGTCATATATTGCTGGCATTGGTGGCAACCTGTTGGTCATGCTGCGCTTATCTTCCAATGCAAAGGCCAAACATCGCAGCACCTGGTCATGATGCCAAGTAAACTGTCCTTGGCTAAGACCCACCTTACATCCTGTCAAAATGTGTCTTAATGTAGCTGGCGATGAACGCAAAGGACACCATGGATCCTCTCCTACCCACAGATTAAGGTTCTGTGATGATGGGAGAACATCATATGTTAACCTGATGAGGAAACTGATCCTGCTCTGTTCCATTGTCCATAGATCTCACCAGCCGATCTTGTGTTGTTCCACACTCTCCCATCTCATCCATTCTCCCTGCTTGGCCTGGGAAACTGCATTTATGCACCTCAAACTCTCCTCCTGCTTTTGCACCTCGTTGAGCTGGGGTTACTTTGTGCCATGTAGGACGAGCTGAACTGAGACCAAAGCCTCCTCTTCCATGCTGTACTTGTACCATGATATCACTAATATGAAGGACAGCCTTTGCATCTTCCACAGCTTCCTTTGCCGCCCACCTTCTTCCAGTTTTTGACACAGGTGCTGCCTCCCTCACACATTCGTCGCGTGACTCTACCAATGTAATTTCCAATCAGACCTTGGCACACTTACATTCCTCGGTTAGAGCTGAGACTGGCAGTTGCAGTATCCCTTTACCATACAGTCTCACTCTGCTGAGGCAGCTTGGAACTCCTAACCATTTCCTAACATATGAACTGATTAACACTTCCACCTTCTCTACTGTTGTCAAAGAAACCTCATACACAATGAGTGGCCACAGAAGTCTTGGCAGTAGACCAAACTGAAAGCACTAGAGTTTGCCCTGTAAAGCGCTGCTGTCTATGCTCTTCAACCCTTGCACTGCTTGTTGTCTCACTTCTCCCACACAAACTGTGTCCTTTAGGTCCCCATCATACCATCTTCCAAGACTTTTTAAATCTGTGTGTGTTTCCTCAAGATATCTCTCCAGCTTAGACTTAGTTGCTTTTAGTGTGCCATTTTTCTCCCTGGTGAATAACTTCTTTGCAAATTTGAATGGGTCTTAATAAAAGTTTGTTCTCACACACTCCATCTTTTTGCAGCATTTCCGTAGGCGCTCAGCTCTGCGCAATGTTGCAAGCTTATCTTTTATGACCCTTTGTAATAGACTGAGTTCTGACTTTGTTCTGCTCTCCTCCATTGCTTTGTCAAATAATAATAAAGCTATGTTGATCTTTCTCCCAAATTAGGCGTACAATATTTAGTAAATAAAGGCTAATTGTTTAATACATTCAAAACATATTTGCCAGCTAAACTTCTTGAGTTGAAAAATTTCATTTTCAGGAGTTCCACAAGAATAGGCTAAGCCATCATAAAAGTTCTCAGAAACATCTGCCTAATACATGGAATACAGTATAGGTTGTTGTATGATACAAATTGATGTCCACCCCAAGTGGAGCCATAGTGCCTTACAGGACACTCTGACCTTGAGTGGGGTGAACATCAGCTTGTATCTTGCACAGTACCCTATACTATATCATTCGTGTACGCTCTCCAGCCCTTCGGCGAACAAACTGCCTTCTGCTACAGCCAAATATTTCAAATTTTGACTCATCAGTCCAGAGCACCTGCTGCCATTTTTCTGCACCCCAGTTCCTGTGTTTTCGTGCATAGTTGAGTCGCTTGGCCTTGTTTCCACGTCGGAGGTATGGCTTTTGGCCGCAAGTCTTCCATGAAGGCCACTTCTGACCAGACTTCTCCGGACAGTAGATGGGTGTACCAGGGTCCCACTGTTTTCTGCCAGTTCTGAGCTGATGGCACTGCTGGACATCTTCCGATTGCAAAGGGAAGTAAGCATGATGTGTCTTTCATCTGCTGCAGTAAGTTTCCTTGGCCGACCACTGCGTCTATGGTCCTCAACGTTGCCCGTTTCTTTGTGCTTCTTCAAAGAGCTTGGACAGCACATCTGGAAACCCCTGTCTGCCTTGAAATTTCTGCCTGGGAGAGACCTTGCTGATGCAGTATAACTACCTTGTGTCTTGTTGCTGTGCTCAGTCTTGCCATGGTGTATGACTTTTGACAGTAAACTGTCTTCAGCAACCTCACCTTGTTAGCTGAGTTTGGCTGTTCCTCACCCAGTTTTATTCCTCCTACACAGCTGTTTCTGTTTCAGTTAATGATTGTGTTTCAACCTACATATTGAATTGATGATCATTAGCACCTGTTTGGTATAATTGTTTAATCATACACCTGAGTATATGCCTACAAAATCCTGACTTTGTGCAAGTGTACCTAGAAGAATTGATGCTGTTTTGAAGGCAAAGGGTTGTCACACCAAATATGGATTTGATTTAGATTTTTCTTCTGTTCACTCACTTTGCATTTAGTTAATTGATAAATATAATCTATTAACATGTCTATTTTGAAAGCATTCTTACTTTTACAGCATTTTTCACACCTGCCTAAAACTTTTGCACAGTACTGTATATATATATATGAGAGAGAGAGAGAGAGAGTAGTACAGTTAAATAAGAATATATATAATAATTATATAATAATCTATATATATATATATATATATATATATATATATATATATATATATATATATATATATATATCTAAAGCCAAAGCTGAAGCTAATATATTGTTAATGTCACATTTTTAAATAGATACATTAATGAAGTCAAGGATAAGGAAGCTCAGAACTGAAGCCAATTCTCACAGTCATGCGCATTTTAATGATCCTCCACAGAGCTTATTAGTCATTTTACAATTGATGTGACAGCAAGCTACTATAGCAATTTCTGCTCAAGCTACAGGTCAATTCAATGTACAACATCCTTCATTTAAAATTTTACATAGTGTTAGCCTATGCTTAAAATTACACAGGAAAAAACAGTATCTGTGACACTAGTGCATAAGGGACAAGGGCATTGTATCTGCAGCTCAGATGTAAATAAAACACATTGAAGCCTAATAAAAAAAAAAAGCAGCTGTGCTTGGTATGGCCTAAAACCATATATCATGCAGTTTTAAACAGCTAACTGTTCTGCAGCCCTCAATTACATCATCTTTAGGAAGCGTGACTACTGATATTCCATGGGTTTGAAATTACACGGTTCGAACTAACATTGTCCCTTTAGTTAAAGAGTAAGTACTTACTCTTTAATGTAATGGTTGTATCTGTTATTGAAAAATTAATTTACTAAAAACTTATATTTTGTATATATGTAAGGATAGGCGTAGTGTAAACAATTGCGGCTGCAAAATCCAAATTGCCTAGCAGCAAGGCAATTATTTAGCACTGCGGCCTATGTAAGTTTAAGTGCAATGCAAATTACTCAACACGCACAAATAATGAGCTTCAATCATGATAATGAGGGTCGCAATGTGCGCCGCCTGTGCATCTGGCTATTTAGCAGCCAAATTACAGCCAAGAGATGAGGTGAATTAGGAGCACAGACAGCAGTAGGTGCTGTATGAGATTTGTGGAGCACTAAAATCAAACCAAACGAAAAAAAATGTCAGAGAAAGGGCAGCAAAGTCCTCTTGATGCACGGAAAAGAAAAGTTTCTGAGGAGCTGAGTCCTTATGGCTGAGGTCACTCAGCATGATATTTTGGAAAAGCCTCTGCCAACATCAGTTATGCTACCAAAGAGGCCATATGATCCTCTATCGTGGAGAAAGTTAATGCTGTCGGTGTAACCAGGAGGACAGTCAACCAGATGAAAAGATGAAATTAGCCATTAGGTCTATTATTATTATTTATTTATTTATTTTTTTAGCAGACGCCCTTATCCAGGGCGACTTACAATTGTTAAGATATCACCTTATTTTTTACATACAATTACATTATTTTTTACACCTTATTTTTACATACAATTACCCATTTATACAGTTGGGTTTTTACTGGCGCAATCTAGGTAAAGTACCTTGCTCAAGGGTACAGCAGCAGTGCCCCCCACCTGGGATTGAACCCACAACCCTCCGGTCAAGAGTCCAGAGCCCGAACCACTACTCCACACTGCTGCCCTAGGATGACCTGAATATGCAGGGTCTTCTCCGTCTTGCCCTTCTCCTCTGAAGGTTTTCCTGCCTGTTCCCAATAAGAGCCAAGCGTTGTTGCATCAGGAATTGTACCACAGCAGCCACCCTGAACCCAATGTCAGGTCTCTGAAGGTGTGTGGTTTTACACAGCTCTGAATTACTCGCTTCTACAATGGTTTGCAACGTGTAAGAGGAGGTACGTTTTTGGAGGGTCAGAAATTGCCCTCTTAGTATTCCAGATCCCAGCCCAATTCCATGCTCTTTTCTTCATTTGAATACATTTTACTATCATTGAAATGGGTTAATGATGGCAAAGTGTTAATTTGATAGCGGGTGCAGAACGCCAGGTGAAAACTATTCTTTACATACGTCACATTTTTAGTGGCCACTAAAGTGCAACTTTGCAGCTGCACAATGTGGTTTGCGCATTTTGGCTGCAATATGGGTGTTTTGCAGCCGCAAATCACTTTGCATGTATCCTTACATCAGTCCCTATGAATCCACATGGCAAAATGTGTATGGTCTAAGTGTTAACAACTTTAGTCGCTTAATATGGCAGTATTTCCAAAATATGTGGAGACACTTGACAAAGTTTATTCCCTTGCCAGTGCACTAGAGAAACACTGAAGAAAACATTAAGAAACTGTAATCTAATATTGTTGGTTGCCTCTTGGATTGGGTTCTGATCCCAGCCAATCATCTGTTTAAGTTTCGAACGTTACTCTGGACAAAGAGATGCTCTGAGACTTATTCCAGACCTTGAGCACTGCTATCCCATTTTGATGATCACCCGAGCTTAACAGAGAATACAGCTATGATGGATTGTTCATGCAAGATCAGAGAACTGTGAGGCAATAAACATAAGCACCCAAAGTCAGATTGTGAAACACAAAATGAGCAACCACAATGCTGCCGATGAGCATTGCTGTATTTCATGGATACTGGAGACAGAGGGGATGTTAATAAGAGTATGTGATGATGTGCTTTACAAGTGCACATTAAAAATATGTACAGAACATGGAAATAACAAGCATTTAAAAGGGTTTGTTGTACTTACAGCCAGGTAGAGCGCAGCATACACGCTGAGAGCTGCCTCTTTGGAGGGGAAGGTTTTTCTGGCTCTAATGATGTCATCCACATTGCCAGTACAGGCCTCCTGGTTGCTGATAAATCGAATGGTCTGCTGGCAGCCTAGGTTTGTATAATTAGGTTTGCACACTGTAAGGAAGTGAGGGGCAAGGTTCCCTGTCACCACTTGCCCAGCGTTTACAAAAATATCAGTGGCAAAAAGTCCAAATGTATATACTCCTGGAAAGAAAGGTGAAAAACATGTAATGAAATGTATAGCATAAGTATTGTGAAATCCACAGCTTGAGGGTGGTACACTGTATGCCAAAATTACACAACTACTGTCTTTTGAGACTTTAGCGGTAATCACTGTGTCATCATTGCTGATGTGATATGCTGTTCCTAATAGGTGAAATACTCACACAGTCAGTGACTATAGAACAGTTTCATACTGTATGTGTGAATGTATAAATGACAGCACTGGTCAGTATTGAGCAATATTGTTAAGCTATTTTAGCATTCTACCCTTAAACTATTTTTGAACATCACAAGATATCAAAATAATGCGTTTTTTATTATTATTATTTATTGGTCTGCTACCTTATAGGAATAAATAAATAAATAAATAAATAAATAAATAAATAAAGTTATATTATGGCAATAATGTTACTATGCTCCAATAATTGCTCTGCATTAACCACATCTTAACCCAATGTACTTATAAAGCAGCAAATCCCCACAAACACAGACTATTATTACAGTACTTCAGGAGATTGATACAAGACATCTTTTGCAAGTTGTATTTGTTATTTCTTCATAATACACAGATGGCAGCAGCAATAAGTAGTGATCTATAAAGTGTTAAGCCTTTCACCCCTTAACCTGCTTTAATCCAAATTTTTCAAAAGCAATAAAGCACAGTTGTAGCTCACAAAATCAGCTTTGCAAACAAATCCTTTGACTGTTTCTTAAGTCCAAAAATACTTATCTGAAAATGATTTCCAATACAGGCAATGAGCACCCAAGACGGCGAGCCACAGTATGCTGCCCTAGTCCAGCCTTCAACATGGTGATTGCACGAAGGCGCTGCTCTCTGGACAGATGTGGCATATTGTTTTTTTTTCTGTGATTTTCTTTATTGCTTTTATTCAAGCTTGCAATTCATGAATGTTTCAGTCATAGTCACTCAAGCGTGTCATGGTTAAGGATGAATGATCGAGTGATTAAAAAGAAACCAAAAACACTTTGTCAATATACCTTATTTTTTTTTCAAAAATAAATGTGTAAGTAATAGTGATAAGTTTTATATATATATATATATATATATATATATATATATATATATATATATATATATATATATATATATATATACTGTGCAAAAGTTTTAGGCAGGTGTGAAAAAATGCTGTAAAGTAAGAATGCTTTCAAAATAGACATGTTAATAGTTTATATTTATCAATTAACAAAATGCAAAGTGAGTGAACAGAAGAAAAATCTACATCAAATCAATATTTGGTGTGACCACCCTTGCCTTCAAAACAGCATCAATTCTTCTAGGTACACTTGCACACAGTTTTTGAAGGAACTTCGGCAGGTAGGTTGGCCCAAACATCTTGGAGAACTAACCACAGTTCTTCTGTGGATTTAGGCAGCCTCAGTTGCTTCTCTCTCTTCATATAATCCCAGACAGACTCGATGATGTTGAGATCAGGGCTCTGTGGGTGCCATACCATCACTTCCAGGACTCCTTGTTCTTCTTTACGCTGAAGATAGTTCTTAATGACTTTCGCTGTATGTTTGGGGTCGTTGTCATGCTGCAGAATAAATTTGGGGCCAATCAGATGCCTCCCTGATGGTATTGCATGATGGATAAGTATCTGCCTGTACTTCTCAGCATTGAGGAGACCATTAATTCTGACCAAATCCCCAACTCCATTTGCAGAAATGCAGCCCCAAACTTGCAAGGAACCTCCACCATGCTTCACTGTTGCCTGCAGACACTCATTCGTGTACCGCTCTCCAGCCCTTCGCGAACAAACTGCCTTCTGCTACAGCCAAATATTTCAAATTTTGACTCATCAGTCCAGAGCACCTGCTGCCATTTTTCTGCACCCCAGTTCCTGTGTTTTCGTGCATAGTTGAGTCGCTTGGCCTTGTTTCCACGTCGGAGGTATGGCTTTTTGGCCGCAAGTCTTCCATGAAGGCCACTTCTGACCAGACTTCTCCAGACAGTAGATGGGTGTACCAGGGTCCCACTGTTTTCTGCCAGTTCCGAGCTGATGGCACTGCTGGACATCTTCCGATTGCGAAGGGAAGTAAGCATGATGTGTCTTTCATCTGCTGCAGTAAGTTTCCTTGACCGACCACTGCGTCTACGGTCCTCAACGTTGCCCGTTTCTTTGTGCTTCTTCAAAAGAGCTTGGACAGCACATCTGGAAACCCCTGTCTGCCTTGAAATTTCTGCCTGGGAGAGACCTTGCTGATGCAGTATAACTACCTTGTGTCTTGTTGCTGTGCTCAGTCTTGCCATGGTGTATGACTTTTGACAGTAAACTGTCTTCAGCAACCTCACCTTGTTAGCTGAGTTTGGCTGTTCCTCACCCAGTTTTATTCCTCCTACACAGCTGTTTCTGTTTCAGTTAATGATTGTGTTTCAACCTACATATTGAATTGATGATCATTAGCACCTGTTTGGTATAATTGTTTAATCATACACCTGACTATATGCCTACAAAATCCCTGACTTTGTGCAAGTGTACCTACAAGAATTGATGCTGTTTTGAAGGCAAAGGGTGGTCACACCAAATATGGATTTGATTTAGATTTTTCTTCTGTTCACTCACTTTGCATTTAGTTAATTGATAAATATAATCTATTAACATGTCTATTTTGAAAGCATTCTTACTTTACAGCATTTTTCACACCTGCCTAAAACTTTTGCACAGTAGTATATATATATATATATATATATATATATATATATATATATATATATATATATATATATATATATATTATTTACAATTACAATTACAATATAAAAAGAAACACTCACTCTAAGATGGCTATAAATCCTAAGAACTTCAACAGAACCCCTGTTATCCCTGTTATTTTATATTGTAATTCATTATTAATTTGTGGGGATGAAGTTTACATTGACTTTCTATGCTCATTCAACATATGGTTGTGTGGCAGGATCCTGAGGGAAATGCAATCTGGATGTGTAAAATGGATGAGACTCTGGTGAAAGAAATAAGGATTCAACAGCAGTTCCAGCAGACTGCCTTCATGGATCAGAGAAAAATCCGTATGGTATTCCCATCCCAACTACACACATAACAAATGAAAATCTCAAGAGGATAGACTGTACTGCTGTATACTACAAATAACTGAATCAATAGCAGACTTCTCAAGAAACATCCCATGCATTTCTATGGTCTGTATTCAACTGTTACACATTTGGTGTAGATTTTAAGACATCATAAAAATGTAAATCCCTGTAATGAAATATTAACCAGACAAATAGGTAAATAAAACCTACAAATTGAACAAACTGTACCCTGTATGTGCTCTGGTAGTTTTGTGGCTCTACATTAGTTGTTTCATTTGCTGGACTTTTAGAGAGTTTATTACCTCTCCCAATAAGGATGTTATGTGTTCTTATGAAGAAATACTTGTGTGTGTGTGCAGTGTACTAATGAGTTCCTGTTTTTTAAGAGCAAAAAATATTGTTAAAATATACCATAGAGATTAACAGTATGTTACAGCATCAGTTATTGTACAAAGAACGTGGTGTTCAAGAACAGGCATGGAATAAAAACTCCTTGATCATACCAATAAACCTGACCGTCCTGCGCACCAGTGGGTTCAGGTAACAGCAATCTCCAGTTACTATCGTCTTCTCACGGTTTTCAAAATCTTTTGTGGCAATCTGAAGGAAAAACACCACGCATTCTGTAATAAAGATCTAGTAAAAAGAAGAATAAAAAAGACATAGTTAGAAAGTTTACAAGTTTACAAGGGTTCATGTTGCACTTAAACCAAACTGAGATGCCTTGGATAACCTAATTCAAAAATCTAACTGAGTGAGTTGGAAACCCCCAAGAGGAAGCGTTGACTTTATTTACTTATTTATTTAGTATTGAGTAACTTGTATCTTTGATTGTTTGGCCCATTCAGTCCACTTTCAGGTTCAGTGCAGTTTGATGTCATTTTACACCACTGCAGTTTTGTTGTCTGGACTTTGTGTAGACATCCTATATTAATGGTTCTCCAAGTTGGATATGAGAAGCATTTGTACTTTGTTGAGCTTGCATATAGTAAAATATCTATAATATTATATTGAATCACACAAAGTAGTCTAAATATTTTAAAATATATGGAAATGCACAGGCTAACAATGAAAAATATACATATTCTAATAAAACATTTTGAAAACATATTTTTCTTACCACTGGAACTAAATTATAATACATTATTGGAGTTCATTTATATTATTGTAGCTAAGTTATGATGGATCTTTGTGTATGTGTGCAGACCTTAACATATGCTTGTGTTATGAGTTCATAATAGAATAACGCCACATATATAATGAAAAGGCATGGCATCAATGTGAATGTGTGGAGAAGAGTGTACGTGAGTATGTAAAAATAGACTTTCATCTTGTAATTCTTTGGCATCTTACTGCTCTATTAGAGCTGGCCTAGCTGCCTGATCAGGACTCACAGCTGTAAGCCTGTCAGCTGGACTAGCCACATCTGCGCCCCTGCGGAGTATGAGAGGTGGGCTGTTGTGTCTCTTATAATCACTGAATCTGTATTTAACTGTCAGTAAAGAATTCCCAGAACTCAATTTCAATTCTGCCCAAAACTCCTGCCGTTTTTTCTTCTTTTTTTTCAGTTTCCACAGTACTGTTCAGCCTCTGAATTCATTTTTTTCTCTCTGTATTTTAGATGATAAATCACAAGCAGTACCATTTGATAACAATTTAGCAAGTAGCACAGACTGGTTTAGGTGGTTGTGACTGCCCTATGGATGTGCAGAGTTTTGTGTTTCAGTTTCTGCATAATGATCCCCACCCCTCTTACTTTTTATATTTATTTATTCTGATGACATGGATACTTTTAATCCTAAAAACAAGTTTTGTAAGACAACGTATTAGTCACTGTGCAACCCCACATATTTGCATTCCAATATTTGTGGGGACTTCTCATTGACTCTCACTATTTTTATTTACTATTTCTAACTCATCAGACAAAGGGATTATAACCAGGAAAAAAAAAAACTGTACAGTGAATTTCATCAGTGGTCATGTCGGTTATTTTAAAGATAGACATTATCATCAAATCATCCTTGTTTTTTTTGTTTTTTAATTAAGCACAGGAATGTGGTTTAAAATTAATTTGCATATAATGCTGCATTTTTTAAACATTCATCCAAGCATGTTTAAATATAAAACCTATAAAATGTATTACTTTTACACTACAATGAATAATTAAAGCAGGACAATAAAATGGTAGATCTTAAAAAATGTTAAATGTACAGTACCCTCCATCTAGGGTTCTGCATTTAAAAAACAAATATCGTAAATTGTAATTATCCTTTATTTTTAAATTGTATTCCAAATGGAGATGACAGGAATTTAACCAGCGACCCTGCACTTGATAAACGTTAATATATACTGCTTTATAGAAAAAAAAAGAAAAAGAGACAATTGCACACTCAATTGCACGCCAAAATTATATATCTTTAAATTCATAAAAACACATCAGCAGTGATATGTTTTATGAATTAAAAAATACAATTTTGGGCGCAACTGAGTGTCTTGATTCTTTTCTATATTGATTTATAGTGTCTGCCTTGGGAACTTTAATGGTAATTTAAATGTTAACTTGTGTGGTTCAGAGGGAGTGGAGCTGGGGGCTTCTAATTTCCTGTTAATTAGTATCTATTTTCTATTTAAGCCCTGATCACTTGCACCTTTGTTGTCTAGTGTTTCGTTTTCCTCCTCCTCCTCTCCTCCACCTTTCATACATGCCTTCGCATCGGTCGTCTCTGGGGGGCAAGTGCGTCTCACTTCGCCGACCTCAGGGCTAGGCATTCCCCTCCCTTACCTTCAGGGGGGTTCTCACCATGTGAGTCAGAGCAGACCCCCGGCCACATTCTGTCCTGTCGCAGCTCCTGCGCTTATCTTACCTCACTCGAGGCTGTTCTATATTCTGCCTTTCTTTCGGGATGTGGCCACTTGTGCTTGAGTCCCATACTAACCTCCATGCTTTATAGTTTTTTCATTCCATTCCAAAATTTGAATATGCTAAATATTTTCTCCTTTTTGCCTATTTTTTCAGTTATTTTAATCTTTGTACTGTATATGATATGGCCAATCTCCTTAAAAAAAGTACCTGTGTATCACGGTTTGTTAAAAAAAAGGAATCCATGGATAACAATCTTCGACATACAGTTTTTAAACATTTTGAATTGATTACAATTGCTGTTTAATGTCGAGTACCATATAGCTAATTTCAACTTTTAGCTGCACAATACACTACCTCTTTATTTCAAGTCATCTGACTATGTTTAATGAAATTTCTATGTGAAAATGTTTTTCAACTGTAATAAGTGACAGTATCTCAGTCAGTAAAACTATATTGATAATTGCAACATATCCTTTATAATTTAATTTTGAAAAAAGTGTTAATTCAATTAGACCAGAAAGATGATTCATTAAATAATAACCTATGATGAGCACGGTTGTGAGAGAATCATATGCCTCTGCGGGGAAGAGAATGTCTTTGGCCAAGTGATACTTTACATCAGTGAAAATATAGAGATTTTAACATGGCTCAATAATAAAAAATGTAAAAAGGAACACAATTTTAAAGTGTTACATTAATCTATAAAAGTGTGCAGAGCTATTATTTTTTATTCTAAATAACAGCACTTGATGAAAAAAAAATATAAGACATGTTCAAATGAAACATGATTACTTCAGACATGGCACATTACCCCATAGTCCCTTATTAAAAGCATATTCCAATGAAAAATGCACTGGCTTTAAGAATGAGCAGTACTGGTGAAGAGATATCTACTAATGGGCTCCACTGACTTGAAAACCATGAATGCCAATCAATACAATTCTGAGCAGTTTGAATAAAACACAGGGGTCTGGTTACCTAGACAACAGCTATAGCTACGCAATATCAGCAAAAGGACCATGTAAACAATGCACATTACCAGTTAATAGTACACTTAAAAGATATACCTCACAGCTAAAAGGAAACCTGTCTAAAACACAACACACACACACACAAAAGTTAAACAAATGAATGTTGCCTGGTGTTGCATGGAAGTTGCCAGCAACTAGGTTCATGCAACAGTTGTCTTAAAAAGGTGTGTTACTGACGTAACAATGATATAGCATAACTATATGTACAGTATGGACTGTCTATGTGTATTTAATATTTAAGTGATTCTACGTTAGGCAAGTGGGTTGTGCAAATTTGTATACAAAACAGAAACTGTAAAATGTGAATATTATGTCTCCAAGCACTTTTTATCAACCATGTCCACATTTTTAATGAACAGTTGTATTTACATTTTTTAGATCTTAATTTTTTTTGTCTGTTTCTGACAGGAAAGATAATATGAGGCATAATTCATATATATGACAGGGTACAAGCTGTCTTTAAAGTTGGCACACTGTCCAGTGTGATTTATGGTTAGTGAACAATCTGCTGAAGAGATATGTTTTCAATTGAATTAATTCTCAATTTGTATTATTATTTTTAAATAACTCTCTTTGACAAGTATATGTCTTACCTTTAAATAAACTTGTTCAGTCCATTAAAATGAAATACAGATATAGCACCACTGACAGAAGGTTTGACTGTAGATATCTTCATGAAAACAGAACAGATGCAAATAATATCAGATCTTTACAAGGAAGCTTTCTGTTCTGCTGAGAGCAGCTAGAGGCAGTTTTAATTTTGTGATAAGAATTAACGAACAGACCAGATGGGACATAGTCTAGATTTTTGTAAAAATACACATTATGTTTGTATGAGTGTAGTACAAATACTTGATTCTGAGATTTGATCATTTATTTATTTTTCTTTCCACTTACATTTGTTATACAGTAAGTCTCACATGTGCAGTTTTGAAAGACACATACTACGCACCTAAAAGAAAGTTCTTGGTTTGCATGCTTTCCTTTCAGGTAATCTGTTGCTGTTTCTCTTTTCAGGGTCATTCTAACTCAGCAGTGTTTTAGGGTAGCTGGCTGGAAATCATGTCAAGTCATTGGGGGGTAGCTGGTGGACTAGTGACAGGAGAGAAAGTATTGAAGAAGTGGGGACAATTTCACTCTACAGTGTTAAGTCAGAAACATACACTACTGCAGAAATCATTTTCCCCTGGCTCTCCATTGGCTCAGGATCATGACAAGGTAACAAGTTCTAATGCTTGCATGGTTCTATTTTTAAGGAAATACAAGTTATGGCATTTCCTTAATATTGTTATTTGTTTATTTAGCAGACGCCTTTATCCAAGGTGACTTACAGAGCCTAGGGTGTGTGGACTATGCATCAGCTGCAGAGTCACTTACAATTACGCCTCACCCGAAAGACGGAGCACAAGGATGTTAAGTGACTTGCTCAGGGTCACACAATGAGTCAGTGGCTGGGGTGGGATTTGAACCGGGGACCTCCTGGTTACAAGCCCTTTTCTTTAACCACTGGACCACACAGCCTTAATACATGTTACTGTGGTGCAATAACATTAAGGGGGTGATGTATGTATAGGCGCAGTGCAAATAACTGCAGATGCAAAACTCAAATTGCATTGCGGCCAAGCAATTATTTTGCACTGCGCCCTATGTAAGCTATGTAAGAGCAATGCAAATTACTCAACACACACAAATAATAATCTGCAATTATGATAATGAGGGTCTCATGGAGTGCATCGGTCTATTTTGCAGCCGCACGTGCAGAGTTAGGAGTACAGAGAGCAGTAGTCACTGTATGACATTTGCGGAGCACGAAAATACAAACCAAAAAAAATATGTCAGAGAAAGTGCTGCAAAGTCGTCTTGGCGCACGGAAAAGAAAATTAAAGTTTTCTGAGACGGTGCTGAGAGTCCTTAAGGCTGAGGTCACTCAGCATGAAACAGAGTTGTTTGGAGAAGCCTCAGCCAACATCAGTTATGCTAGTATCCTTAGGAAATGATATGTATTGGCCTGCCCTTTTAGCATGACATCCAGAAATTTGCCTAGCACTCTGAAAAAGATATGGCTATCCCTCCAGACATTCCAATTGTGGTCTGAAAAGAACCAGAGGCTAAGTAGTGCAGAGAATACAGCACTTTCACATGTGCAGGGATAGCGGTCCCTAGATTGGGGTTTAGCTCATCCCTCAATTCAGCTATTAGGTCTAGGACGACCTGCGGAGTGAGATGATAACATTTCCTCTGGCATCCCAAACAAAGTGACACTGGGGTTGAATATGCAGGGTCTTCTTAGTCTTACCCTTCTCATCCAAATGTGTTCCTGCCTCTCCTCAAGAGCCAAGTGTCACCGCATCAGGAAATGTACCACAGTAGCCATCCTGAAGCCAATGACAGGTCTCTGCAGGTGTGTGCTTTTATACAGCTCTTAGTTATTTTACACCTCTGTAAAAAGAGGTGTAAAGTTTTTGGGGGGTCAGCAATTGCCTAAGTGCAAGACAAAATCCTTACATCAAATTATAATATTTGAGCCCGCTTAGTACCCAGATCCAGGCTAATTCCATGTTCTTTTCTTAATTTGAATGAATTTCAATATAATTTTAATGGATTCATGATGGCAAAGTGCAAAATTGATAGCGGCTGCAGAACGGCAGTACCTTGCTCAAGAGTACAGCAGCAGTGTCCCCCCACCTGGGATTGAACCCACGACCCTCCGGTCAAGAGACCAGAGCCCTAACCACTAGTCCACACTGCTGCCCATATACTGCATATATAATGTTAGTCTGTGTTCTACCTTGGGGGAATGTTCCACATGGTTAGGTTAGGGGACACCTGCAAAGGCAAAGATACCCTTACAGCCCTTCCTTTTTGAAGAATTGATAACACTGTATTGTTGTAGTTGCTTGGTTTTGCACTGACTGTACAACTTCCATAAGCATAACATTTTTTTTCCCTTTCTTTCACTGGCTTACGATGCATTATATTCAGCAGTGGCTTTAAAAAAATCATGCTGTTGGTCTCCCTGTGGCAAATGTGCAAAGTAATTCTGCAGTTTACCATGCTTTCCTGTGCTCTATGCCTTAACTATTTATGACTGCACTTTGCTTTTAGTGTTCCGCAGCAAAATGAAGTAGACTGTAACAAGAGATCTCAGGCTCTAATTGTCTTAGTCCAGGGACTTACTGGCTAACAGTAGTACATTACTTAAAAGTGATACATTTTGACAAATGTTTGAGAAGTCTTAGACATAATTTTATAAAAGGAAATAATACAAAAGCAACCATTCCAAAATGAACAGGCTCTAAGCTGCAGCGAACACAAGACTATTAAAGTCGTCTTCAGATCAGGACTAAAGACTTCACTATAACCTGGCCTTACTATACTGGCAGTTAGATAATTGTGGGGAGGGAAGACTGTGTGGGTGTTATTTCTATTGAGATAAAGTTAGAACACTGATCTTTCAGGGGAAGAAGATAATACTGTACATGTTCATTTTCTGAGAATTTGACATGAAAACAGGCTTTAATAAACATGCATTGGAGTTATAGTGACATGAAAAGCACTTGCTAGGTGTTTTGGACTTTTTTTTTATTTATTTTGTTGTTGCTGTGGATTCATTCACTTCGGTCTAGGTGTATAACGTTTCAATACACCTGAAGCATTTCCAGTCAGTCTGGTCTGTACCTAACCTTGAGATCCTATTCAAATGTCCAGGATAAACCCAGTTCTTCATTTGCATGTCCAGGCTGGGACATTGTTATTTGTGGAGATTAAATATCAATATCAATACTAAACATACAAACCTATTGATATTTTGCCAACAGGTTCAGAATAATTTCAGGGCAGCATATTGAATACCATAGCAAATCTGGTGGGCAAGTAAAAATCACCCACACACCAACAATATTTAATTTATTCATGCAATGTACAGAAATGTACAGCAACTGCATATGTTGTGTGTGTGTGATTCCAGTTAAATTAATAATAATAATAATAATAATAATAATAATAATAATAATAATAATAATAATAATAATAATAATAATAATAAACAGGGTTGTCTGTACCCAGTCATACAAACACAATGAATTATGATTAAGATGATGTGAAAATGAAGACTGAAGCTGTGTGGAAGGCAGGATAATTTATGATTTTTAATGCTTCAAAAACATGAAACCAATATGTATAGTACCAGCATAACAAGGAGCAGTCCAGTCCTGCTTGTGATTAATCATTACTCTAATACAGAATACTGTATTTGGCACTTTAATTTCCATATTTCACAACTGTACAGATACTTCTTGCATACCGTCTATGTAAAACACATTCGTTATGTGGTTAGGATCGTTATGATTCATTGAATCCAGCTGCAACTACAGATGTCGGCATCCATATAAAACACGTCAATATATACATTTTCAATACGTGAAGGGTACATTAAAAGCATGATGCTTACTTTTAGAAATGCATGTTAAAATATGTGTTTAAAAATTATGAAGTAGGAAGAGGTCAAGATCTCGAGATGTTTTCTTTAAAATACAATACCGTACCACAGTATACCGACAACAGGACCATTGAAGATCGCTTATAATAATAATAATAATAATAATAATAATAATAATAATAATAATAATAATAATAATATGTCGATACCAATAATTAAGCAAAGATGCAGATCCAAGATCCATATCTCATTTGCTTGCGGTTACTGGCAACAAGACTGCGCAGAACACAACCGCCTGGTACTAAGCTTATAACTTACATGACATTTTATAAAGACACAATTGTGACACTCATAAAGACCAGTAAACTGCAGTCTTACTTCAAAAAAAAATAGTAGATAGATAGGTAACTTACAACCAGAGTTGGGACTCCCGCAACCACTGAATACAGGAGGGCTGGAGGGATCGCACTTATTTCCTCCGGTCCAGGATAGGGCTTGGTGTACGAGCTGTCATAGCAGAAAAA
Organism: Acipenser oxyrinchus oxyrinchus; assembly: GCA_030684275.1. NCBI lineage: Eukaryota > Metazoa > Chordata > Actinopteri > Acipenseriformes > Acipenseridae > Acipenser > Acipenser oxyrinchus. Next base: position 24,583,980 of record CM060260.1, on the reverse strand, counting down.
TCCTTGAACGTGTACGTTGAAAGTGTCGGTGTACTCGAAGTAATAAGCCAGCATGACAGTCCCTGCCATTATCACCAGCTGAAAATAAAGCATGATCGTGAATGAAAAGGGAAAGAACATTTAACAACACGATCCCCTCTCATCAAAAGGCACCACTGTCTCCCCCAACGCAACAGGGTTTTTTTCTCTCCAGCGATTTGTCTTTTTTTGCATCTAGAGCTCATTGGAAAGCTAATCCATAAAACATTGAATGCATTGCAAAATGTGCTTTTCTGCCGTCACTGCTAAAGGGGCTGTAGCTAAACAGTGCACAGCGACTAAAAACGGTGGTCTAGACTAGAGATCCTCTGATAGTAATGCCAGATGCAACTTGATTTCCAGCACAGAAAGATTGACTGACGTCCGCGCAGAGCTCCAGCCCCTTCGATTTAGTCGTAACTCACCAAATGGCTTTACCCGACTTTCAAATAAATAGTTATGTCTTTTCATCAACATTCGTTTTATTCGATAAGAGTTTGTTATTTGCTTTAAACTAATGTCTGATGTAGTTTGTCTAGGGGTGGGACACGGGTTGCATCCAATTAAGCTATATCGTTTCAAAATGGGACAATTTAAAATGACATCCCTTTGACAAATTGGCGAAATCATTCAGTCTCTCCACTTTGTTATGTATATTTATTCACTTATATTTCACCCATTTCAACTCTGCAGCATATAGCTATTAAACATTGTGATTACATTAATAATAATAATAATAATAATAATAATAATAATAATAATAATAATAATAATAATAATAATAATAATAATAATAATAATAAAAGATTATAACAGAACAATGGCTGTACCCATTAACCCTTGTTGTTTATTCTATTTCAACGCTGTTCTCCGTGTTTATATTATATTTTAAATAAAAAAACAAAAATCCATTACGTACACAAAATGCATAAAACCGTTTTTTGTTTGTTTGCTTGTTTGTTTTTTGTAGGCTTGTTGAAGTTTCAGCCAAATAGAGTTTGCGGTCTTTGTGAAATATCTTCCCAACCTTGCTCCCAGTATGGCTTATGATTCATAAACGTGTTGTTGGCTACACCATAAAGTG